>CM066032.1:170384811-170984811 GCA_033557465.1 Ichthyophis bannanicus | reverse complement strand
GCAGGAAGGCATCAGAAGCTAGGTGGCTGTTGGCTGGCTTCCGAGAGCAGAACCAAGCTACCTGACCATTCTGTGCCATAGCAAAGAGGTCCATTTTGGGGGTGCCCCACTCCCAGAAGATCCACTCCACCACATCCCTCTTGAGGGTCCACTTGTGTGGCTGAAGCACCTGGCTGAGGCAATTCACTAGGCTGTCGCTCTCACTGAGCAGATATGTCACCCTGAGGTCCATGCCATGGACCAGGGTGAACTTCCAGAGGCAAACAGTCTCCCAACATAAGAGGTACAGCCCCCTGCTTGATCACATAGAACATGGCCATTTGGTTGTCCTTCTGGACCAGGACCACTTGATTTGCCAGATGTGCTCAGATGACAGGGAGAGCATTTGCAATGGCTTGGAGCTCGAGGAAGTTGAGCTGATGAAGACTCTTACTCTCTGACTATAAACCCTGGGTGCAGAGACTGACCAGGTGTGCACCCCAGCCACGTCTGGAGGCATCCATAATTAGTAGTCTGCAGGGCACTGCCGGTTGGAACAGGAGGCCCAGATGCAAGTTTCTGGGTATGAGCCACTACTCCAGGGAATGTGTGGGAGGCACGGTGACGACCACCCTGTTCCTAAAGCGGCCTGAGGTTTGCTGTCATTGTGTTCACAAAGTCTGCTGAGCTTATCACATGCAGAGGCAGACCTGGGGGACGACATGCACCGTGGTCCTTATGTGACCAATGGGTCGCAGCAGCTCAGGGCCGTAGTGTGGTGCTGACGCTGCAACTCACCCACTACTTTGATGAAATGCTGCAGGTGGTGTGCCAGCAGAAATGATGTCGCCAGAGTGGTATCGAGAAGGGTCCTGATGAACTCTAGTTGCTGCATTAGCTGGAGATGGGACTTTGGATAGTTTATCATGAAGCCGAGCTCTTCTAGAACCCTAATGGTGAGCTCAGTGGACAGCCACACACTGGACAGCATGGGACCCTTTATGAGCTAGTCATCCAGATACAGGAAGTCAGGGTCTGAATAAAAGTAGCCACAACCGCTAAACACTTCGTGAAGACTTTGGGGTTGCGGCTAGCCTGAAGAGAAGCACTTGATACTGGTAGTGCCAACCCTCCCCAGCACAAACCGAACATACTGTTGGAAACAGGATACTGGGCTTGATGTACTGGCATTTCTTATGTTGGGTTAAAAAGAGGAATGGATGGTAAGGCATGAAATTTGAGTCCATAGAGAAAAATAAATGGAAGAAAGCTGAAAGGAAAAGATCAATGTTAAAGATGGATACATGGGAGGAAGTGAGGAGGAGAGAGAACCTTATCACTCAGCAGAGATGCACAATCGGTAAAAGGGGACCAAAATCCTCAAACTAGGAAACTTGCAACCTAGACAAAGCTGTAAGTTTGCCACCTCCGCCATTTAGTCATGGGTTTGCAGTTTTCCATCTTGCTGCGATAGTCATCTTGGCTGCCAAGATCCATTGAGTTAACAAATAATTTCTTTGAACAGTGTCAGAATCAAAGTCTTTATATATCCCAAAAGCCAAAATGAATATCCCACTGGAAGCTCCCATCCCACAATTTGTAAGATGGCAGTTCAAAGTGCATAGACTCATGGGCAATGCCACATGTGCTTAAATGAGTCTTGTATCCTACGACCTTTCCAACATTGATCTGATTCACCAGGCCTGACCCTGCTCATCTGCACTGAAGTCAGATAAGTTATAAACAATATCCTGTAATCTGTATCTACATGTGCATATGTTCCCTGTAAAATAGTTATCTCCAAGTTATAATGCCCTGTTCAATGTAATTTCAGTTTGTTCAATGTAAACCGCACTGATGCAGAATAGCGCGGTATATAAGAGAATATAAATAAAATAATAAATGTGCAGTAGACTGAGCTCTTAACGCCTCACCTATATCTCTATCCTGCCAGGAATTTGCTAACCAAACAAGTCCTAAATTGGTTTCCCATTGCTTTTAGTAATACAACTTAAAACCCCCAGAACTTCTCTCCAAAGTTTTATAAAAACAAGAAAGCAGCCTTCTGTATTTATGGATCTTATAAAACTCCTCCTCATCTCTACCAACGGAAACAGAAATAAACTTAGATAAAACAAATTGCTCAACTAAGTCTTTGCAACCCCCTCCAAGAAAATAAAGTAAAACCTTATAAAAATGAGAATTATTATAAAAAGGAACTTATTAAAATGTCATTTTGCCTTTGTAGTCACTCTTTTACTGTCACATTAATAGCTAATACGATTTCTTTGGATTTTGTTACTCTGATAAGAAACATCACAAGCAAAGCTCAAACCAAACGGTACTCATCAATGAGGTCATTTTCAGATGGCTATGAAATTTAAAGTACTTCTTAATGGGCATACGGATACCTTGCTCATTCACTAGTTGGAACATAAAAGCCAACAGAGAGTGAAGGATCTGTACAAGTGAAATGGTCCATTCCTCGACGGCACTTAACAACACATGGTCATCTTAGGTATCCTGATGAACATGAGAAGTACAAAATACATATTTCGATGGAAGGAGTCATCTTTCAATGCAGGTTTCCTTGCTCTGACGTTTTGGACAACCTTTCCAGAGGGTAATTTCATAGAAGGGTGCCTATACCGAAGTTCCAAGATGACACTCGGAACCAACAACAGTAATGCAGAAATGCTCTTGCACACATATATGCAACTCTGCTCAGCTCCACCCAAACTACACTCTGCCTAAGAGCGTTATCGGTCATCCAGTTTTATAACAGCCATTTTCCACAGGCTAAACATGCTTTACACATGGAATATGCAGTATAAAACTAATTCCTTAATGCCACTTACACACGTTTCGGTTCCAGCACCAGAATGCTTCATCCTCCTTTAACTATTTCTTCCAGTGATAAACAGGGGCCAGCAAATACAGAGTTGTGAATTTTCTAGAAAGGGGGGTGTCTTTGAAGGGCAAGTTGAGATTTTCTTATGAATGTCCATGAGCTAGAGCTAAACGTATATGACGTGTGCAGGAAGGAACTGTCAGCCTGATATTTAAAGTAAATATCCGGATAATGGCAGCCGTTAGCTGGATATGTTCTAGGTGCACTATCCATATAGTGCCACTGAATAGTCTTACAAACGGCCTCTGCATTATTCAGATGACTTCTCGGATAGCTCCAGAACTAAGAATGGCTATATAGAGCCCGCTATCAGGATAGCAGTTGAGATAAATTTAGCACAGCTTTTTCTGTCTTAAATTTATTGGACTAGCTATCGGGATAGAGCTCTGAATATCGGCATCATCCAGACAGCACTGGTGTTTGCTGATCGATCCAGATATTCCACACTGACAACTTAGACAGCAGTGCTGAATATTCAGATTATATTTTAAATGCTAAAACCAGTGTTGTTTTTTTTTAACACATACTGTGGTGTAGCAGGTAGTGGTCTATGTGATTTTTGGATCAGGTTTCTGTTAGCGTGTCTTGCAGGAGAAGAATAGTTGGGGTAGCCATTCTGGGACCCTGAATAAAATAAGCAGGGGTGGCCTCCACCCAGGACTCTGGAAGAGGTGCCTAGCAGAAGACCAGGATCTCAGCTGAATCTAGAACAGAGAATGAAAGGAATAGGAACTTTTGTTTGAATTGTCTTTCTATTTCTGCTTTTTCCTTTTGCTGCCTTGTAAATACTTGATTTGGGGGACTTCACCTAACAAAAGTGTTTTAAATAAAAGATTCCCATGCTGTGGGCTGAGATTACTTTTGGAACTGCTGAGGCATGGGGAGTTTTCCTTTTAAGTCAGTCGGCGAGGGCCTTGGTGGATCTGCCTTCTTCCCCCCTTTCCATCAGCCCCCATCCACCAGAACCCTTTATTTAGTGTCTTCCCTACCATTTTTGTGCACCCTCTAGGACAAACCCCACCAAGAAAGAGGCTGCATACATAGAACATGGTGGTAGATGACGACCATATAGATTATCTGGTCTGCCCATCCATACTATCTGTTCAGCGCTACATTCCCTTCCCTCTCTCTCAGAGATCACCTCTCCCCATGAATTGGGCATCTCTCTTCTCTATGGTAATTCAGACATGGCCGCCATCTCTACCATCTTCACTGCAAGGTCATACCCACTTCCTTTTCACAAAAAGTTTAATTTTTCCTTAGATTACTCCAGAATCTACCCCCTTTTGTCCTCATTTCATGACACCTAATTCCAGAGCTTCCATTGTGTTGAAAGCCGCCCACATCCAGTGCATTTATACTTTGGAGGTATGGAAATTATCTACCGTATCTCCCCTTTACTGCCTTTCCTTCAGAGTATACATGTTGATATTAAGTTTGTCTGCATGCGTTTTATGACCATTTTACTAGCTGTCATCTGAACCATTTTCACCCGGTTTATATCCTTTTGAAAAGTACAATCTCTACAATTGTACACACTACTCCAAATGAGGCTTCATCACAGACTTCTACAAAGGCAAGGTCAATGTTTTCCTGGTGGCCAACCCTCCCCCATGCATTCCAGCATCCTTCTGGCTTTTGCCATCATTCTATCTACACATCCAGCCACATTAATATCATTAAATAACGATCATCCTCAGGTCCCACTCTCGTTTAATACAGAGAAGAAATTTAAACCTTCTACTGTACTGCTTGCATGGGTTTTTCAAAATGCATATTTTAGCATTAAATAAATCCCAGCTGCCAAACTAGACCATTCCTCAAGCTTTGTTAGATCCTTTCCCATGTGTTCCACATCATCCAGGGCATCTACTCTGTTGCGAATTTTGATATCATCTGCAAAATGGCAAGCCTTTCCTGACAGGTCTCTTACCAGCACAGTTTGAACTATTTATGGAGCCCTAGGAAGACTTTCAGGATGGGCCCCCTATTATTTTTCCAATATTAACACTGCCCCCATGTAAACAAACATTTTATACTGCTTTGCCAATTAGCTCTAAACTTAGAACACACAAAGGAATCTTTTGAGTTAGTGAAACAACTGCAAACATACTGTATCTTGTAATCATGCATCATGATTGTATTTATGAAATTATAGTGAAAGAAAATCTTGGACCATCGCCATATCTGAAATGATATGCATTCCACTGTGTGCAATGCTACCTAGATAACGTAGTTTTATCTATTTTAGATGGAAATTTTAAATCGCTTCAGTATACCGCATAACATGTAGAATCCTTTAAAAATCCCAGGGGTGGGGGGGGGAGGGCAGAGGGTACATATGATGCATCTGTTGTCAGCCTGCTTCCTGTATTTGTATTGTGACTAGCAGGCCTGCAGGCTGCACTATTCACCACCACGATGTAACTACCAGCATGCCAAGGTACTGCCACACATGCCCCCCCTGCAGCATTCTCTCTGCACACTATAAATAGCCCCCTAAATCTTCCTGGTTAGAGTCTCCTGTGCAGACTTGGAAAGCACAGCCTGTAGAGGGACATACATATACCCTCTTGACTCCAGCAGGGGAACGCGAGGCACGGGCACGTCCTCTACATGAATGCGAGGAGCAAGTATACATGCACTGTCAGTACTGTATCAGAGCCCTGTGGCTGCTTCCACACTTATGCCGTTGGTTCCAGTGCCCCTCACTCCTCGCCAATCCTGTGAAGGTGGTGGAGGGAGATGTGCTTTTAAGAAGAGGCCCGTATGAAATAAGAGACCTCCCCCTCCTGTCTGGACTGCAGGGCCGCTCTGTCATCCACAGCCCTTTAGCCCACTGTGACTACCCTTATGCCCCTAGCTTGGAGCTCTGCAGGCTCCTGCCGTCTTTCTCTGAAGCACTCGACCCATGCATGCTGCGGCTCTGCTTGCGCTCCTCTCTCCTCCCACCTGCCTCTCGGTTCCTGGAATACCAAGATGGTGGTGGCGCTGCAGCTGAAGGTGCTGGGCTGACGGCAGCAGCCACTTTCACTGAGAGAACAGGGGAGGGTGAGGGAGACACCATTAGCCAGGCCAGAAAAGAGCTGGTGCAAGATAGTCAAGCCCTGAGCACAGGCAGCCATCGACCAAAACCTCTGCACAATGGAACCAGGAGCCTGGCTGCAGCTCCTACACACATGTGCTCCGGCCTGAAAACAGAAAAACCATTACATTTCGACAACCTGCATTCCAATCTAACTTTGTCTGTGGGCAGCTGAGCCGCTGCTATTCAGGGGCCTGGGGCAGTTGCGCCTTTTGCCCACCGGTAAAAGCAGCCCTGCCTCCCACAATATCACTAACAAAAATGTTTAAATGAACAAAAGAAGGACCACTGTTAACACCCTTTCCTCAGAGAGAACTCTATCTGCTACTTCCCTCTGTCACCTCCAGCTCAACCAGTTTCTAACCCAGTGAGTCATTTTGGGTCCATACCAAGATGGCTTAGTTTATCTGTCACCTAAACGGAACCATATCCAAGGCCTTGCAGAAACGAAAGCACACTAGCGGCATTCTCCCCGATTCAACTGATCCTCTGTTTCAGCAGCGATTCCATTAATGCCCTCACCAGTCTAACCTGCTTTTCAGATTCCTCGCAGTCCCCAGCAAATGTCGCAGAACATTAATGGGAAAAGTTTCAGATGTTTACCTCAGAATTCAAGAAATAACTTTCACCTAGTGATACTTTCCAATGGATGCAGTGTTCTGTCCTTGCATAACAACTGGTGGCGATTTAAAAGAAAAAAAGTTTTTCTTTCTATTTTTCTCAGAATTGAAAACTATTTATGATTCGTTTTATTTCACAGTCACAAGAGAACGGTTTTCACATTATAAAAAACTGCTATGAGTGCATTATGCTGTCTCTAAAAACATATCTCCATTGAAGATAAGAACATCATGTTAGCATGAAAACACACTGCTATACTCAACTTTACATTTTCACAGAAAACCTGAAAAACAGTAAATGTTACCGCAGGTCAGTCCTGCACTTTGTTTTGTATGTCTATTGCTAAGGTACATCATGTCCTGGGCTTTGCTAATCAAAACACCCAAAGCTAATCCATGTGGACAAAAGCACAGATGAAAGATTTGACACTGAAAGGGAAAACTAGCTTTTATTTTTACCTCCACTTTATTTTATTAGACAAAAGCTGATTGGAGCTATTGAGTGCTTTTTTATCAGAAGGCAATGGCTGTTAAGGTCTCAACCACAGAGAAATAACCTTAAAAAACTAGTCAAAAAAGTATTTAGTCCAATTCAAAAGTATCATCTTATATTCTATTTTTCTTTAATTTATTAATTATCGAAGTAGACCAATGCGGCAACCGCACTATGTTAGCATACAGCAGGTAAACAATATACAGATCATGTAGGCTCCCCAATGTCATTCCTGGTACCAAGCCACCTATATCTTTGGCTTTCTGTACTCATCCCATGCTGTCCTGGATGCTGCTAGTGCTTCCGTTTGTCTCCACCAGGGGAATATTTCACACATCCACTCTTACCACGAAGAAAAAGATCTTTAATTATTGCATTTTCGCCCAGGCAATTTTCTCCTCCTCTTTTAAGCCTGCAACTCGGTCAGAACCAGCTTGTATTTGAAAACAGCAGTTACCTGGGCTATTTCTTCTAATTTCATGGCCTTCACTAGCCCGGCCACTACAGTGACAATTCCTAATATTACTTATCATTTGTGTAGTGCCTACAAGGTGCACACAGCAGCCCTCCAGAAATCTGCATGTGTGCACTCCAGCTTCAACAAGGTGCTGTCACCAATGAGTAATGGCTGGGAACTGGGAAGAAATATTTTTAGTGTTAAGCCTGAAAAACGTTACGTCCAAGGCTGTTTCTGGTACGAACATCTCTTTTCCCATGTGACTAGCCTCATATTGCAAACTCTACAGAACAGGGGCTCTCTCTTATGTGTATGCATACAATGCTCCAAATATCTATTAGTGTCATAAAAATGATTAGTAGTAAGATTTTCTGGTATCCTATATCTTGCTAGGCAGTATGACAGTAGGAAATTAAGGGGGGAGGAGTTAGGATATGCTAAGGGAATAATGCACGATTTCTGCAAAATATTCGTTAAATGGCAAAATAATGAGCTAATTTACCTCAGCACAAGTTAATTTACCGCAATGCAAGCTAAATAATGAAGTGCAGAGAGTCTCATTTTTATGTAGCTTGAAAAACGCAGCTTGTGTTTAACTTTGCAAGTTGCATTATACATGTAAAAATGATGCAAGCCTTGAGAAGGTGTACTGGGCTGCTAACATTTATTTAACAAGTTTTTTTATACACTTTTAGTCAAAATGGTTTACATTGTAAGAAACTTAATAATGTACATTAAACAGGGACATTAATAACTTGGATTATTCCAAAGAAATGAGGGCTTAAGTGACTTGCCCAAGGCCACAAAGAGTGCTAGTGGGAATCAAATCCATGTCTCTTGGTTCACAAGCTAGTTCTCTAACCATTAGGCTACTCCTCTACCCCAACATGCAGTCTAATGCTTCCAGGTGCCATTTTAAAGGGGCTGGAGATACTGTAAATCTCACGATGACCCCCCCCTCCTCTTACTATCTCTCCAGCAAAGAACTCCCTCTGATCAGAACTCTCCCCAAAGACATCCCACCCCTTAAAGAGAGGCGCCCCCCCCCCCACACGTTTTTGTCTCCCGCCTACTGGAAGACATGCCCGAGCTCCCTTCCCCAGAAGAGACCCCTTTACCCCACTATCCCTGTTATCTAGTAGTGGGGCACAGGAGCAATCCCCAGGTGCTCCTGTCCCATTGAGCAGAGGAACAAAACGTAGCCTATAACCCTTAGCTGCAGTCTGGAGACCAACTGACAAATAAGGGCTCTTAGTACTACTGCTAGGGGTCATAGGTGCCATTTTGTTCCTGGAAACCTGATAAGGAAAGAGCGAGTGAGAATCGTTCTTGTCCCTGTCCCCCCCCCCCCCCACCACCCCTTGCCAGACACCAGGAATAACTCTGGTAGATCTGGGGGAGGAAAAGGGGACAGCTATGATCATGGGTATCTTTGCTGTGAAGGGATCTATTACATCAGAGTCCTTTAAAAGACAGCATGCCCCAGGGTAGCCCAGCTACCTGCATTACTGTGGCCAGGAATACGCAACATTTCCAGCTGTAACACCACAAATTTATATTTGCTATAGAAGTCGCTAACCTGTGGTAGTGTTGCAGCAAATTAAGCTGTGATAAAAAGCAATCTCCAGGAACAAGCAGGAATGAGTCTTCACATATGGGTACGTCGGTACCGACGGAGCCTGCGCAGGAACGCTCCCCAGCATCCAATCAGAAAGCTTTTGGGAGCATCCCACAGCGCCTGAATGCTGCCTTCCCGCCTTTCCCAACTGCCTCTCCTCAGTTTTCGTTTTTCCGCGGAGCCGACAGGACGTCCTTCTGTCACCGCAGAAAATTCTTTTATTTTTTAGTTTTCTTGTGGTCGCGGCTGCCTTTCCCGACGCCACCGGTACCGCCGGTATTTCTTTTTTCTTCATATTCCTGTTAGGGAATATTTTTTCCCTCTTAGTGCCTGACGGGGTTTTTTCACGGCCTGCTAGGCCTACCCCTCTTTTCCTCATGGAAACGCCAGCCACTATTCCTAAGAAATGTTTTAACTGTGGCGGTACAAAATTGATTTTAGACACTCATAATTGGTGTCTACCCTGCTTAGGTCCTGACCATTTTCCTCTGAAGTGTCTCTCCTGTAAAACTATAGTAGGAAGAAGTCTTCAGCATCGAGTTTCCCCTTCTTCTTCACAGAATCAGGTAACCCAAAACCAGTCTGTTAAGACTAGCCAGTCCTCGAATGGTAGATCTCATGCACAGCATAGAGATGCCTCTGGCCTTACCTTCGAGAACACACTGGCTTTAAAACCCCGGTGGGAGTCTTCGGCCTCCAAATGCTGTGTGGGGTTTCAGGTTGTTCCTGAGGTTCACCCCTCACAGAACATACCTGAGCCATGCTCGGTGGTGACATCCACTTCGAGCGGTACTGATACCTCGGCATTGGCAATGGTGTTGGATGAAACATTGCAGATGTGCATCGATAGACTCGCTTCTTTTGATACAGAGTCTGGAATCGATCTCTAGTCTGGAAGACTGGGTACCGACTCGCCTTGGTACCGACACCGGACGGTACCGAAGGCACGGTTCCGATGGTCCATGCTCGGTTCTATCGATACCATTAGAGCCGTCACCGGTTGGCCTTCTTCCACCGGTATTGGATACGGTACCGGAGTTGGTACCGGTATCCATTTTACCATCGATGTCGGTGCCTTCCATGCTTCTTTCTTCAGGCTCGCTTCCCTCGGTACCGAGTCTGGAATCGATCACTGGCATGGACGATGCGCTACCGATTGTAGCTGGTTCCGACCTCCTATGGTACCGGCAACCATCCTCTAAGGATCCCATACTCCACCCTTTAGGATCTTATACTCCTCTAAAATTGGATAGATCCCTGGATGTCATTGCCAGTTCTTCAACAGATCTAGCCTGTCCTCCTCTTCCAAGAGGATTTCCCTCTGGGGATTTTTCTTTTCAAGCTTTTCTGCTGGATATGGCAAAATCACTTGCCATTTCTATACCTGGACAGGATCCTACACAAAGGAATACAGAATCCCTGTATATTCCTGGCAGTGCAAAGGACAACATCATGCTTCCTGTGCATCAGTCCTTGCAGGATCTCCTCTTACGAATGTGGGAAGCTCCTTTAACGGTACCCCCACCTTCTAGGGCAACTGATCTTCTATATCAAGTGCCCCCCTCTCCAGGTTTTCAAAGGACTCAACTTCCTCATCATTCCATTGTTGTAGAATCAAAAATGAGGCGTATTAAGAGCACTAAGAAGCACTGTTCTTACCCACCAGGTCGTGAATCTAAGACTTTAGATGCCTTTGGATGCCAAACCTTCCAGGCATCCATGCTTTCAGCAAGAATTCTCTCATATATTTTCTATATGGGATTGTCTCTTGAAGAGGTCACAAAGAAATTACTGTTTTTGACTCCTTTTCTTCAAGAGCCCAAAAGAGCAGACTATACCTTACTGGTTCGTCATGCTCAGAATATCTCTAGGTTTCTTACTCGTGCTTCCCTAGACTCCTTTGAGTCTGTTAGCAGAACTTCTGCTATAGCTATAGGGGCACGACGTAAAGCCTGGCTCCAAGTTTCAGACTTGGACAAATGGGCACAAGAAAGACTGGGAAATACTCCTTGCACTGGAGAAAATCTCTTCAACAAGGAGTCTTTGCTCCAGGTTGCTCAGTTAACCACTGACATTCCTGTTTCCAGAGGCTGTTTTACGCCTTCCTCTTTCCCAGTTGGTAGGAAATGTCCTACCAAACTTTCTTCCCCTAGGAGGAAAAAGTTTTATCCATCTTCTGCCCATCATACAGATGTTCCCAAACAGGGGAAACATCGCCCTGGTCTAAAGAAACCACAACCTCAATAGGTTCAGCAAACCCAGCAGTCGCAGGGTTTCAGACATATCATCATTACCTCTCCTGGTTGCTGGTTAGAGTTGCAGTCTGCTTCTTTCCACTTGAAGCATCTGCACTGATTTCTTCCTAGCTTTTCCTAGATCTCTCTTCACAAGACATCTTTCTTTGACTCTAAGGGGCTTGTTTACAAAGCCGCGGTAGCGGTTTGCGATCGTAATCGGAGCCGCGGCCCCATTGATTTCAATGGGGCCGCGGCTGCGATCGCGATCGCGAACCACTACCGCGGCTTTGTAAACAAGCCCCTAAGAGTCTTTATGATGATCATGCCTATACTTAACAGGTTTCTCTTCCTCTTCTGGAGACAGAGAAATGACAGTTGTTTCCCTGCATTAGCATGTATCATCTTACTTTTAGAGACTTACTGCATCTCTCTTACTACAGCATTCGGTTGTAAGAGTGGCTCTATTACACTGGTAAGCCCCTAAGGTTCTTTACCTATTCCACAGGGGGATTCTCCCTTCCAGAGTTGTCTTCCCCTTTTTGTTACCTTAGGGCAGCTCATCAGACAATGAGGAGTCTTACCACTCCTGTCATGTCTGTTTTGTTTTTTTCCCAATCTTAAAAAAAAAAAAAAAAAAAGGAAAAAGACATTTTTCTCCGCTGCCTTGGTACTTGCTGCAGATGCAGCAATTCCTAGTGGTCAAGCCACTGGTTCTGTTCACCACACAACCAGGGTTTCTCCTCCACTAGCAATCTTTCTGGCCTCAGTGCTAAACCCCAAACAGGTTTTCAACCTTGTTTGGAAACCCTACTATTACAGACTGGTTGGTTAACTTCTATTCTTCGCCCCCTTGTTCTTGGCAGAATAGTTTAACTTACCCACTGGCTTTAAACAGCCAGTTTTTTCTTCTAACCAACCTGTAGCATGCTCTCTGCAACTCTACAGAGTAGCTTTGCACTATGGGCCCTTGCTAGACAGCATTAGTATCTCGTCTAGTAGATAACCTCAGATGGTTAGGAGGGATTCCCCCAGTCATGTTCTCAGGACTGGCAGGTGTTCCCTGCCCTTACCATCTCATCTAAAATCTCTTTTGAGGCATAAGACACAGGCCTTTCCTCACATAAAAACCTGAAGAATGGCCAATTCCCTGGCTTGGCCCATATCTCCTTTGGACTTCTCGCCAGAGATAGTTGTTTTTCAGTGGCAGCTCAAGGACGCCTGATACCCATCTTGCCCTTATAGGCGGGTCACATATGGTATCTTTTTTTTTTTTTTTTTTTTAAATATTTATTTAGCAGTTTTCAAAAACACAACATAAAAACATAATACATTAGGGAAAAGGCAAACAGAGCAAAGGCTAATACAGACAGGTTCCTACACATTCTCAACTAGATCAATCATCAGTGGTTAGAGAAGAAGGAGGGGGGGCGCTGACCACGAGTAACCGTCCTCCACTGGAAGTGCAATTTATCTAGTATTGGCACCGCGGCGCAAAGGTGTCCCACTTGCCCAATAATCTCTTATAAGAAGGATTCTGCTTCACATATGCCATCTCACAGGCTCGGTGATAACATACAAGATTCCACCAGTATTCCACAGTCAAGGTACTGAACGATTTCCAGTGGCTCAAAATCGCTTTTAGCGCCAAACTCAATAGCAGATCAAACAGTGCGTGATATTGCTTTTGTAAGCACGGCACATCCGCCAAGGACTTGTATACAATAATATGGAAAGTTAAGGGCGCATCAATCCTGAACATCCGCTGCATTCGCCGCCATATCCCGTGCCAATAGGCCGCTAATTGCAGACAGCTGTATAACATGTGCGTTAGAGTCCCAACACCAGAACCGCACGACCAACAGAGACCATCCTTCTGCTCTTGCCACTGGGTGATCTTAACTGGGGTCAGGTAAGCACGATGTGCAAGGAAGAACAACATCTGCGTGAGTGAGGCAGACCGCGTAATCCGTATCTGGGATCCCCAAAAGGAAGCCCACAGTTCTGGGACTGCCAGTGGTCCGGCTTCACTCTCCCATCGTGCTCGAGCACTGTTCGGGTTGCGTTCGTCCGCCGATCTAAGTAACGTCACCAACTTTGAGATTTGCCCTGATCCCATCCGGAGTTCTTGAAACAGAAGGAAGGGTGAGCAGCCACTGGCCAGGTTTAAAGGTGTTACCCCAACGTGACTCAGACAGTGACGCAACTGCCCCCACTGAAAAAAGCACTGATACGGGAGTTGGAATTCCTGTTGGAGTTCTGCAAAGGATTTATATCTCTGCCCACAAATAAGGTGCCCCAGGCAGAATATACCATGGCGTATCCAAGTGGACCATGCAATACACGTCCCGCCGATTTTAAAGCATTGGTTAAGCCAAAGCGGAGTGGCTGCAGTGTAGGGTTGCTCGTCCCCCATAAGCGGCAATACTAAGTTGAAGGCTTGCTGAGTGGCATAGAGGATCGCATTTTGCGTCTGCAGGTGTGGTGGCGGGGCAGCTGTCCCGATGCGATACCGCAGTGGGAGAGGATCACTTATTGCTGTTTCCACTGAGAGCCAACTGGGGGCACCTGGGGTATCCAGCTCCTCCGCCCACCAGGCGCCTTGCTTGGACATGGCAGCTACGTGATAGCGATAGAAATCCGGAAAATGCACCCCTCCCTGGTTCTTGGGGAGCTTTAGTTTCCAGGCGGCAATGCGAGGCGTTTTCTTTGCCCAAAGAAAAACAAGTAGTTTTTTTTTCTAAGTCTCGGTAAAATTTCTTATTAAAAAATACCGGGATCATACTTAAGACATATGTGATCTTAGGGACAGCAATCATTTTAATGGTTTCTAAACGGCCCCACCATGTCAGATTTAGTGGCGACCATCTACACACACATTCTTGCAGGATCGCAGTACATCGACCCATATTAAGGGAGACTGTGTCCGCGATGGTAGGACCATAGACGACTCCCAAGTATTTGAAAGATGATTTTTCAACTTGGAAGGGGTATCGCCGGAGTTTGTCTTCCGGGACTGCAGGTGTGAGCGGTATACTGGTAGTCTTCTCCAGGTTTAACTTGTAGCCCGAAATACAGGCATAGTTATCAATAGTCTTTAAGACGACATCCACCGACTTCATATCCAGGAAGAGCAGGAGGTCGTCTGCATAGGCTGACAGCTTGCAATGATACCCTTCAAGTTGGATTCCCACTATGTTGGATGCCTGTCGAATTTTAAGCATCAGTGGTTCTAAGGCTAGGTTAAACAATAGGGGAGAAAGAGGACATCCTTGCCTTGTGAGCTGGAACTCTCGTGAAGTCGTATGATTCGCCGCTACCCGGGCGACCGGCTTGGTATACAGCAGTTGGATACTGTTCAGAAAACTATCCGGGATGCCCATCCAGCGCATGGTTTGAAACAGATAGGGGAATTCGACTCTGTCGAACGCCTTTTCAGCGTCCAACGCAAGGCCCACAATTGGCTGGTCCACCTGCTGCGCCTTTCGGAGAACATGGGCCAACATACGGCCATTATCTGCCATGGATCTCCCTGGCATGAATCCACATTGGTCAGGATGGATAAGGGACCCCATCACCTTAGACAATTGATTAGCTAGGATCTTAGCATAGATTTTGTAATCCGCGTTTAGCAAAGAGATAGGTCTATAATTCTCCACCTTCTCCGGATCTCTACCGGGCTTGGGGTGTATTACTATCGTCGCCGCTGCAAACGCTCCCACCGCCGGACACTCCTCTCTTATTCCAGCGTAGTATAGCAACAATTCCGGTGTCAGCTGATCTGCAAAGGCTTCATAGAATTCAACTGGCAGCCCATCAGGGCCACTGGCTTTACCCTTTGCCAGTTGCTGGAGAGCCGTGTGCAGCTCCTTACTAGTGACATCCGCTGCAAGAAGCCGTTGCTGTGATTCCGCAAGCTGTGGACCCATTATGGAGGATACAAAATCTGTAAACGCCGATTTATCCCACAAAACTTCGGATTGGTAAAGATTAGAGTAGAAGGTTTCACAAATAGCTAAGATCTCTTCATCCGTGACTTTTAACACTCCTGCAGAGTCTCTCAGTCCCGCAATCCGGTTCACAGCACGTTTCACCTTTAGCGTGTTTGCAAGCAGCGTACCAGCCCGATTGCTATCATGATAGTATCTCCCTTGCTGTACTTTAATCGACTCACCGACTTCGGCCTGCAGAAGTGCATTGTATTGAAACCTGAGCTTCTGCAATCGCAGTAGGATTGTCGGATCTGCCCAGCGAGCCAGGAGCCGCTCCCCCGCTCGAATTTCGATCTCCAGCTCCGCCTTTTCCTTTACCTCCGCCTTGTACTTACGGATCTTTTAGGCGGTCATACTGCCACGAACATTAGCCTTGAAGGCCTCCCACCAGGCCCATGTGGAGGTATCCCCGTAGTGATTTCCATCAAAGTAGTCTGTGATAGCTGCCTTCATTGTGGTGCGGAAGTCCTCATCCATTAACCAGCGCTTCTCAAAGAAAAACCGCCCCGCGGATGTCTTTTCGGGGCCCAAACTGAGGTCCAGCAAAATCGCTGAGTGATCGGAGACTGTTCTTGGAAGCATACTTGTAGCCACTATCTTAGGTAATAGCGTCTTAGAAGTAAGGAAATAGTCAATTCGAGTTTGTGAATTGTGGGGCAGAGAGTAAAAGGAATATTCTTTCCCGTTGGGGGAGAGCAGCCTCCAGGGGTCTAGCAGCCCAAGCAGATCCTTCATATTTTGTAATTCGACAGACGAATGAGGCTTATGTTGCGGCCTGTATGGAGTTCTATCAAGGAGAGGGTCAGGTATAAGATTGAAATCTCCCCCCAGTATGATACTTGATGAGCCAGTTTCTAGAAGTTCCTGGGCGACCTGAATGAAGAACTGTGGATCATCCGTGTTGGGACCATATACCGTCATAAAGGTGTATGAATCACTATTAAGTACTGCTGTCATCTTGGCCCAACGACCTGCGGGGTCAGTTTTAGTCTCCTTTACTTCTACCAGCAGGGTTCTCCGAATCAGCATAATAACTCCCCCTTTTTTCCTGAGGGCAGGCGCTGAAAGAACATTCCGATAGGTCTTATCTGTCACCTTATATGACTCGGAGAGAGATAGATGGGTCTCTTGTAGGTAAATAATATCTGCATTTTGATGTTTGCAGTAGGTCAGGATTTTCTGCCTTTTGGCCGGATTAGAGATACCTTTGACATTTAGGGACATTACCCGCACTCGGCGATTAGCCATACTGGACCTTACTAGGGGATGGGAGGAGGGTATTCGTGGTCAGCTGCCCTCGAATTAGGGTCCCATTACCTTTGCAATTTGTAAACAAATAACCTGGCTGCAACTTGCCACAAACTATTACTCCTTGTATGGTGGAGCACCAACCGTCCATCCAACCCAACTACCCCCTTCCCAATATCAAGAAAGCAGAGATAAACACATTTAATGAGCTAAGCTCGACAAACAGCAATCCATAATAACAGCATGTATCTATTATACAATTTTCGCCGGTATGTGAGTAGTCATTCTACTGAACATGTTAACCTTACTATACTACCTTATCAGACATCAGACATGTTAATGAAAACATTGCTCACGTTCAGCTTCACAGCGCAGTGTAAAGCAGAGCTATCACTGTACCGCTAACACGCAGAGTCTCATCTTTCTCTAGGGCCCAACCTCCATCTGGGCCCGCTCCTGGAGAAATGCGCGGAGTACTGGACCCTCCGTGAAAGTGTGGGTGCGATTGTCCAGCGTCACCCGCATGTTCGTGGGGTAAAAGAGACCAAAGCGTGCTTGTGCTTGCTGGAGCAACGGTCTGCAGGCTAAGTGTTCTTTCCGACGCTGGGCCGTCTGTTTGCTAAGGTCAGGGAAGAAAGTAATCCTCTGTCCATCCAGAAATACATTTTGCCGCCGCTTCGCCGCTTGCAGGATTTGTAGAGCGTGTTGGTAACGCAGGGCTTTCACCACAAAAGGCCGCGGTCGTTGGGTCTGAGAAGTAGGATGAGATGGGACACGATGGGCCCGTTCCAGCTCTAGGGGTCTCTCAAAAGTAAGTCCCAGTGTCTCTGGTATGAGTTTTTCAAGATAATTTATGGGATCGGAACCCTCCCGGCCTTCGGGCACTCCCAGGATTCTGATATTGCTTCTCCTAGCCCTGTTGGATTGGTCTTCCAGAAGCCCTTCGAGCGCTGTAACCCTCTTAGCCAGCGGGCCAATCTGCGCAATTTCTGAGGACTGCCTATCGACCTCTTCCTCAACCTCCGCCATGCGCCTAGTCATGTCGCCGAGACTCTCTTTCACCTCCCGCAGGTCCTCTTGAACCTTCGTTAACGTCCCGGTATTGGTAGTAAGGAGTTCTTTAACTGACCGAAGCTCTAGTAGGATCTCTTGCACCCCTTCCGCTGTTGCTTTGTCGGGCGCCATTTTCTGCGGGGATGAGAGCTCTTGCTTTGCCCTCTTGTTGGATTGCCCCGCCGCCTGCTGAAAATCTAATCTCGCCGGTTTTAGATTAGACATCGCTCCGGGATCTCAGCCAAGCTCAAAGCTGCGTTTTAGACGGTCTGTTATCGTTCTTAGCTCCGGATTCTAAAGTATTGGGAAGGAGCAAACGATCTATGCGGCCATTTCCTACCGCGGCAGACTCCGCCCCCCCCACATATGGTATCTTATTCCATTGGCGCCCTCTCTCCATTCACCATACTGCAGTTCTGGAGAGATCTGGACTTGCTGCCTGCAGACTGAAGTTACTCTCTGTATTTTTCACTTACTCCATCCTGGGTACTCAAGAGCTCGAATCCTGAAAGGAATCTAGACTCCTCCTTGTCAGAGAGACCTTTCCTCTGACTCTGTCAGTCATAACCAGGAAAAGAAGATTCTCTATCCATCTATTCAAGCAGGTATCATCCTTCTTGCTATTAGATGAATCTTTCTCTCTCCCCATATTCCTAGGGGGATCCAATTATATAGGCATCTCTCCATCCACATACCTGGAGACATGTGTCTATATATATATATATATCTGTGGATCTTCTGCCCATGTCTATCTCTCTATATCTATATGCATATATACCCTATATGTGTATATATTTAGGAATATATATATATATCTACATACATCTATATATATATATAAATATATATCTGTTGAGATATATCCTTTGGGTAGATAGATATCCACACACTTGTCTGTCTGTCTGTTTAGGTTCAGATTTTCATATCTTCCTTTATGACCCTGACAGATGGGCACTACCCCTATCCATGCTGTACCAGTATGCTTAGGGTTTTACATATAGAACCGCTCCCTGTGGTAATTAGTAAACCTTTTTCTTACCATAACCCTTTAGGGTTAGGTACCTCTGAAGCGTCCATGTACCTTTTTTCTTTCCTAATTAACCCCATTTAGGAAAGACATTACGGAACTTCAGTTAATCTAAAGCTTAACTGGGGAAACTGCTAGGTACATATGACCTAGATTGGCCACTGTTGGAAACAGAATATTGGGCTTGATGGACCTTGGTCTGACCCAGTATAGCATATCTTATGTTCTTATGTTCCTAAGTCTGTCCTTGCTTTCTTATCAGATACAGGGGTCTCCATACCCTTTCTCTCCTACATGGACTAATCCAGTACTAGTCCAGATGGATCAGACTCTTTTCTTTTGGTCCTAGCATTGTACTGTTCTTGGGCCAAAAGAGTTTAAGCTTTGTCTAATAGTACCTTCTGCGTTTTCCGCTGAAGCCCTACACCTTTATACTACCCCAGTTACCCCTGGAGCTATTTTCTCACCCTGAAGGGTTCTGAACTCCACTTGTTTTTTCTACAGTTTTATTACCTCTACTCACAGTGAGGTACTCCTTGAGGATCTTTCACTGGCTCTTCTAACAGATCCATATGAACCTCAATAGACTTTTACAATACCACCAAGGGAGGTCCATATTACAATATTGCACTCAATATTTTCACTACTAAATTTCATCTCACAGGATCTTCCTCTATAGAGGTCCTGTTCTAGTCCAGCTGTTCCACAGTGCTGTTCTAGTCCAGCTATTCCACAGCACCTTTCTGTAATTCAGCTCCTACCCTCCATCCCTTGGATGCCTGAGGTTCTGAGGAGTAGCATGGTTCTTTCTAAATTCGCAACATGCTTGGACTCCCTCTAGGCATCTCAGCTTGGGAGTCCCCATATGTGAAGACTCATTCCTGCTTGTTCCTGGAGATAGCACAGTTACTTACCTGTAGCAGGTGATCTCTGGGAACAGCAGGAATAAGTCTTCACAACCCACCCACCTCCCCTAGGAGCTGTATCTCTCTATCTCTATCTTTCCCTTTCCTTCACTCTCTCTTTGTCTCAGCTTTAAAACTTAACTGAGGAGAGGCAGTTGGGAAAGGCGGGAAGGCAGCACACAGGCGCTGTGGGATGCTCCCAAAAGCTTTCTGATTGGACGCTGGGGAGCATTCCCACGCAGACTCCGTCGGTACCGACGTACCCATATGTGAAGACTTATTCCTGCTGTTCCCAGAGATCACCTGTTACAGGTAAGTAACTGTGCTATATTTTACCACAGCTTTGTAACTTCTTTAGTAGTTTGTTTAGTAGTACAGTATTTAGCTCACACCTTTCTAGTAATAGATCAAGGTGAGTTACATTCAGGTATTGCAGGTATTTCCCTGTCCCCATAGGGCTTACAAGCTAAGACTGCACCTGAGGCAGTGGAAGGCTTAGAAATTTGCCCAAGGCCACAAGGAGAGTCAGTGGGATTTGAACCCTGGTCTTTCTGATGCCAGGTTGCTGCCCTAACCACTAGACGACTACTCCACGTTTATCCTTCTAAGGGAGTAATGTTCTAACTGTGCCCCCCTATGCAATCAGGCCCAAAAGGCACCTATTCCAAGCCTATTTCATAAAGGTCCAAGTGCCTTTATAAAATTGTATTTAACAGCCACATGTGTGTCTATGAAACAATTATAGCCATAGTGATACAACAGGGGTTTCTCTCAATTGTTTTGACAGTTCTTACGGGATTGGTATAACCATTTTGTCAGTTTCATCCCAAGGTGAGCTAAGTATTTGCTGCTGTATTTTGTCACTGTCATAATTTATGATGGACCATACTGGTCTCTTATCTGCCGTCATATACTATACTACTATGTATGTGGACTTTGGAAATAGTTTTTCAAAAGCCCACATATAGTGTGCATGATTTGCAAATAGCATGCTTCCAGCAGTGGCCAGTCCAGGTCACAAGTACCTAGCAGGTTCTCAAAAAGGTTGCATAGGTGCCACAGTGCTTGTCCCAGGATAAGCAGTGGATTTCCAGAGTTTCCCCCATCCCCCTTTAGACACCCTAAGCAAACTTTCAGGTACCCCCCCCCCCACCCGAAATTTTGATAATTAAACGGTAGCGATCATGTGAACACCACCTTTCCAACTACAGCTCTGTAAAAATGCATAATTGGATATCATACTTTTAACTACTAAACTTTGCTTTATATATACGTGTGCCCACACTCCCTGCAGATGGTAAATGTGCTAATGGCTCCAAGTTATGGGGCTGTCACAGGGTCGTAGCCAGGGCTGTGCGAGCGGTGTGACTGCACAGGGTGCAAGTATAAAAGTAGGCGCTGTACCATAATGTAACCCCTGAAAAATGTATATTACTGTACGTAGGTTTTCTTCATTGTTTACTGTGACAATTTGTAACTCTTGTTGAATGCACACTGCTGTGACCCTGTGAAAAGTGGTATTGAAACAGTGAAATAAATAAATATCCATCACTGGGCTTCCAGGAAGCTCAACAAGAGCGAGTTCCTGCATGTGGCTGAGTGGGGGAGGGGCTGCAGATTGCTCGGTCGCACAGGGCACGTATCTAGCTTGCTTTGCTCCTGGGCCGGCAATCTATCTTTTTGCTTTGAATGCTGCTGTTCTTTGCTGCTTTCCAGGAGCTGCCACCCTAGGTGACCACTTAGCTTTGCCTAAGGGTTGGGCTAGTCCTGCATATCTCTTCTGTCATTCACTAACTTTCTCTTTTCCCTCTTCCCTACTGCGTCCATCTCTTTCCCCTCTCTCTCCCTTCACTGTACAGCATCCCCCCCCCCCCGCCATATCCACCATCTGCACCATCCCTCTCTCCCTCTTCTCTTTCTCTCCCTATCCTCCATGCCCATCCTCTCCCCTCTCTTCCTAGCTCTTTCCCCTGCTGTGGCCAGCATTTCCCCTCTTTCTCCTTATTCCCTGCCCTGTATCCACCATCTCCCCTCTGTCTTCCTACCTTTCCCTCCTCTTTGTCCGGCATCTCCTAGCCGTCTCCCTATGGCACTCTGTGAAATGCATCTTCCCTCTATCTCCCTACTCCCCCCCCTTCCCCCGTGTTCAGTAGCTCCTTCCTAGGTCTCCCCTACTCCTGCCATGTGGTTGCCCATTTTGCTTCATCCCAACCCCCCTCCCATGCACAGTACATCACTGCACTTTAATCAGCTCTTCCTCCCTATTTGCCCTGCCCACCCACCTGACCGACCGCTTACTGACGCTGCTGCCCATATCCTCAGCCTGTCAGTGGTGGCAGGATCCTTACCAGCTCCTGCCCTGAGAAGTGGGGCTGTGTGTGGAAAGCCCAGTTGGACATGCCTAGGGCCAGCCCTGTATCTGCGACCATTGGGCAAGTCGCTTAACCACCTGTTGCCTCAGGTGCCAACTGCGTTACTGCTAGAAGAGCAGAGTTCCCAAGGAGGGGGTGTAGGGTGTCGGTTCAAACTTCTACTGCTACTGCCAATCATTTGTATAGCATTACAAGGCGCACACAGTGCTATACGTATAAATCTAAAACACAGTCCTTGCTCGTCAGAGACTACAATCTAATCAAGACAAAACACATGGCAAAACTGGGGGACTAGAGTATGGCAAGATACACGTAAGTAGTGGACAAGAGAGTGAGGAGCATCAGGATCCAAAAGTGGCTTTCAAGAGGTGGGTTTTTAGCCTGGATTTGAATAGAGCTAGAGAAGGAGCCTGATGCACAGACCCAGGTAGTTTGTTCCAAACATATGGAGCAGCGAGATAGAATGAACAAAGTCTGGAGTTGGCAGTGGCAGAGAAGGGCACAGATAAAAAGGGGTCTGCCAGAGGAGTGGAGTTCCCGAGGAGGGATGTAGAGTGAGATAAGAGAGGAAAGGTAATGAGGAGCCACAGAATGAACGCGCTTGTAGGTCAGTAAGGGAAGTTTGCACTGGATGCGAAAATGGATAGGGAGCCATTGAAGTGACTTGAGAAGAGGGGTTACATGAGCATAGCAACACTGGCGGAAGAAAAGTCGTGCAGCTGAGTTTTGAACAGATTGAAGGGGAGGGAGATGAATCAAAGGGAGACCAGCAAGGAGCAGGTTAGTTAAGTCAATAGTCAGACTGGATTTACTAAGCTTTGATTGCTTTAGGCTCAGAATGGGTCAGGGAAGTCTTACCAGCATGACATCTAGTGCGCGCTATCCGGGCTGCATGAACAGTGCAGCGATCTTCTGTGCTTTCTATATCTGCACGAATAGGCATACAGTTACCACTGAACTTCCACAGCACGCAGCAACCATCAAAGTTGCAGACAGCACGGATACAGCTACCGCCACCTAGTGGTTGGTGTTAGCTGCAGCCACGATGTCGCTGCACCGTGCTCTCTGCATTGTCTGTGTGGTATCTGTTGGGGAAATGCTTTGCTTGCCCTCAACAACGCATGGCGTTTGCAGTAAAACACCACATTAACTGCAAAAACCTAACGCAGCTTAATAAACGAGCTCCATAGTGAATCCAGTCGTACATGTTATATTACTTGGTGACAGAAGTTCATTACTAGATGTAGCTGGCTGGGCAGCTGACGCTTTCTAAGAGATCCATCTGTATAAAAGATGTTTTCAGAGATTACTAGGCCCCGCCAGTGATCTTCAGCATGTATGCAGCTGTTGAGTGTCTGCTGTGCGTTTGGTAATAACTTATTTTAAGCTTGCCAGTTAGGTGCTTTTTTTTATTTTAAATCATTTTCATTTTCTATCACAGTACACCAACTGATCTTCATTTGTTTCAGCTTCATTTGTGTTTTTCTATTTCTAAAATGAAATAATTAAGCTATTTAATGGTAGAACTGTGACAGCAATGTTACAATCTTCTCATTTTTTGTTGGCTTTATTTTTGCTTTTCATGGCCTTTGGGTAGATTTACTGAGGGCTTCATTCCCATTTTGTCTCTATGGGAACAAAACTTATTAAATCAGGATCAAGAAGTTGCTCTTAATTGAGTTAACTTAGCTTGTGCCCTACTTTTAAAAATAGGTTAGCGGATTAAATATGGTAGATCTAATCTGCCTATTTTCAAGGGAAAAGGAAGCTCTGAGAAAAAAATGCATTAAAAACCCCCCAGTGAAATAAGAACAATTTATTGAAAAAAAGGAATCGAATTAAAACCTAGAGAAAATTCAGATTTGTGTTTTTATTATTCCAAATCAATTCATGATAAAGTTCCGTTCCTACTGGAGTCGAAGGGTCAACATTTTTTGTCAATTCTGGGGATTGCTCCACATTTCATGGTTCACCCTGGAAGTGAAACTCTTAATTCAGAAAGCCTGGTCCAAGAGGAATCGCTTTGTTCTGGAGGATAAGAGAGGTCTCTCCTCTTCCTGGCTTTTTATTTCTTACTGAAGTTAATCTAAGCTAACAGAACAGTAATAAAAGCTATTAATTCTGTCTCTGGACTAGTAATTTCTCCGGGAACGAGCAGGAAGTCAATCCTCACTTATGAGTGATGTCTTCCCCGACAGAGCCATCGCAGAAGCATCCCCCCAACTTTCAAAGGAAGCCTTTGGGAGATGCCACCACGCATGCGTGATCCCCTTCTCGCCCAAGGGTGCCATCTTGCTCAGTCTCCTTTCTTTCTGTGAAGCCCTTCAGACATCTGTCTGGCTTGTTCCCGGAAAAAGCTGATTTTTCAGTCTGTGTTGCATACTCAGACCTCCGGTACTGCACCAGTACTCTTTTGGTCACCCGACCTCGTGGTCTCTGCATAGAGTTCAGGTCGTCTTTATAGCTTTTCCTCTTTGACGTCTTTGTGCCTTTTCCCAACTGGCAGCTCGGCGGGTCTTTGACATTGCTGTGTTACTTTTTTCCCCCCCATGGCTACCAGTGGTTTTAAAAAGTGTGATCGGTGTGCCAAAATTGTCTTTGACTGACACACATGACTGTTGCTTTCACTGTCATGGGCTGGACCACGACCCCACAGCATGCGGTCTCTGCAAAAAGATGTCCAACAAGACCCTCGAGCCACCAGCAGCAGCACGATAAGATTTTCCTCCCCAAGACCCTGGTACTTCTGAAGGCCAGTGCCTCATCTGAAGCCATGGCATCTCAGGGCATCTCTACAGAATCTGAGTGGCACCATGGTTCTTCAGAGAGGGGGTTTCCCTTGAGGGAACCCAAGAAGAATACCTCAAAGGCGACATCCCTCGATGAATCTGACAGGCCGGGTACGTCTTGAGCCCAGGTCCTGCAGCCTGAGATTCTTGTCCGAGGGATCGGAGAGGGAGTGGCCTGCAAAAGTCCCCCAAAAAGACTCAACCTTGGACCAACCTCAGTCGCCAGACACCATCCTCATCGAGGATTCCCCTTTGGGAGAATCGGCGTCAGGCCCGATTCCTTCGGTGCCTGCGCTGATAGCTACAGAGCCTTCTGGCCTGGAGTTCAGAATGGTGGCCCTGAAGTGCAGTTTGTCTGCCTTCATGGACCAGCAGCTGGTGTCATTGTCTGTTACGACCGGTTCCTCTGCCCTGACCACCAGGCCCTTGACATTGAAGATGTCCCCGCAGGCCAAGCCGATCCTCGAGATCCTTGGTCCTTGAGTCACTCCTCAGCCGAGGTCTTGATCCGGTTCCCGCTCAATGGGGCCACGATCGTCCCTAGCCAGTGTGCTAGGCGCCAGCCACAGGGTCTCTGAGGACCGCAGACCGGGGCCCAAGGACCATCCTTCCATCGAGTCCTTGATGGACTACTCAGAGTGGGAGACTGAGAACGAGGAGTTGCCCGACACCTGTCACCATCGCGATGTTCCCTCGGACTCTCACACTTCAGAGCCCCAGCAGCAGTCCCTGCCTGAGGACATGCTGTTCCTTGACTTCATCAGGGACACGTCTAAGGCCCTGACATTCCCGGTGGAATTGGAAGAGGACCCTCGAGGAAAGGAGCTAGAAATCCTCTAGTACAAGGCCCTCTGAGATAATCTTACGGTGCCCATCCCTCCCATCTTGGAATGGCTAATGCTCCGCATGTGGGAGGCACCAGCATCGGTGCTGGTGGTGAGCAAGTGGCTCGACTTGATGTATCGAGTCCGCTGGAGCCCGAGCTTCCAGAAATCACAGCTGCCACACAACTCCATGGTGGTGGAGTCTGCCATGCATTGACTGAAGAGTCAGAAGATGCACTCCTCTGTGCCTCCCTGCAGGGAGGCACGCACCTTGGAAGCCCTCGGCAGAAAGTGTTACCAGGGCTCAATGCTCATCAGCCGCATCCAGGCCTACCAGCTGTACATGGCAGTCTAAGATGGCTTTGAGTGGGCAGCTTGAGTAGCGGCAACGGGCATTGGTGCCCGACGCTATGCTTGGCTATTGTCCGATCTCGAGCAATGGGTTCAGGACAAATTGGCTGATGGCCTATGCCATGGAGAGAATCTCTTTGGCAAGCCCATGATTGTCAAGGCTGCCGAGCTGGAGACAGAGTTCATGGCGAGGACCAGGCTCTCTAAAAAGACTGCTGCCCTTCAGCGAACGGAAGGACTCAGGTTAAAAGTCCCCAAGGAAAGGAGATGCTTACAGAAACTACCAACCTTTTCAGGCCTCCCCAGCAGGGTCAGCATTCCAAGGGACATGGGCATGGCCCTCGTAAGCAGGCTAGGCATCATCCCCGGCCCAACCAGGCAAGAGCTTTTGACTCCTTGGGCATAGCCTCTCTACCCCAAGGAGGAGGTCAGCCCACAGGGCGACATCTGATCCACTATGCCCAAAGGTGGTTAACTATCACCACCGATTCCTGGGCACTTTGGCTGGTCAGGGAGGGCTACCTCCTCCATCTGACTGACATCGCCCCCTTACTTTCCAGGAGATCCCCTCAGGTCTCCCCTTCTCCGGGACCTTCTACTGAAGGAGCAGACAGATCTTCTCAAGGACAAGCAGTAGAACCAGTACCCCACCATCTCTTGCTCATCGACCTGCACAACCTGTACAAGTTCCTGGTGAGGGAAAAGTTCAAGATGCTCTCCTTTGGAACATTGCTGCCTTACCTCCAGCAGGGAGATTGACTATGCTGCTTGGATCTAAAGGATGCTTATACCCACATCCTCATTCACCCCAACCACAGGCAGTACCTTTTGGTTCATGGTGGGGGGGGGGGGGTCCACTATCAATACAGGGTGCTGACTTTCAGCTTGGCCTCCGCCCCAAGAGTCTTCACAAAATGCCTGACAATTGTAGCCGCCTTCCTCTACCTCCAGGGGGTCTTTGTCGTCCCCTACCTGGACGATTGGCTCATAAAAGGAGGCACGGCCTCAGAGGTGCAGCAGGCAACTGCTTGCACCATCCAGGTCCTTCAACATTTGGAGTTTGTGATAAACTACCCCAAGTCCCCACCTCCTCCCAACATAGTCTCTGGAGTTCCTAGGGGCAAGACTGGACACCCTCCAGGCAAAGTCCTTCCTGCCCAGAGACCGAGCCAACCATCTCAGGGCTCTGGCCCTGGACATACAGCACCGTCCCTCAGTACCCGCTCAGCTCCTCCTGCGCCAACTCAGGCACATGTCCTTCATGGTCCATGTCACCCTAGATGCCCGCCTCCACATGAGGGCTGTGCAGTGGTGCCTTCAGGACCAGTGGACACAGGCCATGGGACTTCTCCAGGACAAGGTCTCAGTGACCCACCAGTTGGAGGACTCCCTGACCTGGTGGCAGACTCCCCAATGCCTCTACTACTACTATTACTACTGAGCATTTCTATAGCGCTACCAGTCGTATGCAGTGCTGTACAGTCAAATAAGAGACAGTCCCTGCTCATCAGAGCTTACAATCTAATCAAGATAAATACAGAGGTGGGGATGCCCTTTCAAGCCCTTGGCCTCTTAAGGGTCCTCACCGTGGACACCTCTGCTCAGCACTGCGAGGAACTCTACAACCAGGGCAGCTGGTCACATGACAAGAGCAACCAGCAGATCAACCTCCTGGAGCTACGGGCGATATACTTAGCCCTCTGAGCCTTTTGCCACCACCTACGACACCAGCCAGTGTTGGTTCAAACGGACAACCAGGTGGCAATGTTCTGTGTGAACAAACAGGGGAGCACATGTCCCCTGCATTTAGCTAGAAGCCCCACACTGGTAACACGGCCCACATGCTCATTTCCAGTGCAGGGCTTGGTAAACATGCGCCCTAGTTGGAAGAAACACAGGAACTAACATGAAATAAAAAATCATAATCACATGCTGGCAGCAGGTCCACATCATGGAGAGACGGATCACAAGAAATAAACCGCAAGAACAAGGTTTAGTTAAAACCAGAACTGGGAGTCCCCAAAGACTGAGAGAAAAACTATACCCTAGGACTTAAACAAAATTCTCAGACTATACAGAGATAAAGTTAAGGCAAATTTAAAGATTTTACCATAAGTAAATTCTCTAATTGAGTAATCATAGAAAATGTAGCGATCATCTTTATAGGAAACCAAACTTAAGGTAAAAAGTTGCCCCTGCAACCCAAACCCAAAGCTTCAGCTACAGGAAAAACTTCCTGTGCAACTGGGTAAGCTTAGAAACATCAGGAAAAATATTTATTCTGTGACCACAGAGGCATCTGTTTCTTTGCAAGAAAAGGAAAAAAGGGACTAAAAAAATTTGATCTCTGATGGGTCTGCTGTTAAGTGAACCTTGCAATTGCTTAATTAAGATAAAATACATGGTTAATGGGAAAATAGTCAATTGGATGGGTGTTGGAAAAAGGAGAGAGAACCTCATAGCATGTTTACATGCAAAATACAACCTGAATGTGGCATATTTGCGAGTTTGAACTTCCTCCTACCCCATGGACCACACCAACCAGTGCCTTCAGATAATTGTAATGAAGTCACAAATGTGTCCCTGGCTAGCTTCATCAGTGATCCTGCTGAGACAGAGTTATGAAGTCGGATAGGAGTGTGTTATATCTCACACACTTCCCAGAGGTAGGTGTGTTTCTTTAAAGCACGAGTCCACTTTGGCTCTTGTCCTGTCCTAGGAGAGTGCTGAGGCTCAAGGGAGGGGCTCTCAGACACTCAAGAGTAGGAATCTCTTCGGGCTCAAGGGGATCTGGGAAACCGAGGAGACATAGGGCTAAGAGTAGATAAAGGGAAATTATACTCTTATTCCTTGTTCGTTGTTGAAGAGTTGTCCTAAATGTCCAGTAGAGGACATTTCTGTTTTGAGTCAGAGGCCTACTGGACAGGTGCTCATTTTGCAGTGGTTTCAGGAATATTACAGTTCTGCTGAAGAAAGAGCAGGAGTGCCAAGAATGACCCTTTCCAAAGAGAGAGCCTACTGCCCCAATGAGTGAGACTTAACCCTAGTGGTAGTTTAGAAATATCTATATATGCACATGACCTCCCCCCCCCATCAACAATCCATCTAGTTGGCCTCAGTCAATCAGTCTATATCCTCTAGCGCTTTCCCTTGACCGCAGTTATCCCGACTCTGTCCCCTCAGCAAACCTCCTTTAACCTCTGTCTCTGCCACCCCCTAGAAAACCATCCCTCCCCACATCCAATCACCAACCACCCTTCCCATAGCAAATATACTGTACATAGTAAAAGTAACATAGTATAAGGTGGCAGGTAAAGACCAGTATGGTCCATCTAGTCTGCCCAGTAAGATGGCTAGAGTAGGCATACCCACCGCCCCATGCAGGTCACGCCCCTCTATTTGTTGAAGTATAAAAGATAAGTTATTTTGATTTTATCCTATTGCTTTGTCTGTCCCATGCCATTTTCCATCCCGGCGCTGTATTTGCCCCCACCACCTCCATCAGGAAGGCATTCCAAGGATCCACCACCCTTTCAGTGAAAAAGTACGTTGCTTTTAAGTTTACTTCTTTGCAGTTTCATTTTATGCCCTCTAGTTTTACAGCTTTCCCTTCTTTGAAAAATGTTTGCTTGTTCATTAATACCCTTTAAGTATTTAAAGGTCTGTATCATATCTCCCCTTTCCCTCCTCTCCTCTACGGTATACATATTTAGGTCTTCAAGTCTCTTCTCATACATCTTCTGACACAGGCTCCAAATCATTTTGGTCACCTTCCTCTGAACTGTTTCCAGTCTTTTTTTTTTTTTTAATCCTTTGTGAGATATGGTCTCCAAAACTGAAGACAGGATCTCCAAGTGAAGCCTCACCAACGACTTGTACAGGGGCATTAATACCTCCACCTTTCTGCTGGTTACTCCTCTGTATGCAGCCCAGCATCCTTCAGGCTTTGGCTACAGTCTTGTCTCATTGTGTAGCCACCTTAAATCCTCAGACACTATCATCTGTGCAAACCAACCTCTCAGCGCTTATCGCATACGATTCTTTTGGATTTCTGCATCCCAAGAGCATGACTCTACACTTCTTTGCATTAACTTTTAACTGCCAAGCATTAGACCATTTGTCCAGTTTTTGTAGATCTTTTCTCATGTTGTCCACGCCATCAGAGGAGTCCACTCTGTTGCAAATTTTTGTATCTACACAAAGGCAGACATATCTCTTCAGTCTTTAAGCAATATCACTCACAAATACATTGAACAGTACCGGTCCAAGGACTGATCCCTGAGGCACATGACTAGTCACCTTCCTTTCTTCTGAGTGAGTTCAGTTTCCCACCACCTTCTCTCATCTGTCAGTCAACCAATTTCTGATACATTTCACCACTTTGCGTCCCATTCCCGGACTGCTCAGTTTAATTGATAAGCCTCTTATGAGGAACAGTATCATAGACTTTGCTAACATCAAGGTAGATCACATCCATTGCCCATTACCTTAATCTAGTTCTCTGGTCACCAAGTCAAAGAACTCAATCAAATTTGTTTGGCATGATTGTCCTTTGGTAAAACCATGTTGCCTCTAACCATGCATCCATTGCTTTCTAGGAAGTCCACTATTCTTTCTTTCAGGAACATCTCCATTACTTTTCCCGCCACCGAGGTAAGGCTTACCAACCTATAGTTTGTCACATTTTCCCTATTACAACTTTTGTGAAGAGGTACCACATCAGTCCTTCTCCAGTCCTGTGGAATCTCTCCCGTTTCCAAGGATCTATTAAAGACATCCTTCAAAGGCCCTGCCATAACCTCTCTGAGCTCTTTCAGTATCCTGGAATTTTTCCCATCCGGTCCCATGGCCTTGCCAATTTCAGTTTTTCAAGCTGTTGAAAAACATCATGTTCTGTGAATGGTGTGGTATCTACTCCATTCCAGTTTGTGTATTTGTCAATCATACGTGGTCCTTCTCCAGGATTTTCTTTAGTGAATACAGAACAGAAGTATTTGTCATTGTCACTTTTTCAATGTCACTTTTCACGAATCTATCCTCGGCACTTTTGAGTCTTGCAATTCCACCTCTGATCGTCCTCTTCTCCCAAACATATATTTATTTATTTTTATTTATTTAAAGCTTTTCTATACCGCGCTCTTTAAAATCAGTGTGGTGTACAAGTAACATTTTTGTACAAACCAGGAGGAACCTGCTTTGTATTTACTTTGAACGGGTATCGTAACTTGGATTTAGAACTGGGGTAACTATATACAATCTGAGCAGAGTGTCGCTGAACTGTTGTAGTGACATCGCATGCTCTAATAACAATGTACAGGATTGAAGTTATTTGCGGGATTGTCAGTTATTTACAATTAGATGGTTGGACTGATGAGTGTGGTTGCCTTGACATGATTAGGGTGTGTTGGTGGTATTGTCAAGGTGGGTGGGGGTATGGTGGGTGGAGTTGTTTCGCTGGCATGTTGGCATATCTGAAAAAATTTTGTCTCCACGCTTCACATCTTTAGCCATCTTTTCTTCTGCCTTTGCTTTTGCTATCCTTATTTCTCTTTGTCTCTTTTAGGTTTATCCTGTATTCTTTTCCATGTTCCTCTGTGATCTTCTGAATTTTATGAAAGTTGTGTTTTTTGCCTTTATTTGTGCAGTCGCTTCTTTGGAGAACCATATAGGTTTCCTTTTTCTCTTGTTTTTATTTACTTTTTTTTTACATATATATCTGTTGCCCCTTTTATTGCGTCCTTTAGCCCATTGCAATTCCATTTCCCTTATCCCATCCCACCCTGCCAACTTCTCCTTCAGGCACTTGGCCATTTTACTGAAGTCACAGAAACATAGAAACATAGAAATATGATGACAGAAAAAGACCACATTGGTCTATCTAGTCTGTCCTTCCATATCAACAACTACAACAGTCCCCTTTTTACCTTTAGAGATCCTCTGTGTTTGTCCCATGCTTTTTTGAATTCAGTTACTGTCCTCATCTCTACCACCTCCACTGGGAGACTATTCCATGGATCCACTATTCTTTCTGTAAAGAAATATTTCTGCATATCGCTCCTGAATCTATCTCCCTTCACCTTCATCTCATGTCCCCTCATCAGCATTTTTGATGTCTAGGACTTTGAGTTTGCTGTGGTTGGACTCTGCCTTTGCTTTTACCTCAAACCACACTGTGTGATTGCTGTTGCTCATGTGGACACCCACCCGGACATTCAACATGCTATCTCCATTGGTGAGCACTAGATCCAGCGTCAAATTTCCCTGGTTGGTTCCATTACCAGATGTCTAAGCAATGCTTCTTGGAAGAGAAACAATCTTTCTATTTTTTTCCAGATTTGCAGAAGGAATACTTCATTTCCTGCTGGTAGATTAAAGTCACCCAATATGATCACTTCTCCCTTCATGGCTATCTTTGCAATATCAATGATCAAGTCTCTGTCCATTTCCTCAGTTTGCGTTTGAGGCCTGTAGACTACACCAGTATAAATGATAATGCCATCTCCTCTTTCTAACATAATCCACAGCGCTTCATCTTTTCCCACCTCACCTGGATTTCAGCGGCTTTAATATTGCTTTTGACATATAGGGCTACTCCTCCTTTTTCTGCCTTCTCTCTCTTCTAAATAAATTATAGCTAGCTATGGCTATATCCCATTCTTGCAATTCTTTAAACCACATTTCTGTAATGGCCACAAAGTCCATTTCCACCATTATTTATTTATTTATTTTTTAATATCGCCTTAGTGCCAAGACGGTTTACAATGAACAACTAGCAATCTCAATTGAGGTACAGTTACATAGAACGTAAGGGACATAGAACTTGGAGTTAACAGAAAACAGGCAATAACTTATTTTGGAGGAGGGGTAATGATCATCTTCTGGAATGTTATGTGGTGTCATTGGTGCATAATAGTAGAATAGGTGTTTCTTTAGTAACTTCTTGAGTTGTCCGTGCAGATCTTATAGGAGCTGGGAGTGAGTTCCAGATTGTAGGGACGAAGAGGGTGAAGGCTCTGTTCGTTTGAGTACATTTTGTCTTGAGTGATTTGGATCATTTATCTTTTTTCCCTTGTTGTAGGAGCTCTTCTGATCAGTGAATTGAGGCAGGGTGCTGATAAGTTGTGTAGGATCTTGTATGTAGTGGTTGCAACCTTGTGTTTTATCCTCTGGGCTATTGCTAGCCAGTGCCTGTTAATATTCTGGCTGTAGTATTTTGGACTAATTGGAAAGGGTAGAGAGTATGTTTTGGGAGCCCTTGGTATAGGATGTTGCTGTAATCTAGTTGGGTTGTTATGATAGATTGGAATACAGTTCTGTAGTAGTTGTGATGGAATAATGATTGTAGGTGTTGGAGTGATTATATTTTGAAGTATGCAGTGTTGACTGCTTTCTTGATGTGAGTGTGCATATTGAGGTCCTTGTCAAGAGTTATACCTAGGTATTTGATTTCTTTCTTTATCATGATTTCGGTATAATGGAGTATTAACTTTGCTGGTGGAGGAGTAGCCTAGTGGTTAGAGCAACAGTTTAACGCCCAGGAGGCTGGGGTTTGATTCCCACTGGTACTCCTTGTGACCTTGGACAAGTCACTTTACCCTCCCTTGCCTTGGAAGGAAAGGCCTGGCAATCTACTTCCAGTCATAGCTTGCCGAGAAAACCCAGGGGCTGCTGGGTCGCCAGAAGTCAGTACTGTACATAAAAAAAATATGCTGGTGGGGTGAAGGAAGGGTCTCTTGTGACCAATAGTGCCTCGGTTTTGTTGCTGTTCACTATTAGGATTAGGCTTCCTTAGGATTTGCAGGTCAGGAACTTTGTTGGCTAGACTTTGAGCATATGTGCTCATTACCTTCATGCAATTGTTGATTGGCTTGCTTGTATTTTGCATGGATTTTATTTCAGACGCCTCTCTGGTCATTTTGTTTTTGTTTTTGCTGGGCGTGACATCCTGAACTTACTGTTTTTCCATCCATCACCCGCTTTCCGTAGTTTAAATGGTTGCCAACATGTCTGAATTTTTCACTTACATGTAGGATCCTTTTTCCTGCTACAGAGAGATGCAGTCCAACACAGTATAGCTTCTTGTTCCATCTAATGTTTCAAGTACCTATAGAAACATGACAGCAGAAAAAGACCACATGGCCTGTCTAGCTAGCCCTTCCATAACTACTACAATAGTCCCCTTTTTTCCCTTTTGAGATATTCTGTGTTAGTCCCATGCTTTTTTGAATTCATATACTGTCCTCATTTCTACCACCTCCACTGGGAGACGATTACACACATCCTAAGGGATTTGAACACCATGTAATGCATCTAGGTTAATGCATATCCCCCCAGTTTAGTTGTAATTAGTGTAACAGATTGTATATATATAACTGCAAGTTGTAAATATTGTAACAATATGTATATATGTAATTGCACCTGTAAATATTGTATCAGATTTTTGTGCAGTGTGAACCCAGTGTGAATCTTGGCATGCAATCATTCTGTATTAACTGTTGATTACCCCTCCTGATATGTATAGTCAACCGCTGCTGATCACTGGAAGCAGCGGTATACAAATGTTCTCTAAATAAATAAAAATAAATAAATCTACCACTCTTTTCATAAAGAAATATTTCCGCATATTACTCCTGAGTCTATCCCCTTTCGCCCTCATCTTATGTCCCTTTGTAGCAGAGCTTGCTTTCAATCGAAAGAGGCTGTCCTGTGCATTTATGCCATGGTGGTATTTAAACGTCTTAATCATATCACTTCTATCCCGCCTTTCCTCTAAAGTATACATATTAAGGTCCTTAAGTCTGTCCTCATATACTTTATAACAAAGACCACTAACCATTTTAGTAGCCACCCTCTGCACAAAACTCCAACCTGTTTATATCCTTTTGAAGGTGTGGTCTCCAGAGTTGCACACAATATTCCAAATGAGGTCACACAAAAGATTTATACAAAGGCACTATCACCTTTTTTCTGCTGGCCATTCCTCTCCCTATGCACTCAAGCATCCTTCTAGCTTTCGCCGTCATCTTTTCTACCTGTTTAGCTACTTTTAAGTTCATCAGACACAATCACGCCTAGGTCCCGCTCTTATTTATTTATTTAACTGGTTTTAATGTACCATTTTTCTATCAGTCAAAACTGTTTACATCAAACAATGTGGCATGCAGGTTTCATCAAACTTCTTGAATGTAGAACAGAGTATAACAGGGGGATCGAGGGAGCATGCAGGATCGTTATAACATTAGAACTTATTATACAATGAACAAGGCGTTAATAAAGAACCTATTATACAATGCATAAGGCATTAAAGTAAATAGTGCAAGGCAGAACAATATGTCGGATGGCTGATTAGGTAGGGGGGATAGGAGGGATGATCTGCCAGAGTGGTAGGTGTTCCTCCTGGGAGTCAGTTGGAGGGGATGTGCCATAGTGCTCTTCAAAGAGGTATGTCTTGAGGTGTCTTTTGAAGACTTGGTATGACTGGGTGATCCGTAGTGTAGGAGGTAGTGTTCCAGATGGTGGGAGTGTAGAGTTCGAAGGCTCTCATGAGGGCATGTTGTGTGCTCTTACATACTTGAGGTGGCAGATGAAGAAGGTTGAGCGTGTTTTATCTGCGTGGTCTATTGGAGTTAGGGCATCTGATGAGTGTCTGAAGGTGCTCGGATGTGGTGTTATGTGCCTTGTGGATAATAGTGAGAACTTTGTGTTTGATTCTTGATGCTATGGGAAGCCAATCTTTATCTTTATTATAAAACTTTTTATACCGCCTAAACCAAAAAGGCATACAGCGGTGTACAATAAAACAAAGGCTACTGAAGAAACAGAAAGGAACGCCAATTATTCACAAAAGAGACAGCAAAGGATAGAATAAGGAAATCAGAGAAACAGACCAATCAACTGTGGGCAGGGAGGGAAGGGATATCAAAGGCGGTACAGAAGAGGTGAGTCTTGAGAGAAGCCTTGAAAGTGCTAAAGGATGATTCCAGACGTAAAGCTAAGGGGAGAGAATTCCAAAGGCGGGGGCCGAGAAAGAAAATAGCAGAAGAACGCGTTGATTTCAAGACGAGCCCTGGAAGGAGGTGGAAGAAAAAGACGGTTAGCATGAATCGACCGAAGTGTTCTAGAGGGACAGTGAAAGTGGACCAAGTCAGAGAGATAAAGAGGAACGCCAGTGTGCAAAGCCCTGTGAACAAAAATCAGAACTTTATATTGAATACGGAAAGGGATAGGCAGCCAATGTAAGCGAATAAGAAGAGGAGTGATATGAGCTGAACGAGAGGAGTTGGTCAGAAGACGAGCAGCGGTATGGTGGATCAGTTGAAGACGACGAAGCTGAGAAAGAGGAAGACCGGCCAGAGAAGCATTGCAATAGTCTAAGCGAGAAACTACGAGAGAAAGAAGAAGTGTAGTCAGAGAGGAGAAAGAAAGGAAAGGCCGGATAGCATGAAGTCGATGCAGTGTATAGAAGGAACGCTGAACAATAGAGGAAACGTGCTCTTTAAAAGTTAAAGCCGAATCCAGGGTAACACCAAGATATCGCATAGATGAAACAAGAGGAATAGGCCCAGCAGACAGAGAGGGAGTGAGGGTGGGAAGAGGAGCTCCAGCAGTGAACCAGATAGCAGAGGTCTTAGACAGATTGACATGCAGAAAGTTCTCAGAAAACCAGGAGGAAACAGCGGAGAGATAGGCATTGAGGGGACCAATATCAGGGGAAAGAGGGCAAGTGTGGTAGAGAAGAATGATATCATCTGCGTAGTAATACGCAGAGATACCGTGCTGTTGGATAAGTAAAGCAAGAGGGGCCAGAAAAATGTTAAACAACAAAGGGGCTAATACAGAACCCTGAGGGACAACACAGGGCAGAGGTGAAGGAGAGGACGAAGTAGTACCTGACAGGACTGAGAATGACCGATCGAAAAGAAAGGAGTGAAACCAGCGAAGAACCGAACCAGAAAGACCAATAGAACGAAGCCTGAAGAGGAGAGTACGGTGATCAACAACATCGAAAGCGGCAGAGAGATCAAGTGAGACAGCCAAAGAGATAGAACCATGGTCATGGGCAACATGCAACTCGTTAAGAAAAGAGATGAGAATAGCTTCAGTACTGTGCCCAAGACGGAAACCAGATTGACGGGGGTGAAGAACCAAAGAATCCTCTAAGTGTGAAGATAACTGAGAGAAAACCAACCGTTCAAGAAGCTTAGAGAGAAAAGAGAGATTAGAGATAGGACGCCAGTTAGAGGGATGGAGGGATTTCAATGTGGGAGTGATGTGGGTGTGTCTGGAGACTCCGACAATGGTGCATGCTGTTGTGTTCAGGGCTAGCTGGAGTGGAGTGGTGGTAGTTTTGGGAAGTCCTTGAAAGATGGAGTTGCAGTAATCAAGTAGGGGGGTAATAGAAGCCTAGCAAACTGCACAGAAGCTCTAAGGAGAAAGGAGGGGGGTGTAGGTTGCAGAGGGTTCTGAGCTTGAAGTAGATATTCTTAGTTGTGGTCTTTATATGTGGTTGGAGGTTCAGTTGGTGATCCGGTGATCCAGAATGACACCAAGGTATTTAACTTGTGACTTGACCTGTAATTCAGTGTCTTCAATTTCGATGGAGGAGGGTGGTGTGAAATTGGGGTCTTTGGTAACATGGAGGATCTCAGTCTTGTTGCAGTTAACTGCAAGGTTGTGATGTTGCAGCCAACAGACTATTTCTTTGAAGCAGTCAGTTAGGTTGGAGTAGTCAGGAGCAGTGGTGGGGAATGGAGGAGTTGTTTTATGGACAGAAGTACTTCACCCCCTAGGCTGTACCGCTCCCTTGGATTATTGCAGCCCAAATGCATGACCCTGCATTTTTTAGCATTAAATCTCAGCTGCCAAATTCTCGACCATTCTTCAAGCTTAGCTAAATCCCTCCTCATATTATCTACTCCTTCCTGGGTGTCTATTACAGATTTTGGTATCGTCTGCCAAGAGGCAAACCTTACCTGACAGCCCTTCTGCAATATCACTAACAAAGATGTTAAAAATAATCAGACCAAGGACAGATCCCTTCAGCACACCACTGGTAAACTCGTTCTTCTCAGAGGGCGCTCCATTTACCTGTACTCTTTGTCAGCTCCCACTCAACCAATTTCTAACCCTATCAGTAACTTTAGGGTCCATCCCTAGGGTTCTCAGTTTGTTTATAAGTCTATATATCTAAAATCTGCTTGTTTACATCAGGTTTGGAGCCACATAGAAAAAGCTGGTTATGTGATACAATCTCTCTTCCCCTTATTAACAGGTAGAATCTCTGAGAATGCTATAGTGGTGACGGTGGGTTTAAGTTTCTGTCCTATGATCTGGAAGTCTTTGTAGTATAGAGCTACTGTTTCTAGCCAGGTCATTTGTGCCCAAGTGGATAACATACCAAGTTTGGAATGTTTATTTTCTGCACTGACTGTACTAACAATTTGGTTTGAATTCCTGCTGGCTGAAGAACCTGGAAGGCATTTTACCATTTTCTGTCCTTTGGACTGTGTTCCCAAGTCAATTACTCTGATGATGGAGTCTCCAAGTAGTAACAGTATCTCCAGGAACAAGCAGGAATGAGTCTTCACACGTGGGAGATGTCGCCGACGGAGCCCGCACGGGAAAATGCTCCCCAGCATCCAATCAGAAAGCCTTTGGGAGCATCCCCCGCGCCTGCGCGGTGGCTTCCCGCCCTTCCTACTGCCTCTCCCCAGTTTTTCGTTTTCCGCGGAGCAGGCAGGACGTCCTCCTGCCACCGCAGAAATTTTTCCTTTTTTCTGTAGTCGCGGCTTTCCCGCCGACGGTGGCACCTCCGTGCCCCCCCCCCTTTTTTTTCTTTCTTTCTTTTAATTTTCGTCGCCCCCCTTCGGGCGCTGAGGACCGGGGCATGGAGCCTTCTTCCCCCCAGCCTCACGGCGGGGACTTAATTTTCCACGTGGACTCCAATGCCCGGTGCCTCTCCTGTTTGGGGCCTGACCCTTTTTCCCCGGATTCCCCGGGCTACAGTGTCGGGAGAAGACCCTCCCTCTTTCGGGTATCCCTCGACGACGTCTTCGCACCCAAGGCGCGGTCGTCGGGTTGTTCTTCTCTCCAGGATCAGGTAACCACACAACAGTCTGTTAAGACTAGCCGAGTCTTGAGGGGCGAGTCTCATGCGCGGCATGGCGACGGCTCCGGCCAACCCCTCAAGTCCTCCTTGGCTGATGTACCCCGGTGGGAGTCCTCGGGCTCCAAAGCATTTACGGGGTTTCGGGATGTTCCTGAGGTTCGCTCCTCACAGAACATTCACGAGCCATGCCCAGGGGAGGTACCCGCTTCGAGCGCTGCCGATTCCCCGGCATCGGCGTCTAGTGTTTCACTCTTTGCCAGGGATCGTCAGCCGGTGTCCTCGGCGCCTTCGGGGCCAATCGACTCGGCCGGGTCTGACCTCCCTACATCCAAGCCATGCTCGGGCGTGGTAGCCGCTCCGGGTGGTACTGAGCCCCGGGCATCGGCGTCGGTGTCGAGCACTCAGCTCCTCACCGGGGATTGGCGGCTGCGGTCCTCGGCGCCTCCGGGGCCGACCGACTCGCGCCGGTATGGCGTTCCTACGGGGGTGGTATCCACTTTGGGCGGTGCCAACCCGTCGATGTCGAGTGACCCGCTCCCCTCCGGGGATCGCCAGCCGCTGCCCTCGGCACCTCGGGGGCCGATCGACTCGACACTGTCTGACGGCCCTACGTTTAGGTCATGCGCGGGGGTAGTACCCGCTTCGAGGGCGCGGGCGTCGGTGGTTCCGCCCCGCGCCGGGGATGGTCATCTGGCCTCCCTCCCCTCGGGGCCGCTCGCTTCGACCCGCGCCGGGTCGCCGGTATCCCAGCCCTGCGCAAGGGTAGTACCGGGTTCGAGCGGCACCGCTCCGCCGGCGACGGCAGGGGCGTCGAGCACGAGGGACCGCCATCGACCTTCCCCAGGGACCTCGGGGTATGTCGGCCAGCGCACGAGCGACTCCCTGGCATCGACGCGGCCGTCGAGGGCCCCGCCCTTCCATAGAGAAGGGGCCTCGGGGTCTTCGACCGATTCGACCCAATATCTGGGTCTGCGCCGCCCTGCTATGGTACCCCGACGTCGGCGCAGGGGCTTTGCACTCCTCCCCCCCCCCCGCAGGGACTCGTCGGGTGACCGGGGTCCCCTCAGGGACGGGCCGTATGCCCCGGAAGGATTTCTCTCCGGGTCGGACGGGTTTGAGAGGGAGCCCGGCACTGGGCAGTGCCCGCCGATCGACATCGGCGCCGGCGTCAGATGACCCCCTCTCCTCCGAGCACCGTCCTCGGGGGCCCTTGATGTTCGCAGCACAGGTCGGCGCAGTTCTGATCCGCGCTCCGGGATCTCCACCACCGGCGCGATCACTCCCGCCGGGGGCCTCGAGGACGGAGTCGATCTCCTCGCTCGGTTCGATGCCCAGCCTGGAGTCGTCGTCCAGCCTTGAAAGCCTGGCCACGGCACGTCTCGGGATCGGCCCCTATCCTCTCCCGCAGAGCAGAGACCGCTGGCCCCTGCCCTCCGGCGGCCGCGGATTCGCTCCAGTCACGGGGGGAAGCGCAGCCCCCGGGTTCGGGGCCGAGGCCGGTTCCGGTTCCTGCGGCGCCGTCGGTGCCATCGACTTCTTCGATGCCTAGCTTGGAATCAATTCCAGGAGCCGACGACGCCATGTTGACTGCCCCGATCCGGGTCGGTTGGTCCCCTCCTCTGCCCAGCGGGCATCGGCCCGAGCGGCCTCTTAGTGCCCTGGCGGCCTTTCCCGCCATAACTGCTCCGGCAGAGCCGCCTTTTAAGGATTTCCTCCTTGACATGGTGGACTTGCTGGCCATCCCTATCCCGGATCTGAGCCCAGGCCCTGCGGAACAGGCAGCCGCGATGCTTCCTCTGCATCCCGCCCTGCAGGATCTCCTGCTGGGGGCTTGACGGTCACCTTTGAGGGTTCCGGCGCCGCCAACTGCGATGCAGGCTCTGTACTGGGTGCCTCCGTCCCCGGGGTTTCGGCAGCACCAGCTTCCACATCGGTCCATTGTGGTGGAATCGGCGCTGAGGAAGGCCGGAAGCAAGGAGAGGCATGCTTCTCGCCCTCCAGGCCGTGCCTCGAAGACGCTAGATACTCTAGGATGTCAAGCCTTCCAAATGTCTATGCTGGCGGCCAGAATTATTTCATATATATTTTATATGAGTCTGTCGCTTCGGGAGGTCACCGAGAGGTTATCTCGGTTATCCACCTTCGTATCTGCAACCAAGGCCTTTGAATATTCCCTGCTTCTTTATCATTGCAGGAATATCTCCGGGTTCCTTTCTCGTGCTTCGCTGGACTCCTTCCGGTCGGTCAGCAGAGCTTCTGCTGTTGCCATTAGAACACGCCGCACGGCATGGTTGCAGGCGTCCGAGTTGTGTAGACGGGCACAGCACATCCTGGGTAATTCTCCCTGCGACGGAGATCACCTCTTCAATAGCGAAGCCTTACGTCAGGTCGCACAGTGCTTCGCTAACCTTCCCAGAGTTAGCAGCCAGCCTAGGGCCCGGCTTCCCCCCGGTGGCGGCAAACGCCCCTCCAGACCCCCCATCCCTAGGAAGAGGAAATGTCAGCCCTCCGCCCACCCTCCAGGCGCGCCCAAGCAAGGGACCTCTCACCCAGGGTTGATGTCCCCGGGCCCGCGCCAGGACTCTCATACTAAGCATTTTTAGGCTCAGGTGGGCGGCTGCCTGCTCTTAACCTCCTTACCAGAAGTTTAGACTAGAGCTCTACTCTGGGGCTCGTCCAGTTGGAAAATGGTTCGGGGACTTATCTAGGGGTTCAGGTCTTCTCTTCCGTGGGAAAGGGAGACCACCTTACGCCGTGATCGCTCTGGCCCACGGTCACCCTACTTACTCTTCGGTACGTCCCCGAACCCCTCTCAGCCAGTATCCTCTTGCTGATTGCTTCCGTACTGGAATTCCCCTCCAGCCGCTATAGTCCCCCTATACTCACCAGGGACTATACCCTCATGTTCCCCGATTGTGCGGGGGACAATTTCTACGCGCAGGTCCTGGGGAGACATTAGGGCCTCCAACACCTGCAGCATTCTACCGGACTGATGCTATCCTCCGTCCCCCGCGCTACCGCGCTCTTAGCTCGCCTGACGGATCTTGCGGCCACCTCTCCAGGTGGACGTTCTGGGGTTCGATGGCAGATCCGCCTTACCTGAGTGCTGCTCATGGAGGCAGGCCCCCCGGCGTGCCTGCGTTAGTACCGGAGGGGGCGTCCCCATGTCCACCGGCTTAGATATACTAGATATCACCTGCTTGGCAGGCGCCTTTGGGGGATCCCCACAGTACCTGTGTTTACCGCCTTTTTCCCCCTATGACCGGTACTCACCCCCCTCCCCAGGGGGTCCGGCCAGTCCGCCTGCCTATTCCCCGTCGGCCCGCGGACTGGTGGTACCCTACTGCTGTGAAGTCAACAGTCCTCTTTTCAGTTAGGTCCTCCTCCCGGAGGTCCGGACCCTTGTCTTCCTATCTCTCGCTAGGGCAGACTGTGTACCCCTTCTGCTCCAGGGTACACCTCTACTCTTCTCTGGGATAGGCTCTCTAGTTCGGCCTGTCTTCCACTGTTGGTCCTCTGAGTTATGGACTCTACTCCTAAGGGAGTGCTCAGCTTGCCGTGAGCCCCCTGGAAGACCTGCCGTCCTTCTCCTGACCCAGCTGACGCCTGGATCCCATGGCCTTCTGGATTTGGAACTTCCTCCTCGCTGCGGTGAAGTTTCCTTGATGATCTCGCTACTGCGTCTACAGTGTCTTCATCACAGGACTACTTCCGACAACCCGGTGGGTAAGCAGTACAGGGTTCTAAACCATTAATTCATTAGAAACTTAATGGCCGGTAAGCTCTGTATGGTACTAGGTCATTTACTCATTACGTGCTTAATGATTCTCTTCATGCACCCCTCTGCCTACTCCCGTAGCCTGGGTTTTTTTTGCTGTATCCTAATGGTACCTGTTCTGCACTCTAAAGACTTGCCTCCGTAGTCTTTGGATTCGCTGTTCCTCTATTCAACTCCTGCCCTCCATCCCTCAGGGGATGCCGGAGATTCAGGCTGGGCAAATGCCATCCCATCTGGGCTGCGCTTATGGGATCTCCCCGGGCATCCTAAGCTAGGGAGTCCCCACATGTGAAGACTCATTCCTGCTTGTTCCTGGAGATGGCACAGTTGCTTACCTGTAACAGGTGATCTCCGGAACAGCAGGAATTAGTCTTCACAACCCGCCCACCTCCCCTGGGAGTTGTATCTCTCTTTTTCTCTATTCCTTCTTCTCCTCTCCTGCCGGCTCAGCTATGAAATTCAACTGGGGAGAGGCAGTAGGAAGGGCGGGAAGCCACCGCGCAGGCGCGGGGGATGCTCCCAAAGGCTTTCTGATTGGATGCTGGGGAGCATTTTCCCGTGCGGGCTCCGTCGGCGACGTCTCCCACGTGTGAAGACTAATTCCTGCTGTTCCGGAGATCACCTGTTACAGGTAAGTAACTGTGCTTTCCTGTTTTGGGGGGTTTTTGGTCATATTTGGGACATTACCGTTAGATTAGGTGTTAGCCTTTTCATTTAAGGTCACTTCAGTTTCCACTAATTGGGCGCACTCATTTTCCAAGGCAGAGAAGGCATTATGCAGGAATATCTCCTTGATGGAGTGGGTGTCTCTGTGTTACAGGAGACATTCTCTCCATGAAGAGAGATCCTAGCATAATAACCTTTTCTGCCCTGGAAAATGCCTCTCCTTTTGTGTTCAGTCACCTCCTCCTCCCATATCTGTCTTCTCAGGGCCCTCAATTACTCTTTCCTTCATAGCCATTGCTCCCTACATGTAATTTTGTTTACTAGGTTTGTGCTGCATATCCAGGACTGCTTTTCATGACTTGGTGGGCAAGGCTTGGGGAACTCTATGGCCTGCCCTCAGCACTACCATGCAGCACTCCCCCCCCCCCACCCCCCATATTCTGCTGTGCCCCCTCTTTCCTAAATTTTTTAGTGGTGGGGCCTGGGGAAACCTGCAGCTAGTCAGTTCTGCCACATCCAGCTTCCAGAGTGCATGAGGGGAGAGAGGTCTTTGCATGTGTGCATGAAATCCCCACCAGTTGGGTGCATCAGATGCACAATCCATGATACTAGATATCTCCAAAAGTCTGCTTCAAGCTATGGGATTTGGTCTTAAGTGGTGCCAGAACCAGCCCGTTGAATAGGCAGACTAGGCAACTGCCTAGGACAGGCGGCATAACTCTTTTTAAAAGTGGTGGCACTTAGGGAAGAACAACTCAAACTATGGTTACAGAATGAAAGGTTCCACATTAGGAACCACCCCCCAGGAAAAGGGTCTAGGCCGTCATCATGTTGAAACCCTCTGCCCCCAGTGTGCAGTGGCAGCCAAGAAAACAAAGAGAATGCTAGGAATCATAATGAAAGGAATGGAGAATAAAATCAAGGATATTATAATGCCTCTGTATCATTCCATGGTGTGACCACACCTTGAATATTGTATGCAGTTCTGGTCGCCATATCTTAAAAAGGGTATAGCAGAATTAGAAAAGATACAGAGAAGAGCCACCAAAATGATTATGGAGAAGGAAGGATACCCCTATGAGGACAGGTTTTAAAAGGTTAGGGTTCTTCAACTAGGAAAAAAAATACGGAGGGGAGATATGCTAGAGGTCTAGAAATTATTGAATGGAGTATAACAGGTAAACGTAAATTGGTAAAAAGTAGAAAGACTAGAGGACACGCAATGAAGCCACAATGTAACCTAGTTAAGACTAAGAGAAAATATTTTCCCCTCAACACATAATCACATTTTGTACATGTCTGTGCAGCGCTGCGTTCTTCTTATAGTGCTATACAAATATTCAGTAGTAATAGTAGTGGTAGTTTCCTGAACTTTGTTTCCAGAGGATGTAGTAAAAGCTGTTAAGTGTAACCGAGCTTAAAGGTTTGGACAAGATCCTTGAGGAAAAGTCCCTAAACCATTAGAGGCCTAGGGAAATCCACTGCTTACCCCCAGAATAAGCATTGTGGAATCTTTGTACCTTTCTGGAAACCTGACAGGTACTTGTGACCTGGATTGGCCACTGTTAGAAACAGGATACTGGGCTTGATGGACCTTGGTCTGACCCATTATGGCATTTCTTGTGTTACATTCTTAAGCATTTTGATAGTTTGGCAGCCTTTCAAACTTTCATAGACACATGAACATGACATTCCAGAGCAGTACTTTGTTATAAATATACTTACAGCTTGGATCATAGAAGGCGATGTGCCCCTGTCCTCATACCATGCGAGGCGTGCGATATTCATAGCAGTGCACACTGCCTGTGAGATCTTATTGCTTGTAATTATCTGAATTTATAGCAGTGGCTTACTTGAATCATTTTATTTGCCTTCCATATGTGCTGGCTCTCACTGTCTGTCTCTTAGTTTTTCATTACTTGGCTCTTGTATCTGTTCTAAATTACTGGATATGGGCTTGTGTTAATCCTTGAGTGCCGGGATAGGCCTTGTGAAATGTTGTTTGTCTTCTAGTATTTTGGCTACAGGGGTTTCTGGCCAAAATGTCGTCATTGCACCAAAAAAGTTTAAAATATTTTGTTCCCTTTTTTTCCGCTCTGTAGATACTTCTCTTCTGCTGCAGTTAACTGTTGTGTAAGATATGGATAGTCATTTTCACTGTGTATTGATTTTATTTTTTTTTTACCTTCTAATTCACATGTTTAGAGCACAGGAAAATAACCTTTGCAATGATAAAGATCAGTTGATCCATCTATTTTGCTCAGATATTTGACAGACTTTAACTTTAGTTATCCACCACCTCGGCTAGATGAGCAAACAAGTTCCCACTGACCAAATCAGGACTGGCTCCCTTCCAACATGTTTCTCACTACCATCCTCCACCACTGGTTCAAATACATACTTCACTGATTATACATCTATTTGTATATGCTGCTAAAAGTGTGATTAACAGGGTTGGGAGCTCTCTTTGGCAACATAGGTGGTTGCCAAGGGTGGTAAGTTGCAAGGGAAAGTCCCACTGTTCCTCTACCGCTATCGCATCACTTCTCTGTCCCGTAGTAGGCACCACCACCCCTCCACATATTTGTCTCCTTTGGCTTCATTTTGCTGTCTCTAAATCCTGTTAGTCTCCTTTTTGCTCTTCTTACAAACACATTTCCCCTTCTCACCTCTCTTCTCTTCCAAAACAGCCAAGTGGCCCTGTTACCAGTGCATTACAGTATTAGCAGCAATACCCCTTCCAGAAGTAGAGGAACTGAGACCTGGCATGTACCCTCAGTCCCTGCTGTGGCCCTTCTGCCTCCTGTGCCAAACAGGGATGTTTCAAACAAGAAGCCACATGAAAGGAGATTAAGGCTACCTCAGGAACAGGGAGTACATTGTGGCTCATATTCCCTGAACTCCCAGGATTAGCTGCAGGGCCCATCCACTGCTTTGGAAGGTGAGCAGATTGGGAAGAGGGAGTGTATGGAATGTGCAGGGAGAAGAATGAAGGGGGGGTCATGGAGAGAAGCCCCAAATTATGAAGCCACATTAACATTTTCTTTCCCAATTTTCCCTAGACAGTCGTGACAAAGAACAAATTATGCTCTAGGTACCAGTTCAGTGAGGGGTTAGGTGATAGGATAGGGTGGATGGTAACTCATTTGACTGGATGACCAAAGAACTAGGACACGTGATGGATTTGATATACCTAGATTTCAGCAAAGTCTTTGATACTGTTTCTCATAGGAGGCTTATCAATAAACAGATCAGCTTGGCGATAGGCTCCTAGGTGGTGAACTGGTTCAGAAATTGGTTGACTGACAGAAGGTGGTAGTAAATGGAAGTCACTCAGAAGAAAGAAAAGTGCGTAGTGGTGTGCCTCAGGGATCGGTCCTGGACCAATATTGTTCAATGTATTTGTGAGTGATATTGCAGAAGAACTGAATGGAAAAGTTATGGTTTCGTTTATTTTGTCACTTTTACGGTTTATCAAATAATCTATGCGGTGGAGGAGTGGCCTAGTGGTTGGGGCAAGGTACTTCAGGCCGGAAGGTCGGGGGTTCAAATCCCACTAGAGGACAGCAACCTTGGGCCAGAAGGACTGGGGTTTCTAGTCCCACAGGTGCTCCTTGTGGTCTTGGGCAAGCCACTTAACCCTCCATAGCCCGTGTTCCCTGTAAAAAAAAAAAAAAAAAAGTTATCTCCAAGTTATAATGCCCTGTTCAATGTAATTTCAGTTTGTTCAATGTAAACCGCACTGATGCAAAATAGCGCGGTATATAAGAGAATGTAAATAAATAAAATAAATTAATAAATAAAGTTAAGAATAACAATATAATGAAAGCTATTAAATAAAGGAAAAGAACACTTTTAGAATTTGTCTCAGCACGCACCAAAGTGGGTAAACAATCCCAGAGAGAAGGGGTGGCTCCAAAAAAATGCTGACTTGTGCATAGACTCATATTTATTAATCGAGGGGAAGGTATATACAACCAAAACCATGTTATAGAGCAAAGAGCTCTAGCTAGAGTGTGTAGAGAAACCAAAGGAGCAAGATAATCTGGAGCTATATCATAAATAATTTTATGTACAAAAAATAGAACTTTAAATTGAACACAAAAAGAGACGGGCAACCAATGATGCCTCATGAGCAAGGGTGAAGTGGCATCAAATCAATGGGCATGCAAAATGATGCGCACTGCCTTATTTTGCATAGTCTGTAGCCACTTCAACTGGTATTGGAGTATACCCAGGTAGGCTATATCACAATAGTCTAACCTGGTTAATACTGATGTGCCAAGACAGTCATTTGTGCCGAAGCATTCAGAAAGGTTGCATTACATGAAAGCATTGAAGGGCCAAGAAAATAGATTTAATGATATGAGAAAGTTGAGAAGAAAATGACAATTCTGAATCCAAATAAATAACCAAGTAACGTAAAGAAGAAAAAAGAGGTAAAGTGAACCCATCCAAAATAGGAGTTATGGAAGGAGAAGAGAAAGAACCTGATAACCAAATCGCAAAGGATTTGGAAGGGTTAAGCTTCAGGGAGTTCGACCTCAGCCAGGCAGAAACCAAAACCAAATGAGTTGATAGGTGTAAGATCTGGTGAATTCTCATCAGTTGCTTGCATAAGAAATGAATCATCAGCATAGGCATAAGATGATATACCATTAGACTGAATCAAAGTAAGTAAAGGCGCAAGAAAAATATTAAATAATAAAGGTGAGCGAGAAGAATCTTGGGGAACTCCACATGGTGATGAAATATTACGATGCACCTTAACCTGAAAGGTTCTATTTTGAAGAAAAGACGACAACCACAACAAAGCTGTTTCTCGAACTCCAGTGTCATAAAGTCAGGCAAGGAGTAAATTATGATCAATAAGGTCAGATGCTGGGGTCAGGTCCAATGAGACTGCAATAATAACCTTACCCTGGTCTAGCTTCTAAAGATCTCATTCAAAACAGATACTGTTGTCTCGGTGCTATGAAGTGGGTGAAAACCTGATCGTTGGGGGTGAAGCAAATGAGTGTTTTCCACTTGATCCAAAAGCTGATGAAATACAACTTTTCTATCAGTTTTGCAAGAGAAGATAAATTTGAGATCAGACGGTAACACTGAAGATCCAGGGGATTAGCTTGTTGGTTCTTAAGAATAGGCCGAAGTATGGCTTTTTTCCATAGATCTGACACAATACCCAAAGAAAGACTGTTATTAATGATGTCCAAAATAAAAGGAGCCAGAACAAGCGAAGGTTCCTGAAGCAAGATAGAGGGAATAGGATCAAGAACCATAGTGGTCTTCTGTAGTGCTTTCAACATCTGCATAAGTCTAGGCATTGAGAGGGGAGTAAGGTTTGCCCAGATATAATTCGGGCACTTGCAATCAGTAGAATCTGGAGGGGGAAAAGGCAGCGGTTGCGAAAAAGCCTGCAATGTAATCACCTTATGAAAAAAAAATCTGCAAATTCTTCAAACTTCTGAAAGGCTTCATGTTTGAGAAACAAGTTGTGATACACCATGAAAATAGCTCAAGATAATGGAGGCATCATTAATAGTTAGAAAAAAATTCCTTTTTTTGCCAGCCGTTGCTGAGAGCGATAGTTAGCACAACTAGCCCAAAATCGCATTAAGTTAAACAGAGACGTCTTGCACCAAATCCTCTTTGTCACTCTAACCTGATGTCAAAGAAGGAATAGACCATCATGGGTGTGATGGTCATCTGAAATGAGTGTGACTTATTCTAGGAGCACAGTGTCTAGTGCTTTAGACAAAGAATCCTTCCAGAGACTAGCTTGATCACAGACAGATAATGAAGGAAACATATCAGGGAAAAGAGAATCTGCTGTCGGAAATAGTGCTACTTGATTGGCACAGTTTAACAGCTGGTGCAGGAATCACCTTGTGATGTCAGAGGGGTCACGTAGGCGGGCTGAAACTTCATAACACACTCAGGAGTGAAACCTAGAAGAGCCTATAATGCATAAAACAGGTAGAGTTAAATTAGAAGCCACACAGTTCAGAGGAACAGCTCAGAGAGACAGCAAAGAGTACACACAATGCAAGCACTGCTGATGGAGACAGTTTAATGAAGGTATTAATGCTCCTATACAAGTCATCGGTGAGGCCTCACTTAAAGTATTGTGTTCAGTTTTGGAGACCATATCTCACAAAAGTCTGCCTTTTTGCAAATGACACAAAAATTTTCAACAGAGTGGACACTTCTGAGGGGGTGGACATCATAAGGTAAAATCTAAAAACACTGGAAGAATGATCTAATGCTTGGCAGTTAAGATTTAATGCCAAGACGTGCAGTGTGTCTTTTGGGGAAACTGCTAGGTATGTATGACCTAGATTGGCCACTGTTGGAAACAGGATACTGGGCTTGATGGACCTTGGTTTGACCCAGTATGGCATATCTTATGTTCTTATGTCGCGCAATTGGGATTCAGAAATCCAAAGGAATTGTATGCGATAGGGGGAGAGAGGTTGGTGTGCACGGACCAGGAGAGGGACCTCAGACTGCCAGTGTCTGAGGATCTCGAGGTGACGAAACAATGTGACAAGGTGGTAGCCAAAGCCAGAAGGGTGCGGGGCGACATACAGGGAGGAATAACAAGCAGAAAAGAGGAGGTATTAATGCCCCCTGTACAAGTTGCTGGTGAGGCCTTACGTGGAGTATTGTTCAGTTTTGGACACCTTATCTCACAAAGGATATAAAAAGACTTGAAACGGTTCAGAAGAAGGTGACCAAAATGATTTGGAGCCTGTACCAGAACATGTATGAGACTTGAAGACCTAAATATGTATACCCTAGAGGGATAGGGGAGATATCTCCTCGTCTCAATGACTGCGGTGGTGGTGTTTGCTTTCTACTGTCTCCTCCTTGTCAATTTCAACCCCTCCCTCGACCTCAAACCCCTTCCTTTCTCTTCTTTGAAGTTCATTCCATCCGCCTTTTTACTCCCCTTCCTCTCCGGATTGTTATCATCTATAGACCCCCTGATGGGTCTGCCTCTACCTTCCTAACTGATTTGGATTCTTGGTTCTCCTACTTCCTAGACTTCTCTTCCTTCTCCCTTATTCTTGGTGACTTTAATTTTCATATTGATAAACCCTTCAACCCCCATGCATCCAAACTCCTCTGTTACCTCCTCTTTCAACCTCCAACTCTGCTCTTCTGCCCCCACTCATCAGCTAAGTCACTGCCTTGACCTTGTTTTTTATTTCAATTGTTTACTCTAATTTCTGTGCCTCAATTCTTCCCTTATCTGACCATCACCTGTTAAGCTTCACTCTTCATCACTCCCCCCCTCAACCTCAGCCATTTTCCTCTTATAACTTTAGGAATCTTCATGCTATCAATCAATTGTCTCTATCTACTACTGTCTCACCCCTTCTTTCTTCTACTTCCTCTCAATCTGTTGATGTATGGTTTATGGTTTGTTAAGAATTTGATATACTGCCTTTGGTAACATCAAAGAGGTGTACAATAAAAATATTATTTAAAAGAAGAAAGGAACACTATAAAACTGATAGGAAAGCATTAGAAAAGAGGGTGTTGGAAGAAATAAAAGAGAAGAGAAGCCAAAAGAGATTAATTAGCAGTAGGAATATCGAAGGCAGTGGAAAATAAGTGTGTCTTCAAAGAAGCCTTAAATTTCACAAATAAGGTTTATAACCAAAAATTGAATGGCAAAGAATTCAATAAATCTGGGCCTAAAAAGAAAAAAGCAGATTGCCATGTCCTTTCTAACCAAGCCTGCACAGGAGAAGGTAGATGTAACCTATTCTCATGTGCAGACCTAAGGGCTTGAAGAAGAGCATATGGTACCAAAAAGGGAAAGAGGTATAAAGGGACGCCAGAGTGGAGGACTTTATGAATGATCGTAAGCAGCTTGTATTGAGAACGGTAGGAAAGTGGAAGCCAGTGCGATAGTATGAAGAGTGAGCTAAAATCTAATCTGGATGCATGATGAAGTAGCCGTATGGCTGTATTCTGAACAGACTGAAGACGTTTAATTTGATAATGAGGAGGACCAAGATACACAATGACAAGAGTACGCAGAACTGTTGTGATAAATGATGGAGAGAGAAAAGACAGACTAGCACGGATCTGTCGTAGAGTATAGAAACATCGTTTCACTACTGTAACTGTTACTTTAATACCACCCTCTCCTCTACCTGACTCCCTTGCTCCTCTCATAACATGTCCTGTGAGATGCACCTCACCTCAGCCTTTGTTGTCTTCAACTGCCCGCTACCCATATTCCCGTGCCCGCTCAGCTGAGTGTTCCTGGCTCAAATCTCGCTCCCTCACCAGCTTACTTCTTTCCAGTCCACCATTGCTCTTGCAAAGCAAAACTATTTTATCTTTTTGACTAACAGTCTTGCCTCCAACTCCAGCTGTCTCTTTTCTACCCTCAATTCTCTATTAAGGTACCTCTGTCTCTTATTCCTCCTCCTCCTCCTTTCTCTACCCAAACTCTAGCTGACTATTTCCATTATAAAGTGCATAAGATTACTCTTCAGTTCCTCACCAAACCTTCTTATTCTTCTTCACCTCCTCTTCCCCTCTCCAATACCAACTTTCTGCTCCATCTCTTTCACCCTTTCATCCTTTTCTAAAATCTGATGACAAAACCTCTCTTCTCCTTTCCTCCTCCAAACCTACTGCCTGCTCTTCTGATCCCATCCCTACTCACCTCCTCAACTCCATCTCCTCCTCCATCATTTCTTCCATCTCATAGAAACATAGAAATATGATGACAGAAAAAGACCACATGGCCTATCTAGTCGGTCCTTCCATATCAACAACTACGACAGTCCCCTTTTTTCCTTTAGAGATCCTCTGTGTTTATCACATGCTTTTTTGAATTCAGTTACTGTCCTCATCTCTACCACCTCCACTGGGAGACTGTTCCATGGATCCACCACTCTTTCCGTAAAGAAATATATCCAGTAACAAGCAGGAATGAGTCTTCACATATGGGTACGTTGGTACCGACGGAGCCTGCGCGGGAACGCTCCCCAGCATCCAAAAAGAAAGCTTTTGGGAGCATCCCACACGCATGCGCACTGCCATCCCGCCCATTCACTTACCTCTCATCAGTTTTCCATGGAGCCGGCAGGACGTATTCCTGTCACCGCAGAAAATTATTCTTTTATTCTTAAGTTTTTTGTGGTCGCATCTGCCTTCCCTCGACGCCACCGGTACCGCCGGTGCTTTTCTTTCTTTTACTAAAAATTGTCTTCTTTTCTCTAAGAATTTTTCCTGTTTAGTGTCTGAAGGTTTCTAGGCTATTAGGCCTCTACCCTTTCCTTTCTGGAAAAGCCAGCCACTATCCTTAAGAAATGCCCAAAGTGTGGCGGTACAAATATATTTTTAGAAACTCATTCTTGGTGTCTAAAATGTTTAGGTCCTGACCATTGCCCAATGGAGTGTCTTTCCTGCTGGAGCTCAAACAGAAGAAGCCTTCAGGATCGAGCACAACGCGATACCCAGTTCACATTGTACTCGATGTCACCAGCCAGAATATCTTCTTTTTCACAGGATCAGGTAACCAAACAAAAGTCTGGTAAGACTAGCCAGTCCTCGAGTGGTAGATCTCCTAATTATCGAGATGCCTCTGGCCTTGCCCTCAAGGACATTTTGGCAATAAAGCCCCGGCGGGAGTCTTCGGGCTCCAAAGCATTAACGGGGCTTCAGGTTGTTCCCGGGGTTCTTACCTCAATGAATATACCTGAGCCATGCTCGGTGGTTGTGGCCGCTTCGAGCGGTACCGACACCCCAGCATCGGCTATGGTGATGGATGAAACACTCCTCACCGATGAACGTAGTCTAGCGCTCTCAGCTACTTCGGTACTGCTTGAGTTGCTGCAGACCGTTCCTCGAGTATCGGTATCGGCTTCGGTACCGGTGCCGGTATCGACATCGGCATCGGTGTCGGTACCGTCCATGCTTGCTTTGACAGACTCGCTTCCTTCGATGACGAGCCTAGAATCTCTCTCTAGCATGGAGGACTCGGCACCGATTTGTCTCGGTACTGACCTCGGGCGGTACCGAAGACATCGCTTTAAAGAAAATCCGATGCTTCATCCTTTCAAGTCTTCCGATCCCGATGACTGGGATGAATCCATCGGTACCAAGACTGAATTTTCAACAATTCTAGCCTTTGCCCCTCATTTTAGGGGTTTCTCCTCAGGAGAGATTTCTTTTCAAGTTTTTCTGCTTGATATGGCAAAGTTACTTGCCATTTCTATACCTGGTGAAGAATCCATACCAGGAGATTCAGAGACTCTGCAATCCCCCTGGATTCCAAAGGAGGGAATCATGCTTCCTTTGCATCAGATCTTACAGGATCTACTTTTAAGAATGTGGGAAAATCCTTTAATGGTTTCCCCACATTCTAAGACACTTGACACTATGTACAAGGTGCCACCTTCTCCAGGTTTTCAAAAGACTCAACTTCCTCATCATTCTATTATTGTAGAATCAGCAATGAGGCATATTAAGAGTGCAAAGAAGCACTCCTCTTATCTGCCAGGTCGTGAGTCTAGGACTTTAGATGCCTTTGGACGTCGATGCTTCCAGGCATCCATGCTTTCAGCAAGAATTATCTCATATATTTTCTATATGGGATTATCTCTTGAAGAGGTCACAAAGAACTTAAAGCTTTTGAACCCTTTTCTTCAAGAACATAAAAGAGCAGACTATTCCTTATTAGTCAGTCATGCTCAAAATGTCTCTAAGTTCCTTAATCGTGCTTCCCTGGACTGTTTTGAGTCTATTAGCAGAACTTCTGCTATAGCCATAGGGGCACGATGCATGGCCTGGCTCCAAGCTTCTGACTTGGACAAATGGGTGCAAGAAAGGCTGGCAAATACTCCTTGTACTGGTGAGAATCTCTTTAACAAGGATGCTTTATTCCAAGCTAATCAGTTAAACACTGATATTCTTGCTTTCAGAGGATTGTAAAAACATTCCTCTAATCCAGCTACTAAAAAATCTCCTAACAAACTTTATCCCCCTTGGGGGAAAACGTTATCTCCAGGAACAAGCAGGAATGAGTCTTCACATATGGGTATCGTCGGTACCGACGGAGCCTGCACGGGAATGCTCCCCAGCGTCCAAAAGGAAAGCTTTTGGGAGCATCCCACAGCGCCTGCGCGCTGCCTTCCCGCCTTTCCTAACCGCCTCTCTCCAGTTCTTCTTTTCCGCGGAGCCAGCAGGTCGTGTTCCTGTCACCTCAGAAGAATTTCTTTATTTTATTTTATTTCTTTGGTCGCGCGTCTGCCTTCTCGACGCTAGACCGGTACTGCCGGTCTTTTCTTTCTTTATTTAAAAAAAAAAAAAAAATACTGTTTTTTCTCACTTCAGTGCATTTTCTTCTTTGGCCTTAGGCCTAGGACATTTTTTCCTCATGGAAAAGCCCGCCTCTGGGTTTAAAAAATGCACGAAGTGCAGCGACACGATTTCTGTCACTGACACCCATGAATGATGTCTAAAATGTTTAGGTCCTGACCACTCCATTGCAGATTGTGAGTCCTGCTCCATGATGTCTAAAAGAGGTCTACAGAATCGAGCAGCTAAGCTCAGTACCCTGTTTCCCTCGGATGCAGCTTCGGTTGCATCGTCTTCCAGGGCTGCTTCTTCCTCACATGGATCTCAGGTAACCAAACTTAAATCCAGCCGGTCCTCGAAGGGTAGATCTCCCTCTAAGTATCGAGATGCCTCCGGGCTTGCCCTCGAGGAATCCGCACCGGCAAAATTACCCCGGCGGGAGGCTCCAGCTTCCAAAGCTTTATCTATGGGGTCACAGGTTGACATCGATGGCTCAGCCTCGACCGATCACTTGTTGCCATGTTCTGGGGTACCGGTGGTTCCCACTGGTACCGACATCCAGGCATTGGTTGCGTCAATGGATCAGAATATCCTGACCATGCAGCATGCCATCACGGCATTCATACAAGCTGCGACGCCTTCGGTACCGCAACAAACTCTGTTGCCGGTACCGACTCCGGCACTGGTACCGACATCGGTTCTGGTGCCGGTACCGCTTGCATCGACATCCGCTTCGGTGTCGACTGCAGCGGTACACTGTTCTGTGATGCCCATCGGTACCGAACCGGTACCGATCACTCCCGATGTCGATACCACCCGGTACGCGTATCGGGCTCTGCAGGAGTATCCAGACAGGCGATACTTTGATTCCTCTGAAGACTCTGATGAATCAGAGGTCTCTGTCGAAGCATCGGTGATTCATCCTCAGGAGCCCTCTTCTCCAAAAAGGAGAATGTCTCCTCCAGAGGACTTGTCTTTTCAAGACTTTATTAGGGAAGTGGCCAGGGGCCTTTCCATCTCAGTGGCCCCTGAAACAGAGCCTAGAGCCAAAAAATTAGATATTTTACAATATCCTAAGGCTCCTAAAGAGGCAGCCACTTTACCAATACATGAGATTCTTTATGATCACATGTTGGGCATATGGGAGACTCCTCTCACCACTTCCCCTCATTCTCGCAGGTTGGACACCATGTATCGTGTTCCTCCCTGTCCTGGCTTTCATAAGACTCAGCTTCCTCACCACTCCATTGTGGTGGAGTCTGCTATGAAGAAGATAAAGAGTACAAAAAGGCACTCTTCTTCTCCTCCTGGAAGAGAATGCAGAACCTTAGATGCCTTTTTGGCAGGAGAATTTTCCAGGCCAGAATCAACTCCTATAGTCTCTATATGGGGATGTTTCTAAAAGAAGTTACAGATCACCTGCAAACTTTATCTCCTTTTATTTCAGAAGTTAAAAGGGAAGAGTTCCTCACCTGCCTCAAACATGCCCAGGATATTTCCAAGTTTTCCAACCCTGCAGCCTTTGACTCTTTTGAAGTTGCCAGCAGAGCCTCGGCCATTGCCATAGGTGCACGCAGAGTTGCTTGGTTACAAGCTTCTGATTTGGAACCTTGGGTTCAAGATGGACTAGGAAACCTTCCTTGTACAGGTGAAAACCTTTTTGGCAAAGATTGGCAAGCAAAGGCCACCCAAATGAATGCTGAAAATTCTGCTTTAGATAGACTTTCAAAGTCTACTTCTGCTCCTTTTAAGAAAAGGTTGTTCAAAAAGGGATTTTTTCCCAAAAAAGGGAAATATTATTCTGCTTATGGTCAGCAGTCATCTACTGCAGGTCGTTTTGCTACAAAGAGACAACAACCACCGAAACAGGCCAAGCCTAAGGCTGCTAGGACTGCTACGGCCCAACAGCCTCCGCCTCCTCAGGGCCTTTGACTTACAACTAGAGAGCTTAGCCTTTCTGTCTCTAGAACCTCCAGAGCCTCTCACCGTTCCAGGAAGGTTGGTTTACTTTGCTCCCAGATGGGAACAAATCACAGCAGAGCAATGGACCCTCTCCATCATAAGGGAGGGGTACAAGCTTCATTTCTTAACCCTTCCTCCTCACACCATGGTGAGACCGTTCAATTCTCAAACATCTCTCCTCGACCTTCTGGGTCAGGAGATTACTACCCTTCTTGCCCAAGGGGCAATAGAAGAAGTACCCCTTCTTCAACAGGGCTCAAGGTTCTACTCCCCCTACTTTCTTATTCCAAAGAAAACAGGGGGCTACAGACCCATCTTAGATATCAGAAAATTGAACAAGTTTCTATGCAAGGAGAAATTCAAGATGATTTCTCTCGGTACTCTCCTTCCATACCTTCAGAGTCAGGATTGGCTTTGCTCTCTAGACCTCAAGGATGCGTACACCCATGTCCTCATCCATCCAACACACAGAAGGTTGCTTCGGTTCCTTTATCAAGGGAAGCACTACCAATACAGAGTGCTTCCTTTTGGTCTGGCTTCTGCACCAAGGGTGTTCACAAAATGCATGGCAGTAGTAGCTGCATTTCTATGCACTCTAGGGATATTCGTATTCCCATATCTGGACGACTGGCTTATCCGAGCTCCATCCCAGTCAGAGGCCCAGACTTCTCTAACCTGCACAAGCCGAATCCTTCAGTATCTGGGACTTGTAATAAACTTTCCAAAATCCCATCTCACCCCTACTCAATCTCTAGAGTTCATAGGGGCCTTACTGTATACCACACGTGCAAGGACCTATCTTCCCCAGGCCCGTTGCCTACGCTTGGTGCAGTTAGCTTCACAAATTCAGTTAAAATCCCATTTAACTGCTCGAGAGATGTTACAACTGTTCGGCCACATGGCATCCACTGTGCATGTGGTTCTTTATGCGCGCCTTCACATGAGGGCAGCTCAGTGGACTCTGTCCACCCAATGGACCCAGGCATCAGGTTGCCTGTCAGACAAAATAGCAACCTCCAATCGCCTCTTTTGGTCCCTCCACTGGTGGAAGTCCACTCAAAATCTGTTGCTGGGGTCCCCTTTCCAACAGGTGTTACCCCAAGCAACCCTTACAACAGATGCCTCTCCAAGAGGTTGGGGAGCTCATCTTCAGGATCTCTCCACTCAAGGCATCTGGTCTCTAGAGGAGACATCTCTACATATCAACCTCTTAGAGCTCAGAGCAATTTTTCTAGCTTTCAGAGTCTTCCACACCCTGCTCAGCTACAAGACAGTCCTCATCCACACGGACAACCAGGTAGCCATGTTCTACGTGAACAAGCAGGGCGGAACTGGCTCTCTGTCGCTTTGCAACGAAGCTCTGAGATTGTGGGCCTTCGCCAGAGAGCATCAAATTCATCTCATGGTAGTGTATCTTCCAGGGGTTCAAAACTCTTGGGCAGACAGACTCAGTCGAGTTCTGCTTCCACACGAATGGTCCCTCCATGGTGACCAGATAGCCAGGATCTTCCGAATTTGGGGAACCCCGGACATAGACCTCTTTGCAAGTCCGTGGAATGCCAAACTTCCCCGGTTCTGTTCCAGGATTCCATGTCAGGGAGTTCAGGCCAGAGATGCCTTCCTCCTTCATTGGGGGCAAGACTTCCTCTATGCCTTTCCACCCATTCCCCTAATTCCCAAGACACTCTTCAAACTTCAGAGAGACAAGGGGTCTATGATCCTCATAGCACCACATTGGCCACGCCAAGTGTGGTACCCTCTACTTCTGCATCTCTCCCAAGCTCCCTCCCTGGACTTGGGATCTGCTCCAAACCTCTTGTCCCAGGAGGAGGGAACGTAGTGGCACCCAAATCCACAGTCTCTTCACCTCAGAGCATGGTTGCTGAAGGCCTAGACCTTCAAGATTTGCATCTTTCTCAGCAAGTGAAGGATATCCTTCATGCTTCCAGAAAGCCTTCCACTAGACGTTCCTATGCTTTTAAATGGAAAAGGTTTACCATTTGGTGTGCAGAGAAGGGTCTTAACCCTCTTGCAATACCTCTGAATTCTTTACTAGAGTATTTGCTGCATTTATCCCATGCAGGCCTTAAAACGAATTCAGTAAGAGTCCATTTGAGTGCTATTGCAGCATCCCTTAAACCTCTCAATGGACAGCCTATTTCCTCTCATCCTCTTATAGCAAGATTCATGAGAGGCCTTCTTTTGATTAAACCTCCCATCAGACCACCTCCAGTGGCCTGGGACTTGAATCTGGTTCTTGGCCAGCTTATGCAGCCACCTTTTGAACTCTTAGCCACTACCTCCTTGAAATTTCTTTCCTGGTAGGTTATTTTTCTCATTGCAGTCACTTCAGCTCGCCACATCAGTGAGCTGCAAGCCTTGGTGGCTAATCCACCTTATACAAGGTTCCATCATGACAAGGTAGTCCTCAGGACTAATCCACACTTTATGCCTAAAGTGGTCTCACCTTTTCATCTGAACCAGGAGGTTTATTTACCTGTCTTTTTTCCAGGACCTCATGCTTCAAGTGCAGAGAAGAATCTTCATACCCTGGATTGTAAAAGAGCTCTTGCTTTTTACTTACAAAGGACACAGCAACATAAAAAGTCCTCTCAACTCTTTCTTGCTTTTGATCCCTCTCATTTAGGACTTCCAGTCTCTAAGAGAACTCTGTCCAATTGGATTGCTCAGTGTATTTCTTTCGCCTACCAGAGTAAGAACCTTTCTCTGGAGGGCCATGTCACAGCTCACAATGTGAGGGCCATGGCAGCCTCTATGGCTCATCTAAATTCTGTGTCCATCGACCAGATCTGTCGAGCGGCCACCTGGGCCTCGGTTCATACCTTCACAGCCCATTACTGCTTGGACCTAACCAACTCCTACCCTCCATCCCTGGCTGGATGCCTGAGATTCATGGGTGGAGGTAGAGCCCTTCCCAGGGACTCACAACCTGGGTGATCTCCCAGGCATCTCTAGCTGGGGAGTCCCCATATGTGAAGATTCATTCCTGCTTGTTCCTGGAGATAGCACAGTTACTTACCTGTAACAGGTGATCTCTGGGAACAGCAGGAATAAGTCTTCACAACCCACCCACCTCCCCTAGGAGTTGTATCTCTCTATCTTTCTTTCCTTTCCTCACTCTCTCTTTGTCTCAGCTTTAAAACTCGAACTGGAGAGAGGCGGTTAGGAAAGGCGGGAAGGCAGCGCGCAGGCGCTGTGGGATGCTTCCAAAAGCTTTCCTTTTGGACGCTGGGGAGCGTTCCCGCGCAGGCTCCGTCGGTACCGACGATACCCATATGTGAAGACTTATTCCTGCTGTTCCCAGGGATCACCTGTTACAGGTAAGTAACTGTGCTTTATGCTCCTGCGCGGCGTTTTCCCGCTTCTCACAGTGTGTGCAGGTATGGTGTTCTTCTGACGGTTTGTCTAATGGCTCACTTGCATATATTATTTTTAGGTCCTTTCATTCATGTATGTTTCTTTAATCAAACGACGTTATTTATGCTTTTAAAAAATGGCGCTTCACATCTTTTTTGTCTTAGACGACACATTATGCTATTTTTCACTTTCTTTCCTCTCTTTTCTTTTATTCTGCCCCGGATGGTTCACTTATGGCTCATCGCTGTTGTGCGGTGTATACCATTAGTATAGACAACCTTTGAACTCCTCTCCTACTTATGTATTGTTGCCTGTTCTGCTCCTCATGGTTTCTGTAAGAACGTAGTATGCACAGTACAATATGTTATTATCGGTCCATTATGTCTGTTTATATCACTCCCCTCTTGCAGATACAAGCCTTTTTTAATTTATGTTCACTACGCCCTCGGCTTTGCACAATATATGTTTTTGCACTGCCTCGCTGGTTTTTTGATTTGTGTCCTCCGTTTCCACTATTATGTTTTTTTTAAAATAAGTTTGTGGTCTTCTGTATATCGACTGTGGTTCAGCACAATCGTCCTTTTACGTATATACAGTCTTCTTTCAATTCTCTTGTTCAAACGACCGTGTTATTATTATTTTTATTTTGCACTCCTTTTGTGATATCTTTTTTGCCAAATAGACCCCTTGTCTTCTCCTTTCTTCCCCCCCTCCTTTCCCTTCCCCCCTCCCCTTTCCCCCTTTTCCTTTCCTTTCCCTTTCTCTCCACCCCCTTCCCCTCTCCCTTCCCCCTTTCCCCTCTCTCCCCCCTCTCACACACACAATGGATGATTACTCATGGCTGACTATTTTCATTAATGGCACTCTTGTATTTTTTGTCATCTTCTATATACGCAATGTTGTGCCTTTCCGTTTTACCAAGCTGTTACGTTGCTTACTATCTTTCATGCCCTTTTATTGTCCCGATTTATTTCCTATCCCCTGTTTAGCTGTTACATTACATGTGTATTCTCATTTTTGTGTATGATGTTTTTCATACATGTGTATACAGTATAGATATGTCACTTTTACACAATAATTTATAAACTGTTTCACATATATCCAGCTGTTCACAGATAAGGTTTTAGTTTGTTTTATTTACATCGGTTTTTTTATATATGAATATATTGTAACTATTATGTCTTTACATATGTATGTTTCATTATATTTTAATGTGTAAATTGTCTCTTTTGACATTCCTCTTTAGTTTTATTTTTACTTATGCTTATAATTTTACTGTGTTCCAGATTGGGAAGAGTGGTTGCTCCACCCCATAGACGTGTTTCTTATACCTTCTATGTGGTTTTCTGGTAACATTTTTATTTAATAACGCAGTTTTTAACATTTGTTTTTGTTTTTTGTTTTATTACTATGCTCATTTTATGTGTGTTTGCTTTTAGACCCCTGATGAAGGCTTCGGCCGAAACTTGTGTAGTTGGGTCCTTAATAAAGAATTTTATCAATTTCCCTGGTAGGCCGTGGTTCTTTGTCCTCCGCCATTTTGTCCAGTCTTGACTATTTGCGGAAGGCCATCTTCTCCTCCCCTTTTTTCTGATCCACAATGTATGCCATATAAAGTAGTGCTTCATGTGTTCATTAAACACATGATTATTTTTATCTATTTTTATACGTTTTATATGGCGATTGTCTTGGACAATGGAATCTCTTGTCTTTACTTTCATGTTTTAATGCATTTAAATTAGCATAGTTTCTTAAGGGCTATATAATTTTAAGCTGGTATTTCGCTTTGGCTCTTTTGTGCTGTTTCTTTAGGCACTTTCTAGCTTACACAGACTCCTTAGGTTCATTTTAAGGGTTCTGTGAGTAAGTTACATTTTATTTTGCTTTATGCAATGATACATACTTAGAAAGTATATGGGGACAGTGTTCTAGTTTTTTTTTACCTTTTAATATATATTTTATATATTTTACACTGAGGTGTCTTGAAGGTGCTGTTATTTTTAGTAATTGGTTGTCTTATTTTCTCCCCCCCCCCTATTAATCCTTTTTTACTGTTTCCTGTTTATTCCTTGGTATGTATTACATTTATCATTTTTATGATTTGATTGTCAATTTAATCATATGTATTTCTTCCATTATTGTATTTGCATTTTTTTTAAATTGTATTATCTGTGATGTATGGTGTTTTTTTGTTGCTTTTAAGATATAATACTTCTGTTGCAGACATGTATTTGCCGAAACATGGCCATGTTGGATTGTGGTGAATAAACTTACTTTGGATATATTTTTGAGTCCTGGTCTCCCCTACTTTTTTGTTCCTTGAATGACTTGGCCAAATGGAAAGGGGCTAATGAAAATAGGATAGCAACCATCAATAGACTGACATAATATCCCAGCAAGAGCAAGTTCCGCTTCAGCTTTAAGACAAGCAGGAAGAATTAGAAGAAAAATAGTATCTCGCTGTATAATATTTTAAGGCAGTGTTTCACATCCCCTGTCTTTGAGGCACACCTTAACAATCTGTTTTTCAGGGTATCCATACTGAATTCGCTTCACAGATGTGCATACATTAGAGACAGAGTATGTGCAAATCTAGCTCATCTGTATTTATATTGTCACTCCTCAAAACCCAACTGGTGTCCGTCCAGGACAGGGTCGAGAGAGAGTGATCTAAGGTCATATTAGCCAGGTCACTCCTAGCCAAGTGTCCTGTCCATAGCTTCTCATGATATTTTCTGTATGACTCCAGTGTGTAAATAGTTTCCCCTGTTCATCCAAGTTTTACTGTCCTGTTATATGTAAACCCAGAACTATGTTCACGTTCTGTTCTCTCTGTTCCATGTAAACCGCGCTGATGCCGAATAGTGCGGTATATAAGAAATTGTAAATAAATAAATATTAGTTAGGAAAATCTGTTATAATGCAGCTTTCTTGTGAACTCTTAGATGAGATGAGATTGTTTGCTTTGTTCTGATATTTAACAATAACTGTTAGAAACAAATACCCGAAAATGTAACCTACATTGTCAGGATGTTTGTCCTCTGCATATGATGGCCCTGTCACTTTTTTTTTACAGGACTGTTTGAAAATCTTTTATTTAATGCAAGTTTGGTATTTTATTCTGAATAATAAAACTTTACTCCAAAATATACCACTCCAAATATACCAGTTTTCAAAGCATGGCAGTAACAATGTCCCTTGTTTCAGGAATCTCAGGACCCAGGCGTTTCTTTTTTTGGACCAGTAGTTCTTGTCTTTTTTTTCTTTTTTCCCAGTCAAATTAAAGCTAGTGCTGAGATTCTGGCGCCACGAGCTTTCATTCACAGCTACCCAGGGATTTTTCTCCTATCTAATAGACCCACCTTCCTTTTCCTAGATTGGTCAATCTTGATGCTGACAGCCATGCACCAGGGCTACTTCTGGATCTGTGTATCATGAGTTCTAAATTTGGCCAGCAGGTGTCACCATTAATGAAGATCATGGCTTTCTCTTCCCACACAGGGCTGTAAATTCTGCCTTCACAGTATCCCAGCCAGTTGATCAAGGTTTGAAGGGACTGATCTGGGAGTCAAGCCAGCACAACACAGGCCTTAAGAGCCGTTTCTTGTGTACTCACATGGTCTTCCTTATCCAATGATCTCTCCAAATTCACATCTTCTGCCCTTTTATGCCTTGACTCCTTTTTCAGAGGACCATAATTTGGGAAACAAGCACCATCATTCCCTTCTCCCCATCACTTGTTTGTAAAGTCCAGGTAGGAAGTTGGGAGGCATGGCATTGTGCGTCAGTCTCCGTCTTGAGCTCTTTATCATGGAATGCATATGTTACTGACGCTGTACTCTGTTTGGGCTTTGCAGGAAGCAACAGAGGCCTCAAGGAGGGAGCAAACCACAGCCACAACAGCACACCGATCACCAACAAGGAACTGCCAAACACAACCCCAGAGACCACCAGAAAGCATACCAGGGAGGCCCAACGTCGCATTCCTCAGGAAGGTCAGGCCACCATGGCTACAACCAAACCCGGCGATGGCACCACAATCAGAAATACTTTCCTAACGACAGAGACTCTCACAGAAATGCCAAAGAGACTGAGAATGTGAAAACTGAGGATGCCTCCACATGCGATGTGCTCCTTCCCTTGGAAATGCACAGGAGCGCAGAGGCAGTGGAAAAACAGTCTCACTCCGAGCGAATGCACATTCAGGAATGTGAAACCAAGCACAAAGACAGTATTCATGACCAAATTGGGGAGAGGCCCAAAATAAACTTGCTGCAGTCTTCCAAAGACAGACTGCGAAGACGACTAAAGGAAAAGGTATGGTTTGTTAGCTACTGCACCTCAAAATGGAGTGACCCCATTTCTCACACACACATATACAAAGCACGTGCCGTACAGTATATATTGTATCTCATTAACCCCTCCATGAAGCTGGAATATTTAATAATTTCACTTAGACTCTACCTCATAAAATGTACAGAGCAGGGTACAATAGCACCATATAGCAAATCACATAAAATAATTGCATAAAATAAAATGCGTTCCTTAAATTCTATAAAGTATTTCCCAAACGACCAGGTTTTCAAATGTTTCCAGAATCAGGAGAATTCATAAGATTGGCAAACTATTCCACAATCTTGGGATAGCCCCAGAAAAACATCTATTTTTCAGTCATTTAAAGCATGTTGCCACACCCAGCAGTATAGGTATACAAATTTGAAGGTTTAAAAAAAAATCAGAAACCAGTTCCCAAGCACTTCTGCTTGTTTCTCTATTTCTAGATGAGATATCTGTGGTGCCTGAGGACAGGAGTTGGCCAAGTCTGATTTTCAGACTATCAGTAATAAGTATGCATGAGATACATTGGATGCAATGCCAGCATATATATCTCGTGCATATTCTTTATGAACGTCCTGATAACTAGACTTGTTTATGGCTCTGGAGGACTTGTCTGCTAGACATTAATAGTAATAAAGTAGTAGATGGCAAAGATCAGTTGGCCTGCCCAGTCTACCTGGGTTTCTTTTGCCACTTTGGACAGATCAGCATATAAATTCCCCTACTTGAACCAACACCAACTTTTCCCATATCTTATACCTGACCGCTCACCTTACGCCTGTCCTCTCTCTGTCCCAAGCATGCATAGATTCTGACATAGGGCTGGCCCAGGCATCAAACAAACCAGGCAGTAGCCTAGAGTGACAGCTTTTGGGGGAGGTTGCGGTGCAGCAAAGAGCAGGGTATTCAAAGCTAAACAATATAGGGGAGGGGGCATAAAGCTAATGGTTTGCCTGAGGCACCAACATCTTGAACCATTTCTGGGGCCATCTCCGTTCCTGCCTCCAATGGCATGATATTTCAAGAGCTGTTCTCCGAACGTCCAGCCATCATGGACACCCTGTTCAGGTTTCCCCAGCCTTTTAGGACGCCCTGGACATCTCTACCTGGTTTGTTAGGACTATATCCATGTTCATGATTTTGACTTCCCTTTTATCCCTCTGCAATCTCATTCACGGAGATTTATATTACATACAAAAGGGTATTTTTGTCCATCCTGCTTGTGTGGTTTCTTTTTTATTATTCTTGTCCTGCTCATAACAGAGAGCCATTATGCACAACTTTCCCCATTGCTCTCCTCACCACCACCCCCTATAATGCCAGCCGAATGGATCACCCTCTCTGGCTACTTTCCATGCTGCCCTTGATTCATCAATGAAGTGCCAGTATCATTGCTGAGTAGTATTTATACTAATATTATTCTTTGCATTTTAGAATCCACTGCTTAAGGTGGAGGTGTTATGGTTACCTTTTTCCAACCTGTCTCAGGTGCTGTATTTGTAAACATCACTGGCATCCTTTTTAGATGAAATACAATATGAATTGGTTCTAAAATGTATTTATGAGCCAAAAAGTTAAGGGAGGTTTTTTTTGAAGCTTTATTCACATTTTACACGTGGATGTGGCAGTAGAAAAACATGCAAGCCACATCCACGTGTAAAACGCAATTTTAGAAAGACCGTAATTTATATGTGTCTGTCCAGCCATGTCTAAGTTACATAGGGGGGGTGTTCCTTGGGAGGAACAAAAACTACACGTGTATCTCCCATTTGATATAGAGGATGCACATGGAAAACAGAATTTGTCCATATCTGGATTTACACCACCTTTCCTGGCCCAAATAGGTTTTTGAAAAGTGCTTGTTTCGGCCTGCCCTTTAGTAGGAGGGATTAAAGGTATATAAACCTCCATTAATACCCCCCCAATGTTTGCTTACCTCTTTTCAATCTGGAGGAGAAAACAATGTTAAGATAGGGCTTAACAAATCCCTGGTGCCAGGTAGCCATGGCGAATACAAATTGCATAATGGTGCCTGGGATTTGAAGGCCTTGAGAGCTCAGCCTGGTATTTCTTCCCTCCACTGCGATTGGCTCGCTCGTTCTCTCATTCCCCCCCCCCCGCCCCCCGCCAATGCCATCACCCTGGGTCTCCTATCATTCTTCCCGTGCTGCATGCATACGCTGGGTATCTCCTTCCTCATTGATCATCTCTCTACAAAGCTCAAGCTGCAGGATGGAGGAAGTTCTTGCAGATCATGCTGTTTCAAGTCTGAGAGCTCTTAAAGGGGTTTTTGTTTTCCTTTTTAAAAGCTAATTATTTTTCTATATTGCAAAAGGGGAATTGTTTGTGATGTTGGGGAAAGTTCTGTTAAAGTTCATTGGTTCTTGTTACAATTTCCCATTCAGAGAAAGCTCTTTGAAGCCACTGATCTCATCAGGTGTTAGATCCCTCCCTACCAACCCCAGATCCCACCCCATATGAGCATTCTTGCTTTATAGGTCAACTTCCCAATAAGCCACACACAAGGACATAAACAGCGCTGTTAGAACACACTTAAGAGGTTATCTGTTTTTTCTCTTAAAGGACAGCTGAGGAAAAGGTAAGGACTTTGGTAGATTTCTCTTATCTCCAGGAACAAGCAGGAATGTAGTCATCACATATGGGTATCGTCGGTACCGATGGAGCCTGCGCAGGAACGCTCCCCAGCATCCAATTAGGAAGCTTTTGGGAGCATCCCACAGTGCCTGCTTGCTGCCTTTCCACCTTTCCCAACTGCCTCTCTCCAGTTCTTCGTTTTCCGCGGAGCCAGCAGGTCATGTTCCTGTCACCGCAGAAAATTGTCCTTTTTTGTGGTCGTGTCTGCCTTCCTCGACTCTATACCGGTACTGCCAGATTTTCTTTCTTTCTTTCTTTTTTTCTTTTCTTTAAAAAAAAAAAAAAAAAAATTCTTAGTACTCTTTTCCCATTTTGTTTCCAGGTGCACGCGCCATTTTGGGCCTTAAGCCCAAGATTTTTTCCACAATGGAAAAACCCTCCTCGGGTTTTAAAAAGTGCACCAAGTGTGGCGGTAGCATCTCCGTCACCGACACCCATGAGTGGTGTCTGAAATGTTTAGGTCCTGACCATTCCATCTCGGAATGTATGGCCTGTGCCATGATGTCCAAGAGAGGTCGACAGAACCGAGCTGCCAAGCTCAGTACCCTGTTTCCCTCTGATGCAGCTTCGGTGGCATCGATGCCTTCCAGGGCTTTGTCTTCCTCCCGTGGATCTCAGGTAACTAAACACAAGTCTAGCTGGTTCTCAAAGGGTAGATCTCCTTCTAAGCATCAAGATGCCTCTGGCGTTGCCTTTGAGGATTCTGCACCGGCAAAATTGCCCCAGCGGGAGGCTTCGGCTTCCAAAGCATTATCGGGGCTCTAGGACGTTCTCGAGGCCTCAACCTCGGCAGAACTACTGGTGCCATGCTCTGGGGTACCGGCGATCTTCTGGGGTACCGACATCCAGGCATCAGCAGCGTCGATAGACCAGAGAGTCCTGGCTATTGAACGCAGTCTGGCAGCTCTCCTTGCTGCATCAACGCCCTCGGAACCGCATCAGACATTTCATCCGGCAACGGTATCGGTACCGTACCGATAGCATCGACATCGGTCTCCGCATTGCCGGCACTCAGTCATCTGATGCCTTCCGGTACCGATTATTCTCGGTACCAACTTTGGTCGGTATGGGTATCGGGCTCTTCAAGAGCACCCGGACAGGCGGTACTTCGAGTCCTCAGAGGAATCTGAAGATTCTGATAGTTCTGTCGATGCAAGAATGCTTCTCCCAGAGGAGCCCTCCTCCCCTAAGCGCAGGATGTCTCCTCCAGAAGATATTTCCTTTCAGGTTTTTATTAGGGAGGTGGCTCGGGGTCTCTCCATTACTGTGGCCCCTGAAACAGAGCCCAGAGCAAAGGAGTTGGAAATTTTACAATATCCCAAAACTCCTAAGGAGGCAGCTATCTTGCCCATCCATGAGATCTTGCATGATCTTATGTTAAGAATGTGGGAGACACCTCTTACCACCTCACCTCATTCTCGTAGACTGGATACTCTGTATCGAGTCCCTCCTTGTCCGGGTTTCCAAAAAACTCAGCTTCCTCACCACTCTATTGTAGTGGAATCAGCTATGAGAAGGATCAAGAGTGCAAAGAGGCATGCCTCTCATCCTCCAGGACGTGAGTGCAGAACTTTGGATGCTTTTGGATGTCGTGTCTTCCAAGCTTCCATACTTTCTGCCAGGATCATTTCCTATAGTCTATACATGGGAATGTTCTTAAAGGAAGTCACAGATGATTTAGAGGCATTGAGTCCTCTTCTTCCTGAGGATAGAAGGCAGGATTTTCTCACATTGGTCAAACATGCCCAAGATGTTTCTAAATTTGTCAACCGTGCAGCTTTTGACTGTTTTGCGTGCATAAGCAGAACCTCTGCCATTGCCATAGGTGCACGTAGAATTGCTTAGCTCCAGGCATCTGATCTGGAGCTCTGGGTACAAGACAAACTGGGAAATATCCCTTGTACTGTGAGAACTGTTTGGTAAAGATTGGCAGGAAAAAGCCAATGAGTTGGATGCTGACAACTCCACCTTGGATAGATTATCCAAGTCCACAGCTGATCCTGCTAGAAAGAAATCTTTCAAGAAACTATTCTTTTCTAAAAAGAAAAGATATTATCCTGCTTATTCTCAGCAGGGACGTTCTGCAGGTCAGCTTGTCAGGAAAGGTCAGCAACCACCCAAACAAAGGAAAGCAAAGACTGCTAAGCCTCAGCCGTCCCAGCAGTCTCAGCCTCCACAAGGCCTTTCACTTTCAGCTAGAGAACTTAGCCTTCCTGGCTCTCGTTGAACCAGAGCCTTCCACCATTCCAGGAAGGTTGTGTCACTTTGCCCCCAGGTGGGGGCAGATAACAGCAGAGCAGTGGACACACTCCATCATAAAAGAGGGGTACAAGCTTCATTTTTCCAGCATGCCCCCTCCCACAATGATAAGGCAGTTCAATTCTCCGACCTCTCTCATCAACCTGTTAGGTCAGGAGGTCACTATGCTTCTTGCCCAAGGGGCAATAGAAGAAGTACCCATCCATCAGCAGGGTACAGGGTTTTACTCCCCCTATTTCCTTATCTCAAAGAAAACATGGGGATACAGACCTATCTTGGACCTCAGAGAATTGAACAAATTCCTTGTCAAAGAGAAATTCAAGATGATTTCTCTGGGAACTCTGCTGCCATATCTTCAGAGTCAAGATTGGCTTTGTTCTCTAGATCTCAAGGATGCGTACACCCATGTTCTCATCCATCCAACTCACAGAAGGTTCCTTCGGTTCCTTTTTCAAGGAAAGCACTACCAATACAGGGTGCTTCCTTTTGGCCTGGCCTCAGCACCAAGGGTGTTCACGAAATGCATGGCTGTAGTAGCAGCGTTTCTCCGCACTCTAGGGATATTCGTCTTCCCCTACTTAGATGACTGGCTCATTCGAGCCCCAACAGAGTCAGAGGCCAGGACTTCTCTATCCTGCACAATGCGTATCCTTCAGTATTTGGGTCTGGTAATAAACATCCCAAAATCCAGTCTAACTCCCACTCAGTCTTTAGAGTTCATAGGAGCTTTGCTGGATACCAGAAAGGCAAGGGCCTATCTCCCCCAGGCCCGCTGCCTTCGCATGGTGCAGTTAGCTTCTTAAGCAGTGCTAAAGCCTCATCTCACTGCCCGAGAAATGTTACAACTACTAGGCCAGATGGCATCTACTGTGCATGTGGTTCCCTATGCTCGCCTTCATATGAGGGCAGCCCAGTGGACTTTATCCACTCAATGGACCCAGGCATCAGGATGCCTGTCAGACAAAATAGCAAACACAAGTCGCCTTATTTTGTCCCTTCAGTGGTGGAAGTCCACTCAAATCTTGTTGCTGGGGTCCCCTTTTCAACAACCCTTACCCCAAGCAACTCTCACAACAGATGCTTCTCCGATGGGTTGGGGAGGTCATCTGCAAGACCTCGCCACCCAAGGCACCTGGTCTTCACAGGAGACTCATCTACATATCAATCTCTTGCAGCTCAGAGCAATCTTCCTTGCACTTCGAATGTTCCACACCCTGCTCAGCTACAAGACAGTCCTCATTCATACGGACAATTAAGTAGCCATGTTCTACGTGAACAAGCAGGGGGGAACAGGCTCTCTGTTACTTTGCAACGAAGCTTTGCGATTATGGGCCCTCGCCAGAGAGCATCAGATTCATCTCCTGGCAGTGTATCTTCCAGGCATACAAAACTCTTGGGCAGACAGACTCAGTCAAGTTCTGCTTCCACACGAGTGGTCTCTGCATGCAGACCAGGTGGCCAAGATTTTTCAAATTTGGGGAACCCCGGACATAGACCTCTTTGCAAGTCCGTGGAATGCCAAACTTCCCTGGTTTTGTTCCAGAATTCCGGCTCAGGGGGCTCAGGCCAGAGATACTTTCTTCCTTTACTGGGGTCAAGACTTCCTGTATGCCTTTCCACCCATTCCCCTAATTACCAAAACCCTGTTCAAGCTTCAGAGAGACAGAGGCCATATGATTCTCATAACTCCACATTGGCCAAGGCAAGTGTGGTACCCTCTGCTTCTACATCTCTCTCAAGCTCCCTCCCTGGAGTTAGGGTCTGCTCCAGATCTCCTATCGCAGGAGGACGGAATGTTATGGCATCCCAATCCCCAGTCTCTGCGTCTCAGGGCTTGGTTGCTGAAGGCCTAGATCTCCATGATCTTAATCTCCCTCAGCAAGTAAAAGATATTCTTTTTGCTTCCAGGAAACCTTCCACGAGGTGCTCTTATGCTTTCAAGTGGAAAAGGTTTACCATATGGTGTTTGCAGAAGGGTCTTTAACCCCCTTGCGATACCTCTGGAATCATTGCTGGAGTATCTCCTTCATTTGTCCAATGCAGGTCTTAAGACTAACTCAGTAAGAGTCCATTTGAGTGCTATTGCAGCTTCCATTAAGCCTCTAAATGGACAGCCTATTTCCTCTCATCCTCTTATAGCAAGATTTATGAGAGTCCTTCTTCTAACTAAGCCTCCCATTTGGCCACCACCGGTGGCATGGGACTTAAACCTGGTCCTTGGGCAGCTCATGAAGCCACCTTCTGAACCCTTAGCTACTACCTCCTTGAAATTCCTTTCTTGGAAGGTTATCTTTCACATTGCAATCACATCAGCACGTCGCATTAGTGAGTTGCAAGCGCTAGTAGCTGATCCACCTTATACAAGGTTCCATCATGACAAGGTAGTCCTTAGGACTCATCCACACTTTATGCCAAAGGTGGTCTCGTCTTTTCATCTAAACCAAGCGGTCTACCTACCTATGTTTTTTCCAAGGCCTCATGCATCAAATGCAGAGAGGAATCTTCATACCTTAGACTGTAAAAGAGCTTTAGCCTTTTACTTACAAAGAACACAGCAACATAGAAAGTCCTCTCAACTCTTTGTTGCTTTTGGTCCTTCTCATTTGGGACTTCCAGTCTCCAAGAGAACACTATCCAACTGGATTGCTCAGTGTATATTCTTTGCTTATCAGAGTAAGAATCTTCCTCTGGAGGGCCATGTCACAGCTCACAATGTGAGAGCCATGGCAGCTTCAATGGCTCATCTGCACTCTGTGTCTATCGACGACATCTGTCGAGCAGCCACCTGGGCCTCGGTTCATACCTTCACAGCCCATTACTGCTTGGACAAGGACTTCCGCCCGGGATGCCTTGTTTGGTCAGGCTGTTCTCCAACACCTGTTCCATACCTAATCAACTCCTACCCACCATCCCTGGTAGGATGCCAGAGATCCATGGGGGGAAGTGGAGCCCATCTCAGGGGCACACAACTTCTGGGGTCTCTCCCTGGCATCTAAAGCTAGGGAGTCCCCATATGTGATGACTACATTCCTGCTTGTTCCTGGAGATAGCATAGTTACTCACCTGTAACAGGTGATCTCCGGGAACAGCAGGAATTTAGTCCTCACAACCCACCCACCTCCCCTGGGAGTTGTATCTCTCCATCTATCTGTTTCCCTTTCCCTCTCTCTCTCTTTGTCTCAGCTTTAAAACTCAACTGGAGAGAGGCAGTTGGGAAAGGCGGGAAGGCAGCACGCAGGCGCTGTGGGATGCTCCCAAAAGCTTCCTAATTGGACACTGGGGAATGTTCCCGCGCAGGCTCCGTCGGTACCGACGATACCCATATGTGAGGACTAAATTCCTGCTGTTCCCGGAGATCACCTGTTACAGGTGAGTAACTATGCTTTACTTCAACAGGTACCAAAGCTCTACCAACTGAATAATGGCTGGGAAAAATTATATTGCCAAAGCTGTTGCCCCCGTTACAGCTTTGCCTCTGTGCAGACATAGATCCTGATACCAGTTGAAGAATTGCTTCCATGTGCAGGATGCTTGCAAGCTGAATTTCTCATTAAACAAGTGGAGGAGCTCTGAGAAGAGGCGGTGAGGCTGAGAAGCATTCGAGACAGTGAAAAGTATTTTGATGAGATGCTTCTTGAAACATCCAAGCTCTCCAACAGAGTTGAAGATGGGGGGCTACAGAATGAAGAGAGTTGGACACGAGTCACCAGCCTGCAGAATCAACACTCCAACTCCTCCAGCCCTTGAATTGAAGAACCAGTATGCAGTCCATCCTAGGAGCAGAGAGAAACCACAGCTTCTAGACTGGATTGTTGATTGTGGAGTTTCCTTCTCCCCTTTCTCTTTGAACCACTATGCAGCCCTAGAAGTGGAGGATGTGAAAACATCCCTGGAAAGGGAAGAGCCAGAGCTCAAGCACCCAAAGTTGCAGAATCAGTGACCACAAGGAAGTGAAGGGTAGTGGTGCTTGATGACTCTCTTCTGAGGGGTACCGAGGCATCCATTTGCCGATCAGACGATATCCAGAGAGATGTACTATCTGCCAAGTGCCAAAATCCAAGATGTTATGGAGAGTTTGCTGAGACTCATCAAGCCTACTGACTATTATCCGATATTGCTTATCCATGTCAGCATAAATGATACTGCTAGGTATCCCTCTGAGCATATTCAAAGTGACTTCATGGCTCTGGGACAGAGGGTGAAGCAAATAGGTGCAAAGATGGTTTCTTTTCAGTCCTCCCTGTTGAAGGTAAAGGCTGAGACAGAGAAGCTCATATCTTGGATGGATGATGTCATCAAGAACGTTTAGGTTTCCTGGACCATGGGATGATGTTCCAAGGGCTGCAGAGCAGAGATGGTGTCCATCTGTTTGTCAAAGAAGGGTCAAAGTGTCTTCAGCAGACTGGCTAACCTACTGAAGAGGGCATCAAACTAGATTTGTCGGGGATGGGTGAATAAAGTCCCCAGGCAAGTGAAAGATTAAATACCTCTATAGAAATGGATAAAAGAGGCAACACCTGGAAAGCAGTGTGTATAAATTCCTGTAGCATGGGAAATAAGATCCTAGATATTTAGGCTTTAATGGAAGATGCCGACTTGGATTTAGTGGTGGTTACAGAGTCATGGTTCACGGACAACCATAACTGGGATGTAATTATACTGGGCTATACTTTATTCACGAAGGACAGGGTAGGAAGAAGTGGTACTATATGTAAAAAATAAATAGTATTAAAACTCTAAAATTATAGGTCTTAAAAGGGAGCGAGGAGGCACTTAGGTTAAACTAGAAAGAGGGAAAAGGAAATCAGTTTGCATTGGACTGATATACAGATCCCCCTCATAGGGAGTAGTGGTAGACGGAGGTTTAGTAGAAGACATAAGCAGTATTGCCATGAAAGGAGAGGTGCTACTGATTTCAGTATGCTGGATGTTAATTGGCACATCCCTGCTGTGGTGTCCTCTAGAAGTAAGGAGATCCTAGATTCTCTACAGGAAGAACTATTCCAGCAACTGGTAACAGAACCCATATGTGAAGGGGTCATACCTGGACTTGGTCTTACCAGTGTGGAAAGTGTTTCTGATTTCATAGTGGGAGACCGTCTCACATCCAGTGATCACCAGATGGTGTGGTTCAGTATTAGGACTAGGGCTGATAAAATACATTCATAAGTGAGGGTCTTATACTTTAGGAAAACTAATTTTGCAAAGATGGGACAATATCTCAAGGAGTCGTTAGCAGGATGGGAACAGCTGGGGGATGTAGAAAAGCAATGGGCAAAACTGAAAGGGGCTATTTTAAGGTCAACTATGGTTCTCAAAAGAAGTAGCTAAAAAGTGAAGAAGAAGAGGGAGATCTTCATAAAATACAAGAGATCATAGAGAGGGGAAGACAGGCATCTGAAGCTAGCAAAGCAGTCAGGAAAGCAAAGATACAAAAAGAAGAAATAGCCAATGTAATAAAATGGGGGAGTAAGTCATTTTTCAGATATGTTAGAGTAGGAAGGGCAAAAGTGGTATTGTCAGACTCAAGGGTGAAGGGGAGGAATATGTAGAAACTGATGTGGATAAAGTGGAATTGCTTAAATATTTTTTGTTCTGTGTTCACAGATGAAGGGTTAGGAGCAGGACCTCAAAAAACGCCCACAAATAGGAACATAAGTGACAGGGATCTTGAATGATTTTCAGAAGACTGTGTTTGTGAGGAACTAGCTAAACTAAAAGTAGACAAAGCGATAGGACCGGATGAGATATATCCGAGTATACTGAAGGAAAGTCAGGACGTTCCAGTGGCTCTACTGACTGACCCTTTCAAAGCTGCATTGGCGTCGGGAGTTGTCCCAGAGGATTAGAGAAAGGCACATGCGGCCCAGTAGGCCCCTTACAGGTACAACAAAGGCCACTATCTCGCCTTACATAGAGGAAATGCACAGAAACCAATTTCTCAGCAATACTCATGAAATCTTTATTACAGGATATCCTTTTCTCAGCATAAATTCTTCACACGCAAATTCTCTAACACAGTTACTTACTGGTACATTTAGCTACTGTATAAGGAATAAACAGAAGAGAAAGGTTAATGTGGGAATTCACTCCCCATTTTTCCTCTGTCCTGGTCCATTTTTATGCAGTTTTTCTCTAAGGCTGGCGTGACTACAACAAAGGTTATTTCTTTTCATGCCGCTAGTTTTCAGTGATACTTTTTTTTTATACAATATTGGCTCACTTTTACATTTCCCAAGGTTCAAGCTAGCATGGTTGGGCTGATTTAGGTGATATCCTTTGGCATTCATCCTTGTGGGCCGCTTACAGGCCAGGGTGCTGTGTGAGTGTGCAGCTACTGTATAGCTGCTTGGCCGGTAAAATTTATTTAAAAAACAAAGAAAATGATTTGTTACTAGTTAGGAGACATCGGCAACACAGAGGGTACAGTCACAATCGGAGCCTCAGTGGGGGGTAAATAGTCCTCCCTTCCCAATTTTGCCCCAGCGTTGGCTTGCAGCATGGGGAAGCAGTGCATCACTAGTGGACCATGCTGGAGTCTGGCACAGGGACAGTCTGTGCAGATCACTCCAGTGAGGAGTGGAGTACCTCAGGTGGTGATCTGTTGTGAACTGGGCTTCCAAGGACGTGAAGCTGACAATAGCACTTTCACCACAGATGCCATGTTGGATGCTAAGTGGGCACCTGCAGAAGCCTCTGGGTGGAGGTGCCTTAAGGAATCTTTAGGTCCAGAGGCGCAAGGTAGCCCTTCTTTGCTCCTGAATTTGCACTGCTATCATAGAGCGTTTTTGCTCCTGGCAGCAGGATCCATTGCAGCCTCAGGCATGGAGATCATGACAGGAGTAGTCCAGACCTGGGAGCACCCAGAAACTAGTTGGGAGAGGAGCCCTTAGGGGGGATGTGAGAGAAGGCTCTGGTGCCCCCACCTGTTGAGAGCAGTGGATTTGCGAGGGTGGTCTCAGGACTATGAGAGATCTAATAGGTCCTAGGGGGATGTTGGGATGCCTCAGGGTGGGGGGGGGGGAGAGTTCAAATGGGACCTTGAGGAGCTGGAGGAAGGTAAATTGGCACCGGAAGAGGAGTCTTTCTCCATGGTCATCTTTTTCATAAGGAGGCATGGGGTCCTCTCATATCTCAGGTGGTCTCCTGTCTTGGCATTGAGGTCTCTCTGGTCATGGCAAAGACTGATTCCATTTTCTTAGGGATTAGGAAACGATCCCACTTCTTCCCTCTTTCTCTGCCCATTTGGGAGATAGTCTTGGCAGAGTGGGAGTCCCCGGATGCCAACTTCAAGACGGCATGGGCAATGGGCAAAGCAGTACACGCTTGTGCAGCAGAAGACAGATACCTGCCAAAGTTACCAAGGTGGATGCTTTGGTCACGGCTGTGACAGACAACCACCATCACCAAGGAAGGGAGTATGTTCCTTGCAATCCTGGGGATTCTTAAGCTGGGGTATATTTTGAAACTGAGCTTCGAGACCACAAGCCTGAGGTTGCATGCAGCAGTGTGTAGCAGTCTGGTAGTTTGTACCTTTTTGTATTGTGGTACTGCAGAGCCTATGCAAACAGAAAAAAAGGTTTTAAATTCAGAAAAAAGATTCCAACACCAGATGCGACATTACGAGGAGCCAGATAGGGGGAGCAAGAGAGACCTTCCAGGGCCTAGAGAACCGCACCCCAGAGCTTGTGATGTGATGCCGGCCAACAGCCAATCCAGGAAAGGGGGAGTTCCTTTTAAGAAAGGCTGGGAAGTTGGAAAAAGGAGAGAAGAAGTGAAGAAGGAGTCTTGGCAAAGAGACCCGAGAGGAAGGAGTTCCTGACAAGGAGACACAGGGAGTCCGGTGCAGCAAGATACCAGGAGTTCTTGGCAAAGAGACACTGGAAGGAAAGGTACCAGGAGAGAAGCAGAGGTCAGAGGTTTATCTGATGAACCGGTACCAGCAGACTCAGGACCCTGTGGAAGTTACCAGAAGGGTGGTGAAGTCATTGCCATAGGTGGTAACACTCCTTATTCAAGGAGAAAGAGGTATGGGTGTGAGAGAGAGATAACTCCACCCGAAGGCCAGCTGGACAGTGGGAGGCCTGCTACTCGAGTAAGGCTGAATTGCAGCAGGACTAGGCCTCAAGCCTCAACTCACTGGGATAGGCCTGGAGAACAAGGTAATCCACATTTTTATACTTCTAATCGCTATAACCTGATGACACAGGGAGCACAAGGAACAAGGGTGTGCTCGCCTTATCAAGCTGTTTGTAAGACAAGACACAAGCTTTTACCAGATGAAAGACTGTTTAATACAAGGCACCAAGACAAGGGAAGGTATTCTCATAGCAAGCATTCACATGACCAAGGCCTAAACCTAGGCCCAGAACATTGGAGGCTGATACAAGCTGTATATAAAAAGCCTCAGCGTATTCCACCAGACTACACTGATACAGAGTCTCAGCTCTCAGACCCACAGCCCATGCAGGTGGAATTTATTGAGGACCCTTCCGAAGTGCCCATGGATTGTAGCTACTGTCAGGCAGGAAGCCTAGAATCCCTGCCTAGTGTATAAAGCAGGGCTCAGCAAGCAAAGACTGTGTGTTTTATTGTATGAATTCCTGTGAAGATAACAGTGGATAAAGCATTAACTGGTTATGTTTCTTTTCTACCTGAAGTAAGGTTTCTTTATGTTGACGTAGATTCCACTACCTGAATCATTGTGCATTAAGGGAAATAAAAAGCCTTTCTTTCCCTACTCTCGGACTTTGTGTTTACTTGAGGCTTTGGTACACGGAAGGCCACTGGGAACAGATACCCAGACCCCTCATACAAGAACCAAACTCAAACCATAAAAATAACTCATGTCCACCCGACCTGCCTTAACCACCTTTGACCACTAGGGCGGCGGTGCGACAGTATTTAGCACAGCACTATCCTGAGCAGAAAGGGGTCAGCTCACTTTGGGGGGGGGGGGGGTGCCAGCTCACAGGTGTGGTAGCCCTTGATCTGGGCTTAGTTTTTTTGGCGGATGCTTTGTATGATCTGGTGACAACCTCCACCAGATCATGGTGTTGGTGGTGTTGGCCCCTTAGTCCTTGTGGCTCAGGAATTGAACTGCTCATGCAGCCTTTTAAGCGCATCTCTGCAAATTGTCATTTAAAGACTCTCTTCTCTTTGTTTAAGAGTTGGAAAGCTTGTTAAGACTCCCAGGTTCCTGAAGAATTGCTCCTGTTCAGGGTCAAGATTGGGTCTCAAGCCGGGGGACAGTCTAGAGGTGCTCTGAGGTACCAAGCCAGCAGGTAATTATGGTCAGCTTTGGGCCAAAGCAAGGAGCAGGCTTGGGGTCCTTTCTTTTGAAGCAACAAACAGGCTGGCTGAGATGATATTTTGGGCCCCCTCTCTGGAACCTGCACCTCCCAATGAGTTTTATGCAGCCTGCTCTGCTCTGCAACAGGTGGGGGGGTTGACTCAGCTGGTTTTATGCAGAGAGGATAACTATTGCTGCCAACTGCTGGATCCTGGAAATTATTCAAGAAGGATGGCCTTTGAGTCCTTATTCCAGAGAGGGTGTCAGTTCAACAGATTTTAGATTGCTGGGCCCAGAAGACATTTTTCCCATTTCTGATGGCAAGAAGGTCCTCACAGGTGTTGCCCCATCTCAAAAGCTTGTATGCACCATGTTTGGACAGTTGCAGAGAATTCTTTTTTGTCTCCTACACTGTAAACTTCCATGTGAAGTTATAAAATGCATTACAGCAACTCATAGAATCCTACTTTTAAAAGATCAACATTTTTCTCGACTATTTTTTTTTCTGTTCCAGCAAATCTGTCTGACATCTCCCTTTTCCTTTTAATTATCGTTTGTTGTTCTTCTCTGTATATTCTTTCTTCATCCTGTTCTTTTAGCTCAGTTATCGTCCTTGTTGTTTCACTTTGCATTTACCTTCTCTGTTCCCATTGCGTTTTAATCTTTGCTGCGTCCATTCATGAGTCTCACACTGTCTTGCACATTTGCAGTCGCTTGCTTACAACATACATTGCATCTTAGGGGTATGTTTACAAAGCAGTGGGAGCGGCCTCCCTGCGATTTCGGAGCCGCAGCCCCATTGAATTGATATGGCGCTCCCTGTGAGGAAAGAGTGGTAGCATGCCTCAGAGATTGCTCCTGTGGCTGGTTCAGCTCAGTTTCTTTATGATTGATAAGTCATATTGTGGAGGGGCTAGAAGAAAAATGATACTAAGATCTGCGACAGAGTGGACACCCTTAAAGGAGTAGACAGGATGAAATGTGATCAAAGAAGTTTTTTGAGAGTGACTGAAAAGTGCAGCATGATGCACTTTGGAGTACAGAAATCTGCGGGAGTGATGCCCAATGGGGGATGAGAAGCTGAGGTGCATTGACCAGGAGAGAGATTTCAGGTTCATAGTATCTGATGAAATAAAGTTAGCGAAACAGTGTTAGAGATGTTGGGGTGCATAAGCAGAAATAGCAGAAAAAATAAGGGGTAATATCTTCATATAGGTCATTGGTGAGTTTCCACCCACAATATTGTGCTCGGTTCTTGAGGTTATTCTCTCAAAGTTGGGTGTATAGAGGTTTGAGGTTAAGAGACTAACAACCAAAATGCATGGGGGCAATGTGCAACCTCAGATATGCCAGTGCTGTTTTGAATTTCAGAGCTTGAGGAGGCGGAAGTGATTGGGCCTCACTCCTCCTCTTGAAATCCTTGATCTGTCCTGAGGTAAGGGGGAGGGTCTTGAGGGTGGGGGACAGGATTTGTGATATGGGATGTGTCTTGACCATGTTTCTGTTGGGAACTCTTCAAGAGGCAATGGGGTTCATGCTGCTGTCTATGACGGGGGAAAGCTTTTGGGGGGGGGGATGGATTCTGGTGCCAAAGAAGGGGCCACACACTTGGTTTTTTGTTTTTTTTTTTGCTTCTTTAGGCATCTTGGAGGATTTGCATTATTCCTTTGAAAATTTTATGATCTACATTGCTCTGTTTTAATATCACTGACCTGCTTTGCAGAATAGCTCATTAAAATTTGACTCTTATTAAGTTAACTTTTTTTTGTAATATCAGTGTGACCATCATGCAGAAGCATCATTTTAATGTTGCTGCATTATCACAGCTTAGTTAATAGGTCCCGATATTTTTTTAGCCAGAACCAATTTTGAACTGGTCCAGTTTTTAATTGGGATTAGGAATACAAATCTGAATTAGTTTTCAGCACCTATGAATTTGGAAATCTTAGTATGCACGGTTTTTTTTTTCCAAAGAGAAAAGTGTGGAAAGTGGATGGGGGGGACAGTCTTTTTGAGTGATCGCTCAACTACTGTTGATTGTTTGGGACTCGCTGCTTTGTATCCTTTTTTGAAAAAAGTTTATAACTGAATAATATTTTTTATAAAATGTCAGAAGAGGGGGTGAGGTGACACATCCTACCTCAAGTATGGCTGGCTATTATCCTTTTTGGATTAGTACTTACCAAAGTGTTTGTACCATGACTATTAATGTCTTCTTCTAATTACTGTTCCATTTCATTCCTCCAGTCCAATCCTGGTATCTTTGGGTATTCATGCCCCTCCAGCAGCTTGAAGACTGAGCATATGATTTTCATGACCTCTCCCTAGATAGATACTAGGGGAGGAGTCAGCGGTCTGTCTCCAAGCAGCTGGAGAGATGTGACTCCCTGGGTTAGGACTCACTGAAGGAACACTTGGGTTTAAATTGAAGAGTATTTTAATTTTAATCAAGAGTAGCACTGTGAGATCACCTGCACAGCTCTGCTGCAGCAGATAGTTATAGCTGGCAGATGCTGATGGTGCAACTTTTTGCCTGTGTCAGGGTGGGGATTGGAAGGGCATTGAAAGCCATTGAGGTGATCGGCAAAGTGATCCATTAGATTCGTAAAGCTTCCCCGTGGGGCAGTTGTGTATGCACTCTGGTTGTTCGAGCCAGTGCAACACACCGTCTGCAACCAAGGCAGGAGAGAAACCTTTGCTGTCGGAAGCAGGAGCACGTGCTTGACAACTCCTGAACCACAGGTTTGAAGGGGCGAGGAGTCGTCGCACCGCAAGTGACCAAGCCCTCCATTGCTCTTTTGTCTGCCCGACGCCGAAGCCCTGAGGCTTGCTGAGCGTCAGGCTGGCTGTTCCGGCACCGGTAAGTGCATGAGTGAGGCGCAGAGGAACGGTGGTGGGTGACGGACAGGTTGAGGAGCCGGGTGGTGGTAGCCATTTTAGAGGGGCGTGGGAAATGGCAAGCTTCAGCAGACATGGCAGGAGGGGGAGCTTTGGGAAGCTGAGCATTCTCCCTCATAGAGCATTTTTATTGTATTGCGTAGCAGGAAGTATAACAGTGTTTCTGAAAGTGTGTAAAAGAAAAAAGCAGGAAGGCAGTCAGTGTGACAGCATACCAGCAAAGCCAACTTGCGTGGCCTGGTTCTGCAAGGGGTGTGAGGTGGAATTGCAGTCCGTGGAGGCAGGCCTGCGAGAAGACAGGCTGGAAAGATCTCTCAGAAGCTTCCTGGACTGTGGCCACGGGGCCCTCCACAGGAACTATGAAACTGGCGGTGCTAGAGGTGAGGGTGGACAGCGGGGAGCTACCAATCACCAAGGACCTGAAAGACAAGGGGAAGAAGCTGGCTAAGGGGCGTGTCGCAAGGGAGGGGCAAGGGGTCAGCCCTTAAGGTTGCTTCTTGTCGGAATTTGTGCTCTTGCTGCACAAAGCCTTTTGTTTGAAGCAAAGGGTAGGAGAAGAAACGCCGGCTTCTAGAAGTGGGCCGCGGACGTGGACATAGCATGGGAAGTGGCTGAGGAGGAGCCAGGCCCCAGCAAGCGAAAGAATGGAGGACAGTCCCTAGGAGAACACTCCACTGGAGGAGAAGCCGATTAAGTAGAATGCCTCTGATTTTGAATTGGAAGAAGGGAAGATCCCGCAGCCAGAGGACTCTCGCATTGTCAGAGTGTTCCGCAGAGAAGAGTTGGCGGCTCCCAAGAAGTTGCAATGAAGCGAGGTTGAGCCAGGTGGAGGTACTTACCAAAGTGTTTGTACTATGACAATGAATGTCTCGTTCTAATTACTGTTTTTTATGGAAGTGTCTACCAGGCAAACGGTTCATAAACCCAACTGTAACATAGATTGACGAAAGAATAGAGCTGTATGGCCCAACTAAACTGCACAGTTCACTTCCCAGTCCAATGCCATGACCTATAGTTGGTCTCTCGCTTTCCCTTTGGTTAAGAGGCTCCTTTTAAGGCCACTTTAAAAATGATCTATCTTTATCACCGGCAGCATTGGTCTGGGGGAGCCTGAACTTGCTAGATCTTGGAAATAAAGTAAGATCAGCCTGACTGTGGGATGCAGCAGGCAATAGCAGTCATGTGTTGGAACCATGATCATCTAACCCTCAGAACCCCAAAATGGGTACAGAGAGGTTAGGAAGAATAAACCATGATTATGCAACCACTGAACACATTTTTGGATTGACAGATTAAGTTTATTTATTTGGTTATATATACCGTGCTATTTTAAATCAGTGCAGTTTACTTTGTAACAACTTGGTGCATAAAACAGTATACATAGAACATTTGAACTTGGTACATAAAACATGGAATATTTGAACTTAAATGATTTTAACTTAAAGTTGAAGGTTGTCTGTGCGGTCCGATGTAGCATTCGTGTACGTGAATGAGTTGGGAGGAGAGCTTATTAGATGTGGGTATCTTGAGACAGCCACTGCATTTTTTTCCACTAGGGGAAAACATGTCACATGACTAGTAGCATTTTTAATTGTGATTAGTGAAGTTCGTCTATCTGGTCAAGCCCAGCCAGGTATTTTTTCCCCAGCATATGTTAAAGGATTCTTAAACTTTCCAAGGTAAATTCCAATTTTGTATAGCGTTCTAGAATTTGTTTATTTCATACAAGAATTAGACCTTTTTCAGTAAAGGGCATTTCTGAATAAGACCCAGTCTGTCTTCCTGCAACACAAAGTCAAAATATCGTAGGTATGACCAGAGTGTTAAAAGGGGAAAAAAACCTAAATGCAGAGTAATGCTAGAGCTAAGGTGGCGTATTTAAAAACAGCTTTAGCGGAACACTGTGGATCTCGAATAAAGACGCAGACGGTAAGTATGTACATCACTTTTACACTGTCGCAGTTTTTGGCAGGAAACACACAAGTTTAGGGGAAAGGTTCTGTTGAGAAACTTAGTACACTGGAGGGATCCCACAACCTCAGAAACACAAATGGATGATATTGAATCAACACTACATTTATATGCGATTTGTGACCGCCAGTTTTTTAATTGACTTATAGCAGATTGAACTTTGTCACATAAGAATCATAGTTGCATAAATGGGTTCTTCATGCTCTACCACATTAAATCGTTCTGTCTGATCACCTTTATCCAGTTTATCAACCTCATCTGGATTTTACTTAGATTCCATTGCTTAGGTTGAACCATCTGTTTGTTGTTTGTCTTTGTTCTTATGCTCTGCTATAACCTAAATCTCCTCAGTTTGACCGCATACCATTCTGCTCCGGTTCTCTGTAGTGGCCCTGCCCACATCTGCTGGCCAAGGTGACATGCGACGCCTCAACCTCTATTTTAGTGAACATGCTGCAGCGTGCAGTAGAGGGAGCAGGTCCTGCTCTGTGGTCATGCTCCATGGGGCATCTCCTGGGGGCGGATAGCTTCCACTTAGCTGTTAGCCTTTGTTACTCCCATTAGACAATGTCAGATATTTCTTTTTATCCTCCCAGGGCTGGTGAAACCATTAAGAAAAACTTGGCAGCTGCTTAGAGCGCCAGTGGTCCGCTGCTGCCCCTCTTGGAATCCTGTAGCAGCAGGATTCACCTCAGCCTTTAGCGCTGTGGGGCTGTTTGTGCTTCTGCCCCTTCTGATGCCCGATGCAAACTTTCATTTGGGGGCAGACATGGCTGATTAGCATATCTGCTATAGATTCTGTCATTTCCTCAGTATTTAAACTTTGTTTATTTAATGTACATTCCCTGCATTCAAAAACCTATCATAATGACAAACTGACTTTTTTATCTTTGTTTTCTATGTCTTATAGAAACTTGGCTTTATCCTGGAGGTGGCTGATGCTTATTACAAGCACTGCCCCCAGCGCCAGCCCAAGAGTGGGTTCAAGGTATTGGCGCCCTAGGCCAATCTTAAGCCTTATGCTCCCCCGGGCTGTCAGGATCTCTTGTTTAACTTTGGATGCCTTGGTCTTTGCTGCCCCTCTCCCCGAGAAGCTGCCATTCTAGGCGACCACCTAGTTTGCCTGGTGGTTGGGCCAGCCCTGATTACCCCCTGCTGGTTATTCTTATTGTTCTTATTCCCATCCAGACTGCCAAGGTGGCGGCCTGGCAGTTATCTATTCATCACACGTTTCAGTTACTAGATCTAGTTCGGCTTTATGATCTTATCCTGAAGCTTTATGACGCAAAATAGATTTTCTTCTAATTTTCTATTAGTATATTGCCCGCCTGAAATACAGGCATCTTTTTGGGGCTTATTTTATTCTACTCTGATATTTTTGCTCGCTGTTCCAACCTCATGATGGGGGACTAACATCCATATAGATGACTCTGTTCAGTCTGAAAATGAATTTTTCTTAGATTTTTTTTTTAACCAAATCTTGGCCTTGAAGCATATGTTCCTGTTCCTACCCCCTCTGCTGCTTATACCATGGATCTAATTTTTTCATCAGATGCATTGACATACACGTCCTTCTGCTGGACTGACCATAAACTTATTTGGTGCAAACTTGACATTTCTCACCCTTAAGAAACATACCTACTCATTAAAAATACTAGATCACTTCACCATATTTCCCATCTGATTTTGATCAGATTAAATGTTGGCACTTGACCCATCGGCGATACTTAGATGAGGTGATCCCTCTTCATTCTATTCAGCAACTGGTTTCTTAACTATCCTTGGTTCCATCCAGGTCTTATACTATTGAAAGAACATTTCGGAAGGCAGAGCATATCTAACAAAAATCTGAAACTTATCTTCCCTTTTCTCACTCAAGGATTTGCAGAGACGATACAAACTTCAGATTAGGTTAGCTAAACAAAACTTCTTCACCTCTTGTATCAACAAAGAGCACTAATAAATCTAAAACCACCTTCACCTTATTTGCAAAAGCTACTACATTGGAATCTCCTAGTGGTTCCCACAACTTGCCCTCTGCCAATCTTCTGGAGGATTATTTTTGATCTAAAATCACCATCTGTAATAATTTCCCCTCTTTACCAGCTAGCCCCACTTAGTCAGCAGTATCTGATTCATTCTCTGCCCCTCTCTAGCACCTGGTCATCCTTTAATGAGCTATCTATCCTGCAGCTGAGACACGCCTTCTTAGTTTGAAACCTACTATCTGCTCTCTAGATCCACCGTCCTCACATTGGGTTAAAGCTTGCTAATGTGGAAATTTTATCCATTATTCATACAATTATAATCATAGTCTTTCCTCAGCATTTATGCCAACTATTTTAAAGCCAGTGTATTCACACTATTTATTTATTTATTTAACATTTCTTCTATACCGCGCTATATAGATCAGTGCGGTGTACATTCAACTCAAACTATACAGAGTAGGGAACTGCAATGTATTGTATAGTTTGTGTTGAATGTACACCGCACTGATCTAAATAGCGCGGTATAGAAGAAATGTTAAATAAATAAATGTATTTACAATGAACAGGGGTAAATAACTTGGATATAACTAGATATAAAATAGTCAAACTTTGACCCCACTTTTTTAGTGCCATCAAGTCAGTGCTGACTCCTGGCAACCCAACAGCCCCGGGGTTTTCTTGGCAAGGTATGGCTGGAAGTAGATTGCCAGGCCTTTTTCTTCCAAGGCAATGGAGGGTAAAGTGACTTGCGCAAGGTTACAAGGAGTGTCGGTGGGAATCTAATCCTGAGCGCTTGTGTACTAGGCTGTTGCTCTAACCACTAGACTGTTACTCCCACTAGTCCACCTAATTACATCCTGTTTCTAATTTACCATTCTCTATAAAAATCCATATAGAAGACAGTTATTTTCCAGTTAACAGACTTCATATCTAAATGAAAGTCCAGATACTGGAATAATCATAGCACTGAAACTGCTGTAACTGCATTGGTTAGTGGTCTTCATAGTCACCTTGAGTCAAACCAAATAGATCAGATAATTTCCTTGGATCTATATGCTGCCTTTGTCATCAGCTGCTCCCCCCCCCCCCCCCTTCTCGGTTTTCTGGCCATCATCAGCATTAAAAATCGGGTTCTGTCCTGTTTTTTTTTTTTTTAAATAACCTCTAGTTTCAAGTTCAATCAGTCTGCAAGGGACTATCCACCTCTTTTGCTGTTCCTTGTGGAGTCTCTCAAGGTTCTATCCTTTCCCCGGGTCTTCAATATCTTTCTTTCTCCACGTCTTACCATTATCAGGACCTTGGTATTTCTAGCTTTTGTTATGCAGACAGTTTTCTCTTGGTAGTTTGTTTTTTGTCTGCCTCATTGTTACCGGATCTCTGGCTGTCTACTAGCCAACTCAGAATCCAGAGAAATCCCAGGTCCTCTGGCTTACCAAGACTTCTATCTCCTGAGTCGGGCCTAGGATTCTTGGTACTCTGGTTCCTCTAGTAACCTCCCTAACTCATTTAGGTAGTATTTTTGACCCATGCCTATCATTTGACTTGCAAGTTGTGGCAACTGTTCGATCCGCTTTTAATTCTCTATGCCAGATCTGTTCGATTAAACCACTTTTACTTATGCATTAGTCATGTCACGCCTTGATTATTGTAATACTGTCTATTGTGGCCTTTGGTCTACCAATCTCAAAAAATTACAGATAATACAGAATATGGTGATTCATCTCTTAAAGATGCTTCCAGAATATGATCGTCACCCCTCTTTCCATTTCCAAGGGGTCATTAGCTTCCACTTGCTGTTTTTCATTTCAGAGTAGTGCTTCTTGTCATGAAAATGTTTTGTACTGGATTACCTGTCTATCTTTCCATTTTACTAGTACTCTGTTCTCCAGGTTGTACTTTTCGGTAGCCAAATACTAATTTATTGACCATTCCACCTGTATCTCGTGCAAAAATGGAGGCTTCACATCATGCTGCCTTCTATTTCTTGGCCTCCTCTCTGTGGCGTATCCTTCCTATTCACATTCATACTGAATTTTCCTTTAAAAAGTATACTACTACAAGTTCTCTTAAAAACACACTTCTTCTGAAAGGCTTTCTTGGGAATACCCAGGGTAGGATTGGAGTGAAATCATGACTGCTTCCTTGTCAATTCTTGTTTTCCTTTATTTGTTTTGCTTTCCTATCTTTTTTTTCTTGCTTTTAATTTCTTTTTAGCCTATGTAAACCGCTCTGATACTATTTATGATAGGGCGGTATAGAAAATTTTAATAAACATAAACATTCTCAGTTTCTATGCATGTGGCTTCTGTCTCTTCATTTTCTTCCTCTCACCACATGGTCTTTCATAAGACTAGGGCTTATTTGTGACTTGACCTACTGACTCTTGTGTGTTCTCAATATGTATGAAGGAAACTAGAAGTCAGACTCACCCACTTTTCTTTATTAGAATTTGCTGAAAAACAAAAACTGCTTCCTAACCACATCTGGCCATGCAAAAATCACTGCAGAATTTTTTGTTTCTAAGATGGCCGCTCTGAATGAAGATGACACATAGGCAGACTCTCTTCCCCCCCCCGCCCCCCACCAATGATTTGGAGCTTGTCTAGTACCTAGGATATGATAATGACTTCTTTTTCTTCCATTTGGGAAACTAGGATGAAGTCCCCGTGGAGCCCACTAACCCCCAGAAGAACAAAATGGACAAACTAATTGAAATTCTGAACAGTATGAGAAACAATAGCAGTGATGTTGACTCAAAACTTACAACCTTCATGGAGGAGGCTCAGAATGCCACAAATTCCGAGGAGATGCTTGGTGAAATTGTAAAGACTATTTATCAGAAGGCCGTGACGGACAGGAGCTTTGCCGCCACAGCTGCCAAACTCTGTGACAAAATGGCGCTCTTCATGGTGGAAGGAACCAAGTTCAGAAGCCTTCTTCTCAACATGCTGCAGGTAATGACATGGTGTATTTTAGTAACGAGAAGTCAGTCTCATCATCCTAGCTGAATTTTTTTATTTTAGTAACAAGAAGTCAGTCTCATCATCCTAGCTGAATTTTTTTCTCAAGTTTGATTCTGATGCAATTAATTTTAGAGACTATTATTGTATTGGCAGGTAGAATAATATTTACCTGGACAGTTCTGGTTCTTGCTGTTTTTTAAAAAATGTGTTTCATATATATAGTCTCCTTTTTTTTGCTTCTGTTAACAAATGCTTGTACCCCAAATTCAAGACGTACACATGCATGCAGTTTACACTTACAGTATTTCATCTTGACGGAATTCACAGTGCATGATGAGCTATTGTGATGAAATGGGCAGAGAAGATCTTGCTTTCTGATTGGTAGATTGAGGTTCTCTGTTTTAAGGTTCACTGGGTTAATAGTATTCAGGACCGTACCTAGCCCAGTGCGAGTGGTGCAGCCGCACAGGGCGCAAAAATCTGGGGGGGGTGCAGTCAGAAGGGACCGGAAATAGGTGAGGCCGGGGGGTTCAGTAAAAACTATACCTCTACTGACAGGTTATATTTTGCATCCATCCAGATCCTCTCCTGCCTCACAGTGAACTGTAGTCTGCACTTTATTAAAACTACAGCCGTGGGACATTTCTCTTTCAGTTCAGCAGCTGTACCAAACTGCAGCCACCCGCCGGCACGATCGCAAGGCCCGCACTGTTAAAAGCAATACGGAGAACTTCCTGGCTCTACGGCGGGCAGCTGCAGTTTGGTACAGCTGCGGAACTGAAAGAGAAATATCCCACGGCTGTGTGGAGAGTGGGGCCACGGTCCAAACCAGTCGGTGAGTGCCGGGGGAAGGACTGCTGCTCTGGGGCGGGAGGAGGGGGGGGAAAGAGAAGGCATGGGAAGGACTGCTGCTTGTGGGGGTGGGGAGAAGGCATGGGAAGGACTGCTGCTCTTGGGGGTGGGGGTGGGGAGAAGGCATGGGAAGGACTGCTGCTCTTGGGGGTGGGGGTGGGGAGAAGGCATGGGAAGGACTGCTGCTCTGGAGGGGGGGGGGTGGAAAAAGCATGGAAGGGCTGGAAGCGAATTCATGCTAGGAGGGATAGGACCTAGAAGGGAACCGATGCTGGGAGGGACAGGGACTGGAAGGGAACCGATGCTGGGAGGGACAGGGACTGGAAGGGAACCGATGCTGGGAGGGACAGGGACTGGAAGGGAGCAGATGCTGGTGAGACCTGGAAGGGGGTGATACTGGGGAGCTGAAAGGGGGCAGATGCAGCGATCAGAATGGAGAAAGGCTGGGGAGGAGGACATATATTTTGGGTAAGATGGAAGAATCACAGATATTTTGTGTGAGAAGGAAGAAACAACGTGGATGTAGAGAGAGAGTGGAAAAACATAAGAGATGAGAGAAGAAAGGATAAATGGACAGCAGACAATGGAGAGTTAGCAGAATATATTAATTCAGAAAGCAAAAGAGAAAGATTGAGGCAATTGTGATAGAAAAATAAAATGCCCAAACAACAAAAGGTAGAGAGAAATTATTTTATTTTGAATTTACTAACTGGAATATGTCAGCTCTGGGAAATGTACATCACTGATGTCTTTGTGTTCACTACAAGAGGAAATGAAGTTATAGTTTTATTTCTCCAGTGTTGTGGTGCTTTCCAAGTTTGGCTTTTGGGGGTTCCCAGTTCACTCATGGCCTTCATATTTCTAAATTGTGATCCCTTGTTCTGTATTTGATGATGGTCTGTCTGTTTTGCATATGACGGAGCTGCGGTATTGTTTGTGTAGTTCCTGTGTAGGAGTCCTACTTGTTCTCTTTTCCCAGTAGGAGTTGTATTAGTTTTCTGAGCTATATTGGTTTTAAATTTTCAGTGCTGCCTTTTATATGTGGAGTTTGGTGCTGTGTGAGTCCTGGTTGTGCTGTTATGATATGGCAGGTGTTTTTACATGATCGTATTAGACAATAGACCTGTATAAAGTTGACTAAAGTTGACTGTGGGTAGGATAGACTCATAACTAGTCAACTTTATACAGGCATATTATCTAATACAACCATTTTTTTGTTTTATGATGTTTTCAGTTAGTTATTGTCTAATTTATTGTTATGAATGTTACTTTGTAAGCCTCTTAGATTTTGATAAGCAGCATAGAAATGCTTTTAAATAAATAAAATATGTACATGATAAGTCTGACGTCATGGGGGGGGCACCAGTTTCACAAATCGCACAGGGTGCAGTTATAGCTTGATACGGTCCTGGTAGTACTGGAATGCTAAAGTGTGCATTTTTAACGTTTGCTTGTGGAGGATAATTTTATAATGGGTGCCTAGTTTAAGGCAATCAAAACATGTCTATTTTAGAAAGAAAAGTAGGCGCTTATTTTCTTTATAAAGTACTGGTGTATGTGGCCGAAAATGCACCTTAATTTAAGGTGCAGTCATTTGCATCTTTCCTAGAGTGAGTTGGTGTAGATGATCACGGTAGCAGTTTGCAATGTGTATAAATTATCAGGGCAGTTTCTTCAAATGGGTTAGCTTTGCGCATTCTATGACAATCATGAACCTCACTTTTAAGCCGGGGTATGTGGAGTATGATCTCAGTCTCTCAACTTTACTGCTAATACTCGGCGTAGTGCCTGCGTCATGCCAAAGAGAGCTTCCTTCTGGAGTTCGTAAGATGTAACATAACATAGTAACATAGTATATGACCGCAGATAAAAACCAGTATGGTCTATCTAGTCTGCCCAGCAAGGTGACAAGAGTAGGTGCGCCTGCTGCTCCGTGCAACATGTATGGGTAGTTTGTCAAGATGTGCTTGTAAATTCTTCTTTATCAAGCCTGTGGCTTCCAGTACAATGGGAATATATTTGCATCTCTCTGCCATATTTTCTTGGTCTCTGACTGCATTTCTTGGTACGTCAGGGTTTTCTGCCTCCACGCAATTCACAGAATAATCACCTGGAACTGACACCTCTATTCTATCAATGCCGTTTTTCTCCTTTACCGCTGTCTGATTTCCTTGCATCCGGTTTTCCTTATCTGTCAGAATGGGAATATCCCAGGCCATCATAAATTATCTATGTACATACTTGCGTATTCTGCCTACATTCTCCCCAAACTCTCCACCCCTGTGTATGTCTTATCGAACGTACGCACCTTGAAATTACTTTTGTACTTGGTGTGATTTTCTGAGGCCATTTATACATGTCATCTGCCAGTTTACACATGTAAATGACTAAAATACCCCTTACATAAGATGGGCACCCCCTTATTAAATTACCACCCCCTCCCCCCCAAAGCAGGGCCAGCACGACCATCAGGCAAACTAGGTAGCCCGATGCCAACTTCCTTTGCAAACAGGAAATCTGCATCAGGTGGTCCAAGGGGGCGGGAGCAAACAGCCCTGTGGTGCCGAACTTTTAAAATAAGTGCCGCGGGGCCGTTTACAGTCATTGCCGCCACTTCAGTTCCTGGAGAGGGGTGGCAGTGAGCACTTGGGGGGGGGGGGCACAAGGGATAATGCATTTACTTGCAATCTCATTCTGTTTGGCAAGTCTAAAAGGGCTACTCTGTGACACTATTCTCAGGGGCGGCCAGTGATTACCAGCTATATATTATCCAACCTCCAGGATGTGCACCTCCCATTCTGTTCACAGGAAATAACTACAGACTGTTTCTGCAAACTTGCAGTGCTTGTTCTCTTCCCCCCCCCCCCCCCCCGTGTCCATTGCCACCCCTCTAGGGTGCCTCATCTTCTTGCGCCAGCCCTGCCCCCAAGTGTTTGCTGATCAGTTGGCTTGTCTAAGGAGATAATAAAACAAACATTGTGCATATATTCATGATGGCTTCTATTGTGCAAAATTGAGGAGAGTGCAAAAGGATTATACCAGGAGTAAGAGACTGTTTTTATAGGACAGGTCAGTCCAAGGTGGTTTTTTTTTTGTTTTTTTTTAATTCAAAGCATGACAAAACTATAGTCGTATAGCTATAGATCAGTTATGGGGCTCAGGAATTTATAGGATAGTAGCTATAGAGGTTAGACCATTTTTTTTTTAATTCAGGGAAATACACACAATTGTAATTAACTTAGATTGGCACATCATGGACATACAATAGCTTGCTTTGGAGTAAGAGGCCAGTTTGAGCCCTGGGTTCCCAGCGGTTTCAGTAATGTCCTTTCAGTACTTTAGTATTGGTTTTGCAGAATATTTGTATGCCTTATAAGGTGTCACTAATTTATGTTTGAAATAGTTACTACTGAATGCTGGGAGGAACGGCCATGAGGAAACGCTCCTCCTGTGTTTCATGCTTTGTTGCAGAGGTCTGACGTTGTGCTTATTATAACCAGATTAGTTTCTGCCCAGAAAAAAAAATGGAATGATTCAAATCTCTAAATGGAATTAGTTTACATGGATTGTGATGTCATAGCTGGTCCTGCATGCTTCATGGAACAGACTGATGCCTACCTTCTTGAGGTTGCTCATGAAACACTAAATTTGACTGATGCAAATCATCAAGAATTGCAGAGCAACAGTTTCAAATTTTCCAAGAAGAAGACCTGAATAGCAAACCTCTAACTTGGTGAAGAGAGAGTATCAGTATTTCCGATAGATAATTTTGCACAAGAGCCAGGAGAGAGGTCATATTGGTCTCAGTGGTTTTACATACTGGTTTTATTGCAGGTGTATGGACATGGGCAGCAATTGTATTCTTTTATTCATTTGCAGGTTTGAATTTGGAATTAACTCTGACTCCCTTATTAGATCCAGCCATGGATTGTTTAGGGGTTCTTTTGACAGCAGCCGGAGGAGGGGGGAAGAAGGAGTGAGAGCAAAGAAATCCTAGCCTGTGAAAACGGGCAGTGTAGCGCCTGGAGAGCGGGGCCCTGCATAATTCAGCACACATCCTGCACAAGACACCACCTCCTCTTCTGCCTCCTGAGCCAACTCCTTTTGAGTCTTTCTGACTTCTGCTGACTCTTTCAATGATTTCAAGCTTTTCGTTTGCGAGTCCTCTCTCATATCCATTCTGTCTGTCATATGGAGGATGGTGTTCAGTACAGATATCTGAAAATGTAGGCTGCCTTGGTTTGAAAATGTTGAACACTTTTCTAGGGCACACACGTTTAGGTCCCTAAGACATTTCCTATGGTTTTTGGTGCAGACCCTGCATCCTATTGTTAGCCCTTGTCCGAACTCTCTCACTTCTCTGTCTATATACTATATCCTTTTGAAGGTACCACCTCTAGAACTCAACACACTTCTCCAGAGGAGGTATTACCATGACCTCTCTAGATGCACTGGTTCCACTTATTTATTTATTTAGCTGTATTTATATCCCACTTTTCACCGGGTCAAAGCGGTCAATTGGGAGATACATTTAACACGAGGGGATATGACACACATACGCTAATACTTACAGGGAACATGGGCAATGGAGGGTTAAGTGTCTTGCCCAAGACCACAAGGAGTGCCTATAGGACTAGAAATCCCAGTCCCTCCAGCCTGAGATTGCTGTCCCCAGGTGGGACTTGAACCCCCGGCCCTCCGGCCTGAAGTACCTTGTCCTAACCACTAGGCCACTCCTCCCACTAGGCCACTCCTCCCACTTCCATGAAAATGCATTCACAATGGTCCCTCGGTACCTTTTTGGTTTTACATCTATTCAGCATTCAATACATGTTAAATTTGTCTATGAAATACGAATATATAGGGATTAAAAAAAAATCCCATGCCATGATCCTCATTGATCATCTGACATCTGCTAAAAATTTTGGTTTTGTGGTGGATGCAAAAATCAAAAAGTTGTTAGGTGATATAATTGCATGTGTGTATTTGCGAAATGTGGATTCCCTCAAAAATACCCCTTTCATGATCCTCGGAGACCCCCCTGACTTGTGCAGAAAATATGGTATGCATTAAATGCAAAACTAAAAATGAATGGTGTAACTGTGTGCGTGTATTTTCAGAATACATGTACCTGAAAACCCCCCACCTGTTGGAACCATCATGTATGTCCTTGAAATGTCCTAAAAGGCTCTTACATGATGTAATTATGTGCACGTATGTATTTGTGGAATAAGTGGATATTTATATTCCATGGACATGTGTACAAAATTGTGTCCTAATTTTCAGGAGATTGGGGGGGGGGGGGGAGAGTACCAAGAAAAGTCGGCATTCCAGAAAGTAGATGACACTAGTTCTATGTGGAACTTCTAGCTCTACTTCCCCATATGGAGAATGACTGTGGACAGTTTTACTCAGTTTTCCCTGCAGCCTTTTTCCATTATAGTTCTGCCATTGGAGTGCCACGTGCTGTAATGGTGCCATTTATATTTATTAGCTACATTTTAAATCATTGTGGATTAATAGTCATATTTTATTTTTAAAGGAAATTTTAACAAAGCCAACAAAATTGATTCCGTAGATGTCGGACTCGCACAAGAGCCTTCAAGGCACATTTTACAAAGAACGTCCAAGCCAGTATGTTTGGGGGGAAACTAAAAGCAGGCACTTCAAAGTTCAAGCACAATTTCACAAATGTGGACATGCCTCATATGGATGTCTATAGGGACGTCTACATAGACCTCCGCAGAACAGTATTTCAGTATGGAAGTCTAGTAGATTAATGGTTAGAGTACGGGGTTAGGACCAGGGTGGCCAGGGTTCAAATCCCACTGCTGCTGCTTGTGATTTTAGGCTAGTCACTTAACTCTCTATGTTCTCTCCACCCTCCTGATGTTTAACGGCTAAAACAAGCACTTTCCTGATGCCTATTCATGCTTGGAGTAGGTCTAAACATGGACGGGGTCGCAGATGTCCCCTACATTTCTGCAAGTCAGCAGGGACATCTAAGCCCATTGCAGCTCCCCAGACATGCCGCCTTCACACCCCCTGTCTACTTGGACATCCCCACACCGGTGACGTCTTTTAAAAGCCATTTGTAAAATGTCTCCAGGGATGTCTCTGCAATTTGGACATCCACATGCATATCTTCAGACGTCCAAATCACAACTAAGACTTTTAAAATGACCCCATTTTAAATATTATATTCAAAATGCATTATGATTTGTATAGCATGAGATTATTTTTGTTCAGATTTCTCAGTGAATATTTGCCTACTTCTTGGATTTGGTCAAACAAAACCTTATGTTTGCATGAGAAATACTTGAACATTGCAAGAACTGGATATAGTAAATGTGCCCATTTTATTTATTTTCTATTTATATGCCATAGTATCCATAAATTCAACACGGCTTACAATAAAACACGCACATTCTGCATGACTTGCAATAAAGCATCAGCCCCACAACTCAACAGATCGAGCAACAGCACACACGCACAATTATAGAAAACATATAGTAGTTGAATATTACATAAACACGACATGTTTCAGCCAGCATCTGCTTCAGGGATACATATTATACTTTTAAAACACACAAAATAATATTACAAGACATAAATATGTGTAATATGTTCGGTAAACATATGATCAGTGGAATGAAAGTCTGTGGATAAATTAAAATAATGACAAACAAAAAAGAAAAAAAAATAAACGTATTAAACTATAACCCCATCAATTCATAAATACATCAAATTATGAAAACAAAAAACTTGCCTACCCAACTAACAAGAAGGCTTTGCGTTCTTATGAAAAGATCCAAAAGTCCAAGGGATTTCTGCCTAAAGAATCTGGAAATCAATTAAAATTATTAAAATTATACATGTCAAAACATAAACACCATGCTTCCATATCTTCCTTCTAGACCAGTCCAGACAAGTGGGTTGTGTTCCCCTATCAGCAGATTGGTGGAGACAGAGAACCAATGAAAAGCCCAGGCTTCAATGACATCACTCCCATGCCTCTGTCCGCCTCAGCCACCAGAGGACTCTTCAGTATTTCCTTGTCTCCAGCAAATGGTGGATGGATTTTCTTTTCTCTGAAGAAAATTCAGAAAATTGAGAGGAAAAAGATTAACTGCTCGTGAATGTGCCACCTGAATGCGATGTGGGAGGCTCCACTAGACTGTAGTCTTTTCTGTAGCCATTGAAGAAGGGGAAATTGGTTCAGCTCCACGCACTTATAAGAGCCTGTTAAGCAGCCAGAAATTGGAAGGATCTGGAAGAGTACAGCAGCCTCACACAACCTCAGCACCCCCTCCCCCCTCCTCTTTTTCCCCCCCTGCTCTCTCCCAAAGATTGCAGAATGCTCTCAGTGGAATCTGCCTGCCAGCCATCTTAAACTCAGTGCTGCAAAAGCCAGTGAAACAGTATCAGGGGAGTAGTGCTAAGCCTATGGGGCTCTGTGAGTACAAAGGTTTCACCTCATCACTGTCTTTGTTGGGGGCTCCTGATTCAGTCTGTGGGATGCAATCGGGGTAGACCGCTGGTGATCATTGGCATAGTGTGAAGGTTTCTTGTCATTTTCTGCATGCACTAGTAGTATTTTCTCGTATTATGTACCTGGAAGTCATGCATTCTACCCAGCTGGCTCCAACGCACATTCCTACCTTAGTGCCTGTAACATACATTGCAGTACAAGTGTAGTTGATGCTCGCCATAGTAAAAGCGCAGTTAACATGTGCCTTCAGGCTACCACAGCCTTAGTGTGCACTGTTATGATGGATGGCACTGTTGGTAAAGATAAGCCAGCCGGAGGATCTGATGACCATGCTGTGCGCCACCCTCTGACTTCTTGATTGATGGTGAGTATGTCCTCTGATGTATGGGTGCTCATTTCCATGAGTAGAACTTCAGGAATCTGGATTGTCCTCCCAGGAAATCTTTTCATTTTTACAATAGGTCTGGTCATTCTGGCATGGTAATAAAAGACCTGGTGGCCTCTGGGTTCCCCTAAGTGCAGTCTCTTGAGGGGCAAGCTGAGAGTGGAAGCCCTGTTTGATTGCCTATGGTTAAGAGTCCCTGTCAAAGGGTATCCCCTGGAGATGGGTATTAGCTGGGATCTATCTAAGATTTGGACTGTGGTTTGGATTCTGTCAATTGTGGATGAAGTACTCTCACCTTCTGAGGATTGTGAGGAGGGCGATGTTATCCACCTGTTCTAGAAGGAGGAACTGGAGGCATTGATTCTTGGGGTCTTTTCCACCTTGAACTTGGTGGATGCTCCAGGCATGGAGCAGGAGCCGAAGATGCAACCACTCATACAAGAGGGGGAAGAAATCCACTACTGTCTTCCCATTCTTGGAGGTGCTCAAGGCCTGTTCTGGTCAGAGTAGAATTCCCCTGACTCCCCGCCTAAGGTGGTAAGGGTAGGGTGTATAAGATGATGCATGCTGTCCCAGAGAAGGGAGTGCATTGAGTGGTTTGATATTTCCATGGTGGATGCTCAGGTCATGGCGGTTACCCCTTGGACCACCATTCCTGTGGAAGGCGGGTTGGCCTTAATGGATACTCTGGACCGAAAGGTGGATTTGTGTTGAACTAGTTCAAACCTGACATCTCGAGCCCTGCTCCAGTGGATTCCGTCTTTTCCACCAATTGATTCTACTCTTTTTTAGAGTCTGCTACGGCCTTCCTTTCTCATGCCATGTACAGCCTGGTACATCTAGCAGCCAGGGATTGTATCCTGTCAGTGTTGATATGGTGTTGGCTTGGCACTGACACATATGGCAGCAGACTCATCTTCCAAAGCCTGGCTGCCCATCTGGCCTTAGAGCCGGGGTCTCAAACACGCGGCCCGCGGGCCGCATGCGGCCCGCAACCGAACTTTGTGCGGCCCGCGACGGAGGAAAAAAAAAAAAACACAAACCCTGTCTTCTTCTGCTGCTGCTGCCGCCGTGGTAGCAGCACAATCAGCTGTTCGCGGTCCCTTCTCCTCAGCCCGGAAGAGCCCCGAGTCTGCTCCTTTAGCGGCGGGCTTTTCAAGATGCAAAGAGAATATTTCCCTCTCGCGCGGCTTGTCAAGCCGCGCGAGAGGAAAATACTCTCTTCGCGGCTTGAAAAGCTCACCGCTAAAGGAGCAGACTCGGGGCTCTTCCGGGCATAGGAGAAGGGACCGCGAACAGCTGATTGTGCTGCTACCACGGCGGCGGCGGCGGCAGCAGCAGCAGCAGACAGGGTTTTGTTTTTAGTTTATTTACTTGGCCTGATTGGGGGGGGGGGTTAGGACTGGAAATGGGCAGATGGGGTTAGGACTGGAGGTGGTCTGATTGGGGGGGGGCTAAGACTAAAAATGGGGTTATGGGGGGGGGCTAAGAATGAAAATGGGGTGATGGGAGGGTTAGGACTGGAAGTGGGCTGTTGGGGGGCTTAGGAATGGTAATGGGCTATGGGGGGGCGAGGACTGGAAATGGGCAGATGGGGTTAGGACTGGAGGTGGTCTGATTGGGGGGGGCTAAGACTAAAAATGGGGTGATGGGGGGGCTAAGAATGAAAATGGGGTGATGGGAGGGTTAGGACTGGAAGTGGGCTGTTGGGGGGCTTAGGAATGGTAATGGGCTATGGGGGGGCGAGGACTGGAAATGGCAGATGGGGTTAGGACTGGAGGTGGTCTGATTGGGGGGGGCTAAGACTGAAAATGGGGTTATGGGGGGGCTAAGAATGAAAATGGGGTGATGGGAGGGTTAGGACTGGAAGTGGGCTGTTGGGGGGCTTAGTACTGGAAAAGGGCTAGTGGGGGGCTAGAACTCGTAATCTACTGATGGGGTTACTAGGACTGGAAATGGGCTGAGTAGAAGGGGGGGCTTGAACTGCAAATAACTGATGGGGACGGGGTTTTGGAATGGAAATGGGCTGAGTGGAAGGGGGCTTGGAATGGAAATGGGCTGATGGGGAGGGGGGCTTGGAATGGAAATGGGCTGATGGGGAGGGGGCTTAGAAAGGAAATGGGCTGTGAGGGGAGGGAGCTAGGACTGGAAATGGGCTTAGTTGGGGGGAGCAAGGACAGGAAATGGGCTGATGGTGGGGCTAGAATAGGACTGGAATGGGCTGATGATGCGGGGACTAGAAGGGAGCAGATGCTGGGTGGGGCTGAAACTACAAGGGAGCTGATGTTGGGGGAGGATTAGAATGGGATAGGGCTGGGAGAGTAAAATGGAGAGGGGAAAAAATATTTTGTGTGGGAGGGAAGAAAAATCTACAATTGGCCAGGTACTGGGTGAGTAAGTGTGGATTGAGAATGGAGGGGTAAAATTTGAGTGGATGAAATAGGAATGAGGAAAGAGCAAAAGGAAAAAGATTAGTATGTTAAAGCAGATGCAGAGAGAGAAAGGAAAAAAAACTAGAAGAGAGAAGAAAGTACAAATGGACAGCAGACCATGGAGAGTTAGCAGAAGACACCAAGAAACCAGAAGAAAGTGGCTGGCACAATTGCAACTGAAAAAAAAAATGCACAAAAGGTAGAAAAATATCTCTTTATTTTGAATTAACTGGAATATGTCAGCTCTGGGAAATGTGCATCATTAACGTCTGTGCTTTATTTAATACAAGAGGAAATTAATTTATAGTTTTATTTCTACAGTGTTGTTGTACATTCCAAGTTTGGCTTTTGGGGTTCCCAGTTTAATTATTGTCTTCCTGTTTCTAAATTTTGATTCCTTGTTTGGTGATGGTGTATGTTCTGCATGTGTAACTGAGCTGAGGTATTCTGTTTATGTAATTCCTATTTGACATTGCCACTTGTTCTCTTTCCCCAGTAGGTCATGTATTGTTATTCTCTGAAATGTATTGGTTTAATATTTGCAGTGTTGCCTTTTGATAGTTAGGGTATGGTGCTTTGTGAGTCCTGGTAGTGCTGTTACGATACGGTGGGTTTGCTATGGGTTCTAAATGGGTAGTGTTTGTAGTAGTTCCTAATGTGCCTGGCGGTTGGCACTGGATTATAGTAATGTAGAAATCTTTTAGTCTTTCTTTATCCATACGCTCATTAAGAGGCATGTTTACTAAAAGTTAGTTTATGGTAACATTATGCAAATATTTATGCAAATGAGGTCCCTTATGCAAATTAGGCCTGCGTCTTGTGCGGCCCCCGGGTTACTTTACAAGTCCTCATTTGGCCCTCAAAGCAATTTGAGTTTGAGACCCCTGCCTTAGAGGGATGCCTCTCTTGGGTCCAATTTAGAGAAGCTGCTGAAGGACCTGGGTGAGATGACATCTTACTGTTTTCCAAAAGACAGGTCCAAAGGGTCTGTGAAGCAGGCAGGGAACCCCTTTTCCATTAGCCTCCACCCACGCCTCGCTGATATACTGGTCAGACTCCCAGACATCTCGTCACTGCTGGCCTGGAGAGCCTTTCTTCCCCTCTGCCTATGGACTTTGGACTCAGTCACAGAATGTTTGTGGCACGCTTGGGCCCAGGGGACCCATTCCCATCCAGACATGGACTCTCTCGGGCTGCTTAATGACAGTTTGGGAGCCCATTCCCTGGTTCCTCTGGTTGGGGGCAGTCTTTGCCTCTTCCTTCAGGAATGGACCCGGGTCTCCAAGAACATAAGATATGCCATACTGGGTCAGACCAAGGTCCATCAAGCCCAGTATCCTGTTTCCAACAGTGGCCAATCTAGGTCATACGTACCTAGCAGTATCTCCAAGAGACACAGGTTCCACAATGCTTGTATTGGGTCAAGCATTGATATCCTGGGTCCCTTTTTATTAATGGTTTATGGACCTTACTCCAGGAACTTGTCCAAACCTTTTTTTTAAACCCAGCTACACTAACAGCCTTTACTACATCCTCCGGTAACAAATTCCAGAGTTTGATTACACGTTGAGTGAAAAAATATTTTCTCTTATTTGTCTTAAATAGTTTACTCTGTAGCTTCATTACATGTCCCCTAGTCTTTCTATATTCTGATAGCATAAACAATTGATCTATGTTTACCCGTTCCACTCCATTCATTAATTTATAGACCTCTATCATATCTCCCCTCAGCCGTCTCTTTTCCAGGTTGAAGAGCCCTAACCTTTGTAGCCTCTCTTCATAGGAGTAGCCTTCCATCCCCTTTACCATTTTGGTGGCTTTTCTCTGTACCTTTTCTAATAACGCTATATCCTTTTTAAGATACGGCGACCAGAATTGCACACAATATTCAAGGTGCGGTCGTACCATGGAACGATATAGAGGCATTATAATATCCTTTGTTTTATTTTCCATTTCTCGCTGGGTGCTAATCCCCATTCAGTATAGCTATGTCCTGGAATACAAGAGGTGATCTTTGGATGCTTTTGTCTTCTCCCCTTGTGGGTCTGTAAATAGCAGGACTGCTGTGTAGATCCCCTTCAAAAAGTTGCCTCTCCTGAAGGCAGTAGTACCCATTTCCCTGTACGATTGGGACAAGGGCAGGTATTCCATCTGTTTTGTGGTGCTTACATGGAAAGAACATTCCGACCCATTCTGGACCTCAAGTGTGTCAATGAATGCATGCGCATCTGTGCTTCTGGAAGGAAACTGTGCGACATTTAAGACTAGTCTGAGAAAATATTTTTTTCACTCAACACGTAATCAAACTCTGTAATTCATTGCTGGAGGATGAAGTAAAAACTATTAGTGTAGCTGGGTTTTAGAGGTTTGGACAAGTTCTTTTAGGAAAAGTCCATTAACCATTATTAAAGTGGACTGGGGAAATCCACTGCTTACTCTTGGGATAAGCAACATGGGATGTATATATACCTTTTTGAGAACCCGACAGGTGCTTGTGACCTGGATTGCCCACTGTTGGACCTTTTGGCTTGACCCAGTATGTTCTTATGAGGGTCCAGGTCAGACCCAAGCTCAACTTAGCCCAGCCCAGTCTAGTCAACAATCTTGATAGAAAGAAAATAAGACCCTGAAAGGAACAATAGCCCAAGGTAGCCATGACTCAAGGGTACCATTGTTTGCAACGGTATGGTTCATGACATGGAAAATAACAGCAAGGACTCTGCCAAGCACATGGCTCAGTGTGTCTGCGCCTACACTGGCTCCTCCTTGTACTTCAGTTCTATAGAGGAAGCACAGGAGAAGGGGAAGCAGACTCCACCATGGATGCAATGCAATGTGTGCCATTGAGAGAATGCTGACTCCTGGCAACCCAACCCCTGGGGTTTTTCTTGCAAGATGCAATGAAGTAGATTCCATGCAGAGAGTTTACAGCCCCTGGTATTCCCAAGTGATCTCCCATTCAACCACTTTTGCTTTAAGATAAGGCGGTATATTACCTGTCGCCATTGATACTTTTCCAAAAATACCTTAAGGAGGTATTATTGTTTACTGAAGTTGATTCCTTTCAGGTTTCTAAACTCTATTATTTTCCTACGGGTAAGATAGATAAGGGAGGGGAAGTAGGAGAACCTGCTGCTCCTTTTGAGGGTGTGGCTTCTTCTTTAGATATTTCGTGTTTCATTGAATCAGAGAGTGAGGATATCTCTTCAAGAGCTACATTATTGGTAATCTTCCTATCTGAGATGGATAAGGATAAGGTGCTACGTGCATATTTCCCCAAAAAGAATGAGAAATTTTGTGGCCATGCAATACAAATTTTTCCTGACGTCTCCAGGGCAACTCAGAAGCGGCGCAAGGCCTTTTTGGAACTGCGTCCTCGGGTTTTAGCCCTGGGGGCATCTTTTTACCTTAAATTTCCTTGCAAGTGCCACATTTGGTTTCAGGGCAAAAGATATGTATTTCTCGAAGTTGATCATTTGGTTACCTTTTTGGATAGTAGGACTTAGGGATTCTTTTGTTTTTGCAAATTGTTTTCTTGACTCTTCGCTAGAATTAGGAGTTTTTTGTTATATTTCGGGCCCACTTAGGTTCTATTTTTTATATATATATATATATATTTTTTTTTTTTTTTAACCATCTCCCCCCCCTTGATGTGGACTTGATTTGTTACATGAGTTTGTGTGATATAAAATGTAAAAATGTTTTTTCTGTATCTGTTGTTTTCCTTGTATTCATGTATTTAGGCTCAATAAATAATTAAAAAAAAAAAAAAAAAAAAGATAAGGCGGTATAAAAAAACACTTAAATAACTAAGTACTAGCCAGGCCGGACCCTGTTTAACTTAAGAGATTGGCCAAGAACAGGCTTATTCAGGACAGCTGAAGATTTGGCCACCATGGATACTGCAGACATATTCTTATTTGGTATGGTTTCAGACTACTTCTGCCCCTTCTATGAAACCATCTGCTGCCACTCCTGACCAAGACCATCTCCAGGACCTCTTCCTCTTAACTATTGGGAGCCCAGCTGACTCCCAAAGCATAGGCCAGGATTTCTTCTGCAATCGCCGCTGTTACCCGAGACTCTTGCTGATGACCTCTGCAATCCCATGGGAATTAGGAAAAGATGGAAAGAGGGGCAGGCTGAGGGAAATGGGACTGCAAAGGAGAAAGCATGGGAAACTGGAAAGATGAAAGCTTGGGGGATTGTGGGGTAAAAACATGGAGAAAGTCTCCCCCACACTTTCATCCTTTTCTAAAATCACTTTTGAGGAAACATCCTTTCTTCTTTCTTCCTTTAAACCCACTACCTGCACTTCTGATCCTATTCCCACCCATCTCCTCAACTTCATCTCCTCCTCCGTTATCTCTTCCATCTTGTACATTTTTAATCTTTCACTCTCCACTGCAACTTTCCCTACAGCCTTCAAGCATGCTGTGAACACTCCTTTCCTCAAAAAATCCTATTGACCCTACTGGACCTTCCAATTATCATCCCATCTCCCTTCTCCCTTTCATTTCCAAACTTCTTGAACGTAGAGTTCTCCACTGCTGCCTTGAATTTCTCTTCTCTCATGCCCTCCTTGATCCACTCCAGTCTAGCTTTTGTCCTTTTCATTCCACTGAAACAGCTCTTGCCAAAGACTCCAGTGACTTGTTCCTGGCCAAGTCCAAAGACCTTTACTCAGTTCTTATTCTTCTTGACCTTTCTGCTGCTTTTGTTGCTGTTGATCCACTCTCTCCTCCTCGGCACATTATCCTCTCTTGGTTTTCAAGACTCTGCTAACTTGGTTCTCTTCTTATCTCTCCAATTGCTCCTTCAGTATTTGTTCAGGTGGTTCCTCCTCTTCTGCCATATCTCTTAGTTGATATACCCCAAAGGTCTGTTCTAGGACCTCTCCTTTTCTCCCTCTATACCCAGTCCCTCGGTGTCCTCATCTCTTCCCATGGTTTTCAATATTTATTTATTTAGCTGTATTTATATCCCGCTTTTCACCGGGTCAAAGCGGTCAATTGGGAGATACATTTAACACGAGGGGATATGACACACATACGCTAATACTTACAGGGAACATGGGCAATGGAGGGTTAAGTGGCTTGCCCAAGACCACAAGGAATGCCTATAGGACTAGAAATCCCAGTCCCTCCGGCCTGAGATTGCTGTCCCCAGGTGGGACTTGAACCCCCGGCCCTCCGGCCTGAAGTACCTTGTCCTAACCACTAGGCCTCTCCTCCCACAATATCACTTTTATGTGGAGGACTCTCCTTCCACAATATCACTTTTATGTGGAGGACTCTCAATTCTATTTATCTTAATCTGATATTGCTCCTGCACTCCAGGCTCATATCTCTGCTTGTTTGTCTGACATCGCTGCCTTGATGTCTCACCGCCATCTGAAACTGAACATGGCTAAATCCAAACTTCTCATCTTTCCCCCTAAACCCTTCTCCCTTCTTCCTCCTTTCTCCATCACAGTTTGCACTGTTTCCTTAGCCCATAACCTTGGGGTCATTTTTTTACTCAGCTCTCCCCTTCTCACATATTCAACAGATTAAAACCTATTGTTTCTTCTCTATAACAAACAAAATTTGTCCCTTTCTCTCTAATCACACTACTAAAACTCTTGTCCACTCTTTAGCTACCTCCCATCTTGACTACTGCAACCTCATCCTTGCTGATCTCCCTCAGTGTCATCTCTTTCCTCTTCAATCTATTCAGAACTCTGCTGCACAGTTAATTTTCTGCCAGCTCTGTTATACTCATATAACCCCTTTTTTGAAATCACCTCACTGGCTCCCCTTCCGTTTCCATATCCATTTGTACTTCTCCTAACCTATATAAAATGCATTCACTCTATTGCTCCTCACTGTTTCCTCTTTCCTCTCTCCCTACACCCCTCCTCATGAGCTCTGCTCCTCCTCCGGCTTCCTTCTCTCTATGCGCTTCTCTTCTAATACCAACTCCCGACTTCAATCTTTGCACTTTGCTGCTCCTTATGCCTGGAACAAGCTTTCTCTGTCTCTGTCAAGTCTCATCTCTCCCCCTCTTCAAATCTATGCTCAAAGCTTTCCTCTTTGAGGCCACTTTTGGATACTAATCTCTTGTTCCCGTTATCTTTAGCCTTTATCTTTATTCGGCTCTTGATATACCGCTTTACAGTAAAAACAAATTTGTCTCTCCTCTCCCTATTGAACCCTTATTTTTCTTGTATTGCACTATCTGTTTGTCTTATCTAGATTGTCTTACGTGTTTGTACAGCACTGTGTATGTCTTGTAGCTCTTTATAAATGATTAATAGTAGTAGTAGTAGTAGAACATAGGGCTATTGCAGAGCAGAACCTAGATGCAGATGATAATCTCCAGGAACAAGCAGGAATGAGTCTTCACAAATGGATACGTTGGTACCGACGGAGCCTGCGTGGGAACGCTCCCCAGCGTCCAATCAGAAAGCTTATGGGAGCATCCCTCAGCGCCTGCATGCTGCCTTCCCGCCTTTCCAACTGTTTCTCCTCAGTTTTCGTTTTTCCGCGGAGCCAGCAGGACGTCATCCTGTCACTGCAGAAAATTTTTTCTTTAATTCTTTTTTTTCTTGTGGTCGCGGCTGTTTCCCCGCCTCCACCGGTACCGCCGGTGGGTTTTTTTCTTTTCTTTTTCTCAAACTCAGGGAGAGTTTTTCCCTCAGTTTCTGCCTTAAATTTTTGGACCTGTAAGGCCTCTCCATCATGGAGCCTTCTTCTCCTAAGAAGTGCCTTAACTGTGGAAATACAGTATTCTTTTTAGACTCCAATAACTGGTGTCTAACCTGTTTGGGTCCTGACCCTTTTCCTCCGGAGCCATTAGGCTACAATTTTGTGAGAAGAGATTCTCCATTTCGAGTTTCCCTCGATACAGAGTTCCCTTCCAATGTCAGGGCACCGACCATTTCTTCTCTACAGGATCAGGTAACCCACAAACAGTCTGTTAAGACTAGCCAATCCTTGAGTGGTAGGTCTCATGCCAGGCATGATGATGGCTCCGGCCTTGCCCTCAAGACCCTATTGGCTTCAAAACCCCGGCAGGAGTCTTCGGTCTCCAAAGCCTTTCAGGGATTTCAGGTTGTTCCTGGGGCTCACCCCTCACAGAACATACCTGAGCCATGCTCGGTGGTGGCATCCGCTTTGAGCGGTACCGATACCCCGGCATCGGCACTGGTGTTGAGTGATCCACTCCACCAGGGATCGTCATCTGGCGTTCTCGGTACCTTCGGGACCGATCGATACGTCCCAGATTGACTTTCCAGTATCGGCAGCATCGCCGATACGACCACCGACGTCGGTACCCTCTAGACATGCATCGATAGACTCGCTTCCTTCGATGCCGAGTCTGGAATCGATATCTAGTCTGGAAGACTGGGTACCGACGCGTCTCAGAACCGACGCTTACCGATTCCGAATGCATGGTACCGAGGATACTCACCAAGGGTTTTTGGTTGCCTCGGTACCGCTTGAGCAGCCTCCGATGACTGCTTTGATGTCGGTATCGCCTCCGATTCCGGCACAGGTATCGGTATCGATGCCGGTTCCTGCAGTGACATCGGGGCCAGCTACTTCCATGCCTTTTTCACCAGGATTGCTCCTTTCTATACCTAGTTTGGAGTCTATACCTGGCATGGACGATGCAGTACTGACTGTCTCAAGTCATAACCGCCAGAACCAGTATCGATCCATTAGGGCTCCTTTTCTGCACCGGACCAGTACATCCTCCGGTGCCCAGGCTACTGCTTCAACTTTAGCCTGTCCAGGGATGGTTCCCATTGGAGATCCTTCTTTTCAGAAATTTCTCCTTGACATGGCAACATTCCTTGCTATTCCTATCCCTGGCTATGATCCAAAGGCTCTTCTGCGGAAAAGGAAAATATAATGCTTCCTTTACATCATTCTTTGCAGGATCTTCTTCTGAGAATATGGGAAACACCTTTAAGGGTTTCCTCACCTTCTACAGCAACTGATCTTCTGGATCAGGTGCCCCCCTCTCCAGGGTTTCAAAAGACTCAACTTCCCCATCATTCCATTGTAGTGGAATCAGCAATGAGGAAGGTAAAAAGCAAGAAGAAGCATTCTTCTTATCCGCCAGGTCGTGAATCTAGAACACTGGATGCCTTTGGATGTCAAACCTTCCAAACATCTATGCTGGCAACAAGGCTTATCTCTTATATTTTTTATATGAGTCTATCCCTTCAGGAGGTCACAAAGCAATTATCTCTTTTGACTCCTTTTCTATCAGAGCCCAAGGCTGCAGACTATTCCTTACTTCTTAGTCATAGCCAAAATATCTCTTGGTTTCTTTCTCGTGCTTCCCTAGACTCTTTTGAGTCTGTTAGCAGAACCTCTGCTATAGCCATAGGAGCACGACGTAGAGCCTGGCCCCAAGCTTCAGACTTGAACAGATGGGCACAACGAAGACTGGGTAATACTCCTTGTACTGGAGAAAATCTCTTCAATAGGGAGTCTTTACGTCAGGTTGCTCATTGCTCCACTGACTTCCCTGTTTCTGAGGGCTATCCTAAGCCTTCTTCCCCAGAAGGTAGGAAATGCCCTGCCAAACCTTCTTTCCCTAAAAGAAGAAGGTTTTATTCTTCTCCTGCCCATCATACGGATGTTCCCAAACAAGGGAAACCTCGCTCTGATCTGAGGAATCCAAACTCAAGCCAGGAAAATTAACCCTCAATAGGGTTCTAATTAATCTTTTTATAACCTACAGTTCACTTCTTCTCAGCAGACGTTTTATTTCACTGTTTTTTCCTTAAAACTCTACACATGGATTCCTGTTTTCCCAGGACATCCACTTGCTCTTAGGTAGGCTGAGCTGTCAGGAGTTTCATGTCTATGGGTCACAGGGTTTTCCTCCTCTTTCTACCATGAAGAGAGGTTTGCCAACTATCTCATGATAGTTTTTCTCCTGTACCACCATGAATTTTTTCCTTCTGCAGACTTACCATATGGCAAGTCTCCCTCCAGCTCCTATTTTTCTTTACCCTCTTTTTTAGGGCCTCCCCTGTAAGAGTGCTACCATGCCACTGGAAGGCTTTCTTAGCCTTTCTAGTCTTCCTGTCCTTTCTAGTGTATAGTTTTCTCTGGAGTAATCTCCCTGCTTTCCTTGGGCAGCTCATCAGACATGATCAGGATTTTTTCCTCTTGTTCTGTCTGTTCTCTCTGTTACAAACAGAATTCTCTCTGTTCTATTCAGCAGCTGCCCATGCAGGAGTTCCAGTGATTGGACTACTGGTACTTTTCTACGAGTTCCAGTCTTGTCTTCCACTACTTTTTCTCTGGCCTTAGTAGTGCTTCCAAGATAGTGCTCATCCATCTTGGATAATCCTTATCGCTTCTTTTCTGTCATCTCCAAATCTCTGGAGTTGGCAGCATAACTGAAGTGGCAACTGGTTTTCTCCAACAGCCACTTTTATTTCCCAATTCTCCTGCATAGTGCTCTCTGCAATCCTACTGAGAAGCTTTCCACTATGGGCCCTTGCTAGAGAGCATGGGGATTTTTTCTCTAATTACTATCCTATATGGTTGAAAAAGGCTTCCTCAGTCATTCCTCATGACTGAAGGGGTTCTTTACACCCTTCTGTTTCCTTTTAATAAAGGACATAAGCCTTCTCTCTATGTGACAGTCTAAAGAGTTACCCAGTTTCTACAGGAAATATGCTCTTTTTCCTTGCAGCTTGTCCTCATGGTATCCTAATCCTTCATGGACAGCACATATTTAATTAAACAACGCATGATACTCCCCCCCCCCTTGTCCCTCAAGTGGGTCACCCTGGTATCTCATCCTCTGCGTTTCGGTCCATTCACCATGTTAGAGTTCTACCGGACTCAGGACTTGCTGTTTACAGACTGATATTATCTTCTGTTTTTTCCACGCAACCATCCTGGTTATCTCACTGGATAGTATTCCTGCTCCATCTTAACCAGGGGGAACAGATTCTCTATATCTTCTCAAGTAGGTTCCACCTTCTTGTTAGATGAATCTTTCCTCTTCACATCTCCCATGTGAATGTTCTTATGGGCATATCTCTTATCTGCTTAATTGCAGACATTTATCTTTAGACATATATATATTCATGTATGTATATATCTCTATATACCTCTCTATAGATACATATGTCTGTAAGCTGCGTGTGCATATGTTATGCCCCTCCAGATATCACTATAGACATACGGTATATATATACCCATATATCTATATCTATATATACACACACACACATATATATATATATATATATATATATATATATATATATATATATATATATATGTATCTGTTGAGATGCTTCCTTATAGGTAGATATGTATTTACATACTTATCTCTCTAACTGTCTATGCTTATGAAGGTTTACCTTCCTATAGGTTCCAGACAGTGGGCTTGCATATGTTCATACTGTCCCACAGTATGTCTGGGGTATTATGCACACAACCACTGCTGTGGTACTGACAGCTCCTACCTTAACCCTAGGTTTAGATATCCCTGAAGCTCCATGCTCCAATATCTTTCCTTTCTCTCACCACTTAGGAAAGACAGGGTGGATCTTCAGTAGATCTGAGGTTTCATCCCTTCAGACATCTGTCCTTGGGAATACAGGCTTTTTTCCCATAACCCTTCTTCCCTCCAGGACTGGGCTGGTCTATCCAAATCGGTCAGTCTTCCTCTTTTGCTCCTAACTGTAAGTAACTCTGTAGCCAAAAGAGTTCCCAGCTTTTTCCATAAAGCTTTCCTAAAGACCTACCGTTTTTGTACTACCCCAGTTGACACCTGGATCACCTGTCACTTCCGGATTTGGACCTTCACCTTCACTTCAGTGAGGTCACCTTGAAGATTCCTCTACTGGATCCCCAGTAGACTCCATCAGCCTCTCTACTTCCTGCAATCCAATAGGTGAGGTCCATATTGTGATTGTTCATTTCAATATTTTTCATGATAATTATCATACATACAAGGACTCCTTACCTGTAGTCCTATTTTAGGTTAGCTGTTTTTCCCTACAGCTCCTCTTTTCAACTCCTACCCTCCATCCTCAGGATGCCTGGCCATATGAGGTGTAGCATGTTCCAATCCCCACCATGCAGGGCTCCAGGCATCTTAGCTTGGGAGTCCCCATATGTGAAGACTCATTCCTGCTTGTTCCTGGAGATAGCACAATTACTTACCTGTAACAGGTGATCTCTGGGAACAGCAGGAATAAGTCTTCACAACCCACCCACCTCCCCTAGGAGTTGTATCTCTCTATCTATCTTCCTTTCCTCTTTCTCTCTCTTTGTCTCAGCTATGAAACTCAACTGAGGAGAGACAGTTGGGAAGGCAGCACGCAAGCGCTGAGGGATGCTCCCAAAAGCTTTCTGATTGGACGCTGGGGAGCGTTCCCGCGCAGGCTCCGTCGGTACCGACGTACCCATTTGTGAAGACTTATTCCTGCTGTTCCCAGAGATCACCTGTTACAGGTAAGTAACTGTGCTTTACCTAGGAATGCAGCCAATGATAGGCATGGGATGCTGAGTGTCTTTTGACTAGCTATCTCATATGGGAAGAAGAGAAACCCAGGAACCTCAGGGCAGTAGTTGAAGCCCAACCAGGGCTGCATCATCAAGAAATGATGTTGTCATGTACTTAGACAGAAATTGTTTAACCCTTTCCAGGCCAAGCCCAAAACTCTTGGGATCAAAGGTCTGACTAAATATTCCTATCAAATGGTATATAATACATGACCATAGCAGAAGGCAAATCACTATTAGAACATATTGAATAAGACGGGTACAATTTTCCTGATATATGCAAACATTAACCCGGCTGCAGAATGTGGTTTAAAATTTTAAAGTAGGCCTTCAAAGGGTTAATGGGACAAAATCAACATGGATTTAGTGAAGGGAAGTCTTGTCATAACAATCTGCTGCATTATTTTGAAGGTGTGAATAAAGATGAGCCAGTTATTAAAGTGTATATAGATTTTTAGAAAGTATTTGTCAAAGTACCCCATGAATGACTCCTGAGGAAATTAAAAAAAAACCATGGGATAGGAGGCAGTGTCTTAATGTGGATTGGGAACTAGTTAAAAGAGAGGAAATGGCGAGTAGATTTTTTAGGCCAGTTTCCTCAATGGAAGAAGACAAATGGTGGTGTGGCAGGTGCAGGCCTGTGACCCACGGTGTCTGACATAGGCAGGCCAGCATGGCTAGCTTGACCTGTAAATGAGGCCTGTGGAGAGGCATATAGGATTGCACATCCCCCAACATGCTGCTATTGTAAGAAAGAACTCAGTAGAAATATTGAATTAGCTTAGATAAGCAGAATTGCAGAATTAAGAAATGGAAAAATACAGAAAAGATGTGTTTTAAAGTTACTGATAAGAAAAAGTACATTTGCAGAGAAGTATTGAGGAGTGCTGACAGATGAGTTACAGAACCTTGCTCTTCTGCACGCACAAATGGTCCCATAGCCTTGAAAGTGTGAAAGTAACAAGTTGATGAACTGACCATTGTAATTGGGACTAGAAGGGGGGCAGGCAGGTGTCATGCCTACAGAAGCCCACAGAAGGAACATAATTGGAGAAACTTATCAGTACCGGGACCAATAGAGGGGCTACGGGAGGTACGGGAGCGTACCGGGACCAATGAAATGTTTTTCTATACCTAGAATGGAACAGAAGTCTATAAAAGTTGTTGTAATGCTTGAAAACTTTGCTCAGCCATTTTGAAATTGCCTTGCTTGAGACTTGTGCACAAATAAATGATTTGGACCTTCTGAACAGACTCCTGGTATCATTGGTTTGTCTGCGCTTTGCTGCTACATATTCCTTGGTGCGTTGGCCGGGAAGTTGTGGAATCAAAGTGTATATAGGGCAATATACCACGACTTTCCGCCTCTATAGGCTTGGTCCTGCCGGGATCGCGCCCTTCCGACGAGGGCCGCTCCCTGGCGCCACCGGTCCCTTGTATCGGAGGGAGCTGGTCGGACCTCGGCGGGCGACGAGCCCGGCTGGAGTCAACGCCTCGAACCCGAGTGAGGGGAGTCCGAGGTCCAACTCATGCGCCTGCTTGGGAAGTTTTGAGGACCGGATCCGGTGAGTATAGTTTTGATTTTGGGTCTAGACAGAAATAGAAAGAGCAGTACTGCCATTGGAACTTGGAACTTGGAATTTGTAATCTCGAGATATTGGGAATTGGTAAGAGAGCTTGATCAACTCTCAAGGAAGAGCCGAGTAGCCTGGCATGGGAATTCGCTAGGTGAAACCCTCATCCTTTTTGTAATTGTACTTGGAAAAGACTAGTCAGAATAGATAGAAACGAATGCATTCTGGGAATACGTTGCTAGCATGAGTGTGTGAACGAAGTGTGATTGAGAGGTCTGGCAGCACGGACCAAGTGAGAGCTGACCCCTGATTAGCGCATTTCCTGACCGGGCGACCGCGTTCAGGTCGCGAAAAGGGGGAAGCGATTGTCGTCTTGTCTTGTTATTTGTATTCCCTGTATGTTTCCAGGGCCGTGAGGACCCCTTACCCACGGTCCGCTCACCTTTTCCCTTCTGTCTGTTGTTGCGCGCACACATCGAAATGGGAGGGGCGGAGTCTACTAGAAACACTCCATTAGAATGTATGATCGCACATTTTAAAGAGGGATATTCAGGAGATTATGGTATTAAAATGACAGCAGCCCGTTTGCAGATTTTGTGTACTAGGGAGTGGCCCGATCTAGACCCCATCTGGCCCCGAGAGGGAACGTTCACCGTAGAGATTATCCAGTCAATACATCGTAGAGTGCGAGTAGCGCACCCAGATCAGTACCCCTATATAGATTCCTGGTTAAGTATTTGTGAAGATCCGCCCTCCTGGGCGCAGCGCTGTTATGAGGAACAGTGCAGAATAATGTTAGCTAAAACAGATTCTAGACAGAGAAAGGAACAGCCTAGAATGAAAGAGCAGGATAAGAAAGCCAAGAAGAAACCCATCTTGGCAGATCCCGATTCCCCAGAAGTAGTCCTCAGGCAGCCCCGAACCCCAGGTCCAGTAAGAATAGCCCGGCGGCGTCCTGTCCCAGCACCCCAGAGACCGCCGGAGCCGAGGCCAGACCCAATCCCTGACCTCCCTCCTCCTGGAGAAGAGGAAGAGAGAGAATTAGCGGAGAGAAGAGAGGAGGATGTAAAAAGTGAGCCAGAAGCGGAGCTAGAAGAAGAGGAAAGTGAGGATCCCCCAGAAGAAGAAGAAGAGGAAAGTGTACAAATAATTGAGGAAGTCAGCGCCAGCACTAGCAAGCCAGTGAAAGAAAAACCCAAAGCAAAACCAGTTGAGAAAAAGACAGCAACTCCTGCAAAGACAACGACAATAGCCCTTAGATCCCAGACTCAAATGACGCCGAGGACAGCCAAACTGTTTCCCTTAAGGCAAGTCCCGGGAGTGCCCGTAAAGAATGATAATGATGAAGTGGTAGCGGGACCCCTAACTTATGTGTATATCCCGTTCTCTACAACGGATTTATTAAATTGGAGGTCGCACTATGCCTCCCAGGAGCTGACAGAATTAGTAACTAGTATTATGGAAACTCACCAACCCACTTGGCCAGATTGCCGTCAGCTCCTGACCACCCTATTCACTACGGAAGAACGAGCGAGAATTAGAAAAGCAGCTATTGAATGGATGGCAGAAAACCCTGCCGCTCCAGCGCAGGGGCAGAATATAATAGATCGTAGAGAAGCAGCTCAGAGAGAATTCCCAAATGAAGACCCCCAATGGGATCCAAATACAGATGAAGGATCCACCGCCCTAGCCCGTTTTCGCCAAGGCTTTTTACAAGGCCTGCGAAGAGGAGGCCAAAAAGCTATGAACCTTTCCAAAGTAGCAGGAATTATCCAAGGAATAGATGAGAGCCCAGCAGATTATTATGAAAGATTAACTGAAGCTTATAGAATGTATACTCCCTATGATCCTGAGGCACCAGGAAGTTTATGCATGGTGAATTCTGCTTTTGTAAACCAGTCTCAACCAGACATTAGACGTAAATTACAGAAATTAGAAGGGTTTGCGGGCATGAATGCAACACAGTTATTGGAAGTCGCTCATAAAGTGTATGTGAATCGTGATACTGAAAGACAGAGAGAATGTGATAGAAAGATGAAGAAGAAAGCTGATTTTTTGGCTGCGGCCATAGTTGAAAAGAAAAGGGGAGGTGTCCCTAATCGAAGGAGCAGAGGAAGAGGGCGGGGTCAAGGCGGAGGCCGGACCCAGAGACTAGGCGTGAACCAATGCGCCTATTGCAAAGAAGAAGGACATTGGAGAGATACTTGCCCGCAACTCGAAGACGCCCAGCAAGATGACGACAACGATCATCAGTGGCGAGAAGAAAGACGAGGCCGTCCCCGAGGCCGAGGAGGAGCCAATCGAGAACAATTCCAGCGAGAGAGGGGAGGAGGAGCCATCCAAGCATTGGCCACACAGGCCCATGAAGAGGATGACGTGGACTAGGACAGACCGGGCTCCAAGTTTGCTTTAGGTCTCCAGGAGCCTATGGTCGAAATACAAATAGGAGACCAATTTATGAACTTTATGGTTGATACTGGAGCAGAACATTCAGTAATAGACAAACAGATAGCCCCATTCACCAAGAAAGCAGTCACCATTATAGGAGCAACTGGTGCCAAAGCCACAAAGTCTTTTCTACAAAACCGAATATGCAGTCTAGGAGGACAGCAAGTAACTCATCAATTTCTTTACATGCCCGAATGTCCAGTACCATTACTGGGACGAGACATGCTAGCCAAGCTTCAAGCCCAAATATCTTTCTCTGAGCAAGGAGAAATGCAAATGACAGTGAATTCTCAAGCCAAACCAGCAGGAGTAATGCTGCTGACAGTACCCCGAGAAGAAGAATGGAGATACTACATTGATGATTCGATTCAAGATACCTATTTTGAACAAACTTTAAAGAACATTCATGCACCACTTGAAGTATGGGCAGAAGGCAGTCCCCCAGGCCTAGCCAAACATATAGCTCCAGTGATTGTAACCCTCAAGCCTAGCGCTACACCAGTGCACGTCAAACAGTACCCTCTCCCAAGAGCTGCAATTGAAGGTATTCATCGCCACCTACAGAGATTGCTCGAGTATGGCCTACTGAAAGTATGTCAATCCCCATGGAACACCCCACTTTTGCCAGTGAAGAAGCCTGAGACAGATGATTATCGCCCAGTGCAAGATTTGAGAAGAGTAAATGATGCAGTTGAAACTATACACCCAGTTGTACCCAATCCTTACACTTTACTAGGATTGATACCCGCTGAAGCTACCCATTTCACTGTACTAGATTTGAAAGATGCATTCTTTTGCATAAGATTAGCCCCTGTAAGCCAAATATTGTTTGCATTTGAATGGCAAGACCCCATCTCTGGAAGAGGGGGCCAACTCACCTGGACAAGATTACCCCAAGGATTCAAGAATTCACCTACCATCTTTAGTGCTGCACTAAATCAAGACCTTTCAAGCTATCCAGTAGCCCCGGGGAGGAGAGTACTTCTCCAGTACGTGGATGATCTGTTGATAGCTGCCATATCAGAAAAAGAATGTATACGAGCCACCCAAGATCTCTTGCAGTTACTAAATGAAGCTGGATATAAAGTTTCCAGAGCCAAAGCACAACTATGCCAAACAGAAGTGAAATACTTGGGTTTTCGTATTACCCAAGGAAGCAGAAGATTAGGCAGAGAAAGAAAAGAAGCAGTATGTAGGATTCCAACTCCAACAACCAGAAAGCAAGTTAGAGCCTTTCTGGGAGCAGCAGGATATTGCCGAATCTGGATACCCAACTTTGCCCAAATTGCCAAACCACTGTATGAAGCCACAAAAGGAGAAGAGAAGTCACCACTGGAGTGGGGACTTGAGCAGGATACAGCCTTCCAGAAGTTAAAAGAAGAATTGATGTCATCACCAGCACTTGGACTACCAGATGTCCACAAACCTTTCCACTTGTTTGTACATGAAGCACAGGGAAATGCCTTAGGCATGTTGACTCAGAAATTAGGAAATTGGGAACGACCTGTAGCCTACCTATCAAAACAATTGGACCCTGTGGCCAAAGGATGGCCACCCTGCTTGAGAGCAGTTGCAGCTACAGCACTACTAGTGAGTGAAGCAGACAAACTCACATTAGGACAGAACATACGAGTCACTGTGCCACATGCAGTCCTTGCCCTTATGGAACAAAAAGCAAATTACTGGCTCACCAATTCCCGAATGCTAAAGTACCAGAGCATGTTATGTGAAAACCCACAGATACAACTCGAAGTGAGCCATGCCCTGAACCCAGCTACCTTGATACCCATTAGTGAAGAACTCCCAGAACATGACTGTATCGAAGTCATGGAAACTGTGTTCTCTAGTCGACCTGACCTAACAGATGTGCCCATAGACAATCCTGACCAGATCTATTATGTTGATGGGAGCAGTCTCATCCTTGACGGACGACGCTGTGCCGGATATGCAGTCGTCACTCAACATGAAGTAGTTGAATCATCAGCCCTAGCCTCAGGCACATCAGCCCAGAAAGCCGAATTGATAGCACTCACCAGAGCATTGTTATTAGGAGAAAAACTTGTGCTAAATGTATATACAGATTCCAAATATGCTTTCACTACCTTGCATGCCCATGGAGCTCTCTACAAAGAAAGAGGACTCATCACATCCGGAGGAAAATCAGTCAAATATGGTCCCGAGATATTGATGTTACTTGATGCAGTCTGGGCCCCAACACGTGTAGCTGTCATGCATTGTAGAGGACATCAAGCAGGAAAAGGAGAAGTTGCTCGAGGGAATAGATTCGCAGATGCCTCAGCACGACAAGCAGCTATGACAGGACAAATTGCCCCACAAGCTATGCCAATGCAAGCAGCATTGTTTCCAGTACCTTTGAATCTATGGACCCCACGATATACCACCAAAGAATTGGATTACTATTGTGACAAAGAAGAGGGAGTATTGAAAGATGGATGGATTGAGCTGCCACCAGAAGAAGGCAGTCAACCTCCGGGAAGAATAGTAATTCCAGAATTGTTAGGACCAGCCTTTGTTAAAGCTTTCCATGAAGCCACCCACTATGGAAAGAGTGCTATGGAGAAAGCACTCAGACCACATTTCTACATTCCTCTGATGACAACCATATCAGCCTCAGTAGCCCGACAATGTCAAATCTGTGCCAAGAATAATGCCAAGCAAGGCCTTATTACAGCACCCCGAGTTCAGTCAAGAGGTGTGACCCCCATGCACAACCTCCAAGTTGATTTCACCGAAATGCCAAAAGCTAATGGATACCATTACCTACTAGTATTAGTTTGTACTTTCTCTGGGTGGGTAGAAGCATTCCCAACCAGAACTGAGAAAGCCCGAGAAGTTACCAAAGCCTTAATGAGAGAGATTGTCCCCAGATTTGGAATCCCAGCAGTAATAGGGTCAGACAATGGACCCTCATTTGTCTCTCAAGTTACTCAGCAGTTAGCAAAAGCTTTGCAGATACAGTGGAAGCTCCACACTGCATACCGACCCCAGAGTTCAGGGAAAGTTGAGCGAATGAATCGTACATTGAAAGCCCAAATGTCTAAGCTTTGTCAGGAGACACACTTGAAATGGCCCCAAGTGCTCCCCATAGCTTTACTCAGAATACGCTCAGCCCCTGTAAAGTCAACAGGATTTTCCCCTTTTGAAGTTTTGTATGGTAAACCCCCACCAATAGTGCAGGGAGTCAAAGGAAATCTAGCCCAGATTGGTTCAGAAGTAACCAGACAAGAACTCCTAGCTCTTAGTTTTGTTCTGCAGACTCTCCATACGTGGATCCAAGACCAGTTGCCTATCAACTTGACGGAACCCTTGCATCCCTACCAGCCTGGAACTTCGGTGTGGATCAAAGATTGGAAGAAGATACCGTTGGAACCCCATTGGAAGGGACCGTACACCGTCATCCTGTCTACCCCAACTGCAGTAAAGGTAGCCGAGATCGACGCCTGGATCCACCACAGCCGAGTCAAGCCCGCCGCCGATCCTGAACCAGAGCGGTGGACAGCAGAGCAGCACCCTGATGTACCCTTGCGAGTTACTCTGAGACGGCAACCAGCAGCATAGACACTTCATCACAAGTGCTTTGCAGTAGCCAAGTCTTTCGAAGAGGATTGCTGTTTTCCATGCAGCAACAGTTTTGTTTCAACGAACCCAATTTGTGTGTGTGAGTTGACACACTACTTCGAGACTACATTGACTAAGCCAGACTTCACAAGCCAACTGAATTGCTAAGTTGGTTAATGTGTGCTGGACACCTTGAGGATCTTCAATCAACACTCAGCACCCGTTAAATTGCTTCATTAGCAAACGGGACGAAGAATAATAGACCGTCGTGATCAAGATCAGCAAGCTGAGGATTCAGAAGAACTCCAATCAACATCAACATGTATCTTTGCTTCTGCTTTGCCTTGGTTGCCTTCTATGGAGGTTTTGAACAGACTTATGCTCTACCTCCATGCACCGCTTGCATTACCTCTACTAGAACTGGACTGAAAGTAACTCAGACTTTGCTTTATCATTCTTACTATACCTGCAAGGGAACAATAACTCGGTGTATCTATAACACCACTGAACTTAATGTTTGCACTCATGGCAAAATTAAAGCATGCTATAATCCGCATCAGAATCCATCCTATTACACGTTGGAAATAAGATGGAAGGATGCAGATGGACCTATATTAGCTGCTACACCACCACTTAAGGACATTACTAAACCTGCTGTTTTGAATTTTGATGCATGTAATGCTATTAATAGAGATAGTCAGTCTACCTGTGGTACATGGGAGAAAGCGTATCGAAATGACCATAAGTATATGTGTCCAGAAAGTGCCACAAATTGGTGGAAGTGTACAGGTAAAACAGGATCAGGGTATAGTACTGCTACAGCGGCAGACTACTATTGCCCGTATTGGGAATGTGTTTTTTATGCTACCTGGAACACTGGTATAACTGATGAGAAAATAGATAAACGGATGGCTACTCTAACCAAGCCAACCACAAATGATAAATGTCAGAAAGATGCTTGTAACCCCTTACATTTGCGTGTACATAACCCCCATGCATGGAAACAAGGATATAAGTTTGGTTTACGTATTGCTGGAGGAGGAACTGATCCAGGGACCATTGTGTATGTTAGATTGAATACCCAAGCCCACAAGTCATCTAAATATCATATTCATAATACCTTTTATGAAGCTATGCATGTAAATAAGTTTGAGATCCCTCACCCTTCACAGAATTTGTTTCTAGAATTAGCCGGAGCAGTAGTATCTAGTCTTAAGATCACAGATTGTTATTTCTGTGGCGGAACCCAAATGGGAGACCAATGGCCCTGGGAAGCCCAAGAATTGAACTATTCCATGATTTACAATCAGACTGAATTACACAAGACAACCAGTGAATGGGTGTTAGCGCACTCAATCGTTGGACGTCTTTGCTATGCCAGAACTGGACCCCAGTTCACCCAAAAGGTAGGACAGCTGGTCTGTCTTAGCCAGAAGTACTATAATGCCACGACCAAGAAGGTAGCATGGTGGTCAGGAATCAGACATCCTGAACCTCCTAACCCATTAGCCAGATTTCCTGAACTTGCAGGTCTATGGACTAACCTTGCCAAAGTCCAAGCCTGGCAAGCCCCACCTGGCCTATATTGGATCTGTGGAAACCGAGCATATGCGCAACTCCCACCACAATGGGGAGGAGCATGTGTCTTAGGAACCATCAGACCTTCTGTCTTCCTGTTAAACACTGAACATGGAGAACAATGAGGATACCCTGTATATACAACCCACAAACACAAAGGAGCATCGAGACAGAAAAGAGAGGCCTTACAGATAGGCAAGTGGGAGAAATGGCAAGGTGATGATTGGCCACCAGAAAGAATTATTGAGTATTATGGACCTGCCACTTGGAATGATGATGGTATGTATGGTTATCGTACCCCAATTTATATGATTAATCGTATTATTCGCTTACAAGCAGTAGTTGAAATAATAACCAATGAAACTAGTCATGCTCTTACGCTCTTAGCTAGACAAAGTACTCAGATGCGCACTGCCATATATCAGAATCGCTTAGCCCTTGATTATCTGCTAGCAGCTGAAGGAGGAGTATGTGGTAAGCTGAATTTAACCAATTGCTGTTTAAAAATAGATGATAAAGGTCAAGTAGTTGAAGAAATTGCTAAAGATATGCAAAGACATGCTTATGTGCCAGTACAGACTTGGCACGCCTTGAAATTTCCTAATTGGTTTGCTAACCTTTTCTCTTGGCTGGGAGGATTTAAGACTTTCGTTATCTTAGTACTAATCCTTGTTGCTGTTGTCCTCTGCTTACCATGTTTAATCCCATGTTGTATGCGTTCCCTTCATAGTACTATTGATAGTACAGTAGAGCGGAAGACCGCAACTAGAATAATGGCTTTATACAAAGTCAGCCCTAGTGGAACTAGTAAGAATCCTTTAATCAAGATTTGAATCCTCTGGAAAGTGATTTAATTCTCACACCTTATTAAGTAATAGGGTGAGATTAATCAAAGGGGGGAATGTGGCAGGTGCAGGCCTGTGACCCACGGTGTCTGACATAGGCAGGCCAGCATGGCTAGCTTGACCTGTAAATGAGGCCTGTGGAGAGGCATATAGGATTGCACATCCCCCAACATGCTGCTATTGTAAGAAAGAACTCAGTAGAAATATTGAATTAGCTTAGATAAGCAGAATTGCAGAATTATGAAATGGAAAAAATACAGAAAAGATGTGTTTTAAAGTTACTGATAAGAAAAAGTACATTTGCAGAGAAGTATTGAGGAGTGCTGACAGATGAGTTACAGAACCTTGCTCTTCTGCACGCACAAATGGTCCCATAGCCTTGAAAGTGTGAAAGTAACAAGTTGATGAACTGACCATTGTAATTGGGACTAGAAGGGGGGCAGGCAGGTGTCATGCCTACAGAAGCCCACAGAAGGAACATAATTGGAGAAACTTATCAGTACCGGGACCAATAGAGGGGCTACGGGAGGTACGGGAGCGTACCGGGACCAATGAAATGTTTTTCTATACCTAGAATGGAACAGAAGTCTATAAAAGTTGTTGTAATGCTTGAAAACTTTGCTCAGCCATTTTGAAATTGCCTTGCTTGAGACTTGTGCACAAATAAATGATTTGGACCTTCTGAACAGACTCCTGGTATCATTGGTTTGTCTGCGCTTTGCTGCTACAGTGGAGTACTCCAATTATCTGGACTGGTACTGGTACTTTTTAACAAACTTATTAATGAAAATGAGAATAAGTAAGTCATAAAACCTCAAACGACACCACATTATTCAAAGCTATTTCATGTGCATTGTGAAAAATTTCATGAGGATCTTAAGAGACTGGTCATCCAAATGGAAGATGAAATTTAATGTGGCAAGAGATACACATAGGAAAGAATAGCCCAAATAATGACTAAACAGTGCTAGCTTCCATATTAGGAGTCACCACTCATAAAATGGCAACATTGTGGACAATATGTTGAAATCTTCTGCTTAAGAGTGCAGCAGCAGCAGTAGCCAGAAGAGCTAACAGAATGCTAAAACTTATTAGGAAAGGAATAGAGACTAAAAGCAGAGGGTGACATCATAATGTCTTTGTATTGCTCCATAATGTGGCCATATCTTGAGTACTGTGTGCAATTCTGGTTGCTGCATCTCAAAAAAAGATATAGCAGAATTAGAAAGGGTACAGAGAAGAGTGACCAAAATGATAAAAGGGATGGAATGACCCTCCTATGAGGAAAGGCTGACGAGATTAAGGCTCTTCATCTTGGAGAAGACTGAGGGGGAGATATATAGAGGTCTATAACATTCTAAGTGAAGTGGAACAGGTAAGCAGAACTAAATTGTTCTTTCAGAAAGTGAAAAGACTAGGGAACGTGCCATGAGGTTACCATGTAGTCCAACTGGTCTTTATCTGCTGTCATTTACTATGTTACTATGTTATTATTTAAAACAAATAGGAGAAAATATTTTTTCACTCAACGCATAATTAATCTTTGGAACTCATTGCTGAAGGATGAAGTAAAAGCAGCTAGCATAGCTGAGTTTAAAAAAGGTTTAAAAGAGTTCATGGTGAAAAAGTCAATAGACTGTTAAGGTAAACCTAGGAAAGCCACTGCTGATCCCTGGTGGTAAGTAGCATGGAATCATCTAGTTACTTTTTGGGATCCTGCCATGTGGCCACTGTTGGAGACAGGATGCTTGGCTTGGACATTTGGGCTGACACAGTTTGGCAAATCTTATGTTCTTATGAGATTTTGGGACCACATAGATTCCTTCTCCAGCTGACACTGTAAAATACAATTCTACGAAGGCTTATAAACAGTGGTAGGCATATTAGATGCATCATTTAGAATAAATGAGTTTTCATTAATGGTGAATAAGCATTTGGAGTCTAGACAGAGATCATCATTGGAGAATGATGCTGAATTGGAGACAGATCATTAATCTGAGAATAGAGCTTCTCGTGTCTTTGGGGACAAGGAATGCATTCTACTGAAACTGTAATTGAAATAAACAAACAAGGAAGGAAGTGAAAATCATGCATATGCATGAATTTTCCAGTGCTTTTCAGCATGACCTTAGGATCATTATCTGTAGGGTATATTCCAGACCCATTTTGGCCTTCGCCTCATATTTGACCCTGATTGGTTCACTCATAAGAAGTCATCTTTCCTTCAGTTGGATGAATCGAAGCACTGCGTAAGTGCTTTTCCATCATGTATTGAAAAGCGCGAAAAATATGCACATCTGCTCTAGAGAGACTAGACTAACCATAATTGAAAAATACACGTTTTAAGAAAAACTGAAATTCTTAATATTCGTTATGTGAAATACTTTTGAATGGATAGCATTAAATTCTACATAGTGAAATATTTATAAATGATGCATTTTTGTAGTAAAATGTAATTTTCCTGTAGGATATTAATGGTATTGATTGGAAGACCAGAATAACCAACTTATTTAGTCAGAAATATATTTAGAAGAAAGATGCAGATATTGAAAAACAATGTGTTGTGTTTTGATATGGGTTCCTTCTTTGAATATTTGTCTGCACTGAGATGTAATTTCAATTTCTGGCAGTGGAGTCCTAGTAATATGTAATTTTTTTCTTATCCTCGATTGGAAATGTTATCTGTAGTAAGCAAAATAAAATAAAATTGATGTAGAGAAACAGAGCCAGTGATAGAATGCAGATACATAGGCAAGCTGCTGATTATTCATAATTTCTGTGTCCCAGTATATACTACACAGCATGAACCAGTGTATGAGCAGAGCTTTTCTGACAAGAGGGTCTGTAGCCGCATGGGGAAGTGTCTCTTGAATGTAGTGATCCCCCTAGAGGAGAGGATGACACAGTAATATAACAGCAGGTCTTTAACAGCTGATTTTGAGGTTGCCTCCTTGATTTCAACACTATTGAATGTGGTTAATCTGGTTTACCTCAGAGCACAGAAACATGAGCCAATATTAAACCTTCAGTGGTCAATGTTCTTTTTCTTTTTAAATGCCAGCCATTGTGGGGAAAACATCTAGATAATTGGCATCAACATCTGAATGGCATTATCCAGACAGCAGCAAATATCGCTGCAGTACAGATAGCTTAACCTTGCCAATTCACCGTTCTTGGTTTTGTCATACTTCCCTAGAGTGTAATTTTAAAAAGCATTTCGCAGGTAAAGCAGTATTTTACATTAAGAAATAGTCTTTTCTAGAATTGCCCGGACTGTATGCATCCAGACCTATTTGCATATAGCCTGTGTGCGCAGAGGTTCATCTGACCTGAGTGCAGTTCTCTGGAACAGTATTGGGGGGGAATTAGTGTTTACAAGCATGCTTTATAAAATATGCATTTAAATAAGCTAGGAAATTTGTGTGTGTTTGTGTTCTTTCTGTGGGGTAATTTTCAAATCAAAATGTGCCTGCTTTCCCTTGTTGTTGTTAAGTGCCGTTGAGTCGGAGTCGACTCATGGCGACCCTCTGGATAGCTATCCTAAATTGTGTTCGGTCTTCAGTCAGGCGGCTCATTGTTGACAGACTGGTAACCGTAGCTGCTGTTGTTGTATCGATCCATCTCATTGCTGGCCTTCCTCTTTTGCGTTGACCTTCTATCTTGCCAAGCATGATGTCTTTCTCTAGTGATCTCTCTCTTCGCATGATGTGTCCAAAGTATGAAAGTCGAAGTCTTGTCATCTGAGCTTCTAAAGAAAGCTTAGGTTTGATCTCCTCTAGTACCGACTGGTTTGTTTTTCGGGCAGTCCATGGTATACACAGTATTCGCCGCCAGCACCATAATTCAAAGGCATCAATTTTCTTCCTGTCTGTCTTTTTCACTGTCCAGCTTTCACATCCATGTGATGTTATTGAAAATACCATGGCTTGAACAAGTCGAATCTTTGTATGGAGAGAGACATCTCTGCTCTTGAGAATCTTTTCTAGGTCTTTCATAGCCATTCTGCCAAGAGCAATGCGTCATTTGATTTCTTGACTGCTTGTTGCTTCTTTATTGATAGTTGATCCAAGTAGGTTAAAGTTGTTCACAATTTCAATTTCTTCTCCTTCAACGATGAACCTGTTGATTATGCCAGTTGTCATGATCTTTGTCTTCTTTACATTAAGGTGCAGGCCCATTTTGAGACTGTTCTTTGATTGTGAGAAGCAAATGTTTCAGATCATCTTCACTTTCAGCCACTAATGTAGTATCATCAGCATAGCGAAGGTTGTTGATGAGTCTTCCACCAATCTTCATACCTCTGTTGTCTTCATACAATCCTGCTTCTGTGATGATTTGTTCTGCATATAAATTAAACAGGTAGGGGGAAAGTATGCAGCCTTGTCTTACACCTTTGCTTATTTTAAACCATTCTGTTTCTCTTTGTTCTGTTTGAACTGTTGCTTCTTGATCAATGTACAGATTGCGCAAGAGAACGATCAGGTGTTCTGGTATACCCCTGCTTCTTAATGTGGCCCAGAGTTTCTCATGGTTTACACAGTCAAAAGCCTTGCTATAGTTGATAAAGCACAAATAGATATCCTTTTGGTATTCTTTAGTCTTTTCAAGGATCCATCTCACATCCGCAATGATGTCTCTTGTTCCTCGCCCTTTCCTGAACCCTGCTTGCACTTCAGGTAGTTCTTGTTCAAGGTATGGTTGTAGTCTCTTTTGAATAATCTTCAGTAGAATCTTGCTGGCATGTGGGATCAGAGCGATTGTTCGATAATTTCCACAGTCAGTTGGATCACCTTTCTTTAGTATTGTTATAAACACAGATCTTTTCCAGTCAGTTGGCCATGATGTTGTCTTCCATATTTCTTGGCAGAGCCTTGTAAGTACGGTAACAGCTGCATCAGATTGCTGCAATACTTCTATAGGAATGCTATCAATGCCTGGTGCTTTGTTCTTTGATAAGGCTTTCAATGCTGTTTCAACTTCTTCTTTCATCACCAATGGTTCCCGATCATAAGGTACAGGTTGAAACGGCTGTTGGTCCACTTGATCTTTATCATATAAAAACTCTGTATATTCCTTCCACCTTTTCTTGATCTTCTCAGCATCATTCAACATAGAACCTTGAGCATCTTGTAACATTCCAATTCGAGGCTGGAACTTTTTCTTTAACTCTCGTAGCTTTAGGAAAGCTGATCTTGTTGTTCCTCTAATAGTTTCTGCTTCTGTTTCCTTGCAAGTGTCATTGTAGTACTTTTCCTTGTCCTGTCTTGCTGCACGTTGGAAATCTCTGTTTAGTTCTGCTTTCCCTTAGAACATGCCTACTGTTTGTTGAAATGACTGTCTTCGGATTTTTGATGCTTGGAAGACTTGAAAAACTAGTCTTGAGTTTGACCTTATATGCACAGAGGTCACCTCAGGATAATGCTCCCTCTTAGACATTTATGGGAGGTTATAAAACAGTGGTATAATATAAAGACAGACATTGTTTTTGTTTTCTAATCCTCTTTTCTCAGAAAATGGCACTTTGAAGGCACACCTTTGCAAAGACTGATTTTTCAAATGAAAAAGTTTTTTCTACTTTTCCTGGGTCTTTTTTCTTATTACCCTCCATCTTGGTTCCCCTCGCCAAATGACTCTAACAACCTTTAAGGAGCGAAAGGGGACAGATTCAAGAGTAACCTAAGGAAGCATTTCTTTATGGAAAGAGTGGTACATACATGGAACAACCTCCCAGCAGAGGTAGTGGGGATGAGGCATGTATGTGAATCCAAGAAAACATGGGGCAACATGCAGAGGATCTCTTGGCAGCACTTGAATTGTATTTGTTTATCTATGTTCTTGAAGATAATTTACAGTATTACCTGTCTGTGCTTTATTTATTGCAGAAATCTATTGGCTGAAATGGCTTTCGTCCGTAAATACTGTGAGTAGCTCCAACCATGCTAGCACTCATAGCTCTGCCCAAGGTGACAGGCTCTCAGAAGGCCTTTAATCAGCTTGCATAGCAGCACACAGAAGCACTTGATTTTTATTTCTTTTTATCTGTATGCTTGAAGTTACTTGTGTTTATTTAGTGCCTCTGTACTTTTAGTTACTGAAATCTTCTGGCTGGGATGGCGTTGCTCCCCAAAAGCTGTGGCTAGCTCCATCCACGTTCCTGCTTATAGTTCTGCCCAGAGGTGACATCGGGCTCTCTGAAGGTTGTTTTACTCAACCTGAGCAGCAGTGCACAGCAGCTGCTGACATGCGCCAAAGTGGTGCCCTAAGGAACAGACATACTCCTTTGGACGCTCCATCAGGCACCCCTTCGGGCACCTGTGTAAGATCAATGTTTTCCTTTCCATTAGGTTCCCTGATCTTTTTAATTTTTCCTTTATATTTGTGATCAATACAAGTCCAAGTATGTTGCCTTCTGAACCTCTTCCCATTTTTGTCTTTTGGAGAGGACATTATGCCACCTCTGATTTGACCTACTGGCCTTTAAGCCGTTGGCCCAGCTTTCGAAAGCTACCTCTTGGATTCTTGTTCATCCCTTTTATACAGGACTCTCCACCCTATCTCTTTGCAACTCCAGATAGATTTAATTGCTGTTTTCCTTCTCGTCTCTCCGGGCCAGTCCAGGGAACGATAGGGTTGTCAATCCCCTTCAGCAGCTGAGGACTGTAACCTTAAAGCTTTCCAACCAGCTTAAGCCACTCCCCCTGGTTCCACTGCTCCAGTCTTACAGTCCTCAGCAGCTGAACAGGATGAAGAGGCTAGGGCTCTCCCTGCTGCAGAAGACAGAAGATTTGTTGCTTGGGGATAGTATTTAGCTGATTGGCTCTAGCTGGGCTGAGTATATGCTATTTTTCCCTGGAAGCATTCCTTAGGGTGAATAACATGTGAAAGAAAGTCCGTGGTTGCTATCTGGGAGCAACGTGTGGAGCAGAGCCTGCTTTGCTTTTGCGGGACTCTTTCACTTTAAGGAGGTTTGGCCTGGGAGCCCCAGATGCCACCTGTCCTTGATCGGTTCATTGTGATCTCCTTCTCCCGCTAGCTGCGGGGCAGAGGAGAAGCGCCGACAACAGCTGCCCTCAGGTACATGTTTGTTTTGGGGGTAACACTGAGTTTGGCGGTTTGCTGATACTCCGATAGTGCTTTTTGAGAGCTTAGTCTTTCGGTCGGTGAGTCAGTTTTTTTCAGTGCAGCGCTGCGGCCAGCAGCTCGCGGTTTTTGTCGGGAGCATTTTTTTTTCACAGTTGCGTTTTTTCTTTTTCTTTCCCAATTCAGAGTTTTTCCTTTGCATAATTAGCTGTAGGATGGAGGGCAAGCCTGTTCATAAAGATTTGGAAAGGCCACAAGTTACCACAGAAAAGGCGGGAACAGCGGCCATCTTGAGTGAGCCGGCTGTTTCTCCCGCGGGGCAGCCTTAGCAGGTTAAAAAGAAATGCAAGTCGCATAAAGAGGTTTCTGGACCGGTTAAGACTGTGCAGGCCTTTCCTGAAGCTCAGGAAGGGGTTTCTGCTTTATTTTCCCCGGATTTTATTTTGGCTCTGCATAAGGCCTACTTACTGAAGACTTCACAGTTATTTAACTCCTCTGTTGAGACTACTCTTTCTGATAATTTGAAACCTGACTTAGCTGCAATGGACCCAGGTGAGGGTCCTTCTCAAAAGCTGTCCTCCGTGGGGACGGGCTTCGATAGCGCAGGGCCACAGGTCCCACTGCCTTCAGGAATGGAGGAGGGAGAGATCCTCTCCGATGCAGGCATTGATGCTTGGCCTATTGAACTGGAGGAACGTGAGCTGACTCCAGGCGAGGACCCTAATGTTTTTAGGGTTTTCCATAAAGAGGAGCTAGGAGCTCTTATTACTCAGTCCTTAGCCGCTCTGAATATTGTTATGCCTGCTGCGCCTCAGGAGCCATTGGAGGATCCGTTGTTGCAGGGATTTAAGGCAGAGCAGCGCTGTTTTCTGGTTCACTGGGTGATAAAGCAAATGGTGGAATCTTAGTGGGAGTTCCCGGAGGCTACCCTACGGGGGGATCGCGCTCTGGGTCGTCTTTACCCCATTCCCTTAGAGGATAGAGAATTGTTTAAGATGCCGAAAGTGGATGCCTTGGTGTCGGCGGTGACAAAGCGGACAACAATTCCAGTGGAAGGGGGCACTGCCCTAAAAGACCTGCAAGATCGTAAGCTTGAGGTGCTCCTGAAACAAGCCTTTGATTCTAGTGCGCTGGCTTTACAGACTTCCATAGGTGGAGCTTATGTGTCCAGAGCTTCCATCCGTTGGCTCCAGGGTGAGGCTGCTACAGAAGCAGGAGAAACCTCGTCCGTGGAGGGAGCTAAGTTGGAGTCCACTGCGGCTTACCTCGCCGACGCCTTCTATGATTTGGTTAGGATTTCCACGAAATCCATGGCTTCGGTGATTGCGGCCAGGCGTAAGGAACTGGGCGGCTGATGCTTCTTCTAAATCTCGGCTCAGTAAGCTCCCATACCAAGGGCAAACTGCTTTTTGGTGAGACCTTGGAAAAGATTGTTAAAGATCTTGGGGATTCCAAGGGGGGCCATTTACCAGAAGACCATCCTAAGTCTCCCAGAGCGGGAGTGGTTCCCTGCAGTCAGGATAGAGATTTTTGCCGATTCCGGAGGGCTCGGTTCTCTCCATATCCAAAGCCTCGTTTCAGGCCTCGTAATCAGTTCTTTCGGAGTGCTAGAGGATTCGGCAGAGGATTTTTCAATGCTCAGCAGGGCTCCGCGAAAAAGCCTCAAAGAAGGTCAGCCGGTTCAGGCAGAGATACCTGTAGGAGGTCGCTTACAGGAGTTTTTCTCTGCCTGGACTGCAATAACATCGGACCGATGGGTGCTAGAGATTGTTCGAGACTGTTATGCGCTGGAGTTTGCGCAACCGTTGACAGACGCCTTCATGGTGTCTTCCGCGGGTTCGGGGCAGAAAAGGCAGGTGGTAAACGATACTCTTCGGCGTTTGTTGCAGCTTCAAGCGGTGGTACCAGTGCCCCAAGACCAGTGCGGATTAGGTCGATACTCGATTTATTTGGTGGTTCCCAAGAAAGAGGGTTCTTTTCAACCCATTCTCGATCTCAAGCATGTAAACCGCTCATTAAGGGTATCTCATTTTCGGATGGAAACGCTGTGATCCGTTATTTGGGCGGTGAGACCAGGGGAGTTTCTCACAGCCATAGATCTCACGGAGGCTTACCTTCACATCCCGATCAGGCCGGATCATCAGCGCTTTTTAAGATTTGCGGTGCCCATGGGCCATTTTCAATTTCGAGCCTTGCCCTTCGGTCTCGCGATGGCGCCTCGAACATTCACCAAGGTTATGGTGGTAGTGGCGGCATTGTTGCGGAGGGAAGGCATTCGAGTACACCCTTATCTGGACGATTGGTTGATCAGAGCGGAGTCGCTCCCAGATTCCGTGGCAGCGACGGCTCGAGTGGTGCAAGTTCTAGAGCAGCTCGGCTGGGTGGTCAACCTTTCGAAGAGTCTCCTTCTTCCGGGGCGTCAACTTACTTACCTCAGAGCGTTATTCGACACGGTAGTAGGGTCGGTGTTCCTACCCGAGATCCGGGTGTTGAAGATCTTGTGGCAGGTGCAGGCGTTCTTACGGCTGTCAGCTCCTTCGGCATGGAGATACCTACAACTCTTAGGAACCATTAGCAACTCTGGAATTGGTTCTGTGGGCCAGGGCGCATATGCATCCGCTGCAGCAAGCGTTACTGTCCAGGTGGTCCCCGCAGCGTCACCCTCTCTCTCAAAAGTTGATCTGTCTGGAGACGGTACGTCTCAGTCTGCATTGGTGGTTAGACGAGGGGCATCTGTGCACAGGGGTTCCGCTAGAGGATCCCACTTGGGTGATTATCACCACAGATGCCAGCTTAGCGAGCTGGGGAGCGCATTGTCAATCTCGCCTAGCTCAGGGACTCTGGTTGATACTGGAGAGCTCTTGGTCGATCAATCAGTTGGAGCTCAGAGCGGTACGTTTCGCGCTTCAACACTTTCAGTCTTTCATAGAGGGCAGAGCGGTTCGCGTTTTTTCCGACAATGTGGCAATGATCTCGTATATCAACCGGCAAGGCGGCACCGGCAGTCTGGCTTTGTTGGAAGAGAGTCAGCTGTTGATGGACTGGGCGGAAAGTCATCTCCTGGCCTTGTCCGGCAGCTCATGTAGTAGGAAAGGACAATGCAGGCGGATTATCTTAGTCAGAATGCTCTAGATCCCGGAGAGTGGGAGTTGAATGCAACGGTATTTCATGACATTTCCCAACGCTGGGGGCAACCAGTGATGGATCTGATGGCTACTCTATGCAATGCCAAGGCGTCTCGTTTTTTCAGCAGACGCAGGGAGCACATGTCGGAAGGTCTGGATGCTCTCGTTCAACCATGGCCGGAGGATCGTCTTCTCTACGTGTTTCCTCCGTGGCCTATGATTGTCCGGGTCATTCGGCGCATTGCGGATCACAAAGGGAACGTGATTCTCATCGCGCCGGACTGGCCCAGGAGGCCGTGATATGCAGATCTGATGCGACTTTTGGTAGATTCTCCGTGGTGGCTCCCGACCCGCATCAATCTCTTGTGTCAGGGTCCGATTCTAATGCCGCAAGTGGATCGCTTCTTGCTTATGGCTTGGCACTTGAAAGGGAACGGTTGAGCCGCAAGGGGTATTCGGCTGAGGTGATAGCCACCATGTTGAGTTCCTGGAAAAGGTCTACTTCATTATCATATGTTCGCGTATGGTGCGTGTTCGAGGCTTGGTGTGCTCAACGTAGCGTTTGGCCATTTTCGGCGGTGTTGTCCCATATTTTGTCTTTTCTGCAAAGTGGCCTGGAGAAAGGTTTGGCGTTCAACACTCTCAAAGTGCACTTGGCCTTAGCGTGCTATCACGGTGCGGTACAGGGCCGCCGCTTGTCTGCGCATGTAGATATTCGCCGTTTTTTCCGAGCGGCCGGTCTTCTCAGGCCTCCCTTACGGTTGGTGGTTCCAGCTTGGGATTTGAACGCCGTTCTGGAGGCGTTAGCGCAACCTCCGTTTACGTCTGTTATCTGGGGGTTTGAAGGAACTTTCTTGGAAGATGGCTTTTCTGGTCGCGTTGTGCTCTGCGGAAGAATTTCGGATTTGCAAGCGCTGTCGTGTAGAGAGCCTTACCTGCAGTTTTTGGCGGAAAAAGTGATTCTGTGTCCGGTACCCTCTTCTTCCTAAGGTAGTGTCTTCTTTTCATGTAAATCAGTCGGTATCGTTACCAGTGTTCTCCAACTCCACCGGCTCTCTGATGGATTGGGTTCTCAAAAGTTTGGATCTAGGCAGAGTCTTGAAAAAATACCTCAGTCACTAAGGTTTTCCGTAGATCAGATCGGTTGTTCGTACTTTTCGGAGGACCGCACAAACGGATGGCGGCGTCGAAAGCATCAATTTCCAGATGGATAAAGCAGACGATAGTGTCAGCTTATGAGGCCAGTGGGAGAGCGCCTCCCGATGGCCTCAAAGCTCATTCTACACGGGGTCAAGCGGCGTCTTGGGCTGAGTATGCTGCAGTTCCTCCGGTAGATATCTGTAGGGCTGCTACTTGGTCTTCCTTACATACTTTTACAAAGCATTACATATTGGATGTTCACGCCAGGGGCGATGCAAAGGTGGGGGCAGCTGCTCTTGTGGTGGGGCTCGCTGGTCCCTCTTAACTTTAGGTACTGCTTTGGTACTGCCCTATCGTTTGCTGGACTGGCCCGGAGAGACGAGAAGGAAGGAGAAATTAGGCCTTACCTGCTAATTGTCTTTCCTTGAGTTCTCTCCGAGCCAGTCCAGGGCCCACCCGTATTCACTATGATTGGATATTGTTCTTTTTCTCGGTTTTTCTGCAACACGCTCCGTTTACCTGTCTCCGAGTTGTTGTTAGAAGTGGTGCTGCGGATTACCGTGTTTTTTGGGGCTTCCTCGGGAGTGCCGGGGTGATCAAATTAAAGTAAAAAAAAAAAAAGGGGAAAAGCAATGTGCAGTTGCGGCACATAAATTGCTAAATTGTGGATTTTTGTTTTGTCTGGGGGGAAACTGCATAGTTCTCAGTCCTGGGGTTCTTTGTTTTAAAAGTTAACGTGTTAGCTGCTTTGACATTAGAAGACTGGAGCAGTGGAGCCAGGGGGAGTGGCTTCAGCTGGTTGGAAAGCTTTAAGATTACAGTCCTCAGCTGCTGAAGGGGATTGACAACCCTATCGTTTCCTGGACTGGCCCGGAGAGAACTCAAGGAAAGACAATTAGCAGGTAAGGCCTAATTTCCCCTTATTAGGTATAGGTATTTGCTGATCAGTGGTTTACTATGAGATGCACATCTCCAACTTCTATTTCTCACTGACCTGGCTAATAGAGCGAAACCAGGTGTTCTATTAACATGGAGTTAGTACATAGGGATCTATACTGTACTGTAGTAATTTGACTTGAGCTTTTCAAATAAGTGTATGGATATTCTAGGGCCTGCTACAGTATTTATAGTGCTGTTTTTTTCTGGGTAGGTCCCTTGTATGAGTTTTGGAAGTCTATACTGGTATGGTAGATATGTTTTTTTAAATCTTAGGTGACTTCTATAGGGTTTTATATTAGTTCCCAGTATGCCTGGCCCAGAATCAGATTTTTAACATAGTTAGTTCTGTGGTTAATGTCCTACTTCTGCTCTGCACCCATTGCTGAGGGAGAGGTTTCTGTGGATGCAGGAGATATATTTATTTTATTTTATTTATTTATTTTTCTTATATACCATGCTATTCGATATCAGTGCGGTTTACATGGAACATCAAGGTATTTTACGGTGGGGGATTACACCGTAATTACAAATAACAGGGATCTCAACTTGGATAACCATATTAACTATTTACACATATATTTACAGGGAACATGGGCTATGGAGGGTTAAGTGGCTTGCCCAAGACCACAAGGAGCACCTTTGGGACTAGAAACCCCAGTCCTTCCGGCCCAAGGTTGCTGTCCTCTAGTGGGATTTGAACCCCCGACCTTCTGGCCTGAAGTACCTTGCCCCAACCACTAGGCCACTCCTTGCCCCAACCACTAGGCCACTCCTCCACTCATCTCAAAAAGAAAAAGTGAGAACCATAACGCAATTTATAACGGAATAAAATGAGTTATAATTTGGTCTTAGAAACTGTGCTGCGGTTCTCACTTTTTCTGTTAGTTCCTTTGTGTGCGAGCATCTTGCATTTCCTTTGTTCTTTACGGAATATATATTTACATTAACACCATGCTGGTCCAGTGTGCAGTTTCGTTAGGTATGGTGGAGTTGCTAAACCCTTCTTGGTGTTTATGTTGGAGTGGGAGGTGTTGTGTTTGTCTCACAAAGTCCCTCTTGTTTTTCAGAGGGTGGAAAGTGCTGTTTTGGGGTACCAAGTCACTCTTGTTTTTGTGGAAGTGGGAGATGCTGCATGGATGCTGTTGAGCCCCTCTTGTGTGGCATATTTAGCAGCATGTTTCCTTGACTCTGCACTGTATAAGAAATGCCATACTGGGTCAGACTAAGGTCCATCAAGCCCAGTATCCTGCTTTCAACAGTTGCCAATCCAGGTCACAGGTACCTGGTAGGTTCCCAAAAAGGCACGCAGGTTCCACAATGCTTCTCCCAGGGCAAGCAGCGGATTTCCCAGGTCCTCTTTAATAATAGTTTATATACCTTTCCTCCAGGAACTTGTCCAAACCTTTGTTTAAACACAGCTTTTACTGCATCTTCTGGTAACTAATTTTAGAATTTTATTACACAAGGCCATAGGCTAACTGCAGGGAGGTAGTTACATCGCCCTGCAGTTACCACATTTCAGCATGGCAAAATGGCTGCCGATGAAAATAAGGCCATCCACTGAGGTGGCATTAGTTGCACTCACAATACTTGCGCTGAGCCATTATGTTAGTTTCTGCTGACAATGCAGATGTTTGTGTGAGAGCTCTTTCATCTCACTCTGTAGTAAAGTATAATTTTGGGAAAGAAATCCTGTAAACCTAACAGTAATAGGTAAAAGCATTTTTTTTGCTACTTATGTCTGTTTTTAGTTTGTATTAATAGATCTTCACCAAGTAGGGAATATATCTCTGTTCTGCATATGTGTGACTGAGGCTACATGTTCTGTTAGCATGGAGTTTCTATGTAGGAAGCTGTAGTAATCTGACTTATTCAGTTTTCTGAATGGGAATATGGAACTGCAATATTTATGATGCTGCCTTTTTCTGAGTATGCTCCATGTGAGTTTCGGAAGTTAGTGCTCTTAAGGAATAGTAGATTTGCTCTGTGTCCTGTGTTCTTGGTGAGGTCAACTGTAGGGTGTTGGTTTGGGAGTGGGGCATACTGGAATATGTATTGTTTTTGAGATTTGCAGTTTTGCATTTTCTATGCTGCCAGACTGAAATTTAAAATATTTTGTCAGTTCAGATTCAAGGAAATTTCAAATTTTAAGGGAACTTCTCAGTTTAATTTTGTTTGGTAGCCTGATAGCTTCACTGCTGCTGAATTCCGGACTTTTCCAACTCTAGCACAATCCAATCCAGTGTTTGAATTCATGGCTACCAGGATTAGTTTCTCATTTTATATCTCCCCCCCTCATTAATTATCTGTTGATAGCAAAATAAATCTGATACGCAGATACTTATAATGGTTTGATGGGGGGCTGTATAAGTGTCTTTTCATTAATCAAATTTAATGTTTTATTATTATGTTTGTTTTATTGTAACTTTTGTTACTAAATTGCATGTATATATTTAAAAGCCACCTAGGATTTTAGATGGGTGGCAAATACAGTGATGGCCAAAAAATTAAGGCAGGTATCTTTTTCTACAGTTTATTATTAAATAATGTACTGTGGAGATGTCACACGTGCTTACTTATTTAATCAGCATGGCGATTAGTCACACCATGCGTATGGCGTCCATTTTAGTTTTATTTATTTATTTATTTTTATACCGCGCTCTTTAGAATCAGTGCAGTTTACATGTATACCACCAGGTACTTTTTATTCCCTTGTCCCCGAAGGGCTCACAATCTAAGTGTACCTGAGGCAATGGAGGGTTAAGTGGCTTGCCCAAGGCCACAAGGAGTGGCCATGGGACTAGAGACCCCAGTCCCTCCGGCCTGAGGTTGCTTGTCCCCATGTGGGAATTGAACCCCCAGCCTTCCGGCCTGAGGTAACCTGTCCCAACCACTGAGCCACTCCTCCTTTACTTACACTCTGTAGTTATGTTTCTTGGATGAAGTTTTGAATTTTTACAACTAGAAAAAGATTGAAAGTTACGTGTAAAATATACAATCAAGATGGGTAGAAAGTACGATCTTAATGACTTTGTAAAGGGACAAGTTGTCGCACTCCACGCTAAAGGATATTCGCAATGTGCTATTGCAAAACATTTGCATATATCAAGGTGTGCAGTTCAGAATGTTCTGAAATCAGGTGGCCGTACATATCATTCGAAATGTGGGCTCAGACTGATAACTACTAGACGAGATGACCGATTCCTCAAAAGCATTATTACATCTAGTCCACATACTAAATCTCAATGTGTGGCTCAGTTAGCTAGTGATCGAGGAATAAAGATAAGTGCCAGATCTGTCCAACGACGGCTTGTGGATAAATTCATACTCGTGGCCAGAAGACCTTCCAAGAAGCCTATGATGACCAGGAAACAAATTGCTGCCCGCATACAGTTTTGTAGCAAGATGAAAGACAGATCTGCTGAATGGTGGGAGAGAGTAATGTTCACAGATGAAAGTACATTTCAGCAAGTACATGGGAGTGGTTACAACTACATCCGTCAACCAGCAGGCGAGAGACTAAATCCGAAGTACACGATCAAGACTGTTAAACACCCACCATCAGTCATGGTATGGGGTGGTATCTCGGCGAATGGACGATGTGGCCTGCACATTTTTGAGAAAGGTGAAAGAGTAAATGCTGCAAAATACATATCCGTGCTGAGTAGTAAAGTTAAAATACACATGGATGTTTCTGGCACAACTATATTTCAGCAGGACTCGGCACCGTGCCCCACTGCAAAAACAGTCAAAAAATGGTTTGTGGACAATAAGATCGAACTGCTACCAAGTTGGCCATCAAACTCTCCGGATCTCAATGTAATTGAAAACTGTTGGAATCTTATGAAGAAAAAGGTGGCAGACACCGTCCAGCTTCAGAAGCAGATTTAAAGAACATACTCAAGCATGTATAGGTCAACGAAATCACTCCAGCATACTGTAAAACGCTAGATAACAGTATGCCTACAAGAATCCAGGCTGTTGCTGAAAAATCATGGACACCCTGTCAAATATTGACACATATATTGTTTCCTGAATACAACTTTGAAAATGACATATATGTATTTGGTTCTTAAAGCTTTTGACCATGGAAGTGACAATAACACATACTTTTCTAATAAAATTCTGATATTTTGGCCTCTGCCTTAATTTTTTGGCTACTACTGTACATTTAAAAATATAGTATACTAAATTTATGCACATGATGCCGCAGTGAGTCTCCACACGTGGCCCTCCATCACTGTGAGAGGAAAGCAGAAACCTCAGATTGGGACCTACATTGAATACTACATTGGGAATAAAATGGTCAGACGACAAAGTTTAAAGAGAATTTTATTTTCAATGTAATTATCTGACTTGGTGCTATTTTTATATTTTATACAGTACATGGAAATGCATCTCTTTCTATTTCTCTAGTATTGCACTGTATGCAGAATCTAGCTTCTTGAGGTTGCAGTTTAATTTTTATTTACATGCAGGGCCGGCCCGTCCATTGAGCAAGAATGTTGTTTGCACAGGGCCCCGCGCAAACAACATTCTGCATTAAATTAAAAAAAACAAATCAAAACTGTCTGCTGCTGCCGCTGCTGCCGTGGCAGCGGCAGAATCAAGTGTCCCGCGGCCCCCCGCCTGCCCGGCAGAGCCCTCCGTGAAGCAATCCTCTCGGCGCCGGCTTTCAGAGCCGTGAAGGGAGAGTTTCTCTCTCGCGGCTCTGTTAAGCCCGCCAGGGCTGATGGGAAACAGGAAATGCCTGTTTCCCATCAGTGCCTCCCATGGGACACCTGATTCTGCCTCTGCCACGGCAGCAGCTAAGGCAGCAGCAAACTTGTTTTGTTTTTATTTTAGGACTGGTATTGAGCTGATGGGGGGGGGGTTAGGGCTGGTAATGGGCTATGGGGGGGGTTAGGGCTGGTAAAGGGCTATGGGGGGGTTAGGACTGGTAATGGGCTATGGGGGGTTAGGACTGGTAATGGGCTATGGGGGGGGTTAGGATTGGAAGTGGGCTGATGGGGGACTTAGGACTGCTAATGGGCTATGGGGGGCTAGGACTGGAGGTGGGCTGATGGGGGGTTAGGACTGGTAATGGGCTATGGGGGGGTTAGGATTGGAAGTGGGCTGATGGGGGGGTTAGGACTGGTAATGGGCTATGGGGGGGCTAGGACTGGAGGTGGGCTGATGGGGGGGTTAGGACTGGTATTGGGCTATGGGGGGGCTAAGATTGAAAATGGGCTGATGGGGGGTTAGGACTGGAAGTGGGCTGATGGGGGGCTTAGGACTCATAATGGGTGGGAGGGGTTCTAGGACTGGAAATGGGCTGAGTGGAAGGGGGGCTTGAACTGCAAATAGCTGATGGGGAGGGAGGTTTGGAATGGAAACGGGCTGTGAGGGGAGGGAGCTAGGACTGGAAATGGGCTGATGGAGGGGCTAGGATAGGACTGGAAATGGGCTGTTAAGATTGGAAATGGGCTGTGGTAGGGGCTTGGATTGAAATGGACTCATGGAGGGGCTAGAACTGGAAGTAGGCTCATATGGGTCTAGGATTTGACATGGGCTGATGGTGGGGCTAGGAAAGGACTAGAAATGGGCTGATGGGGGGGCTGGGATTGGAAATGAGCTGATGGAGGGACTCTGATAGGACTAGGAATGTATGGGGGAGCTAGGACTGGAAATGGGCTGATGGGGGGCTAGGACTGGAAATGGGCTAATGCGAGGACTAGAAGGGAGCGGATGCTGGGTGGGGCTGGAACTAGAAGTGAGCTGATGTTGGGGGAGGATTAGAATGGGATGGGACTAGAAGAGTGAAATGGAGAAGGGAAAAATATTTTGTGTGGGAGGGAAGAAAAATCTACAATTGGCCAGGTATTGGGGAAGTAAGTGGGGATTGAGGATGGAGGGGTAAAATTTGAGTGGATGAAATAGGAATGAGGAAAGAGTAAAAGGAGAAAGGTTAGTATGTTAAAGCAGATGTAGAGAGAGAATGGAAAAAGAACTAGAAGAGAAGAAAGGACAAATGGACAGCAGACGATGGAGAGTTAGCAGAAGACCCGAAGAAACCAGAAGAAAGTGGCTGGAGCAATTGCAACTGAAAAAAAAATGCACAAAAGGTAGAAAAATATCTCTTTATTTTGAATTTATTAACTGGAATATGTAGCTCTGGGAAATGTGCATCATTAACGTCTGCACTTTGTTTAGTACAAGAGGAAATTAATTTATAGTTTTATTTCTACAGTGGTGTTGTACATTCCAAGTTTGGCTTTTGGGGTTCCTAGTTTAATTATTGTCTTTGTTTCTAAATTGTAATTCCTTGTTTGGTGATGGTCTGTGTTCTGCATGTGTAACTGAGCTGAGGTATTCTGATTATGTAATTCCTATTTGACATTGCCACTTGTTCTCTTTCCCCAGTAGGTCGTATATTGTTGTTCTCTGAAATGTATTGGTTTAATATTTGCAGTGCTGCCTTTTGATAGGTAGAGTATGGTGCTTTGTGAGTCCTGGTAGTGCTGTTATGATACAGCGGGTTTGCTATGGGTTCTAAATGGGCAGTATTTGTAGTAGTTCCTAATGTGGCTGGTGGTTGGCACTGAAGTATAGTCTTGTAGAAATCTTTTAGTCTTTCTTTATCCATACACTCATTAAGAGGTATGTTTACTAAAAGTGTATGGTAACATTATGCAAATATTTATGCAAATGAGTCTCTGCACATGACTTTGCACCCCTTTTGGGCCGCCCCTGTCTACATGTGTTTATTTTTAGGTTATGGTCACTTATTCTGTACTTGGTGAGGGTCTGTGTTATGAGTGTGACCAAGACCAGATGTTCTGTTAACATGGAGTTTGTATGTAGGGATCTGTTTTGTAGTAATCTGAATTGTTCAGCTTTTCAAATAGGTGTTTGGATGTTCCATGGCCCATTGTAGTATTTACAGTGATGCTTTTTTTGGATGGGCTCCTTATGTGAGTTTTGAAAGTTGGTGCTGATATGGTATGGTAGATTTGCTCTGTAGATACTCAGTGACTTTGTTGTAGGGTTTTGTTTTATTCACAATATGCCTTGTACTGGAGAATGTTAGTGAGATGATCAGAATTAGATTTTTTTCCAAGGTACTGAGTTCTGTGGGTGAATGTCTTGGTTCAGTTCTGCACCCACTGTTGAAGGGGGTTCTGTGGATGTAAAATATATGTTCAGAAAGAAAAAGCAAGAACCATAATGTGGTTTATAACACAAAAATGAGTTATAATTTAGTTTTATAAACTATGCTATGGGTCTCGCTCTTTTAGTTATTGGTGTGCAAACATCTTGCATTTCCTCCATCTAATCTAATAGGCGTTTTGGTTTGGTTCAATCCTTGACTGGAGTTTTGAGAGAGCCTCCCCCCTTCTATGGGAGGGGGGGCTCCATCTCATCCTTTGCTTCAGGCAGAAGATTGCTTTGAGCCGCCCCTCCCTCCCTCTCCAGCACTATCTAAGACCTTGTCTTGGTGACGCGTGAGGTCTGCTACCTTCACACCAGGCAGGCATGTAACCAGGCTATCCTCACATTCACCAGCTACCCACCTATCTACATGTCTAATGATCAAATCACCAGCAATAATGGCTGTCCTAACCCTTCCCTCATGGGCACATGGCCCTGGAGAAACCTCTGTGCAAGAGGGTTTTACATCACCTGGAGGACAGGTCCTAGCTACAGGATCACTTTGTGCCACACCAGGGTGATGCTGTCCTGTCATGTGACCTCTCTCCTCCATGGCAACAGGGATGCTGCAAGACTGGAGGTGGGACTTCAGTACTACATCCCTGTAGGTCTCGTCTATGCACCTTCTTTGCCTTCCTTATGTCCTCCAAGTCTGCTGCTCTAGCTTCCAGAGATCGGACTGGTTCCCTGAGAGCAAAGAGCTCCTTGCACCTAGTGCACACTTAAGATCCCTCACCAACTGGGAGAAAATCATACATGTGACACTCAGTGCAAAAGACTGGAAAGCCCCCATCTCGCTGCTGGATTGCTGTCTGCATCTTAGTTTTAAGGTTGTGTTTAGGTATTTATTAGAATTTATATACTGCCACTTCCAAAGATCAGCGGTGGTTTACAAAAAACAAAACAGGAACTTTACATTATAACATCAGAAAAACTTACATACAATGCAAATGTAATAAACAATTAACATAAATATATACAAGAATCAGATGCAATATTAAAAATGTATTGGTGTATGAGAGGTAAGGATGAAGGGAGTAGAGTTTATCAGAGGGATTGAGATGTTTGAGGCTGTTGGTTGTTGGTGGAGGAACCATAGTATTCAATGAACAGGTGCATTTTAAGCTCTTTATGGAAGGTTTGCAGGTCCTTAATAACTCTTAAGTTATCTGGTAGTGCATCCCAAATGGATGGGGCAATGTAAGTAAAGGCTCTATTGCTAATGGTTTTATTAACATTGCGGAGGTGAGTTGGAATTGTTTTTTGGGAACAAACCCTCCTGGTTCTTGTAGTGCTGGGTGGGTTGAGGAGGGAGCTGAGTAATGAAGGGGCAATTTTGTTGTACAATTTGAATGTTATTACAAGGTATTTGTATTTAGTCCTTGTAGCGATGGGGAGCCAGTGGAGGGAGTAGAGAAGCGGCGTGATATCAGCATAGTGAGCCTTGTGTATAATGCGGGCAGCGAGGTTTTGTGCTAGCTGAAGCTGATTGATGATTTTCTTGGGTAGACCGTACAAAATGCTATTACAGTAGTCCAAATGGGGTGTTATCAAGGCTTGCAGGACTGATCTAAAATCTTGGCTTTCCAGTAAGGACTGGAGATGTTGCAGCATTTTTAGTTTGAGATATATGATCTTTGAGATAGCTTTTATGTGGGGGACTATGGAAAGGGATTGATCTAGGATGATTCCTAAGTATTTGATTTCTTGTTTGATTCTATCTCTGAGTTACCTAGGTGACGTTTTGATGAGGGGGTGAAGTTTTGATTTCAGATAATGTATAACACATCCTTTTTCTTTGTTGATTTTTAAGTTGTGTATGTTAAGCCAGTCAGTTATGTCAATGAGGCAATCTTGGATTTGAGAGCAGGTGGGGTTATTGGTGTCAACTGGATGATATAATATCTGTGTAGAGGCGATAGTATATGTTTAAGAGGTATTTAAGTTATTTACTTACTAAGGTTTGCTGGGGATACTTATACTAATAAAACTATACCTAATACGTTTAATGGACCTTGTTCACCTCAAGCTTAATTAATCTCAGGTCTTTAATGTATGCCTGGTGAGGATAAATAGCTGCACCTGAGAGTGAATATGGCACCTCTCTTACCTTTTAAGAGGTTTAAGTACCTGTAAAGCTACAATTATCCCAGAGGTGGGTGGAAGTCACGGAGGGAGGGAAAGAAGACTTATTAAAAGCTGGCTGCTACTCAGTACCCCGTCCTGTACTTCTAAGGTAATCTGTGACCAACTTCCTGGGTGGATTCCCACAGCCCTTGCTTGGCTAGAGGGAGTCTTTCGGAATGCCCCTTTGATCAGTCACTTGGTTTTAACACCTATTTAAAACAATTTCACAGAACAATTTCATCCCCCATGACTGCAATTCTTGTCCTGTGGAGCTGGAGGTCTCCCTCACCTCCTGTTCCCCCTGGCATTATTGCTCGGAATTCTTCCAGTCTTATCCCCTGCTCTTCCTCTGCCTCCCTTCCGCCCTCTGCCTCAGCTGTTGTTCTCTTGCAGCTAGCTCTCCTGAATTGTCGCTCCCTCCGATCAAAAACCCCCCTTATTCAAGATCTTATCTCGCAACACTCACTTGACGCTTTGTTTCTAACGGAGACATGGCTTAAGGAGGGTGAGGAGCCTCTCCTGAACCGTAGTCTCCCCCCTGGCTACTCGGCCCTCTCGACCTGTCGCTGGGGTCGGCGTGGTGGGGGGTTGCCATTCTCTACCGCTCCTCCTTGGCTCTTCAGGAAATCTCCTCCCCTGCTCTTCACTACCCTGAATCCCTCCTCCTCCGTACTAACTCCGCCTCCCCTTTACACTTTCTTCTCATCTATGCCCCTCCCTCCCTACCCGGCCCTCATTGGGACTCTCTTGTACTGACTCTCTCTGAGCTTTCCCTTACCCACCAACAACTCCTGGTCTTGGGTGACTTTAATATTCATGTGGACTCTCCTTCCGCCTCCCGCGATTCTGCTTTTCTCTCTGATCTCTCCCTGCAGCAGCATGTCTGCGGTCCTACACACTCTGCTGGTCACTCCCTGGATCTGGTCATATCCCACTCCCCCTCCCCTCTTACTCCCTCTTCCCTACGCACTCTTTCTGTTCCTTGGTCAGATCATTTTTGCCTGCTCTTCTCCATCCCACTACCTTCCCCCCCTCTTGCTCAGGACACAACTTCCCTTCCATCTCGTTTGGTTCGCCGAATTACGCCCGTCACTCTTGCTCAATTCCCCTCCTCCGACTCCCTCTTTCCTCCTGATTTTCACCTTCTCCCCGTGGATCTTCAGGCTCAGTCCTGGAGTACCATCCTCGCGGGTGCACTAGATCAGCTTGCCCCGCTTAGGCCTCTTACCCCCTCTCACCTCCATCATCGCTATCCTTGGTTTCACCCAGGCCTATACCTCCACCGCTCCTATTTGCGTTGCGCGCAGCAACATTGGCGGAAAAATCCATCTCCTTCCACCCTAGCTCATTTTCGACACTGCCATTCTCACTACCGTCACTTGTTGTACTCTGCTAAGTTGGACTACTTTTCTAAATGTATTTCCTCCGCAGCTAACTCTACTCGTCAACTCTACTCTACTCTTCGGTCTCTCTCTGCTTCCCATTCTCTCACCTCACCCCTTCCCTCCCCTATTTCCCCTGATCCCACCCTTCTAGCCTCCCATTTCGCCACCAAAGTCCAAACCCTCCATTCTCTTTTTCCTTCCTGCCCTCCCCCCCTCTCTCCTGCCTCCCCTTCTCCTCCCCTCTTCTCTTCTCCCCCCTCTACCCACCTTCCACCTCTCTCCCACCGGTGGTCTTCCTTCCAACCAGTGACTATCTCAGATCTGTCTAAGGTTTATTCTACAACTCAGAAATCCACCTGCTCCCTAGACCCCATCCCCTCCCAATGGCTCCTCGATGCTTCTCTGGCCCTTTCCCAGCTCATTCTTTCCATTATCAATTTGAGTCTCTCATCCGGTACCTTCCCCCTTAGTCTGGAAGCATGCCATCGTCTGCCCCATTCTTAAAAAAGACTCCCTTGATCCCTCCTCCCCAGCCAACTGGCGACCCATTTCAAACCTTCCCTTTCTTTCGAAAATTCTTGAAAAACTGGTCTATGCACAACTCTCCTCCCACCTCGAAGCTTCCCTGATACTGCATCCTCGTCAATCCGGTTTTCGTCCTAACCATAGCACTGAATCCATTCTACTTTCTCTTCTTAACGACTTGCATATTGCCCACGATCACGGCCTTATTTCCATTGCTGTCTCCCTTGACTTGTCTGCTGCCTTCGACCTTGTGGATCATCACACCCTCCTAAATCGTTTACAAAACATTGGGCTCTCTGGTTCTGTTCTCTCCTGGTTTCGTTCTTATCTCTCCCATAGGTCCTTCTCAGTTTCCTCAAGTGTTTCTTCCTCTCCCCCCAACCCCCCTCCCATGTGGTGTCCCCCAGGGCTCGGTCCTTGCCCCTCTTCTCTTTAATGTCTTCATGGCCCCCCTTGCCCTCCTGGTCCAGCAGCACAGCATCACCGCCCATTACTACGCAGATGATATTATTATTCTTCACCACACAGACCCCTCTGCCCCAGATCTCACCCCCTCAACTCTTGTTTAGCCTCAGTGGCCACCTGGTTTTCCTCCAACTTTTTACATGTGAACCCCTCCAAAACCTTTGCTATCTGGTTCACTTTCGGTGCCCCAGCCCCTTCCATTGCTCCTCTTCTGTCCTCTTCCCCGCTGCCTCTTGTTTCTTCTCTGCGCTACTTAGGGGTTATTCTAGATTCTACCCTATCATTCACGGAACACATCTCCTCTGTGGTGAAACGGTCCTTCTTCACTTTGAGACAACTTTGTGCAGTTCACCCCTTTATCTCTTTCTCTTCCATGACCACACTACTCTTATCCCTTGTGATTTCTCGTTTAGATTATTGTATTGTTGTCCTTGCCAGTCTTCCCAAAACACAACTACAGCGGTTGCAATTAGTCCACCACACTGCAGCACAAATTCTGATGCATGCCTCACGCTTTGATCATATCACCCCTATTTTAATTCACCTACACTGGCTTCCACTCGTCTATCGTATTCATTTCAAAATTCTTATCCACGTGCACAGAACCATTCACTCCGGTGTTCCTCTTTATCTTGCAGACCAAATTCACCTTCACTCCTCGCACCGTTCCCTTAGATCGGTCCATCTGAACCGTATGTCCCTCCCCTCCCCATCACAGGCTCATCTTGAATCCACCCGTTCCTCTGCCTTCTTCTTCCTGGGCCCCCGACTCTGGAACTCGCTTCCCCTTGCTCTACGCCTTGAACCCTCCTTCAAATCCTTCAAGACCATGCTGAAGACTCACCTATTCTCCTCTGCTTTCCACCTTCCTCCCCCCCTGCTACCCTTTCCCCACCTTCTTGTTGAATGCTGTTGTTTCTCTACCCTCTGCTCCCTGTGCTATCTTCCCTCTGCTATGTCTGTTTGTCTTCTCTCCTTCTACTGTCCTCTCCCCTACTCTTTAATTATTATTGGCGTTCTTTTCCGTTTCCAGCAGCCCTATTTCTGGTATTGTGAACCACTCTGTGCCCCCGTGGTATATAAAATGCGTTAATAAAGATAAAGATCTCTTGTCCCTTATTTAGAAAACCTCTTTGTAAAGGTCTCTGGAAACAAAGAATACTGATCCTGTTTTTCCTTTTATGCTAAGTTATACTCTGATTTGATTTAAATTAAAGCTCTGCTGATACTAGGCCCTGACTATGAAATTTAAACTGAAAGCCCTCTGCTGGGTTTTAAATTTAAACTGAAAACCACCTGTTGAGTTTTTAATTTCAATAAAAGCACCTGATCCCCAGACCCCAGCTCCCACCCAGCCTGGGGGGAGCTTTTGACTCCCAGGGCAGGGCCTCCCCTCCCCCAGGAGAGCCTCCCCAGCTCACAGGGGGCCACCTGGCATTCTTTGCCCACAGATAGGCCAGGGTCACCACAGACCAGTGGGCCCTACAAGTGGTAAGGGAAGGGTATCTCCTTCACCTGCAGCAAACACCCCTAGGGTTCTTCCCAGGAGAGCCGGTGCAGCCTCTTTCACCAGACCTTGCTCCTCTCAGAGCTCGCAGGCCTGCTCAAGGACAGGGCAGTGGAGTCTGTACCCAAACATCTATGGGGAAAGGGCTTCTACTCCAGGTACTTCCTTGTCCCCAAAAGAACTGGGGACATCAGGCCCGTACTAGACCTGCGAAACCTGAACAAGTTTCTGGTGAGGGAGAAGTTCAAGATGCTCTCTCTTGGGACACTGCTTCCCTACCTCAACCAGAGAGACTGGCTCTGTTTCTTGGATCTAAAGGATGCATACACCCACATCCTGATCCACCCCTCCCACAGACTGTACTTAAGATTCGTGGTGGGAGGAGAGCATTACCAGTACAAGGTACTCCCCTTCGGCCTGGCCTCCGCCAAGGGTTTTCACAAAGCGTCTGGTAGTGGTGGCCGCCTATCTGCACCTACAAGGGGCTTTCGTCTTCCCCTATCTGGATGACTGGCTTATCAGAGGCACTGCAGCCATCAAGGCCAGCCAGGCTGCAGGCGGGCAGTCTGCCTCCTGTAGCACCTGGGATTTGTCATCAACTACTCCAAGTCCCATCTCTCTCCGGCTCAAGGCCTAACATTAGAACTTTGATTAATGTCGTAGGTTGTAAATATTTCAAAATTTTGTTGTAAGTTGTAAATAGTTGCTATGTCTATACTGTTTTTTGTATATAGTTGCAATTTTTTGCATAATGTTCTATGTATTTTACCTTTGTTCTATGTAAACCGCCCCTGATCTTGGGAAGTGGCGGTATATAAAAGTTTTTCAAATAAATAAAATAAATAAACATTACAGGGGCACATCTGGACATGTTACAGGCAAGAGTGGTCCTCCCAAGAGACCGTGCAGCTCGCCTTCAGCAGCTGGCGGCGAAGGTGCAGGACAGTTCCGCGCACCTCCGTCTCCTAGGCCACATGGCCTTGACAGTCCATGTCACCCCCTCAGCCAGCCTACTTATGCAGATGGCACAATGGAGCTTGCACTCACAGTGGACTCGGGCCACAGGCAGGCTGAGGGACAGAGTCAAGGTCACCAGCCAACTAGCGACCTCACTAAAGTGGTGGCAGAACTTGCATCACCTAAGGCAGGAATGCCCTTTCAGGCACCCACACCACAGCTCCCTAATTATATCATATTCATTTTGTGTAACAGCGACTTCATAAAGCAGCTGGTTAGGGATGTTACATTTCTACAGTAGATGCCCTAACTTGCCTTCATGAGACATCTACCCAAAGTCTATATTGGGGTAATTGGAATTTCCCATTATTATTGCATTGTTGGTTTTGTTAGTCTTCCTATTCTCTGCTAGAATTTTCGCCTTATTTTTTCCTGTGTATTCAGTGCTGGAGCATGATGCCAGCTAGCCATTACTTATCCCCTTAGAATTTACAAAAAATGCAGATTTCTAAAATAGCTGAAATATTTTCCTTCCAGACCACTCTTGTTCTGAAACAAAAGTGTAGAACTGAAGGTGCTTCTCAGTTCAGGAAACTTGAGTAAAATATATTGTACAATGAGAACTATCATCAGTTCTGAAACTCTTTATTTGGTCTAGTTTTAGGAAGCAGCTTGTGACTTTTGCCTGAATGCAGACACTGGAGGGGGTAGGTGTGTAAATTAGTTTAGCTTGTAGAGCAGTGTTTTACATGCTCAAATGAGCACTTAATAAAATTTACTGAGGGTATATGTGCCTAAAAGTAGGCATTCAGAACTCATTGGACCTACTTTTCAGCGCTATATGAATAGTTGTTCCCAGGGGCAGAGAATGGGCAAATATGCTGCTGTTGGCACATTATCTGTGCCTTGTGAAGGAAGGCTCGGAGTAATATTCTGTATGAGAAAGTCGAATTGTAGATACCTATATCTCCCTACATTATTGTGTTTATTTTAACAGACTTTGGTGCTAAAGGAAAAGCTGGGAAATACAAAATAAAATTATTAATGTTTAGTGTGTTACCCCTCCCCATGTCCTTACTTATCTGGGAGACACTGAGAACAAGACACTGGATCCTTTCTGAACAGGGTGGTAGAATGTCTAAATTCTTGTGCAGCTCAAAGCACGTAGATTGTTCCTAACAAATATTTCTCTAGATTCTCATCTTCAGAGTCTTCAGGTGTTGACGTGAATTGTTGTTGTTTACAGGGTCTCAGATTGAGCAGTGGGCTTGGAACCAGCATTGACAGGTTTCAAAGCTCCATGTGCCAGCTGCTGTATGGCACTACTGGCCCCCAGTACACCATTCTCTATAAATGCACACTTAAATGGAAAAAAAGAGAAAGAAATGGCTTTAAAAATGTTTTAGCAGCATAATTCATGTATGCTGTGTGCCTTGCTGCAGACAAGTCTGATGCCAGCAGGGTCCAGCAAGGATTTCACGGCTGTTCTCTAATTGGTCCTCAATTGTATTTAACAGGAAACAGTAATAAATGAACAGACGAGCACCTCTCTCTTAATTGGCTTTTATTTAGTGGTGTCTACTAGAGCTATGTACACAAATGGGAGCAGTTCCAGAAATATATTTCAGCTAACACAACGGACAGTAGAAAGTGCCCCTCCATCGAAATCTTTGGGCTCTATTTAAAAGAGGTGTCTGAGTCCAAGCTATGCATAGCAAAGTATTATTAGAGTGGACATCAGTGTGGTTGTAATTGCACACTTCTCTTCCCTAGCAACGGTTTCTAACAACATATCAAACAAGGATGTGATATACATATGTACACACAGATAAACACAGTTGAGCTGTTATGAGACGGATACATTAGCCCAGACAGATTCAAATCTGGTATGTCACCAGCAGTAGAGACAGAGACTTTATCTAGAGCAGTAGCCTTTGCACACAATTCCATGGTGGCAGGCTTCTGGGGAAGATTAATTGGTAGACAAATGGGGCAAAATTGTTTATCCTCTCTCCCAATCTCCTCCGTTCTGACCCCTATAAAATGTCAGTCAGACCCAACAATTTCTTTCTGTTTCTCTGGACTTCCTCAGTATTCTATCAAAAGGCTCCAACTTATACAAAATACGGCTGTAACACTAATTTACCTTGCAAAGCATTTGAACCGTAGGATACCCCGTCTAATGGAACACTGGTTGCCAGTATGAAGCCGGATCGAATTTAAAATGCTCATGTTGGCTCATGATTACTTTAATGCTTACTATCCTCTCTGCCTCTCCCCACGTCTCATGCCATTCTCTCCACAACCTCCGTTAAAATCTTTTCAGGCTTATCTTTTACTTGCTCCTTCCTTTCAGAAGCTTAGGTATGAGTGATTTAGAAATTCTGCCGTTGCAAGCTCTGCCCCTTCATTGTGGAACTCATTGCCACTGCACAGTAGATCAAAAAACCTGTATGAGAAATTTAAAGCACTTGTCAAAACTTGACATTTTCAGGCCTCATACAGTGATTATATTTAAACTGGGTCACTCCCTGTCCTCCTCTGTTGTGTATAGATCATTGTCATGCAACACACAATCTCAAGTAGAAGTTGTTATATGCATCCCCGTCTTGTTAACTCAATTCCTTGTGCTTGGTGGTGTGGTCTTAGATGAACGTCGTCTTAGAAACATAGAAATATGACGACAGAAAAAGACCACATGGCCTATCTAGTCTGTCCTTTCATATCAACAACTACAACAGTCCCCTTTTTACCTTTAGAGATCCTTTGTTTGTCCCATGTTTTTTTGAATTCAGATACTATCCTCATCTCTACCACCTCCACTGAAAGACTATTCCACGGATCCACCACTCTTTCCGTAAAGAAATATTTCCGCATATCACTCCTGAATCTATCCCCCTTCACCCTCATCCCATGTCCCCTCGTAGCAGAACTTGCGTTCAATTGAAAGAGGCTCTCTCCCCCTGTGCATTTATGCCATGGAGGTATTTAAACATCTCAATCATATCACCTCTATCCTACCTTTCCTCTGGTGTACATATTAAGATCCTTAAGTCTGTCCTCATATGCTTTATAATGAAGACCACTAACCATTTTAGTAGCCACCCTCTGTACTGACTCCATCCTGTTTATATCCTTTTGAAGGTGCGGTCTCCAGAATAGCACACTATACTCCAAATGAGGTCGCACCAAAGACTTATACAGAGGCACTATCACCTCCTTTTTTCTGCTAGCCATTCCTCTCCGTATGCACCCAAGCATCCTTCTAGCTTTTGCCGTCGCCTTTTCTACCTGTTTAGCTTCTTTGAGATCATCAGACACAACCACGCCTAGGTCCCGCTCTTTAGTGGACAAAAGTACTTCACCCCCTATACTATATTGCTCCCTTGGATTGCTGCAGCCCAAATGCATGACCGTACATTTAATAACATTAAATCCCAGCTGCCAAATTCTAGACCATTCTTCAAGCTTAGCTAGGTCCCTCCTCAGGTTCTCTACACCTTCCTAGGTTTCTGCTCTATTGCAGATATTGGTAAACCTTACCCGATAGCCCTTCCGCTATATCACTAACTAAGATGTTCAAAAGAATCGGACCAAGGACAGATCCCTGGGGCACACCACTGGTAACGTCCTTCTCCTCAGAGTGAGCTCCATTTAGCTGTACTCTTTTTCGTCTCCCACACAACCAATTTCTAACCCAAGCAGTAACTTTAGGGTCCATCCCTAGAGTGCTCAGTTTGTTTATAAGTTGCCAGGTTTATAAGTCTTGTGGATGTTCATATGACTGGAAGAGTTAGTTTTCTGCTGGATACACATACTATTGTAATTCACCCTGATGTCAATTTGAACCTATGGCAGTATACCAAATTTCTCAAATTTATTCACAACATGGGATTTTTTTAATCATCACTGAACTTAGTCACCCAGGAAACCCCCCCCCCCCCCCCCAAACATTATCACAGTAGCAGTCCTTGACTGAGCACCACAACTTCTCTGGGAACTTGGATATATGAACTCCAAGTCTGGCCATTAAATTTCATCATTGTGACATGACTGGGACAACATCTCTGTCCAAGGAATGTGAGTATTGCCTCCACAGTATCCCTGACCAGCCCAGGGCAGAGAGGCTTTGGCCTGGGTATCAAATCCAGGTCCCCTCTGCACAGCACTTCCACTGTTCCTCCAGGACAGCCCCAAATCTAGGATGTTATTCTCTAAAGACCAGCCGAACCAAGGGTTTCTGCCATCCTAGGCAGATCCTCTGTGCTGCCCCCCCCCCCCCACCCCATGCCTGTGTCTGCGTCATGCTGGCCCCCATCCCCGGTATCCATCTACCCACTTGGGGAAGACGGGGCGACATGACAATCCTTCCTTTGAAGCGACGCTCCTGCCCCTACTGATGCAACTTCCTATTGGAGGGGGCAGGAGTGGCAGACCATGACTGCATGCACACGTGGGCACTTTAAGGCCCACCATAATACTAAACGGGCAATTCAGCCATGCTTCTCACAGGGATTGCCTAGTTTGCCTGTTGGATGGGCTTGTCCTGGCTGTGTGGCTATAAGAGGAGCTCGAACTTTAATGATGGTTCATGCCACTAGGTGGAACTGCAGTTTATCTTGCAGCTGAAGGAGCCCCACTTCAGATCCCATCCCTCTCTTCCTGTGGCATCCTTCTTTCATCTTCACTTAATTTTTGTGTTTTACCATTGTTGGCATTCCACATTATTTCAGTTGCTTTGCAGAATCACTTGCTTCAGAATGTTTTTCTTTTTTCAATGGCTATTTTCTTCAAAAATTGCTTTCTAACCCACGTTAGTCATTTTCAAGAAACGTCACTTGACAAGATTATTCCTACTGCGGAGACAGCATAGCTTTCAAGGAGAATACTATAATTTGCTTTGAATACCTGGGACTAAGACAGAATGGGTCAGATTCAGAAGCCCTGCGTAGAGCCCAGTACTTAAAGCTCTAGCACAGGGTTTCATAGCACAAGTTTAACGCTGACGTTTTGCACACCACGAGGAGCATCAATCTGCCAATAAAGGAATTTTCTTCCTTATTTAGCAGAGTGGGATGCTCTCCTTGGTGTTGCATCCCTGGGATGCAATGGTGCAGAGTCGGTACCTCAATTTTGAAAAATTGTGGCATGAAGGGGGGGGGGGGTAGAAGCGTGTTATCACTCCTGCTATCTGTCCTACAAAAGGTTTGGGGGGGCAGGGAGATGGTTAACCCTTTCCAGGCTGAGCCCAAAACTCTCGGGATCCAAAATTCTGACTAAATATTCCTATCAAATGGTATATAATACATGACCATAGCAGAAGGAAAAACACTATTAGAACATATTGAATAAGACGGGTACAATTTTCCTGAAATATGCAAAAATTAACCCGGCTGCAGAATGTGGATTAAAAATTTAAAGTAGGCCTTCAAAGGGTTAATGAAGGCCCAAGGCCACCAATGATTTTAGTGAAGTGGAGATGGGGAGTGGGGATCCTGCTCTTTTGTAATCAAAAATATTTCACTGCTTCTTTAAGATTTTGCAGCCCAAATGCATGACCTGACATGTTTTAGCTTTAAGTCTTAGTTGCCAAAATCTGGACCATTTCTCAAGCTTCGCTAGATCCCTCCATTTGTTTATCTGTACCTTCCTGAGTGTCTGTCCTATTGCAAATTTTGATATCATTTGCCAAATAAGATGTATGCTGTTTGATACCCCTTATGATTGGTTATTCCAACTTCCAATAGAGCCATTATCCAGACTGCATGTTGTCAGGGCTCTGCTGGACATAATTAAGGCAAATGCATGGATACAGGAATGGCCCTTTGGTCTGAGCCGGTATAGAAGTTCTTATGCGCTTACACAGGTTAATTCACAGCAACAGCCATCACTTTAGTTCATTGTAGTCTAGTTGGGTATAATTTTTAAATGGAGTTCACGCCACAAAATAATGCCGCGTCTCTTAGTCGTAGAGAATCCTCTACCAGAGGAGATACAGCTTGAATGCAATTATTTCACTGTTAGAAGGAAGGTTATAATCTGGCTTTTCCCTTTAGGGTTAGGGCTTAGTTTATTAAATTGAGGGAGATTCAGTGGTGATATAAGGGGCAGCTGAAGACAATCTGTTGTCTGAGGCAAGAGATGAATGCCAATGGCGTCCTCCCCCCACCAGCAGCCAAAATGGAGCAACCTTCTCAGAGCTTTGTCAGGGAACAGGGGTTCTCTCATTCAGGATGCAGGTCAGGTGGTTGCCACTAGAATAAAGAAAGCAATATGTTTCCAAGGTATATAATTTAAAAAATAAAAACCTTTGCAGTGATAATATGCAACAAAAATTGTAGCAGTTTAATTATCTCGCCTGGGAATCTATATATAAAGCATATTGAATCCTGACACTTCTCACAGTGGCATGGTTTTTAATGATAAATAGATATTCTGCAAGAGACATGGAGATGGATGGTGACCACATACCAATGAGCAAAATCAAAAAGCAAGAACTATAGTTCAATTTATAACATCAAAATAAAATGATTATAACTAATTTTATTTTAGGTTTGTTTATTGATTCTTGATATACCGCCCTTTATAACATCAGAGCGGATTACACTCAAAAATTTAAATCCAGAGTAAGACTCAGGGCCAGAAAAAGAAAAAGGAACTACAAAATCTGCAACAGGAAAGAGAAGTCAAAGCAAGCGTTCACACGGGATATAGAGTAGAGATCAACAAACAGATATAACCAGGTCATGAGGTCGAGACTGGGAGATTATGAGCAGAGGCGAAGAGGTGTGTTTTAAGTAAAGCCTTAAATCTTGAAAAATCTTGCTCTAGTCAGAGGAGGGTGGGCAGAGAGTTCCAGAGGGTGGGACCAAGAAAAAAGAAAGCTGAGTGACGAGTGGATTGTAGATTTGCACGTGACGGAGGAGGAAGATGGAGATGATTTATGTGAACTGAACGTAGGCTGCATGTTGGGACATGAAAATGAAGAAAGTCGGATAAGTACTGTGGAGTGTGGGTGTTGACAACCTGATGTACCAGTATGAGAATCTTGTAGCAGATACGGAACTCAATGGGAAGCTAGTGGAGATGGATTAGTAGAGGGGTCACATGATCTCTGCGAGAAGAGTGGGTTATAATCTTGGCTGCAATATTTTCTATAAACTGTAGATGGTGAAGCTGAGTGTGGGTGATACCTGCAAGAACAGAATTACAAAAGTCAAGGCGGGACATAACTACAGATAAAGTGAGGGTGATCAGGGTAGAGGGTGAGAGGGTGAGAGAAAAGGACGGATAAATCATATCTGGCGAAGAAAATAGTATGACTTCTTAGTGAGCTGAGGGATGTGATCTCTGAGGGTCAGGTTCGAATCCAATAAAACCCCTAAATAGCAAAAAGATGAGACTACAGGAATAAGGGAGTTACCGAGAGTAGGAGTCATAGAAGGGCAGGGGCTCCCGAAAGTGAACCAGGTGGAAGATGTCTTGGCCAGGTTAAGATGAAGGCAATTAGTAGTTAGCCAGTCCGCTACCTGGGAAAGACAGGAATAGAGGGGCATAAGATCAGCCTGCAAGGGGTTAGTGTGGTGAAGAATGACAATGTCATAAGTGTAATAAAAAGCTGATAGTCCAGACTATTGAATTTGGAGAGCAAGTGGTGCCAGAAAGAGATTAAACAGCAGGGGAGCTAGGAGGGATCCTTGAGGGACACCACAGTGGAGAGGGCCAGGGTCCGAGAGAGACTTAAGAGCAGGTGAGACCACATTGAAGGAGCGAGATGAAAGAAAGGAGTAGAACCAGCGATAGACGGATCCACGAAGAATAGCATCTCGAAGACATGACAGAAGGAGTGAATGATCAACCAGATCAAAGGCTGCGGAGAGGTCTAGAGAAACCGCCACCAAGATATCACCTTTATTGTGCGAGGAGTGTAGTCACTGAGAAATGCTAGAAGAACCGTTTCAATTCTGTGACCCTGACGAAACTCAGATTGGTGAGGGTGAAGGAAATTTATAGAGTTGAGATGATGTGAAAGTTGGGTAAAGACAGTGTTCTCCAAAATTTTAGCGAGAAAGGGGAGGTTAGAAACCGGGCGATAGTGTGATGGAACCAGAGGGTCAAGGGAGGGTTTCTTTAAAAGAGGGCATACTAAGGCATGCTTCCAGGGGGAAGGAAAAGTTCCAGAAGAGAGGCAGGTATTGATCATGGCAAGAATGGGGGGCACCAGTGCAAGGGAAGGTTCGAGAATCCAATGAGAGGGGACTGTATCAAAAGGGCAAGTAGTTTTCCGGGCTGAGGAGATGGATTTTATGAGTTCTAAGGTTGTAATTGGATGAAAAGCATACCAGAAGTGAGAGAGAGATGGCTGGGGAGAGGGGGTAGGAGAGAAGGACAAGCGGGAAGTAATGAACGGAGATTATGAATCTTAGTGGCGAAAAAAGAGGCCAGTTTAGATGGGCTGGGAAATTGGTGGGAGGGGGCAGGGGAGGAGTTGGATTAAAGTGAGGTAAGGGATCTTAGCACTGAAAAAAGTTGTCGAGACGGATTGGGAGCAGTTGAAATGCAGTTTGAGAAATAAGATAATTTGGCCTGATGAGTGCAGGCACAATTGTGGCAGTGGTGTTCATGAAAGTTGACCAGAGCGGACTGAGTACGGGACTTTCGCCAATTACGCTCAGCCCGACGAAGGTGGTTGCGCAGAAGGCGAAGTCCAGAGTGATATCAAGGCTGATGAGTGGAGCAGTGGGGGAACGGCCGTGACTGAAGGGGAGCAACCTGTTAGAGAGCAGAAGAGAGACTAGAGGTCCAAAGTGACACCTGAGTGTTTAGGGAGAGGGAAGAAAAGTCATCTGCAAGAAGCTGGTTAGCAGGTGGGAAACGTTGAAGCGCAATGTGAGTGATACGACAACACAGATGACCAGATGTGACAGGGGCATTAGAAGGGGGTATTGGGCATGTGGTGTACCAGAGAATGGGAAAAATCCAGTAGGAACATCAGACAGTAATGGTTGGTCCAGGGAAGAGGTCTTACTGAGAGTTGCAAGACTTGTAGAGGGGAGGAGAGAGGAGTGATTACCTGTGTGACCGGCCGAGTGAGTGGATGAAAGCACATGCTGTTTGAGGGAAAGGTCATGGAGGAGAGTGGTGAAGGGCTGATCCCTGGATGAGGAGGGAGAATCAAAATGAACATTGAAATTGCCCACTACCACCAGATGGGGGAGCTGAAGAGAGAGGTCTAAGAGAGTGAGGGTAAGAGCATCCCATAGGTGGGGATGGAGGGAGGGCGGAGAGTAGAGAATTAGAAAATAAACAGGAGGGGATGAAGACATAGGAGAAGAGATTCAGGATAACGTAACAAGGAGGAGAAAATTTGAGATATAGGGACAGTAGAACGAAAAAGTGCAGCGACACCACCACCGGTGTGGCCAATGCGAGGGACAGAGGGCTGAAAAAACAGGGGGTAGACATCTGGTAATGAGAGGTTGTTCGCCGTCCTTGATCCATGTTTCAGACAGAGGAGGTCTAAAGAGTCCTGAAAGATAAGATCCTGAATTAACAGTTTTGGCTCTTAGGGAGCGACAATTAACCATGCCCAGTTTTAAGAGGAAGGAGAGACGGGAGGAGAAGGAGTGGGCCATGAAATGCATGAGGTGGGGTGGCAGGGGACGCAAGTTAGCAAGAGTCCACAAGGAAGTACCTGTAGTCAAGGGATGACGAGAAGTAGAGTGGGGCAATTTCCCCCAGAGAACAGGGATGGCTGACATAGGGAGAGTGTCTGAAAAACACGGTTTAAGGCTTGAAAGTGAGAGTAAAACCTGACTTACCGGAAACTGGAGACAAACGCCAGTTGAAACCAGAGCACTGGTGAAAGGCACAGATAGTTGCAAAACAAATAAGGTTTTAGACCAGCTGCCAGCGCCCCCCCGAGCGACCCCCAAGGAGTGCACCTAAGGAGCATGTTGTGCTCCTTAGGTGTGCTCCTTCGATGCGCTCCACTGCGGCAATAAGCGCCACAGGAGCGTTGTTTAAATATGGTGGGTCTTGCAGAAGGTTACCTTCGGGAACGCGGCCGCGTCACTTCCTGGAGGGGTGGAGTCAGTAGCAGTGGTGAGCAATCAGACCTGGGGGAGACATGCAACAAAGCAATCACATAGAGAGCAAACAGTACAGGGCTAAACAGCATGGACATTTTGATTTTTTAAACTGTGCTGAGGTTCTTGCATTTTGTTTTAGAACATATATTCTGCATTCAAAGAAACCTCTCGCCAGCAAGGGTGCAGAGCAGAACCAGGACATTTCTCACAGAATTCGCCATACCAAAAATAATTTCTAATTGTGGTGTCATCACAGTTAACAGCAATATAAATCCTCACCAGTACTGGACATATAAAACCTTGCAAAAATAATCTAGGACCTACAGAGAAAATCTACCATACTATAACAGCATTAATATCCAAAACTCTCACAAGGAAAAGCGCAGCACTGTAAATACTGCAATGGGCCCTTGACACACCTATTTAGAAAATAGAATAAACTGGATTTCTACTGATCCCTACATAGAAACTTCATGCTAACAAAATATCTGACTTGGTCACACACTCAGAAAGTCCTCACCAAGTAAAAAGCCAAACTAGGGGGTCACCTAGGATGATAGCTTGTGGGAGGGTGGCAAAGAACAGGGCATGGGCATAAGAAGCTAAACAATAGATTCAGACAGTCAGGGGGAACATAAAGTTTAAGATTTGCCTAGGGTGCCAACACCTTGAACCAACTCTTGGGCCGGCCCTGGGCCTGGGATTAAACTGTTCGTATGGGCACAAAGCAGTGTGAATGTTAACACTGCCTCCAGTTATCCTCTCGTTTGACTGTTCTGCTGCCGCTCATTGAGTGGGCCTGATGCCAAAGTGAAGGGGCCGTGGCCCACCCCGGCTCACCTTTGGCTACCCCACTGCATGCAGTACAACTTCGGGGAAATAGAGATGCATATGCCCCTGTAATGTGCAAAATATAAAGAAAAAATATGTAAATTCCAAAAACCGACACATTCCAATCACTAAATTAAAAATGAAATTCAATTTTCTACCTTTGGCTGGCCATTTTATTCTCTAATCATGTTTATCTCGGTCTCTAGTTTCTGTTTTCTTCTGTCTTCACTTAACTTGCTTTTTAGGGTTTCCAGCCCATCTGCCACTTTTCTCCTCTCCTGTCTTCTTCACTTCCTTACATCTCTGACATTTATCTTTATTCTCCCGTTTATCCTCCCTCCATCCAGTGCCTCAGCCTATTTTTCTCACTCCACCCCACCATGTCCTCCATTCCCCCTCGCTATTTCTGCCCCATGTCCAGTATAATCCCCCTTTCTCTCCATTCCTATGTCCAGCATCTCCCCACACACCATGTCCAGCATTTAATTTCTCCCTCCTCTCTAGAATTTCCTTCTCTCTCTCCTATTTCTCCTCCCCTGGTCAACAGTTTTTCCTCTCGTTCTCCCTCCCACAAGTCCAGCATCTGCCCTTTCTCCTTATCTATCCTCTACGCCCCCATGTCCATTATCTGCCATCCATGTCCCCATGTTAGGCATATTCCCTTTCTCCCCATTTCCCCTCATCTCTCCCCCTGTGTCCCCATATCCAGCATATGCTTCCCCATGTCCTGCCTCTGCCCTTTTTCCCCTAGGCCCATCATGCCCAGCATCTGCCCTTTTCCCCATGTCCCCCCACCATGCCTAGCACCTGCCCTTTTTCCCCTATTCCCTCTATTCCCAGCAGCTGCTCTTTATCTTCCCTGTGGCAACCTTCTGCCCACTGCCCCCTCATCCCATGACCAGCATCTTCCCGTTCTCCCTTTTCTTCCCATGACCAGCATCTGTACCTTTGCCTCCCCTTGTCAATCATTTCTCTGTGTCCATCATCTGTCCCCCTGCTCCCCCATGTATTATCTACCGTCCACCTCTATGCTCCCCACCCCTGCGGCCGATGCCCAATGTGACATCCCTCCCTTCCTGCCCCCAGACTACCACCATCACGGCCTCTCTCAAGGAAGCGCAGTTTAAAAGAAAAGCAAGCAAGAGCATGGGATCTTCCCGACTAGCGCGCTTGTAAGTCTCTGCTGGTCCTGCCCCCCCCTGTGATGTGAGCATATGTCAGAAGGGGGTGGGACCATTAGAGCCTTACAAGCGTGCTGCAGTCGGGAAGACCCTGTGCTTTTGTGGTTTTATTGGGGGGGGTTCTTAATAAGCTGCCACTTGTCTGAAAGGGGCAGTTGATACCACCACCGCTACAGACCTGGAAGAAGCAGCAGCAGGTTAGAGTGAGGTGGGGCAAATTTTGTCGCCCCCCAAACTGCCTGCTGAGGCAGCCACCTCACTCTGTGTAATAAGAGAGCTGGGTGATAGGACATTTGGGGAGCAGGAATTTGGGACAAGCAAGAGATGATTGGATACTTGATATTGGAGGTGGAGGGGGTTGGGATGGCTGATTAACAGAGGCACCTGCTGCTGTAGTGGTGTCAGGTTTCTGTGTTTGTTAATCTTGATGTTTTATTGATGTCTTTCATGTGTTTGTTGTAATATGTATCTTGGGGGAGGGGGGTGTTATTGTCAACCACTCTGGATGATTGCACTCAGGAGGGTGATCTAAAAAAGCTTTAAATAAGTAAGCAAATATACTTTACTTTGTAAATGGTGCACTTGTTTCCCTTGTTACCTGGAGTATTAAAGGCATAATTCAGTGTCAGGGTCTTTTATTATGGAGCATAGAAAATAAGGATACAAAAGTACCCTTTCCAACAGTCTTAATGGGTTGAGTGTGGGGAGGCACATTTCTGGCCGCCTTGCCTGGCCAGCAGGTGACATGGCGTGGTAAAATGAGTTAATGTCGTCTCAGGGGGCTAGAGTGCAAAGTACCCAACAGTCTGGCTAGGCCTCAGTTTTCACATTTTTTATGTGCTAATAGCTTTAACATTTGATAGACTTGTATCATTGGTTAATGCCGTAGGAGACATCCTTAAGCTTTGGATTTGTCAGGTCCCACACAGACCCCCTCATTAAATTTCAGCTGCTTGTTTTAAAGCCAAATTTCAGCTGCTTGTTTTAAAGCCATGTTTTGTAAGTGGAGAAGTGCAGCACCTCTCAGGCTCCAGAAACCATGATCCTGCTTATAAACTGCAGAGATGGGTGAATGGATTCCTCACCATCCTCTTGAGAAATAGGAACCAGAGTATAGGGAAGCATTAGGGGAAAGGCTCTATTGGGGATCCTTGTTTTCCTATTTCCTTCAAAAGATACAGGACATTGGAATACACATACGTGTGAGATCAATGAATGGTAAACAGCAAAGCTTAACTGACTGGAAGCCTTCTGCAGTTTTGCAGCAGTACAGTGGAGTCGGGGATAAATGTGCACTTACTGGGACCACTGCAAAATGCAAAGGCCTAAAAAGCATAAATCTATTGCTGGTGGGAAAATAGATTAAAAATATTTTTGGTAGGTATAGGTAGGGTTGCCAGTTTTTTGAAAGAGAAAAACCCACAACCTAATCATGCTCCACCCCCTGCCCCATCCATAAAAAATAATTGCAGAGGGTGTGACAGTGCAGGCTTTAGAGTCTGCAGCTTATATCGGGGGGGGGGGGGGGGTACAAGAGTTTGAGCTCTTCAGCACCTATTCAGTCACTGTCCCTTTTTCAGGCTCCTCCGACACACATATGCTTTCCCATTTGGCATTAAATCCAAACATATATTCTGCATCCACCAAACTCCAAGAGTAAATCTACCGTGCTAATACTAGCTTCGAAACTCACACAAGGACTCTACCTAGAAAAAGGCAGTACTGTAAATTCTGCAGTGGGCCCTTAAACATCAATAAACCTATTAGGAAAGCTGAACAAGCCAGATTACTACACAAATAGAAATTCCATGCTAACAGAATACCCATTCTTGGTCTCTCACACACATATTACAGATAGGCCTTCAGATGTACTTTCCAAAAACTAACATTTTCCAGTTACAAAATAGAAAATAAAATTATTTTTTTATGTCATTTGGCAGGTCATTTTATTTTTCTAGTTGTGTTGGTCCCAGTCTCTGGTTTTTATTTTCCTCTGTCTTCTCTTAGATCTCTTTTCCATGGTCTCCTCTCCATTTGCCATTTCTTCTCTCTCCTCTTTCCTTCACTTCTTCCCTTATATCGTTTTTTTCTCCGGGAACAAGCAGGAAGAGGCAGCCCTCACATACGGGTGACAGCGCCGATGGAGCCCGTGCGGATGCATCTCCCCAGTTTCCAAAGAAGTCCTTTGGGAGACGCACCACACATGCGTGGTCCCATTCCCGCCCAAGGGTGCCATCTTTCCTCAGTCTTCTTTTTTCTGCGGAGCCCTCCAGATGTCTGTCCAGTTTCCTCCAGAAAAGTGTGGGGTTTTTTTTATACCTTTCTATCTGTGCACCAGTTCCTTTCCCGTCCCTGAGCCAGCTTGCCTCAGCGTTGCTCCTTCGGTTCATTCCTTTGCTTTTTGTTTTTCATCAAGGTGTCCCTCAACCGATGTTTGCGTCCTTTTTCAGCAGAAGGCCTCTGAACCTTGCTGGGTGGCAAGGTTCCCTTTTTCCCAATGGCCTCCAGTGGCTTCAAGAAATGAGATTGGTGTGGCAAGATGATGTCCCTCATCGATCCGCATGACTGCTGCCTCCGGTGCCTTGGCCTGGAATGCAATTTGAACTGCGAACTTTGCAGGACCATGACCCCAAAGGCCCTTCAGAGCCATCAGCAGCAGAAGGAAAAATTTTTCCACAAGTCCGTCTCCGCACCGGAGTCTCTGGCGATACCCTGCTCCAGGGCCCCTTTCGGTACCTCTGTGCCCCGAGAAGCCTGGGCTGCCTCTGAGTCCTGCAGTCATGGGTTCTCCAAGAGGAAATCCCCAGAGGTGGAACGCAAGAAATTGAAGTCCTCAAAAACCTCAGAGACTGAGTCCAGGAAGATGGGAAAATCCCACTCCAGGCCCCGCAGTCCATGGTGTAAGTCAGAGTGGGAGCGACCTCACAAGCTGCCCCAGAAGGAGTCGTCTGAACAGCCTCAGACACCAGAGGCTATCATCAATGAGGACTCCTCGAAGGAACCGATGCCAGACCCGAAACCCTCAGTGTCCATGTCAAAGGCTGCGTAGCCAGCTGGCATTGGAGATCAGGATGGAGGCCCTAGAGCACAGTATATTTGCCCTCTTGGCCCAGCTTTGGGCATTCATGTCCGGTTCATCCACCCTGATGATGCGGCCCTAGACATCGATGGCATCCCAAGATGTTGAGCCAATCCTCGAGTGCCACTGGCCTCGAGAGAGCCATCGGCATCAGATGAGGTCCCGGTCCCATTCATCAGGTCACTGGTCCTCTCCAGCAAACACACACACTGACCTCAGAATCTACCTCGGACTTCCAATCTGATTGGGAGACCAAGGACGAGGAGTCCCCGGACACTCGGCACCATCGAGATGACGTACCTTTGGACCCATGTCCCCGGCGTTCCGACACTGTTCCCCACCAGAGGTACCTCTCCTGGAAGGTCGTCTTCCTTGTGGCACTCACATCAGCTCGCAGAGTCAGTGAGCTCCAGGCTCTGATGGCAGAGTCCCCCTACACAAGGTTCTACAAGAACAGGATGGTGCTTCACACACATCCCATATTTCTGATGAAGGTGTTGTCCCCATTTCACCTCAATCAGGAGGTGGTGCTCCTCACCTTCTTTCCGAGGTCTCACCCCAGCAGGGCAGAGGCTGTCCATATTTTGGATTGTAGAAGGGCCCTATCTTTTTATCTGCAATGGACTCAGGACCACCACAAAGCACCTCAGCTTTTCGTATCCTATGACCCCAGTCGACTGGGGCTCCCAGTGACTAAGCAAACTCTGTCCATTTGGGTGGCAGTGCCTATGAGCAGGCAGGGATCTCATTGGGCCAGAGGGTCATGGTGCACTGCTGTCCTTATCTCGCCCAGGTCCATCATCTCCCCCTGTGTATCCCTACCTCCCATGTCCAGCATCCCCCCTCTGCATCCCTTTGCCTCCCCCCACCTATGTCCAACATTACTCCTTTGCCTCCCTACGCTGCATGTCCAGCATATTCTCAGTGGACCTGGCACAAGCAAATGCAAGAGCACTGCGCGTCGCCTGAGAAAGATCTGCCACGTCCTGCCCCATCTGATGATGTCTGATGTTAGAGGGGGATGGGACATGGCAAAGTCATCTGTGCTCATGCATGGTTTAAACCAGACCTTGACAAATTTTCTTGGAACCTAGGAGCCAGTATAAAAATCTAGGAGTTGGCTGCCAAAACATAGGTCAGAGTGCATGCCCCCCTTCCCCCCCCCCAAAAAAAAGTTGTATCGCAGTTACTTTTTTAGGTTTTAGGGCCTGATTAACTAAGACTGTTTCCCCATTTTCCATGGTAAAAATAAATTCAGGCTCTCAATGGGCCACTGCACAGTGCCAACAAACAGCAGTGGCCCGACTCCTTCCTTTTCCACCATCCCTACTGGCCCATTAAGCTACGTGTGTGTGTGATGCGGAGGCTGGAGTGTGCGTGTGCGATGCAGGAGAGGGTGCGCCTTTGCAACTTACACCTTGAGCCCTTTACTTCCTATACATTCATCCTTTCCTTCCCCTCTCCTGCTGTCCCTCCCGCATCCCCATAGTCTCCCCTTCAACCTCCCTCCCTTGCACTTACCTCTGCACTCCATTCCCAGAAGTGTTGAGGCGGCTGGGAGAGCCAGTGATTGCATAGCCTGCCCAAATTTAAGAAAAAAAAAAAAAGTTACCCCTTCAGTTTATTCAGTCATCTGTGCAGCAAACTTTGTACCAGCCAGGCTGGTCTAAAACCAGTCGGTTGACAACACTAGGTATAGGTCATATGTAGACAGTGGGGTCTATTTAGTGTGCCCCTTTTCCCGAGCTTACTGAGGAACTAATTTGAATGCACCTTTTTATTCTCAGAATTCTATGTGCTTGTTCCTTGTTTTCTTGAATTCTGCTATTTCTTTGCCCCCCTTTACCATCCCTACCAAACTTGTAGCACTCCTGTTTTTCTGGTACAACGATGATCTATAGTGTTTGCAAAGCTTTCTGTGAATGAGCTGTGCTGTTTTATTGTATCTTTGTGTTCAGACCTGGCCTGCTAACATCAACATATCTCATCTAAGCATGAGATGCAACAGCATTAATGATTGGGGTGAGAGAGTGAATTTTATTTATTATATTTTTTTAATAACCCATGGGCTGGTCTGAAAAACAAAATCCTCCAGGCTAATATTTTCCTGCGGTCCACCCATGGTGTAGTTAATTAAGTGCCCTGGGAAGCCTTGTTTCATAGATTTTAAAGGGGCCATTCCCTGGTCTTGATTCAGAGGACCCCTGACCCCCCCCCCCCCAAAGGGAAATCTCAAATCCCAGGTGGACCAGTGGCCTGCACCCAGCCTCCATCCTAGCCCTGGTCTGCAGTGTTTAAAAAGCAAAGGTGTAACCCTCCCACACCATCCCAAGTAGGTCTTGGATCCAGACTCCTCTCCCAGTCCCCTGACTCTCTGGTTGCCTGATGTCACTCTACCTCGCCACAGTCTCGTTGTGGGACTTCATGATGAAGAGAGGCCCTAGCTACCAAGTCATGCTCATTCCCTTGAAGTCGTGCTCCCTTTAAAAGTTTTCAGATGGTGGCTTATACAACCCCCTCCCCCCCAGTCCTGATTCACACCAAACAACTGAAATTCTGAAGGAGCAGTCATCTTTTGCTCCTGCCCCATGGCCACCATCTTGCTGAATGAAGTCTCCTGATCCTTAGCCATACTGCTCAGTAGGCATCATTGTTCAAGATCACAGCAATGGAATAGGAGCAAGTGGGAATCATTCCTTTGCTCTTCCCTTGGCAGCCACCGGGGGGACTTGCTGATCGCATGATGCTAGGGCAGCAAGGAGACTAGAGGCAGACATACACCATCCTGCCCCAGAGCTTCGCTCTCATGGCATGTGTGGCTCTGCTCCTAGGCGCAAGCAGGGGAGGCATGTGTGCATCTTCCTTTTGTCTAAGAAATAGAGGAATGAAAGAGTACACATACCACCAGCCAAACTCTGTGGGCTCGCACCACGCCATAAGGATCCTTTTGGTTGGTGGCTGTGGCAACCACTGCCGCAACAAAAATAACCTTTTTAAAGGAGGAAACATAAAATTTCAGGCCTCAGAGAGAGAGAGTTGTAGTCGCCATGGTGGCCTGGCACCTGGGATTTGTTGAGTCCTGACTTAAACAACAACAAAAGTTCCCTAATCACAGCACTTTTGACCCTCTGTGGTACAGACTATATATAGTCTGTGGGCTTTTTTTGTTATGTATTTTAGAATATTTAAACTCCATTATAAATACAAGGAAAGAACAGAAAAACTTTTACAAGGAAATACGATACAATACATATAGGGCATGGTTACTAAACATTAGACATGCTCTCTGCCACCATGCCCATTGGAATAACGTGAGTGCCGCAGTACATAGTGCACACTGATGTTCAGTAAACATGGCCAGTGATCCAATACCACCTGTTCCATAAAAGCAAGACATAAAATATACGAGTGAGGAAAGCTACACAAAGTAGTAAGAGAAAATAAATCTTTATTCAACAGTCCCCAACCCAAAAAAATTCTATGGGCTTTAATGTGCCCTCTGCCTTCCCTAGGTAACTTCTCAGTTGTTGACTGCAGCTCTTGACTGCCTGCCTCTTCATTAGCCTGTGGTCAGTAATACTCCCAACCAACATACAGCCTTCTAACTCAACTTTAATCCAGGGTGTATTAATGGCAGTGAAGTTACCTCTTCCAGCATGTCTGTCTTTCACTGCCCAGTTATTTTAACTACTGCTAGATGGATGTTGCATTCTGGCCTCTGAGGACCTTTCACAGCAAGCGCATTGCCTTCCTGTCAGCTTCCCAAACTGACTGCTTAATTCCTTAAAATCAGTAACGATATTCCTTCTATCAAGCTCCTGCCTCACTTCAGGGCCTGCAAACTAAGCCCAATGCCTGCGCTCTACAGTCTTGGCTTCTTGTTCTGCCAATTGCTTCTTGGAGCTCAATTACCTTCACCTAGTCTGAACCCTACCTGCTGCTTCACTACATCTCCCAGGCTTCCTGTCTACAATATGAGCTGACGTTTATTCTGTATGGCCCCATTTTAACAACTGAAAATTCACATAACCCCTCCCCAGATGATGATGAAACCAAAACAGCAGTTCTCCACTCTCCTTCCCCTCCTTCCATTCAACTAAAACAGGAATCTGCAGTCTAGTTGTGGCAAGAGCAGCAGCAGTCAGCACAGGGTTCTTTGTGTCAGTGTTCAGTGTGCGCTTACAGATCCCAGTACTTAGCACAGGTTTCTAGCTTAACGGGAAGCTTACTCAGGAGGGGCAAGGGCCTCTGAATATTCACTGATTCACAGGCACCATGCTGACTGGTGATGGCATAGGTCGGGGATGTTTCTGTGACCCCATTTGGGATCCCGACCCCAAGTTTGGGAAACACTGGTTCAGGATCTCAAAGAGGGCACCTCCCAGCATTACCTAGGACTCACATCCTTTCACAGCTCTCATATGCTCTCTCGAGCTCCCTAGAGTGATAAACTGCTGTATAACTAGTGACATGCTGACCAACATTCACAATTATTAATCCCCTGGGAAAGGAAAATACCACTGTAACTTGCCTTGAGCTCAGCTTGGAAAGACAAATAACACAGGTACACTAAAAAAAATTTTTTTTTAAACTGCCTCTAATGTTTCGATTGATTTTTACGTTTTTTGGTGCGCTGAATCCAAATCTGGTAACCAATTTGCTCCATCACGTACAGATTTTTTGCTACATTGGGTTAGCAGTTTGAGGTGAACGTTTCAGATTGAGTACGATCGAGATAAAAGTTTCTTGGATGAATTCTTTATACTAATTGTTTAGTAGTTATTCAAATAAGAATAAAGAAAATTGTAACAAGGCAGCACATAAGAATAGAGTAATGTCAACAAAACACACTGTGATGGTAGCAAAATTGTCTGCACTTAAAACAGCCACATACATGTGCACAAACATTGAGCATATAAGAGCGAGGTTAGACACAAAGCAAAGCAAAGAAATGTGCAAAAAATGTTGTACAGGTATGTATGTAAGAATAGAAAACGCAAACCGCACCATTGCAATACATGAAGACAAACACCCGATGGTGTGAAAATAAAATTCTAATAAATGAGATCCGACACTGTGGTAATAACTAGCAAATTTTTATTTCAAAGTTTAGTAAAAACACGATATTTGTCAACACAATTTAGATTTTAAAGTCATTCTTGGGTCAATCAATCTCCTGGTGGGCCCGTTTCTTCTTCCCCCGAATGCTTCTCTTGGTGCGCTGCTTGGCGTATTTTTCATCTGGGGTTTCCCGCAGCAGCAACCAGCAGAAATCAGCCATCATAGTGGTGTTCCATCTTCCTTGGTACCTTCTCTCTGCGTCCTTGATGTCCTGGTGAAACCTTTCACCTTGTTCTTCACTGTACGCCCCCAAGTTTTCGGGAAAGTAGTTCACATGGGAGTGCAAGAAATGGACTTTCAGGCTCATGTTACAGCCTTGTTCTTTGAAGGCATTGAGCATCCTGGCAACAATATCCTTATAGTTCTCATCCCGCCTGTTCCCCAAGAATTTGAGAACAACATCCTTGAAGGAATCCCAGGCTTCTTTTTCCTTCTCAGACATCGTTTCAGCGAATGCTCCATCTGAAATGAGTTTCCTTATATCAGGGCCAACAAACACTCCTTCCTTTAGCTTTGCTTCAGAAAGTCGGGGGAACTTTGAGCAAAGATACCGAAAGCACTCACCACCTTTTGGAAGGGACTTGATGAATTGCTTAATGAGACCCAACTTAATGTGGAGAGGTGGTAATAGAATTTTATCACGAGGTACCAAGCTCTCATGAAAAACATTTTTCTCACCGGGTCTCAAATACTCCCGAATTGGCCAGTCTTTTTTCCCCCAGTGTAGGTCGCGGGCCCGGCTATCCCACAAGCAAAGGAAGCAGGGATATTTGGTGAAACCGGATTGCTGCCCTAATAGCATGGATAGAATTTTAAAGTCTCCACAAATCATCCACTTATGCTCATCATAACGAATCTTCTGAAGAATCAGGGCCAAATTCTCGTATTTTTCTTGGAGAATAACAGAGTGAGCAATAGGAACTGAAGCGAATGTGTTGCCATTATGAAGAAGAACACCTTTTATGCTGTCTTTTGACGAATCAATGAACAGCCGCCATTCAGCAGGATCATACTTGAGTTTAAACCTTTCCATCACTCTGTATATATCGTTGCAAAATACCAAATCTTCCTCTTTGCTGGAATACTTCAAAAATTGTGTCTCGCGGTTGCGGTACCAATAAAAAGTTGTTCCTGGTGACAATAGATTTTTCTGTTTAAGCCGAGAACCTAGCAGTTGGGCAGCACCTTTTGGGAGTCCTAAATCCCGGACTAAATCATTCAATTCAGCTTGAGAGAAAAGTTCAGGTTTCGGATCTGGTTCAGTTTCAAACTCGGAAGTACTGGACTCATCGGGAAAAGCCATCTGATGAGTCTCATCATGATCAGAACCGTCCACACAAATATGATCCAAAGATTTTGGTGGTTCAGGCACAGGTACTTCGTTGCTATGAGGCATAGGCCTAATTGCTGAGGGAAGGTTGGGGTAACTTATTACGTTCTTATTTTTTAAGTTGTATCCCTTCACAATGCAAGAGCAAAAATAGCAGTCACTGCTGTGGTCTCTTTGTTCACGCCACATCATAGGTATTCCGAAACGAAATGCTTGTTTTTTACCTTTCATCCATAACCGTAGATCTTCCTCACATGTCTTGCACACTTTGTGAGGAGCCCACGGTTTGTCTTGATCGCCTAACTTCAAACCAAAATAGGCGAAATATACTTTTTTAATAAATGCAGAAATGTTCCTCTGCCGCTTTTTCACGGTATATTCCCCACAAATAAAACAAAAACTGTCCGGAGAGTTGACGCAACCTCTGGCTCTGTGAGCCATCACAAATACACAGCACTGCAAACTACAACTGTAGTGAACCACTTCGGAATAAAGCTGGATTACGACTGAGCAAACAAAAGGTAATAATGAACTTGCAAGAAACTGAAATTTGACAGGAACGTTCATGTCGCAACCACCGTGTTTGAGCGAACGAGGCGAGGCGAACAGGAAAGAACATGCGCCAGCGCGAGTACTGGATTTAGCCCCCCGCCTCCCAATTGTCCTGTTAATGTATAAAATGAATACAAAACACTCTAAAATATCATGAGGGAGTGTTTCTAGTTAGTTAACCATTACAACCTCTATTTTGGGCCAAGAAAATAAACTGCAGTCGGCTAAAAAGAAATTATGTGAACATTCCTTATATGGGTAAGAAATCTAATTTTGCAAGAAAACGTGACGTGATGAAACATTTTGGCTATTTTTCCTGGATACAGCACCCCAAAATCTATAGGAATCAGTTGCAAAACTGGAGGCAGTTTTTTGGTAGTGTACCTGTGTAATTAAAGTGGAGGAGTGGCCTAGTGGTTGGGGCAAGGTACTTCAGGCCAGATGGTCGGGGGTTCAAATCCCACTAGAGGACAGCAACCTTGGGCCGGAAGGACTGGGGTTTCTAGTCTCACAGGTGCTCCTTGTGGTCTTGGGCAAGCCACTTAACCCTCCATAGCCCATGTTCCCTGTAAAATAGTTATCTCCAAGTTATAATGCCCTGTTCAATGTAATTTCAGTTTGTTCAATGTAAACCGCACTGATGCAGAATAGCGCGGTATATAAGAGAATATAAATAAATATCCAAGCATCATTTGGCCTATAGGAAGAAACAGAGAAAATGACAGTATGGCCTCTCCAGTGTCCCCATCCATACGAACTATTCAGTTCTATAATCTCTTCCTCTCCCTAAGAGATCCTCTGTACTTGTCCCATACTTTCTTGAATTCAGATACCGTTCTAATTTCCCCCTCCTCCACTGGGAAGTTGTTTCATACATCCTTCTCATTTTATGCACGTTCCATTTCAGATTTAGGTATCATCTTCGAAGAGGCATACAGACGTTCCATAATATGGCTTATAACAATGTGTAAAAACACAAACAACCCCCCCCCCCCCACAGAACCAAGGACACCCCTGTCTTTAGAGTGAACTCTATTTACTACTACCCTCTGTCACCTTTCACTCAAGCAGTTCTTTACCCAGTCCATCCCTAGGGCACGTCGTTTCTCTATAAGTTGCCAATGTGGCATAGTATCAAAGCTCAGTGTACCACGTCCTGTGCTCTCCCCCGATCTGATTTTCTGGACATCCAATCAAAGATATCAGATTTGTCTGACAAGACTTATCTCTAGTAAAGCCATGCTATCTTGGATCCTATAATCCCTTGGATTCCAGAAACCCCACTATCCATTGTTTTAGCAGTTTTTCCTTTAACTTACTCACTACAGAAGTCGGACTAACCTGTAGTTCTCGACTTCGTCCTTACTACTTTTTTGGACAGGAACCACCTTCACCCATCTCCAGTCCTCCAGGATCACTTCTGACTGTAAAGAGAGACGTGCTATTTTTCTTCCATTAGCATCTTTGCTTTCCTGACTGATTTACAAGCTTTCCTTTGTTTCTACAGATATTGTCGTCTTCCTCTTTCTGCAATCTTATAGTTTATGAAAGTTAATCGCTTTTCAGCTACTACTTTTGAAAATCTTACTTTATTTACTTTCTCTTTCAATTTTGCCCATTATTCTATTTCCCTAGATGTTCTGTCCAGCTGACAACTCCACTTCATGTCATTTCATTTATTGTATATTTTACCTCCTTTAGCTAAAGTATACTCTATTAAGTCATCTAAGGAAAGAGACCAAAGGAGTGTCTGGACATAAAGAGGGAATGTTAGTGGATAGTTTGGATTTATCAATCTATTTGGAGAAATCTATTATTGAAGATCACTGCAGAGAAACTGTTTTGGTGGCCTTTCTTTCCCCAAGATTGTGACCATGTTTTGTGCTGTTTTTTTTCTGAAGATCTTTATTTCTTGGCCCAAAAATTTGGTTATAGCCTGACCTGTGTCAAGAGATGCAGGAGAGAAGAAAAAAGTTTCTTAAACGCAGCCAAGAGGTTTTAATTCTTGTGGGTTATTTCCTTTTGAAATATCTTTTAAATGTTTAATAATTTTGTCAAATGTGAAATGTTTTTTTTGAGCCTCAGTAATTAAGGTTTCTGTTGTATGTTAAAAATATAGAGGTGCCTGTAAAATGTTGGTACAGCATGTAGAAGTTGATTTGCTGTAGTTGCAGTTTAAATTTGCAATTGCCAGTTATATGGGCTTTTCCTAGTTTTTGTCTTCCTAAGTATTACTGTTTTGTGTTCATCATGGTTTCTTCGCTTCATACGTTTAGTAAGTAGTACAAGTAATTTGCATTTTTTGGCTGGTTGCGATTCCTGATATTTTTTTATTTAAATTCATTTGTTGTTCTTTGCTTGTGCAATCTTTAATTGTGTAATATTGAAAATACAATAAATATAAACTAAAAAAGAAACGCTCCCTATTTGTAAGCACCAAGTCCAGTATCACCCTCTTCCGCATGTGCTCTGTTAGGAGTTATTGGAACAATTCTCGCTGTAAAGAACCCATGATCTCCTAGATTCTAGATGATACTGCAGCAGGGATTTCCCAATCGGCATCAGGCAAACTGAAATATTTTACCAATTTTACCACCCAAATCACCACTGTCTAAAACCATACAAACACATGATCAGCCTACAAATTGTATATATTGTATATTTTGTGGTTGTACATAGTTACCCTGTTAGCCAAGTTGATTATCCTGTTCATATGTAAACACAAAGTACTATTGGAAATGTGTATGTTCACTGTTTATTGTAAACCGCGCTGATGCTGAATAGCGCGGTATAGAAGAGACTTTAAATAAATAAATAAATAGTATTTCAACTTTCATATTAATATTGTGAATGTCTTCAATTGAAACATTCACAATGTTGCTATGAAAGGGGAAGTACTGTTGGTAGGAGATTTCAATTTGTCAGATGTTTGGGATATCCCTACTGCGATATCATCTAGTAGTTAAAAGGATACCACATAATTGTGCAAAAATGTGCACTCTTCATTTTAAAAATTGTAGTGGTTTTCTTTTGACTTCCAGAAACACAAAAATCATTTTTTTTGCCAAACAGTTTCCTACTGTGCCTCTGGGCTTTAAACTCAGTTGGAACCAGCTCAGTTGAATCATTATTTTCAGCTACCCTTCTCTCTCACCTTGGAGCCCACCCATCCCAATAGCAGCCTTTGGGTAAGGGTAATAGATTTTTCTCCCTTTGGAACCTGGTGCATGTGGATCTTTTGTGGCCAGTAGGTGTCACTGTTGCATGATGCTTAAGGCTTCTTCTCTGGACTTCACATTATACTAAAGATCGGATTGCTCTGCCATCTACCAACATTTAGAAATGAAATTACTTGACTTCTGAAAACAAATGCAGATGAACCCCTGTTATTGGGATTCCTTTTTATCAGAATTGAAGTATAACAGGTTGAAACAATGAAGTGAGTATCCGCCTCTTGAAATCTGAGCATTGCCAAAATGCAGATGGCCTTCCTCATTAAAATGTAAACCATAGGTTGATTGAAGGCAGATCAATGAAAGATCCCTGCCCTCCCAAAATATTTGTGACCTGTGTTTCACCAGACTAGAAAGGGAGCAGGAAGAATTCCTTCTCCACTTAAAGGAATTTTTATTTATAGAGGGGAGCAGAACCTGGTGTTTCTTTTATTGGTGTCGTTAAGGCCAGTCTGATCTGGAATATAAATAATCTTCCAGAGGTTCACAGTGAGCATGTTGTTTCTAGCCTTTTCATTCATTATATAATGCACACTTAAAAGATTGCACATTCCCAGCATATTGAGTTCATGAAAAACTGAATCAAGAATTAAAATTTGAGGGAATGGGAACTTAATGCAATTCACAGCTTTGTTTGTCCCAGCAAACATGAGGTTAACCTTTAAGTTCTGAAACTTTTTTTTTTTTTAAGTGCCTTCAAGTCAGTCCTGACTCCTGGTCTAGCTGCAGCTAAATGGTTTAGATACAGGGTTTGAGAGCAAAGTGGTGGTGAAGACCTGGGGTTGTGTCAGAGCAATAATCACTTGAAATGCCCAAAACATGTTGAGCGCATTATTTACTTCTACTGTTGCTAAAAGTAACATCTGTATACCTGCCTAACCTTTCACAGGTTAGATCTAAATATGAGGGGCTTACACGTGTTCCCAGGGCTAAGTCTGACTCACATTTCAGTCTCGGCAGTGTGGGTGGATTCTCCACTGGGGGCAAGGTTATACATTAAAGGCTCAGAGTGTGTCATTAAACAGTACTAAATGGTGCTGTTCAACAAAAAAACTTCACAGAAGTAATTCCGAAATGGAAATAATTTCGGACATTTTACATTATTCTTTGATAATATCCCAAATACAAACAGACTTCAAATTAGTGATTGTGTACTCTTGGGTCCTCTGTGTTCCCTACTGGGTTTTAGGGCCTCCTCTAGGGCTCATTAGCCCTATTACTCTCTCAAGTACACCCAACCCACTGAGGCTCCTCTCCTGCCTCACTATATTGAAACATAAGAACAGCCATGCTGGGTCTCAGACCAAGGTCCATCAAGCCAAGTATCCTGTTTCCAACAGTTTCCAATCCAAGTCACAAGTTCCTGTCAGGTTCCCAAAAAAACACTACTCTGATCTATAGTCTTTGCTCCCCATCTCCACACCACTTTTCTCTTCTTAATGCTAACTCTCTCTAATATTTTCCCTTCATTACAACAACTTCAAATCCCTAGTTCTTGTTACCCATTGTCTACTCTCTTCACCTCACTCCCATTTTGTCTTCTGCTTTATCTGCTCTTGTGCTTTAATGTTTTCTTTCTCTTTCAGCCCTCTCCACTCTTGCTGAGAGTACCTCACGCTTGCCCTTCTGCTCCTTCTTCTCTCATCTGAGGATATCCAGGGCTGGCGCAAGGAGATGAGGCAGCCTATGCGAACTGCATTCTTTATTCTGGAGTCCAGCGGATTACAGGATCCGAGGCAGCATGGATTCACCAGAGGCAGGTCTTGTCAGACAAATCTGATTGATTTCTTTGACTGGGTGACCAGGGAGTTGGACCGAGGGAGAGCTCTAGATGTGGTGTATTTAGATTTCAGTAAAGCCTTTGACACTGTTCCTCACAGGCGACTTATAAACAAACTGAGCACCCTAGGGATGGACCCTAAAGTTACTGCTTGGGTTAGAAATTGGTTGGGTGGGAGGCGACAAAGAGTACAAGTAAATGGAGCTCACTCTGAGGAGAAGGATGTTACCAGTGGTGTGCCCCAGGGATCTGTCCTTGGTCCGATTCTTTTTAACATCTTTGTTAGTGATATAGCGGAAGGGTTGTCGGGTAAGGTTTGCCTCTTTGCGGATGATACCAAAATCTGCAATAGAGTAGACACCCAGGAAGGTGTAGATAACATGAGGAGGGATCTAGCTAAGCTTGAAGAATGCTCTAGAATTTGGCAGCTGGGATTTAATGTTAAAAAATGTAAGGTCATGCATTTGGGCTGCAGCAATCCAAGGGAGCAATACAGTATAGGAGGTGAAGTACTTTTGTCCACTAAAGAAGAGCGGGACCTAGGCGTGGTTGTGTCTGATGATCTTAAAGTAGCTAAACAGGTAGAAAAGGCGACGGCAAAAGCTAGAAGGATGCTTGGGTGCATACGGAGAGGAATGGCTAGCAGAAAAAAGGAGGTGATAATGCCTCTGTATAAGTCTTTGGTGCGACCTCATTTGGAGTATGGTGTGCAATTCTGGAGACCGCACCTTCAAAAGGATGTGAACAGGATGGAGTCGGTGCAGAGGGTTGCTACTAAAATGATTAATGGGCTTCATTATAAAGCATATGAGGACAGACTTAAGGATCTTAATATGTACACCTTAGAGTAAAGGCGGGATAGAGGTGATATGATTGAGATGTTTAAATAGCTTCGTGGCATAAATGTTCAGGGAGAGAGCCTCTTTCAAATGAAAGCAAGTTCTGCTACGAGGGGACATGGGATGAGGGTGAAGGGAGAGAGATTCAGGAGTGATATGCGGAAATATTTCTTTACGGAAAGAGTAGTGGATCCGTGGAATAGTCTCCCAGTGGAGGTGGTAGAGATGAGGACAGTAACTGAATTCAAAAAAGCATGGGACCAACACAGTGGATCTCTAAAGGTAAAAAGTGGACTGTTGTAGTTGTTGTTATGGAAGGACAGTCTAGATAGGCCATGTGGTCTTTTTCTGTCATCATGTTTCTATGTTTCTATGCTTTCCACTCCAGCACCCATTACCGCTACTGCAGCCCCTCATCATCGGCACGTGCAGCAGCGGCGATGGCCGCAAATGGCTCCATAGCACGTACCTTTAAACTTTTGTGCCACAGGGATGTTTGCTTCCACCCCCTGTCCAACGCCCGATGCCATCTTCCTGTTTGCAGCAGGACGTCGGCTGCAGGCATCAAAGGGAAGGAAGCAAACAGCCCTGCAGCGCCATTGTTTAAAGATAAGCACTGTGGGGCTATTTGCAGCCATTGTGAGAGGCGACAGCAGTGGCAGTGGGTACCCCCAGAGGGCCAGAACTCTAGGCAACTGCCTAATTCACCGAATGGTAACACTGGCACGGGTGATATCGATCCCAAAGGCCTAGGGGTGCCAGGATTATCTCCCTCCCTATCATTGCATTTGCATGCAGACCCAAACACAAACCATCTGATCTTATTCATATCCCTCTCCTTCATCCCTCCTCTCACCCTTTCTCATGCACCATGTGGAATGTCCACTCTTCCTCAAACAAGCTCCCCTTCATTCATGCCCTTTTATCTCTAATGCTCTGCATCATTATGCTCTGTGACCTGATTTCTCCCTGAAGACTCGCTTCACTTGCTGTCCTCTGTCATGGAGGCTACCTTTTCTCCCATACATCTTGCCCATTTAGCTGGTTTCAACCCTTCCTTCCACTTCAGTCTCTCTCCTTTTCTTCCTTTAAAGTCTTTATCTTTCTTTATTTGCCTGATATACAACCCAGGCCGTAACATCAGGGAGGTTTACAATAATAAAACAATGCTGCAAAGTCAGAAAGTAGACAGGAACGCCATATATTTATAGGACAGAGAAGAGACAGTTAAGGCAGTAAACAAGAGTAGCAGGAAGGAGAGGTGAGTAGCTATTGGGGGTTAGCATGGACTGGTGTATGAAATGTCGAAGGTCAGATGAAACAGGTAAATTTTTAGGTGGGTTTTGAATTTCTGGTAGGATGATTCTAGGCGGAGTGCAGCAGGCAAAGAGTTTGAGTGCAGGGCCAAGAAAAAAGAAAGCAAAGTGGCGGGTGAGTTCTAGGTGAGTTTGTGAAGGGGAAGGTAGAGTTAAACGATTTTGATGAAGTGAATGGAACTGACGGTGAAGGGTGTGTAAATGGATAAGGTCAGCCAGTATAGAGGGGTAGAAGTATGGAGAACTTTGTGAGTCATAATCAGGAACTTGTAATGAATTCTATAGCGGAGAGGGAGTCAATGGAGACGGATGAGAAGGGGGTGATGTGGTCTGAACAAGGTGCATGTGTGATGACACGGGTGGCAGTATTCTGTAGTAATTGTAAGCATTGCAGCTGGTACTGTGGGAGACCTGCCAACGCGATGTTGCAATAATCCAATCAGCTGATCACTAAGGACTGAAGAAGAGTAGTTATAGAGGAGGGGGATAAGAAAGGGCGAACTGCTCGAATCTGATGCAATGAAAAGGTGTGGTGGATAAGTGATGAAAGGTGGTCCTGAAACGAGAGTGCAGAGTCGAGGGTAACACCTAGATAACGGATAGAGGACTCCATAGGGATAGGAGTAGAATCAAGCAAAGGGGTGATGGAGGGACAGGGGGCACCAAATGAGAACCAGACAGTTGTGGATTTGGAGGAATTAAGGTGTAAATAGTTAGCCGAGAGCCAAATAGAAATATGTGAAAGGCAGGCATTGAGCGGTGCCAAAACAGGATTGGAAGGACTAATATGATAGAGAAGAATAATGTCGTCAGCATAGTAATATACTAACACTGTACAGGTCTGCGACTAAAAAGCTGTTTGATTATTTTCATCTAATTTCCATGTATTTTGGTGTGCTGAAAACAAATAAAATATTGAAAAAACTCCTAGACGTCATGATTTGCCACAACATGCAAAATTGTCTTCAAATTTATCAATTTTTTTCAAATTACTATTAATTAATTCAAATTACTATTAATTAATTCACATAAGTGCATTTAAGATATAAAATGCCAAAAAAAGCTTAAAGGGGTTCCAGAATACAATGATTAAATTATTTTCAGGCACCTAGCTCCGATGAAGGTGAAGTCATACCTGAACCAGATGACGAATCATGTTCTGACTTTGAAGATGATAGAAGACCAAAATTGTTTTCTCAGGAGGAGATGAATGATTTGGTAAGAGACTTGAATCTTCCCAAAGTTGCCGCTGAGTTACTCGGATCAAGGCTGAAAAGCAGGCATTTATTGTTGCCAGGAGTGTCATCTTCATGGTTCAGACATCGTGAAAAGGAGTTCGTTCCTTACTTCGCCCAGGAAGACAAGTTGGTTTATTGCATCGGTGTCGAAGGTCTGATGGGTCAATTTAAAATCCATTATGATTCAGAGCAATGGCGTTTTTATAGATTCTTCAAAAAGAAGTCTCAAAGCAGTTTTACTCCACAACGGTTTTTACGCTTCCATACCTGTAGGTCATTCCGTACACTTGAAGGAAACCTACGAGAACTTGGAATTGGTTCTTCGTAAACTTAAATATGAAGACCATGGTTGGCAAGTGTGTGGGGACTTGAAGGTCTTGTGCATGCTGCTCGGGCAACAAGCTGGGTATACGAAATATCCTTGTTTTCTGTGTCTATGGGACAGTCGAGACCGACAAAATCACTGGACCAAGAAGTGTTGGCAGCCGAGGGTGCTAACAGTCGGTGAAAAAAAGTCCTCCGAGAAACTTTGGTACTTACCCATAAAGTTCTTCTACCACCTCTCCACAAAATTGGGATTGATGAAGCAATTCGTAAAATCACTTCCAGGAGATGGAGAATGCTTCAAATACTTGGTCACCAAGTTTCCAGGCCTGTCGGAGGCAAAATTGAAGGAAGGGTGTGTTCGTCGGACCAGACATTAGAAGGCTTATAGTTGATCGAGTGTTTGTCAATACCATGATGGATCCTCAAAAAGAAGGGTGGATTGCATTTAAAGAAGTCGTACAGACATTTTTAGGCAATAACAAAGATCCTCACTACAAATAGATTGTCGGACGAATGCTGAAAGCATTTCAAGCTTTAGGTTGCCTGATGAGTTTGAAAGTGCATTTCCTCCAGTCCCACCTTGACTACTTTCCTGAAAATTTGGGAGCTGTGAGTGAGGAACAAGGTGAACGATTCCACCAAGACATTAAAGAGATGGAAAGGAGATATCAGGGAAAATGGAGCATTAAAATGATGGCAGGCTACTGTTGGATGCTTCAGAGAGACATTCCAGATGCTACTCACAAGCATAAATGCACCAAGAGGAGCCTCACAAGGAAGAATAATCGAGTTTAGTGTGTGTAGGTGAGCTCATTTCAGTTCAAAAAAGGATTTTCATGAAAATATTGTAATAAAACTTTAATTTTATAAGTCTATTTCCATTTATTTTGAGGTATTGCCTTATTTAACATTGTTACCTAAATTGTCAGGAAACGTGATGTCCTATGACAAAATGGAGGTCATTTTCGGATTCAGCGCACCAAAAAACATAAAGATTACGTGGAATAACCAAAACAGCTCTCGAAAAAAAAATGTTTGGAGACCCGGGGAGCCAAAAAGATACTGAAAAGGAGAGGGGAAAGATGGAGCCCTGAGGGATGCCACACAAAAGAGGGGCATTAGCTGAGGAGGCAGAGTTATGGTGGACAGAGAAGGAGCAAGCAGTGAGAGGAATGAAACCAGTGTAAGACGGTACCTCGGTTCCCAGAGTCATAGAAGTGTGAGGAGGGTAGTGTAATCAACCAAATCAAAGGCTGAGGAAAGATCTAGTGAAACAGCAAGAGAAATATCATGGTCGTGAGAAACATGGAATTCATTTAGAAAAGACAGAAGAATTGTTTCCGTGCTCTGGCCTGACCTCAACCCAGATTGGTGAGGGTAAAGGGTATGAAGACAGATGGGCAAAGATTAATTTTTCTAGGACTTTGGAAAGGAAAGGAAGATTTGAGCTGGGGCACCAGTGTGCAGGTACTGTGGGATCCAGTGTTCGTTTCTTGAGAATTGGGCAGATAACAGCGCATTTTCAGGGGGAGGGGAAGATACCCGAGGATATACTAGAGTTGAATATAGTCAGGATGAGTGGGAGAAGGGCAAGAAAAGGTTCAGATAGCCAAAGAGAGAGGATAGGATCCAGTGAGCAGGTGATCTTGCAAGAAGTAGAAAAAGCTCTCTGTAATTCTGTCACGGAAACTGGACGAAAAAAGGACCAAGTATGGGGCAGGACAGAGATAGAGGAAGGCGGAGGAGAAGAGTCCTGAGTGGGTGAAGTGGGCAGAGGGGTGGCAGGAAGGGGGGGCATGTAGGAAATGTGGAGTGCAATTGGTTAACCTTGTCAGCAAAAAAAGGAGGCCAATTGTGCTGGGCTTGACGAGGCAACCAAGGATGTCGGGGAGGCGGAAGTCCTAGGAGCCGAAAGGGTATGGAGGACAGAGTAGAGCTGTCTAGATGAATTGGCAGATGAAATGATAAGGTTAGAGTAATAGGATTGCTTAGCTGAAGCAATAGTGATAGTGATGGTGGCAATGGTGGAAATGAGAAAGAGCGGTAGATGATGGGTGTCTGTGCCAATGATGATTGGCACGGTGGAGTTGGGAGCTTAGGAGGCGAAGACCCAAATGATACTTGGGTGAACAAAGGCGCTGAGATGACGATGGAGTAAGACAAAAAGGGGCCAACTGATCAAATGCAGACGTAAGCACGGTATTCCAAATGTGGACTTGGATATCAGGAAGTTGAGCAGAAAAAAACAAGAGACAAGAGTGTGTCAGAAGAGGGGAAATGTTGGAATGTAGAAAGTGTAGTATGACTTTTCATTTGCAGATGGGAGGCTACCTTGGAAGAGCCTGGCATGGGAGTTTTGACAGGGGATGGAATGGAGAAAAGGATACAGTAGTGGTCTGACCAAGGAAGAGGGAGAGTGGAGAAAGCTGGAGTGGTGAACAGAGTATCAGTGGATGTGATAAGGTCAAGTGTATGGCCAGCAGTATGAGTGAGTGAGAGATCATTAAGGAGATTACGAAAGGCCCTGTTCTTAGGCCTAGAAGGGAGTTCAGGTAAACATTAGTGTCTCCAAGGATTATCAAGTTAGGATAGGAGAGAGTGTCAACAAGAGAGAGTCCCAGAGATCGGGGCATAATGAAGGAGGGGAGCAGGGGCACAGTTGAATTGGAGTAAGAGGGATTCCGGATAATGAATAGTAGATGAGTGGACTTCACTAATAAGGAGATTGGAATGATGAAGGAGGGCCACTCCACCACCACTCATGTTCTGGAGGTAGACACCATCTGTATATTTACTCCACTACTCGTACAGGTGGCTGTCATGTATCAACCTGACACATCCACCTCTTCCTTTCTCACTGCTTTTAACTCCTGGCTTTCCTCCTTTCCGTACCCATCTTCCCCAGCCCTCACCCTTGGGTATTTTAACATTCACATTTATGACCCCTCTAATTCTTATACCTTAACGCTCCCTTGCCTTAACCTTATCATTCAACCTCCAACTGTGTTCTACTGCCCCTTTCTCTATCTTGTCTTTTTCTCCACCTACTCGCCTTTAAATTTCTCAACCTCAGTTCTCCCCCTATTCAACAATCATATGCTAATGTTCACTCTTAATTGCATCCTGCCACAGACGTGTCCTGTAGTGATCGATGCATTTAGGAATCTTCAAGCCATTGCTCACTCTTTCCATTGCTTTCTCATCCCCTCTTCTGTTGTCATTTGAGTCTGTTGATGAGGCAGTCTCTTTGTATGACACTATATTCTCCTCCAGTCTGGATGGTTTTGCTCCTCCTATTCCTCGGGGCAATTTTTCCAAATGGGTTAGTTTTTTGCACATACCATGACTGTTATGAACCTCACTCCTAGGCCAGGGTATGCTGGAGTTTATCTATCTCTCAGATTTACTGCTAATGCTCGGTGTATTACTTGCATTGTGCCAAAGACAGCCTCCCTCTAGAATTTGTAAGATATAACATGTATCGGTAATTTATCAAGGTGTGCTAGGAAAGTCCTCTTAATCCAGCCTTTGGCGCAAACACAGTGGAAAATTGTTCAGTACCTTGCGGCAACATTTTCTCGGTCTCTAACTGCATTTCCCGATACTTGCTACTTCTCGCTCTCAACGCATTTCGCAGAATAGTTGCTTTGAAATGATGCCTCTATAATTGATGCCTTCTAGTGTTCTTCTCCTTTACAACAATCTCCAGATTCCTTGCGTCCAGCTTTTTATCATTGTGAATGGGCATATCCCAGGTGATCATAACCTCGTCATTCTCCATAATTCTCTTAGGGTCATGATCCCAATGCTTTTCCAGCAGAGAGTAATTTAGCATCACAGAGTTTCCAGTGGATGAGAAGTACTACTTTATTGTTCTGTTATGTATAGAAATTTTCTGCCATCAGAACTTTGCAGTCTGCTATGAGATGAGCCACTGTTTTATAGAATCTACATACATACAATCTCGTATGCCTGTTTTGCCAGTTTTTTCAAAGCTTGCTATAAACCATCTAGTCTGTCATCCACTGTCTTGGATTGCAACTATCAGTCTCTCATCTCTTGGTTTCCGCCCAAGCAGCCCCCGCAATGCAGGGGCCTACACAGCGGCGGCGGTAGCAGCACAGCAAACGTTAACATGTTTGCTGCACTGCCCCCCCCCCCCTCTTGTAAGTTCGCCAGGAGGAATGCAGGCCCGGTGGCTTTTTGAGGTCAGGGGGAGATGGGAGGAACTGGAATGCATGCTGGAGTGACATCTTTAAACGTGAAGGAAGAAAACCCAATGAGTTGCATGTGCAAAGGTGCGGCGCAGAAGGGAGAGCACAAAAGTGCAGATGCTGGACCAGTAAAGAGAGAAAACTAGAGTAACAGAACCTGAGCACTACAAAGAAGCACCGCCAGCAAGCATGACTTGGAGAGCACAGCAGTAGTTAATGTGTCAGAACACAGTGTCCCTGAGCAGGGGAGAGGGCAGCCTGTTGCAGTAGGTATGATGCACAACAGGGAGAGCAGGCCTAACAGAAAAGGAACGGTCAAGAGCCTTGATGGGAAAGTTGGGGAAAATGAAGTAGACCTAATAGAAAATTGGGGGAGGATTGAAATGATGAGAGAGGAAAAAGGGAAGGCGCCCTGATAAGTAAGAGTATGACTGAGGGGCCAGCGATGGATGGGAAAGAGACACCCAGAGCATAGAAGGGATGTGGCGGTAGGAAGGTAGGAGGGAGGAAGAGAGAGAGCAGTGGCTGCAGAGAAATTATAGTAAAATACCAGGCATGGAGATTTCACAAAAATAGTTTTTTTCCCAAACTACTTACAATTAATTTGCTAAGCTAGTTTCACTCACTGCAACACAAAATTATTTTAGTCAAGTGTTGCAGCACCATGCTAAATGCAGAATTTTCATGGCAGCTGTGCATGTGTGTGTTTCTGTAGGTGCACATGAAAGATAAACAAGGAGTAAGGGGGCCTAAGGCATTTCACCTGGAATGATATAGTTTAGTTTATTAATATTTTTGTTATACCACCCTTCGAAAACAGTAGAGATTAAAGATATAAAAGCAGGGATATTGGAGCCCTACCTGCTACAGAGCTGCCCGGACAATCTACTTGCTGACGTCACCAGGGGGCCTTAAATCGTGGCCCTGGAGAGAGTGCAGGTCGGAGGTTGGAGCCCTACCTGCTACAGAGCTGCACGGACCATTTACGAGCTGATGTCACCAGGGGGCCTTAAATCGTGGCCCTGGATGTATCTGAAGGGCCACACCCCTTTGGAGCCCCTCCAGAGCACGGAGGAGCAGAGTGAGTTCCGGAGTCTGGCATGGGCAAGCAAAAGAAGATGATATTTTCTGTGAGTAATAATAATAATCCCTCTAAAACTGTTAAGATTGTGGGCCCAGTGGACAGACATGTTTACTGTGTCTGCTACAGGGTCAGAAGAATATATATATGTATGTATGTGTGTGTGTGTGTATGTATATATATATATACATGTGTGTGTGTATATATATATATATATATATATATATATATATATATATATATATATATATATATATATATATATATATATATATATATATACATATATATAAATTAAACAGGTAGGGGGAAAGTATGCAGCCTTGTCTTACACCTTTGCTTATTTTAAACCATTCTGTTTCTCCTTGTTCCGTTCGAACTGTTGCTTCTTGATCAATGTACAGATTGCGCAAGAGAACGATCAGGTGTTCTGGTATACCCATGCTTCTTAACGTGGCCCAGAGTTTCTCCTGGTTTACACAGTCAAAAGCCTTGCTATAGTCGATAAAGCACAAATATATATCCTTTTGGTATTCTTTAGTCTTTTCAAGGATCCATCTCACATCCGCAATGATGTCTCTCGTTCCTCGTCCTTTCCTGAACCCTGCTTGCACTTCAGGTAGTTCTTGTTCTAGGTATGGCTGTAGTCTCTTTTGAATAATCTTCAGTAGAATCTTGCTGGCATGTGGGATCAGAGCGATTGTGCGATAATTTCCACAGTCAGTTGGTTCACCTTTCTTTAGTATTGGTATAAACACAGATCTTTTCCAGTCAGTTGGCCATGATGTTGTCTTCCATATTTCTTGGCAGAGCCTTGTAAGTATGGTAACAGCTGCATCAGATTGCTGCAATACTTCTATGGGAATGCCATCAATGCCTGGTGCTTTGTTCTTTGATAAGGCTTTCAATGCTGCTTCAACTTCTTCTTTCATCACCAATGGTTCCTGATCATAAGGTATAGGTTGAAACAGCTGTTGGTCCACTTGATCTTTATCACATAAAAACTCTGTATATTCCTTCCACCTTTTCTTGATCTTCTCAGCATCATTCAATATAGAACCTTGAGCATCTTGTAACATTCCAATTCGAGGCTGGAACTTTTTCTTTAGCTCTCGCAGCTTTAGGAAAGCCGATCTTGTTCTTCCTCTAATAGTTTCTGCTTCTATTTCCTTGCAAGTGTCATTGTAGTACTTTTCCTTGTCCTGTCTTGCTGCACGTTGGAAATCTCTGTTGATTTCTGAGATTTTCTTTCTTTCTCCTTTGGCTTTAGCTTCTCTGCGTTTCTGGGCAATTTTCAGAGTTTCTTCCGTCATCCATTTTGGCCGTTTTTGCTTTTTCACCTTTTGTAGAGACTTCTCGCTTTCTTCCAGCACAACCTTCTTGACGTCATTCCATAACTCTTCCGGAGCTCTGTCATTTGTATCTAAAGCAGCAAATCGATTTTGCAGGCAGTCTTTAAATTCCAGTGGTATATTCTCAAGGTCATATTTTGCTGCATTCATGAGTGGTTTGCTCTTTTTCAACTTTAGCTTGGTGTGAAGATTGGTGGAAGACTCATCAACAACCTTCGCTATGCTGATGATACCACATTACTGGCTGAAAATGAAGATGATCTGAAACATTTGCTTCTCACAATCAAAGAACATAGTCTCAAAATGGGCCTGCACCTTAATGTAAAGAAGACAAAGATCATGAGAACTGGCATAATCAACAGGTTCATCGTTGAAGGAGAAGAAATTGAAATCGTGAACAACTTTAACCTACTTGGATCAACTATCAATAAAGAAGCAACAAGCAGTCAAGAAATCAGACGACGCATTGCTCTTGGCAGAATGGCTATGAAAGACCTAGATAAGATTCTCAAGAGCAGAGCTGTCTCTCTCCATACAAAGATTCGACTTGTTCAAGCCATGGTATTTTCAATAACATCATATGGATGTGAAAGCTGGACAGTGAAAAAGACAGACAGGAAGAAAATTGATGCCTTTGAATTATGGTGCTGGCGGCGAATACTGTGTATACCATGGACTGCCCGAAGAACAAACCAGTCGGTACTAGAGGAGATCAAACCTAAGCTTTCTTTAGAAGCTCAGATGACAAGACTTCGACTTTCATACTTCGGACACATCATGCGAAGAGAGAGATCATTAGAGAAAGACATCATGCTTGGCAAGATAGAAGGTCAACGCAAAAGAGGAAGGCCAGCAATGAGATGGATCGCTACAATAACAGCAGCTACGGGTACCAGTCTGTCAACAATGAGCCGCCTGACTGAAGACCGAACACAATTTAGGATAGCTATCCAGAGGGTCGCCATGAGTCGACTCCGACTCGACGGCACTTAACAACAACATATACATATATACACACACACACACACACACACACACACACACATGTATATATATACATACATATACACACACACACACAGACAGGGTGGCCCAAAAAAAGTGAGAACATCTCGTAGCATATAAGTTATTTAAAAATTCAAAAAGACAAATGTAAATGATTTTAAAAAAGGATGGTGACCGGAATTTGTCAAAATAAAGACATTATGTAGCTAAAAAAGATAAATAAGTAAACTATTTAAGCTTTTAATTTACGAGATGTTCTCACTTTTTTTGGGCCACCCTGTATATGTGTATGTGTGTGTATAATATAGATATAGATATACGAGGGGGTACCCAAAAAAAAACAGGAATTATTTTTTAAAAGCTATTTATTTCAAATTCTTTACAAAACAACCTTATCCCCTTCAAAATACTCTCCATTACAGCTGATACATTTGTCCCACCGGTGCTTCCACTGTTCGAAACATTTTTGTAGTCATCTTTAGAAACGGCTGACAGCTCCTCCCTCTTTTTTTTTATTGACTTCTTCAATGTTGTCAAATCGGTGTCCTTTCATGCCCCTTTTCATGCGTGGAAATAAGAAAAAGTCGCACGGAGCCAGGTCAGGCGAGTAAGGTGCGTGGAGCAGCAGAACCATGCCATTTTTAGCCAAAAACTGTCTAACAGAGATGGCTGTGTGTGCAGGTGCATTGTTGTGGTGGAAGAACCAGTTTCCTGTCTGCCACAAATCGGTTCTTTTTTGACGAACACTGTTGCGCAATCTTCTTAAAACTTCCAAATAAAAGGTTTGATTGACGGTCTGACCTGGGGGAACAAACTTTGAATGAACTACCCCCTTGGCATCAAAAAAGCAAATCAGCATTGTTTTGATGTTTGATTTGACTTGACGACATTTTTTTGGACGGGGTGACGATGACATCTTCCATTGGCTTGACTGTTGCTTTGTTTCTGGGTCGTAACCATAGCACCCATGACTCATCACCTGTAATGACCTTTGACAGAAAATCTGGATCAGTTTCAAGCTGTTTCAAAACACGACATGTTTCAACTCGATGTTCCTTTTGATTGTCAGTCAGAACCCGAGGAACAAACTTGGCAGCAACCCTTTTCATTCCCAAATCTTCCGTTAAAATTCGCTGAACTGAGCTCCAAGATGACCCACTAATCTCTGACAGTTGATCAATTGTCTGTCGACGGTCTGTGAGCACAAGCTCTCTAATTTTTTCAATATTTTCGTCGATTCGGGCAGTTGATGGACGCCCAGAACGAGGTTTGTCATCAATCGACATGTCACCATTTTTAAACCGAGCAAACCACTGGTACACTTGACTTTTTTAGCGTCATCTTGATAAGCTGTTTTCAACATTAAAACAGTTTCAGCAGCATTTATACCGAGTAGAAAACAAAATTTCACAGCTGCACGTTGTTCACTTTAAACTTGTCATCATAAAAAAAGATAGTAAAGTAACCACATCAACATTTATCATAAAAAAAGAAACAAGAACAAAACAGCGCTAGCAAAAGCAATCACTGCAGATGAACAGAACAAGCCAGGTCGACAACACAGGCGGCACTGAACTGACAATGAGTTGCACTATACACGCCTAGCGGCAGAAGTGCATACTACACAAGCTCCGCCCATGGCAATGTTATTCCTGGTTTTTTGGGTACCCCTTCGTGTATATATATATATATATATATATATATATATAGAGAGAGAGAGAGAGAGATGTATTTATTTATTTATTTACATTCTCTTATATACTGCGCTATTCTGCATCAGTGCGGTTTACATTGAACAAACTGAAATTACATTGAACAGGGCATTATAACTTGGAGATAACTATTTTACAGGGAACATGGGCTATGGAAGGTTAAGTGGCTTGCCCAAGACCACAAGGAGCACCTGTGGGTCTAGAAACCCCAGTCCTTCCGGCCCAAGGTTGTTGTCCTCTAGTGGGATTTGAACCCCCGACCTTCTGGCCTGAAGTACCTTGCCCCAACCACTAGGCCACTCCTCCACTCCATATATATAAGCAAACATAGAATACATAAACATAAAACAATGTCAAAATTAAAAAAAAAGAATTAAAAGATGAAGATAATCCAAGATCGACAAATGAATCAAAAACCAGCAACAACAATGTCAGCCTGAAGCAGCCCTCTGTCTAAAGACCCCAGCCCCAATCACCACAATGGCAATACTGCAAAAGAGGATAATATGGGTCAAAGATAGCAATGATAAGCTGTTTCAAAAAATAAGTTTTTAGGATCTTAATGACCGAGGAAGACTGTGCCATAATGTAGGTTTTAATTTTGTTTTTAAAAATGCCGCATTCAGAATCCATTCCAAGCAGGCACGTGCTGAGAATGAGATAGTTACATGACTCTCCGACTAAATTTGGAGAATGTGTTGAAGTATAAGGAATCGGATAAATTTGCTAGATACTCAGATATGCCTTGATAAATTGTTCTATGTATCAACAATAAGAGTTTAAGCTTAATTTGATATGAGACTGGAAACCAATGCTGTTCGATGAGTAGAGGTGTCACATGATCATACTTACCTTTTTGAATGACTTGTAGATACTTTATGGATTTTTATTGAATTCCATTATATGCCGAATTACAATCGTTCTAGTCTCATGACGATTAGGGCAGGGGTGAGTGTTTTATAAATTTTTAATATTTAAATTTGACCAAATAGCATGTATGGGTCTCATAGAAAAAAAATGTTTGAATGATGCATGTAATCTAATTTAAATGATAGTTTGTGATCCAGTGCAACTCTGACGACAGTGACTGTATCCTGTAATCTTATAAGGATTCCAAAAACTGACAGAGACTCAGTAGGAGCACAGAGTTCCCAGAATACCAGGTAGCTGTTGATTTCTGAGGATTTAATTTTAGACCATCTCTAGTAAGCAGGTTGGCTACTGCTGTCAAATGCTGGTTCATTTTTGAAAATCCAATGATCTCTTACCGACACGTTGCATGAACTGAATTTCATCTGCATAATAGTTATTACTATGCCATGATCCTGAATTAGTATGGCCAATGGAATTAGTAACAAGTTGAGCAATAATGGGGATAACACTGAGCTCTGGGGAACACTACAGAGTAAATCATGACTGTTAGAGATGCACACTACAGGACTGTGATTCTAAGAAATAAAAAAAAAGCCACTTAAGTACTATTACTTCTAATCCAATAGTTATTAACTAATGAATAAGTAGTTGATGATCGATCAGTTGAAGGTGGCTGTTAAGTCTGAGACCACGATCACATACTGGCACGTCTCTAATATAGAGTGAATGTCATAGACCAGAGCACTAAAAATAGTCTCTATACTGTCCCCCTGATGAAACTGCTTGTTTGGGGTGAAAGCAATTTGTTTTGGTTAAGAAGACTCAGAGTTGAAGGAATACTGCCTTCTCTGTGCCTTTAGAGTTAAAAGCTAAATTTGATGCTAGACAAAAAGAGTAAAGCTGAGAAAAATCTAGGTGATGGCCTTTAGGTTGGACTACAGCTTCTTTCCATTTAATAGGAACTGGTCCGGTGTCCATACTGTTGTTCACTATTGCACATACATGCAGATTTCTTCATTGTGGAACTGGCATAGGATCTATTGGTGGTGATGAATTGGGCATGGCACTAAGGATCTTCCCTAGGATAAATCCTGTAACTGGATTAAACTTATCCACTGATTAGTAAGTAAACTATAAAACCCAATGGATAGTCGCAACAAAACAAATTGCTCTAGAATGCTGGAAGACGAGACTTCTTGGTCGGAAGACACTCAACTGGCTACTGGGGAGGAGCTGAAGACTTTTCCGAGTAAAACCAGCATTTATGATGTGGTTGGATCAAAGCCCTCGGGACGTCTGACTGCTGATGTAGCTGTGCATGAAATGAGTCAGAAGCTGCAAAGATGTTTGCAATAACAGCAGTTATGGGTGTCACTCTATCAGCAATGAGCCACCTGACTGAAGACCAAACACAGTTTAGGACAACTATCCAGAAGGTCACCATGAGTCGACACCAACTTGATGGCACTTAACAACAGTGTCCTTAAAGGCATCCAGCAGGAGTATTTGGTCCCTATAGTATTTTGCCACACTAGAAACTGTATTGCTAAAGAACTCAACAAAATCATTATACATATGCTGTGCAGAGTATGACCCAATAGCAGAAGATACAGCAGTAAAGGGTTGTGTTAAGCATCATTATGTTGTTGTGATGTACTAAATTTATCAAGTTGGTCCAATAAAGGCATGATCTTATATTCCCTTTTTTGTTTTATCTTTATTTATTGACAGTGAAAAAGGAGAATGTTCAAATTGTATGCTATTTAAGACATTGTGTAAACAATTATAGTAATGACTTTTGCAGAATTTAGCTTTTTATTCAGTGCTCTATTTTGTCTTTTTTTTGGCATATAATTTTGAAATCTTTGACCCAATTCCCTGGGGTCCATTCAGCGTGAAGAATATGAGAGATGTACGAGAGGTATGAAGATACCCACTCACAGGGCTGCTACATGGATCACATTCTATCCAGTTTTTTTTGTTAGAAATTGTTTCCCAATGCTGACTGTACCATGCACTATGAACTCTGCTATACTCCGCAATTCCAAGTTAATCGCTGAGGCTCCTGTTAAAGAGGTTTCATATAACACTGTGCACCGTAGTCCCTCTCCCCCACAGCAATTAAGACGATGGAATTTCCCAGCCCTACAATCACTCTGTTTACAGTGCTTTGCAGGACTCTCTAACTGCTCTTTCGAGATAGGTGTATGTGAAGTTTCCCATACCGACCTGGATTTGCAGATAAGCATGTCTACCACCACCTCTGGCACAGAGGCCCATTTCATCACCACTGCCAAATCACGACAGGCTCAAGAAAACCATTCATGGTGGTGCCTACAGAGGTTAACACCCTACATGTCTGTCAAGCATCAAAGACAAATCTTCAGAAAGAGGTACTGCAGACATTTTTTAAACTTTTTAATTCTTTACTGAAAGCTATTTGAGAAAACTATTTTGTCAGCCTCCTTTTTTCATGGTAGAGAAGTCTTTTCTTTATAACGGCAGAGCCATTAGCCCTCAGGACTGCTCATAGCCTCCGCAGTAAACTTAGGAAAATGCTGACTTCTAATGCACAGAGTTAGAGAGAAAATATTTAAGTTCAGCTATATGCTAGCTGAATCAGAATGATCAGGTTTTAAGTGCTTGTATGCTGCTCTAACATACTAACAGGATATCCTGACTAGGACATGCTAATCCTATGACTTCAGCCTCTAAAGTCACAATGAAACATTGCCATCAAGTCCTAGGACAAGGAGAACATCACTGACCAACTAGTCCAGTGGTTCTCAACCCTGTCGTGGTGTACCCCCTGTAGGCAATCAGCTTATCTACAAAGAATATGCATGAGAGATTTGCATATTCATTGTGGATAACCTGATTGGCTATGAGGTACACCACGACAGGGTTGAGAACCACTCAGTTAATCTATCATGTAAGAGAGTGCCTACATTACTACAAGAACTTCCTGAAAATGCTATCTTTACTGAAAAAATTACTTATAAAATATTTAAGAGTTCAATTTGATATCTGAAGCATGAGAATGTGTTGAGACTGATATTCTATTTTAACAATGATTATTTAGCGCACAATCTGTATTTCCATATCATCCCTCCAGTCCAGACGCATGGGTTGTGCCCTCCCAACCAGCAGATGGAGACTGAGCATGACAAACTTTGCTGATGTCATCACATAAGGGCTCTGTGCATCAGTTGACTGGCCAGTATTGCCCAGTCTTCAGCAGATAGATAGGAGCTCTGTGCATCTGAACTGAAAGAATACTTAAAATATATTAATTGGTTTTCAAGCAATACTTGTTGAAAAAGAAGAAAACAAATAAAGATTTGGCTGGCAGTGGCAGGAAAAGAACAAGCAAACCAGCAGCTGAAAAGGCAAAACTTTCCTCAGAGGATCCTCTGGAAGGTACCTCTGGAAAGTTCGTTGCCAGCCTGCCGGCACATGCATTGGGGAGTTTTGGGCTTTTTGGAACTGGGAGCAGCCTCAGTTGTTTTTAGCTTTGTGTATCTAAGCTCCAACCTCTGCATGCGCAGGACGTTTCCATTTGGGCTCTGTATCACGCATCCTGTCTTTCCCCATTCTGTAGGGTCTTGTTAACAGCAACAGGAGATGGCGCATCTAATTCCCTGTGAAGCCGCTGCACTTCTACATTATAGCAGTAGATCAAACAGTTTAAAAGCCCTGTCACAATCTGTTTTCCTGAAGCAAGCTGATATCCACATGTTGGTACAATATTCTGTGGTATTTTTCTCAAAATAATAGTTTGCATAAATTATAGAGCTGAATCTGTGACCACATCCAACCTTGGTATGCTTGTGGCAGGATAACAGTGCAACCAGTGTTGTAGTTTTGGGGGACTAACCATCCTTCAACCTCACAACTCCTTGCTTCCCTACTAAAAACACCTCCATTGGCTAAGGGAAGTCTCCAAAAAAAACCTAATCCCTCAGCACCATAAAAAAAGGAACTGGTAATAGCAGTAAGATAAGATCATGGGGTACAGAGATGGCAGTAAACAGGACAGTTTTCAGGTTTTGGTGGTGGTTGGTTTTGTCCTTGGTCAGCTCGTGTTGCTAGTAGTCAGATGCAGCTTACTTTGCTGCTATGGATTGGGGTTTTTGCCAGTTTCTTCCAGGATGATATTGAGGTTTTACTGCTCATCCTTTTGTGGGAAGTCTTTCATTTTCTCTTTCAGCTTTGGGAAATGTGCATCGTATCCTTTTACACGCTACAGGAGGAAACACATTTCCATTTCTCCAGTATTTAGTCGCATGCTGAAACTGGCTTCTTGGGATTTTAGTTCATTTTGCAATGCATAATTCTGTTTCTAGTTTGTGGTCACGTACTCCGTATCTGTTTTGCTTATGTGGCCAAGTATTCAGCATGTAGTTCCTGTGTTGGGAGCTGCAACCGGTCCTGTACCTCCCTAATGAAAAGTGGAAAACGGAACAAGCTGCTACAGATTCCTGTGCAGGAACGTATATGCAAAAGACAAATTCTTCCCCTGTTAGCAGAGGCATACCTCCGCCAGCATTGCCTTATACGAAGCGCATGAGCACTGCAGACACATTTGGGTAAGAAACTCAAGCCCACGTTCCTTGAATCCAGTGCTGCCTTGATGTTGTCCCAGCATCCAACCTTTACAAGAAAGCTATACCCCTTACCCTCCCCCTGCACCCTATGCAATTTTTCAAAAGTATACACAGCAATCAATTATAGGAAACGTTTTGTGGGTTAAGCATCATATTATTTTATTCTTTCCATTCCAACAGCAGTTGGAAAGAATTATACTAAAGGGGTTGAGAATGTGTGTGTGTCCTTCTGTCTGCAGGCCAAGTAACTCGCTGAGAAATTAACATCATGGGATGGAACTTGGCATTTGGAGAAAAACTGGTTAAAAAAATACGCATCTAGTTTGAAAATGGGGCCTAATAGGACTGGAAAGTCCGGAGAAATAAGACCCCCCCACCCCACCCCACCCAAAAAACGGCCCAGTGCATTTTCTGTGGAGAAAGGTGAATGTTACCTGGATTGGCCACTATTGAAAATAGGATACAGGATACTTGGCTTGATTGTCCTTTGGTCTGACCCAGTATGGCAAATATTCTTATGTCCTTGCCCTACCACCCCACAACTGAAACACTCCAAAAAAATACACCCAAAACGTAACCCCCCACAACTGCCCCATACCCAAAACGTACACCCTGCAAACTGTCCCTCACCCAAAAAGCATCCTGCCACAACTGCCCTAATACTCTGCAATGTGCCCCCACCCCTGCACTTACTGCTAATAAATATTCCTTCACAACTCCCTTACCCCCCACAAACTGCCTGACCCCAAAACGTTACCCACTACAATTGTCTACCACCTCACCAACTGCTTCCCACATCTGCTCCCACCACCCAACCCGAAAAACAACTGCTCCACCACCCAAAAATATACCCCTACAACTGTCCCACCCTCTCTGGAAGCTGCGGTATATAAGTGCTTGTTAAATAAAAATAAACTGCCCCACCCCCCCAAAACTCTCCATCACGACTGCCTTACCACCCTGCAAACTATCTCCACACACAAAACTGCATCCCATGGAAATACCCCCCCCCCCCAGCTTATCCCCCCATCCCCACTGAACACAACATATGGTCAGCACACAGAACATACCAGAGAGAGAGAGGGGCACACAAAAACATGAACACCAGTAAAGATTGCAAATAATTCCCTAGCAGTGATGTAGTACATGTTATGTTATTCACATATATATTTCATTTTCTTTCGTTTTTTCTACTAGGAAAGCTACTGGCTTGAATTACACTACTTTCTTTTAGGTTGCTGCATGTACTAGCAATTAATCTGCAGCCATGACCAGGGTTTCGATTAAGGCACTGGCCAAGTTAAAGTGTGGGGGTGTCACACGATGTGTTCTTTACTTGGGAGCTTAGGATTGACAACTCTCTTTTTCAGGATCCTATTTTACATTAATGTCAGGAAGCTAGAGGAATGGCTAGATATTTTTCAGTTTAAAATTTCTTTCTGTAGCTTTATAATCCTCTCCCCTGTGTGAGTGAACCTGCCTTTTGCTTCAGGTGTAATTAGCTAGGGAGGCTGGGGATAGGATCCAGCCAATAGGAGGTCTGTGGTGGGCGGAGCACTGGAATGCTGTTCTAGTCTTAGCATGGGAGGAGGTGAGCTGGGCGATGTTCCTGTTGTATAAGTAAAGTTTTGTGTGTGTGGTGGTAGATGGAAAAGAAATAAAGCCCCCCACCCAAAGAAAAAAAAATGCCTCAGTGAATTACTCTTGGACAAGCTATTCCAATAGCTGCGGCATACAAATACTGATTCACAGTAACATGGCGATTACAGAACTGCACCTGTCAAAGATCTTCCCTAATCTTCTTTCCCAATTGCAGATACACAGAAAAATAACACAGAGAGAAATACTCACATACTAACATACCCATGTAGGGAGGAGTAGCCTAGTGGTTAGAGCAATTGCCTAGTACCCGGAAGATCAAGGGTTCGATTCCCACTGGCACTCCTTGTGACCTTGGGCAAGTCACTTTACCCTCCATGGCCTGGCAATCTATTTCCAGTGATACATTGCCAAGAAAGCCCAGAGGCAGCTGGGTCGCCAGGAGTCAGCAGTGACATCATGCAGGAAAAAAGAAATGCCCATGCAATCGCAGACACAAAGATGCAAGCAGGCACAGGCACACCTGCAAGCAGTGACACAAACCTATGCACACAGATATCAGCCCACAAAATTATGCATACAGTTAGAGAGAGACACACACACAAAACAGAAATATGCACACATACAGTTGCACACATACAGACAAAACACATATGCAAGATGTGCACACAAGCAATGAAGATATGAACAGATGGCCATGAGTGTGCATGCATGTGTGCGCACAAACACAAGATACCTTTCCTCCAGGAACTTGTTCAAACCTTTTTTAAACCCAGCTACACTAACAGCTTTTACAACATCCTCCGGTAACAAATTCCAGAATTTGATTGCATGTTGAGTGAAAAAATATTTTCTTTTATTAGTCTTAAGTAGTTTACCCTGTAGCTTCATTGCATGTCCCCTAGTCTTCCTATATTCTGATAACATAAACAATTGATCTACGTTTACCCGTTCCACTCCGTTCATAATTTATAGACTTTTATCATATCTCCCCTCAGCCGTCTCTTTTCCAGGTTAAAGAACCCTAACCTTTTTAGCCTTTCTTCATAGGGGAATCCTTCCATCCCCTTTACCATTTTGGTGGCTCTTCTCTGAACCTTTTCTAATAACGCTATATCTTTTTTTTTTTAAGATACGGCGACCAGAATTGCGCACACTATTCAAGGTGCAGTCTCACCATGGAACGATATAGAGGCATTATAATATCCTTTGTTTTATTTTCCATTCCTTTCCTTATGATACCTAGCATTCTATTTGCTCTCCCCGGACACCGCTGCATACTGGGCAAGGGTTTTAACATGTTCCACAATGACGCCTAAATCTTAGATGTTTTTGCAGGAAGAGAGGAGCGGTTTGTAGGTGCTCTGTTGCAATTGCATAAATCAGCTTTGGAATCAAAATTTTGGTGAGTTATGTACAGTTTGTGGATTCGGTGCGGGTGCCATATTGATAAAAAACTCCGAATGTGCCGCAATAAGGTGATCTATGTAAGGAGAATGTATAGCGATTTCCTTGCCTCTAAAAAATATGGATTTGCGTTTACAGTGGTTAGTGGATAGCCATTTTAGTGTAAAGATGCGAGTGTGATCACAGCCATTGACATGACATTACCGATGGAGTGATTTTTCATGGATAACGCTGGAGATACGGTTTGTCAAGAACCTTTAAAAAGCTCTTTGTTATAGTGAAAAACTGCGTGTAGGGCAGTCAGCAATCGCTGTTTTTGTAAGGACTATAGAGGATGAGATATCAATTATTAGATGAGTAGATTTGGTTTTTGGATCCCAAAGATGCAGGATTTAATATTTAAAATATGAAAAAGCATGGCTGGTGAGCAGTGAATGCTAATTGCTGATGTCATTTTTCCCGCGCATCTACAGACTTTAACATACCACGCAACCGCGGGTAGAGCTAGACGTTTGTGCACAAAGAAAGCAACGGCAAGTATATGCTCTGCTAGTTTTGGCATGAAAAATCCGGTAAGTTGTAAAGGTTTGGATTTTTTGGTGAATTTTTTAAAATGACACTAGTGCTCCGACAGTGGAGTAATGAGACGTATTGTGGGAGGATAATAACGTATGTTGTTTCTACGTTTTTAAAGAATTATATGATTTAGGCCATGGTTTGGGATTAGTATCAGTTTTAATAATTTTAATTTTTAGTCAGCTTTGCTGAAAATATAATATAACTGAAGGAGTGACTATCGGTCATGAGCAACGCTCGGGGTAGGGACTGTCAAGAAATGAGAGAAGGCACTTCGCTAAAATATGCAATTGCGTATAGTAATTACTAAACTGCTGACTATATAGAAAATAGCAGTTTTTAAGAGTTTCTAAGTAGAATGGGTTTAAATAATTGTTGATTTTGGTAGAGGGTTTAAGGAGAATTAATGAATCGCTTAAATGTTATAATCAACAGAAATGCCCTTGGGTACATAAATAGAAGTTAACAAAAACCATCTAATTAAAGAACGTTTATGGCGGATCTAGTAAAAATCTACATTACAGCTTATAGCGGTCTAAAAATATCAGAACAATATTAATATGATACAATGACTCTATTTTTAAGAATATACGTCAAAATTATAGTTAGATAGTTTAGAGATCACAATGAGGTGAGGTAGGGTCTCAGTTAGATCCTGTTGCGCTTTCCTGGTTTTTAGTGTTTTCCTCTAAGTGTGTGTGTTTTGTCTATTCAAGTTTTATATTTTTAAAATTTTTTTAACAAAAATCTTTTAACAAATTCTTATTTAAAAATTGCCTATTGCACCAATAATGGAATTTGTGGGATGTAGCCATCTGGAATGGCCCTTCTATTTTTTTCTTCTTTTTTTCCTCCAGTTATTGCAGTGGTGCAGGAAAATCATATAGGTAAGAATGAACACAGTATTTTTAAGCATATAAAGTTGTAGGTTATGCTGTTTCTTATTCAAATAACTACTCCATGGTTTATGTATAGTTGGCTATATTTTATTTGGGTCTTATATTTGTGTGATTTTATATGTATTATGAGTATGTTACACATACGCAGTTATTTATTTATTTATTTGTTTTTTAGTTAATAGATATTTCGCTGTATTTCAGTAGTCAATATTTATTTATTTATTGATATTTTAGTTATTTATTAATGTATTAATATGTTCATAGGTGCCTCATATGATTACACTTACATTTATAATTTGTTTTATGATTTATGACTGTTTTTAATGGTGTCTTTACATGTTATTATAGCCAAAGCCCCTGATGAAGGCATAAACGAAACACGGCCTGTGTCGGGCCTGGCTTTATGAAATAAAGGTGGTAAATAAATAGTTCCTTCCTTGCCTTCACGTCTTTGACTGGGCTGACTGTGGTACCGATCATCAACTACTAGTATGCAAACTCAAGCTAAAGTTGAAAAAGAGCAAACCACTCATGAATGCAGCAAAATATGACCTTGAGAATATTACCACTGGAATTTAAAGACTGCCTGCAAAATCAATTTGCTGCTTTAGATATAAATGACAGAGCTCCAGAAGAGTTATGGACTGACATCAAGAAGGTTGTGTTGGAAGAAAGCGAGAAGTCTCTACAAAAGTTGAAAAAGAAAAAACTGCCAAAATGGATGATGGAAGAAACTCTGAAAATTGCCCAGAAACGCAGAGAAGCTAAAGCCATAGGAGAAAGAAAGACAATCACAGAACTCAACAGAGATTTCCAACGTGCAGCAAGACAGGACATGGAAAAGTACTACAACGACGCATGCAAGGAAATAGAAGCAGTAACTATTAGAGGAAGAACAAGATCAGCTTTACTAAAGCTACGAGAGTTAAAGAAAAAGTTCCAGTCTCGAATTGGAATGTTACAAGATGCTTAAGGTTCTATGTTGAATGATGCTGAGAAGATCAAGAAAAGGTGGAAGGAATATACAGAGTTTTTATATGATAAAGATCAAGTGGATCAACAGCCGTTTCAACCTGTACCTTATGATCGGGAACCATTGCTGATGAAAGAAGAAGTTGAAGCAGCATTGAAAGCCTTATCAAACAACAAAGCACCAGGCATTGATAGCATTCCCATAGAAGTATTACAGCAATCTGATGCAGCTGTTACCGTATACCGTACTTACAAGGCTCTGCCAAGAAATATGGAAGAAGACATCATGGCCAACTGACTGGAAAAGATCTGTGTTTATACCAATACTAAAGAAAGGTGATCCAACTGACTGTGGAAATTATTGCACAATCGCTCTGATCCCACATGCCAGCAAGATTCTACTGAAGTTTATTCAAGAGAGACTACAACCTGTCAGACGGCTGCCTGGGTGAGAATGTTCACAGTCTTGGCAAGTGCATATATCAATATGATTTGCAAGGGATTGTGGGAAATGCAGTCCATTCACACCAGACACAGCTGCTCACAATAATTAGTTGTGCTTGAGTGTAAAGCCAATAAGATATTTATTTATGGGGTTATTTCTCCCAACACAGATATGCTTGGTAGCACATAAAACAGGATACTTGCTTTCAGTGTTAAACTTAGAAAAACAAAATCAGGAAAACAGTTGAACTTGTCAGGCAATCAAATCAAAAGAATAAAGACCTGGCTGGTAACAAACTGGTCTTTTCTGTAGGCTTTAGCTAATATTTTCTTAGCAGTGTTTCAAACAACAAGCAAAACCCACAAAGAAGGGAAAAACTGTTCTTTTCAGGTTAACTTCTTATATCTTCACACATAGATTCAGAAGTGATTCCCTCAGAGCTCACAAGCAATTAGGTAAGGCTCAATTGCTAGCAGTTACCCAGCTGAAACCCCTTAGCTGGCTTGCTTTCTACTGCATGGCTCAAATCCTACTTCAGGAGCTTTTCTGAGTAGATTAAAGAACAAGTTTGTATTTCTTTGTGATGGTTGTTGTACTTTGTAACAGAAAATTACCAAAGGAGTTTAGACAGAGAGCAATCCATATATTCACAGCCTGTATCTAAGACCGCTCCCCCTTCTTCAACAATCATGGGTTCAATATCATGGATTGGCACAGAGGAATTTCTCAATGTAGCACTCTCAGGAGAATACTTGTTTCCCTGCTGTCTTTCAAGGTTATAGCTAGGGCATAGATCAGTGTTCATACCTGAGCTTCCATTGCTGTTAGAGTTCCTCTCTAAATAGCCTGGCCAGTATGTAGTCCAGTTCTTATGTCCAGCCTTCCAATCCAGATCCCTGGACACTGGATCTCTCTTCACATACCTTCTGGCACGGGTCCTAGGGTCCCTTCCACGTGCAGCCGTCTCCCTCACAGGTACCGTCTGGAGATTCCTAGCCCTGCAGCACCATTCCTCTGGCTTTCCCCAGTCCAATGGTGTATGCTGGCCCTTGGAATGCCTTCCAGTATACGTACTGCTCTGGACTCCTTTAGACCTCCCAAAGGCTTTTCTCTTCTTTCTTCCAAAGGGTTTCTTGCCCTCTCTGTCCGTCCGGTTTGGCTTCTGCTTCTGATGATCCTCCAGATGATGAAGCTGTCCAAGATGATCAAGATCCTGAGGATGAGGATAATTCTCTGTAGAATAAACTCTACCTTTATTCTGCTTTGATGAGTGCTCCACCCTTGTACAGCGCAGCTGTGCTGAATCAGGCCCTGCCCTTTGAGATGAGTGCTTGGGGATTACCTCATAGCCCTCGTGATTGAACACACGTTTCCCCACTTCAGCTCCTTTAATGGCTGTTGGAAACCTGGTGCATTCTGGGACTGGTAGTCTTTTATGGGAAAATTATTTTTTCTTATTTCTACCAGAACTGACAGGTTGCTTGTTCAGAGTCACTTCACCTTTACTATAGCTCCTTCCTGAGCTATGATAAGCTTCCTTATCACAAACCATACCTGGAACAAGAACTACCTGAAGTGCAAGCAAGGTTCAGGAAAGGGAGAGGAACGAGAGACATCATTTCGGATGTGAGATGGATCCTTGAAAAGACTAAAGAATACCAAAAGGGTATCTATTTGTGCTTTATCGGCTATAGCAAGGCTTTTGATTGTGTAAACCATAAGAAACTCTGGGCCACATTAAGAAGCATGGGTATACCAGAACACCTGATCGTACTCTTGCACAATCTGTACATTAATCAAGAAGCAACAGTTTGAACGGAACAAGGAGAAACAGAATGGTTTAAAATAAGCAAAGGTGTAAGACAAGGCTGCATACTTTCCCCCTACCTGTTTAATTTATAAGCAGAACAAATCATCAGAGAAGCAGGATTGTATGAAAGCAATGGAGGTGTGAAGATGGGAAGACTCATCAACAACCTTCGCTGTGCTGATGATACCACATTCCTGGCTGAAAGTGAAGATGATCTGAAACATTTGTTTCTCACAATCAAAGAACATAGTCTCAAGATGGGCTTGCACCTTAATGTAAAGAAGACAAGATCATGACAACTGGCATAATCAACAGGTTCATCTTTGAAGGAGAAGAAATTGAAATCGTGAACAACTTTAACCTACTTGGATCAACTATCAATAAAGAAGCAACAAGCAGTCAAGAAATCAGATGACGCATTGCTCTTGGCAGAATGGCTATGAAAGACCTAGATAAGATTCTTAAGAGCAGAGATGTCTCTCTCCATACAAAGATTCGACTTGTTCAAGCCATGGTATTTTCAATAACATATGGACATGAAAGCTGGACAGTGAAAAAGATAGACAGGAAGAAAATTGATTCCTTTGAATTATGATGCTGGTGGCGAATACTGTGTATACCATGGACTGCCCGAAGAACAAACCAATCAGTACTAGAGGAGATCAAACCTAAGCTTTCTTTAGAAGCTCAGATGACAAGACTTTGACTTTCATACTTTGGACACATCATGCGAAGAGAGAGATCATTAGAGAAAGACATCATGCTTGGCAAGATAGGTCAACGCAAAAGAGGAAGGCCAGCAATGAGATGGATCGATACAGTAACAGCAGCTACGGGTACCAGTCTGTCAACAATGAGCCGCCTGACTGAAGACCGAACACAATTTAGGATACCTATCTAGAGGGTCGCCATGAGTCGACTCCGACTCGACGACACTTAAAAACAACATGTGTAGAGGGTAACTTAATAACAGGTTACTTATGTTGAAAAGTAAAGTTGGCATCTATTTTGGGGCTATTCTACAAAAACAATCTAGACTTTCTCTGTTGGAAATACAGGGGGTTGTGCAGGCTTTGCAGTGTGGGAAGTCCCTTGGCCCAGACGGGTACCTCGCCAAGTATTTTCTTTGTCTGGGCCCCTACTTATACGATATGTGTATTTTGTTAAATTTGGATCAGGAAAATTCCAAGGAGCCTGCCTGAAAAAGGTACAGAGGGGGGGTAACCTGCATGGAGCAGTGGGTACATCCCTCGCCACGTCACTGGGCAGACTAGATGGGCCATGCAGGTCTTTATCTACCATCATTTACTATGCTATTGTGACACCATTATTACACGCCATTATTACCTAAGAAGGGTAAGATTGTGGCAAGTACAGGCCTATAGCCCTTCAGAATGTGAACGTTAATGTTTGCAAAAGTTTGCAATTGAGATCAGAATTTGTTGTCCTGGGTGTATTTCAGCTCTTTCAACCTACTGTGTCAAAAGTCACTCCTCTTTGTGGAATATGAAGTGTTGACATCATAATTTCCATCTGGCTCAGAAGTGCACATCCTCCAATATAATTGTCTTAAGCACAGACAAGGTCTTTGAATGCTTGATGTGGCCTTTGGTTTTGAATAAGTGGTTTCCTAGTGGGATTCATGTTCTGGCTTTGTATGCCGCTCACAGTGCACAGGTATTGACTAATGGGTTCCTTTCCCTGTTTTTGGAGATTTATTGTGGTATGCAGCAGAGATGCCCTCTATTTCCTTTACTTTTTCATTTAATGATACAGCCTATGGCACAGTGCATCCAGCAATCTCAGAGGCTTTTGGGCTATGCCTGGTCAGGAGTTGAGCAGTAGTAACAATTTTTTAGGTAGAGAGTTGATGAGATTGAACTTTTGTTGAATACCTGTCTCTAGTCCTGGAAGACTGCATCGCCAGGACTCATCAGAGTGTATTGTTTAGGAAGAAACCTGGAGGTATGGCTTTATCTAATCTTAAAATGTACTGTTGGCTAGGTTGAAGTACTGTATGTGTAAGGTTGGCTGGATTTAGCTACTTGTGCTACCAGGTGGCCATTAGAATAGGTGCAGGCAGACACTCTGGATTTGCATACTTAAGTGTTTCTCATGTCCTTGATGCCACAAGTCAGGAGAGTTTGTAGAAAGTTTCATATTGACCCACATGCTACAGATCTGGCATGTGGTTTGCAGATTCTCTGTTGGCCCATAACCCAGCCCTTTCCTTCTAGATTTGTGAGTCATTAAGAAATCAGAGGAAGACACATTGGTTTGCACTTTCAAAACCAGGTCAGTATTATGGAATTATGTGGAACAATTTGTCCTTTTTACAATTACAATTATGTCTCTGGGAACAAGCATGAATCAGTCCTCACATATTGGTGACAGCGCCGATGGAGCCTGCTGGAAGCATCTCCCCAGCTTTCAAAGAAAGCCTTTGGGAGATGTACCACGCATGCATGGTCCCCTTCCCACCCAAGGTGCCATCTTGCCTTGGTCTCCTTTTTTCCGTGGAACCCTCCAGACATCTGTCCAGTTTCCCCAGATAAAGCGTGGGTTTATCTGGGGAAACTGTTTCTGTCCGGTATGTGTACCGATTGCTTTCCCACCCCTGAGCCAGCTTGCCTCGGTATTGCTCCTCAGGCTTGTTCCTTTGGCTTTGTTTTGTTTTTTAATCAAGATATCCCTCAACCAGTGCTTTGCGCCCCTTTTTTTCCGCAGGCCTTTGGCCTCTTTCTGGGCGGCAGGACCCCTTTTCCCAATGGCCTTCAGCGGCTTCAAGAAATGTGATCAGTTTGGTTAGATGTCCTGCACTGACCCACATGACTGCTGCCTCTGTTGCCTTGGGCCAGAGCTTGATGACTTGGACTGTGAACTCTACAGGACCATGACCACAAAGGCTATTATGAGCAGTCAGTTGCAGCAAGAACAGTTTTTTCACAATTCCGACTCTGCACCGGAGTCTCCGGCGACATCGTGCTCCAGGGCCCCATCTGATACCTCAGTTCTCCTTGAGGCCCAGGCTGCCTCAGAGTCCCACGGTCGTGGGTCCTACGAGAGGAAATCCCTGGAGGTGGAATGCAAGAAGTTGAATGGGAGACGAAGGACGAGGTGTCCCTGGACACTTGACGACACCGAATCGTGCCCTCAGACCCATCTCCCCTGATGTCCCAGCGCCATTCCCTGCCAGAGGATGTCGTTTTCCTCGACATTGTGCGGGACATGGCTAAGGCGATTGTCATTGAGACTGAGGCCAAGGAGTATCCCTGCATGGAGGAACTGGAGATTCTCCAGTATGAGGCCCCCCCCCCCTTCTAAGGAAGCCTTTATGTTGCCTGTCCTTCCGATTCTCGAGCACCGCCTCCTCCATATGTGGGAGACACTAGCGTCTGTGCCCATTGTCAGCAGGCAACTCTATCTACAGAGTTTGTTTGTTTATGCAATTTCTTGATGTACCGCCCAGGCTGAAGGACATCAGAGTGGTTTACAATCACTACAAGCAGGTTCTGGATACATTCCCTCATTCCCAAAGGGCTCTCAATCTGGGTTCCAGAAGACTTGAGTGGTCGGTGACTTCCACACAACTCTATGGTCGTTGAGTCAAAAGGACCCATTCCTCTGTGCCGCCCCCCCACCCCACCAGGTAAGGAAGCCCGGACTCTCAATGTCCTCTGCCAAAAGGCCTTCCAAGGCTTGATGCTTGCGTGCTGAGTCCAATCCTACCAACTATACATCTGCATGTACCTCAAAGAGCTGACAAGGGAGCTCACTGGTTTCTCGGCAGGTCTTGACAGGGAACCCCTTCAGTGGTTCAAGTCTCTGGCCTCAGCGGTCAAGGAGTGCTCAAAGTTTTTATCCTGAGCAGCTTACAATGGCTTTGAGTCCTCGGCCAGAGCAGCCACCGTTGACATCAGGGCCCGACGCCAGGCATGGCTGCAGTCATCTGACCCCGAACAATGGGTTCAGGACAAACTTATCAATGTCCCCTGCATCGGAGAGAATCTCTTAGGAATACCTATGGCAGACAATGCAGCTGAAAGAGTCTGGTCCTTGTCAGGAACTCACTCTAAAAAGACCTCGGCGCAGCCCTGTAAGAAGGCCCTGGGGAAGAAGCCCCCCTTCTTGCGGAAAGAGGTTTTGGCAGTACCTCACAGTTCCAAACCTTCTCTGCACTGCAACAAGGCTAACACCACAAGGAGCAAGGGCATGGCCCCCATAAACAAAAGACCCTCAAGTCCCAGGATCTGGCTCAACCTGAGAGGAGCTTTTGACTCCTTGGGCACGACCTCCTCTCCCCCAGGTGTCCCCAAAAGCCCACAGGTGGGAGTCTGGCCCTGTTTGCCCACAGGTGGTTCACCATCACCACTGATTTCTGGGTACTGTAAGTGGTCAAGGAGGGCTACCTCCTCCACCTGCAATGGGCACTACCCTCATACTTTCCAGGAGAGCCATAAGAGCTCTTCTCCACCAGACTGTGCTCCTCACTGGTCTCCTCAAGGATGTGGTGGTGGAACCAGTGTCCAAGCATCTCTGGGGCACCGGCTTCTACTCCAGGTATTTCCTCGTTCCCAAGTGAACAGGGGGTCTCAGGCCCATCTTGGACCCTGTGGGTTCTGAACAGATTTCTGGTAAGGGAGAAGTTTCAGATGCTCTCCCTTGGAATACTGCTGCCATACCTCTAGCAGGGAGACTGTTATGCTCCTTATTTATTTATTTATTTTATTTATTTAGTAAACACTTGTATACCGCTGCTTCCTACGATCAGCAGCGGTTTACTTTACAGAATCATAATGTATTGTACGGTACATTAAGATTTCAGTTTTACATTTTGATTAGTCAATGATTACGTAACACGGGACAAGCATTTGGATACGATACACATTTGATTAAAGCACACAGATCAAGGTATACATTTGATTTCAGTAGATTGGGGGGGGGGCCCATATATACAATTTGTACAGAATTAGTTGCCAAGGTGTACAGGCTATACATGGTTATATACAATTTGTACGGAATTAGTTGCCAAGGTGTACAAGTTATACATGACTATATACTATTGGATTATATGCTGCCGAGTGCGGCAGAGGAGATCTGGTTGAGGTAGGGTATTGCAGTTAGATCAAGTTGTAGTGGGTTTGAAACAGATAGGTTTTCAGTTTTCGTCTAAATTCGTTCAGGTTGTTTGTGAGCCTTAATTCATGCGGTAGTTGGTTCCATTGGGTTGGTGCTGAGTATGTGAACGCCCTATTGCTTGTTTCGGCCTTGACAGATCTTATGCTGGTCGGGATACATAGGGTGTTGAGATTCATAGTTCTCCTGCTCTTGTTGCTAGGTTGAATAGTGATTAGGTTATTGAGGTAGGATGGTGCGATGCCATTGATGAGTTTAAATGTTGTGATGAGTAGTTTGTAGATGATGCGGGCGGCCACTGGGAGCCAGTGCAGATCCATTAGAACTGGGGTTATGTGGTCGGTGACTTTCTTTTCCATGATGACTCTTGCAGCCACGTTCTGAGCCATTTGCAGGATGCTTAGTGTGCTCTTTGGAAGCCCTTGTAGAATGGCATTGCTGTAATCCAGGTGGGGAATGATTAGTGCTTGGGCAACAGACCTAAAGTCGGATTTCTCGAGGATATTGCGGAGTGGTTGAAGGATTTTGAGTTTGTAAAAGATAGCTCGGTTAACTGTTCTGAGGTGTTTGTCCATCTTGAGGTTGCTGTCAAGTAGGACTCCTAGATACTTTATTACAGGCTTTGTATCGTATATGTTTTTGTTTAGTGTGACTGTGGTGGGCGGGATGAAATTGGCTTTCTTGGACATGAACATGACCTCTGTTTTTTTTGTGATTTATTGACATGTTGTTTTGCTGAAGCCATGATTGGAGCATGTCAAGGCATTCTTCTAGTGGACTGAAGTTAGGCTGTGTTATGTCAAGCTGTGTATAACATCACATCGTCGGCATATATGTGGTAATTTATGTTGTATTTCTGGAAAATACTGCATACCGGCTTTATATACAAATTGAACAGTAGGGATGAGAGGGCAGACCCTTGAGGGATCCCTTGGGTTTGGGGGAAGGCATCAGCTCTGTCGTTGTTGAATTGCACTTGTTGCATCCTATTGGATATGTATGATGTGAACCATTTCAGGGGGGTCCCTGTTATACCTAGCGAGGCCAGGCGGTCCAAAAGGGTGGTGTGATGTACTGTATCGAATGCCGCTGAGATATCGATGAATATGAGTATGAACATGGAGTTTTTGTTCTCGAGGCCCCTAAGTAGATTGTCAAGGAGTGCCAGTAGTAGTGTTTCCACTCCGTGATTCTGACGGAATCCGTATTGATGTTCATCTAGGGCTTTTATCTCGTCCATGTGGTCCTGGAGTTGGTGCTGGACCGCTTTTTCAATCATCTTTGCTAGGAAAGCTATGCTTGAGATTGGGCAATATGATGCAGGGTCACTTTTGTTGAGCAACTTGTTTTTTAATATGGGTCTAATAATCGATTTCTTGAGATGAGACGGCATGATTCCTTGTTTCAGAGACTGGTTGACAATGTGCGTGATGGGTTTTGCGTTGTCTTTCTTGGTTGCTTTCATCCAAGCGGCTGGGCATGGGTCGAGGGGGGAGGTAGTGGTTAAGTTGGTTATGATGTTTAAGATTTGTTGCTCACCTAATTGCTGGAAGGTGTTCCATTCTGTTTCTGGGTCTGCTTGAGGGGCAGTTGTGGTTTCTCGAGTGGTGAGAGCTAGTGGCATGCCTTTGGTCATGCTTGTGGGAAGTTTCGGATTTAGTTTTTTGGCGTAGTGGTCGGCAAGCGTCTGGGCCTTTATATCGTCTGCAGAGATGGAGTTTTGTGAAGTTTTGGTCAGAGATTTTACGAGTTCAAAAAGTTCTCTGGGTCTGTTGAGCGCTTTGTTGAGTAGATTAGTGTGGTGTGTCTTTTTAGCGAGGTTTACCTCATTCTTGTATCTTGCGAGGAGTGTTAGGTATAGTTGCTTGCATTCTTCGGTTTACTTTTTCCTCCATTTCCTTTCGAGTTTGCGTAGTTCTCTCTTCATTTTAGATAGCGTGGGAGAGTACCATGGTTCGGTTCCTATCTTTGTTACAGCGTTTGTGTTCTTCCATGTTGGACTTGCAGCTGCTTCGATCCCTGAGTTCCATTGGTCTACCAGCTTGTCTAGGTCTGTGGTGGTGTACTCAAAATGTGTAGATATAGAAGTTACCAAAGCTGAAGGATACCTATACGCACATCCTGATCCATCCCAACCACCAAAAATACCTACACTTCATGGTGGGAGAATGTCACTACCAATACAGGGTGCTGCCCTTTGGGCTGGCCTCATCGCCAAGGATCTTCTCCAAGTTGCCTGGTGGTGGTCGCAGCCCACCTTCATCTCCAAAGGGGCCTTAGTCTTCCCCTACCTGGACTACTGGCTCATAAGGGGAGGCATGGTGGCAGAGGTGCACCACACCACCATGCGCACCATCCACGTCCTGCAGCATCTGGGGTTTGTCATAAACTACCCCCAAGTCCCACCTCTCTCCAGCTCAGTGCCTGGAGTTCATAGGAACTCAGCTAGATACCCTCCAGGCAAAGGCCTTCCTCCCTCAGGAGATGTCAGAAAGCCTCAAGTGGCTAGCCGCAGAGGTACAGCACCTCTGGTCACTACCCACCTGGCTTCTCCTCTGCCTGCTGGGCCACATGGTATCCATGGTCCACATGGCCTCCACGGTCCACGTGACCCCATACTCCTGCCTACACATAAGTGCGGCCCAATGGTGCCTTTGCTCTCAGTGGACACAAGGCGTGGGCAGGCTCCAGGACAGAATGAGAGTGACCTGCCAGCTGATGGACTCCCTCAACTGGTGGCAGATCCCCCACCACCTGCAGGCTGGTATGCCCTTCCAGGCATCTTCCCCCAAAGGGTCCTCACCATGGACGCGCCTCTGCTGGACTGGGGAGCTCATTGTGAGGACCTCCGCACACAAGGCAACTGGTCCCAGATGGAATGCCAGCTACAGATCAACCTTCTGGAGCTCCAGGCAATATTCCTGGCTCTCCGAGCCTTCTGCCACTGGCTGTAGCACCAGTCTGTGCTGATCCAGACCGACAACCACATTGCAGTGTAATACGTGAACAAGCAAGGGGGCACGGAGTCGTACTTCTGCTGCCAGGGGGCAGTAGCCCTCTGCTGATATGCAACATGCAATGGGATACTCCTAAGGGCAGTCTACCTCCCAGGCCAGGACAATGCCCTGGCAGACAAACTGAGCAGAGTCCTCCAGCCGCACGAGTGGCACCTGGATCCCAGAGTGGCCTCCTGGCAGTTTCGACTCTGGGGTCTCCCTTTAGTGGACCTATTTGCCATCTTGGACAACACACAGTTGCTCAGCTTCTGCTCCCGCCAGCCGCACCCGTCCCGGGTGGCAATGGATGTGTTCCTGAATCCATGGATAGAAGGCCACATTTATGCCTTCCCACTGACTCCACTGCTCATGAAGACCCTCTTTAAGGTCCAGCATGACAAGGTATCCTGCTGCTCCTCCACCTGTTGGCGGTGTTACTGATTTTCCTGGGCCTTGCCCCAGGACTGCTATCTCAGGAGAAGGGCTCTTTCCTGCAACCCAACTTGAGGTCCCTGTCCCTTATGGCTGGGCTGCTGAAAGGCCCTCTATGAGAAGTGCGTACTCCAAGTTGCATCACGTCGCGTCTTGGTCTGGTGTGCCGAGAAGTTTGTGAACCACCTAGCTCGCCTAGTGGACGGGCTGGCCCTGGCCACCATTTACTTCAGTTTTTCTTTTTTTCAAATGCAAAACCATTGTGCATAATGCACAGTAAATAATGCTTGATTCTTAATCCTAAAATAATCGCAGTAAACTGTTTTTAAAAGACAGTTTGGGTTTTTCAACTTTCAAACCTGTTTACTGTGATTGTTTTGGGACTTACCCAGCAGTGAGCAGTGGATTTCCCCAATTCCCTTCAACAATGGTTTATGGACTTTTCTTCCAGGAACTTGTCCAAACGTCTTTTAAATCCAACAACACTAATGGCTTTTACTTCATCCTTTGGTAACAAATTCCAGAGTTTGATTATACAGTGAGTAAAAGATATCTTCTCAGGTTGTCTTAAATGTGCTACATTGTAGTTTAACTGCATGTCCCTAGTTTTTCTGCTTTTTGAATGAGTAAACTACCTATCTATGTTTATCCATTGCACTCAACTCATTTTGTAGACCTCTATATCTCCCCTCACCCGTCACTAGATAAAAATCCTGCAAACCAATGAAGAACCCCCTCCCAACAAACCAGATGCTCTCAACTTTGCCAAAAAGCAACTTGTGATTTTCTGTTTTGCAATCGTTTATTTTGTTTCTCCACTGCTACAAAGTCAGTACTTTTGTTGACTTTCAGTATATATCAAATCCTATAATTAAATCAAGTCAAACGCTGCTGATCAATTTTCTTGCTTTATTAAAGGTTGACTGCCTCTATCCAAAACACCTTGCAACTCTTTAAACATTGAAGCCACTGTTTCAGGACTTTGAAAAACAGATTGTGATATAACCAGGAAATCATGGTCATCCAGGTATTATTGCAGCCAAACTGCCACTGCAGACTCTAATATCAATCAGGACAAGAATATTAGCACAAACCCCTACCCTTTGTAACAGGGGTCAAAACCAGTGCCCAGTGCAATTAGGAAAAGGGCCTCTGTAAGTTGACAAAAATTGTTAACCACTTTATCGCACCAGTGAGGAAGGTCTTCAGTATGCTACCCAAGCTGAATCTAGGATAGTGCTCCCTTTGGTGAATTTAGTTACGAATCCTGTAATCTCCTGAAGCAGAGCAGAAGGAAATTGCTTCCATATGCAATCTGACAAAGTACCACACAATTCTCCCCTGTTCCATTTCAACCGAGAACCATTCTCACTGAATCCACTTCTCTCTACTGCCCTTTCCCATTTATTCTCACATATAGCAAACATTGTACAACATAACCCTCCCCAGCCTTCTGAGCCTTACGCCATAATCTTTCTACCTTTGATTCAAAGAAACTGAGCAAAATCTGTATTAGTTCTTTCTCGTCTAGTCTACTGCAATTCACTTTTAGTGAGCCTTGTACATTAGGGAAAATTCTTGCCAATTCAGCTTCATTGGTCATTTGTCAAGTTTTGTGTAATGTTTAAGATTCTCATATGAGTCTTAAGAGTTTTCAATTAGATTTATTACATGGTACTTCTAGAGGTGACTTGCTTAGCATTTGCTAAAGTATTCCTTTGGTCTACTAATACTCTATTAGAGGTACCAGCTCTTTCTATACTGAAACGGGCTTCCTCCAAGATTCGGTCCGTTCCTTATATCAGCCCAGTCTTGGGGAATAAATGACCCTAGAACTTTCGTTTGATCCAGGATTTGCCTCTATTTTGAAAAAGAAAAAAAAAAAAGTAAAACCAGGCACTTTGTACACAGGGTTTATTTGTGATTTCTGTTTTGCTTCTTATGAAACTAATTATATTCAGAAGGGGCATCTAGGAAGAATCTAGGAGCACAGCATCCAAAAATCTGAGAGACTGACAGCAATAAAGGGAGGCACATGTAAGTGCCTTCTGAAATTGGTCCATCTCTGCCCCGAAATATGAATGTCCCAATAACCGGTTCTGGTGACAGGTATGTGCATAGTTATAGGCCATTTTACAAATGTGGATGTCCCCGAATTGCACGGCCTCTGAAATGGGTACATGGATGTGCCGGCCAGGGTATTTCAGAAGGAGGGCGACCATTATAAGACTTGCGCATACGGGCTGGACTTTCAGATATCTGACTTACGGCAGTGGGCCAGTAATATGTCTGGAGTATGTATTTACATGCAGATTTCTTTGGCTAGGAAATATTAACTGTGGCGATGAAAGCACATTTTGCTCTCCTCCCGAAAGCATTTCAGCCATGAAATACCTTTTTGCACCTTATTCATGGTCAGGAGCAGATATAGTCATGGATGTCGCAACAGCCAGGGCCAGATATGCTTGTGCTCTTCTGAAATAGTGCCACGGCATAGCCTAGTAGTTAGGGCAGCAGCCTAGAACCAGAAAGGCCAGGGTTCAAATCCCACTGACACTCTGTGCCCTTGGGCAAGTCACTTTACCCTCCATTGCCTCAGATACAAACTTATGGGCTGACACAAAAAAAACAGTGCACCCTTTGCGCGCAGATAATGCAACTTATATGCACACGTTCCAGCACGCCATATGCAGAAGAGAGATTAATGTGTGCGTAAACAGCAAAATCCCAAGCTTCCGCCCCATCCTGGAAGCATCTTACATTCTCTCATACCAACAATTAGTGAATAAGACACACCAGCATGTATATAGTTTATTATATTCCAATTCGTTTGGATTTATGTTGTTCTGAAAATTCCCCAGGTTCCCCAAGTTCTATTCCCTGTTTTAATGTAAACCCAATCAGTCTTCGCTGGTCTGAGTATTCTTTGTTATATGTAAACTGCGCTGATAAAAATAGTGTGGTATATAAGAGCTGTTAAATAAAGAAAGAAAGAAAGAAAAGTTACGTGCGCACAGCAACACCAAGTGTGTTTAAATAATACGAAAAAAATGAGCTGTGCATATTATAATGGAATGCTAATAAGATCTGTGTCCAATGCAGAGAAAAGCATAGAGGATTACATAACCAGCAGGAGCGTCAGTATCTCCACGCCTGGTCTGGTGACTTAAACATTTTGCGCATGTCGGGAAAGACTGTTTCAGGATATGTGCAGGTGAACAGTTACCTTCAACATGAAAATGTTCTGCCTGTAGCTTTCAGCGTATAAGCAAACGTTTGACGTTCAAGAACAAATGTCTTTTGCTTCTTATCCTTGTGTGTTTTTTTGAACTCGCTTATATCATTCTCCATTTACTGTTAGGTCTCTTTCTTGTGATTTCATAAAAAATGTTTTGGGGTGAAATAGTGTTGATGGGCTGAGCACCAAAAGAACCTGCACGTCGTGTGCACACAATGTGAGCGCTTGACATTTACATGCATGTGCACACAGCCACTTGTAGTGTCTCTGTCTGCATGTGTTGGCTCCCTTCTTTTCAACTTTATGCTGAAGTTTTGCACACGGCTCATTTGTGTACACGCCCTTTGCTGCATACCGGCGCTGAAGTCTCCTGCTATTGTCATGCTTCGTAAACGTGTACACAGCTAATAGCACATGACTTCAGTGTCAGTTTTCTGCATCGGCCTGTTAGATTATAAGCCCTCTGGGGACAGGGAAATACTGTACCTGAATGAATGTAGCTCACATTGAACTTCTACTGGAAAAGGCTTGAGTTAAATACTTAAAAAAATAAAAATAAAATCTCCATTGCTTTACTCGGACCACACCTCTACCATGCCCATGTGCTACATGGATGTGCCCATACCGGGGGTCCACAAAAGGAACAGCGCTAGCCACTCAAACGAGCAGAAACAAAGACAGGAAGCGGCAGATTCAACACCCAATTTATTTAATGTACTAGGATTAATTCAAATTTATACGTAATTTTATATGGATTTTTATGATTTTAATTGAGATATTTTTGATTGTTTCTTTGAGTTTTATTAATGTGTTTTCCTTGAGACTTAAGCTATTTGATATAGTCCAATTCTGCCTTTAATTTATATGTGTATTGTATATTCACGTCACATTTTTTAATTTAACCCCACTTTTCTGCATATTTATTGTTTTAGTTTTGATTATATTAATGTAATTTTATAATTTGTTTTTTAGTGTGTCCTGATAGCCCCTGATGAAGTGACATACGAAACACGGCCTGTGTTGGGCTTAGGCCACTTATTTGGTTATAATAAAGTCATTGGGTGTTGAATCTGCCGCTTCCTGTCTTTGTTTGTGCCCATACCGGGACCAGGCGTGTTAATATAAAATAGTCTTTATTTCAAGTACTTAACCAGGGGTACAACCCACCACCTTAAACCGGGGCGTGTCTGCCAAATTGGACACACCCCTATTTAAGGTGGCGGGTTGTACTCCTGGTTAAATACTTGAAATAAAGACTATTTTACATTACCATGCCTGGACATGGTCTCTGTTGCTTACGTGGTACAGTGCTCTTTTGTTGGACCTATATCCCCGGTTTCTAAAATGGGTCTAGGGACATCTGAATGCCGATTGCCGAAAGCCAAATCAGGGATAGAGCTTCTAAAAGAAGCCCCTTTATTTTATTTTTAATTTATTTATTGTAACACTACTTTTATGTCACTTGTACACCACTAGGTACACCAATTTGGTGAAGAAGTGGTTATAAATTAATAAATGAAATGAAATGTTTGCATTCCTCAGCCAGCAGGAGTGGCATTAAAGCCGCCTGCTGCCAGAGTAATGAATTGAGAAGGAACATGTTGAAAGCATATGTACTTGGATTTGTTTTGGGAGAAGGAGGGGAGCAAGAGTGATGTGAAACGGTGACATTTGACTTTTATAATTCTATGTACAATCAAAGCCAAACATGAAAGAATTTTAATGAAAACGTCACCATCATTTGTGAATTTGATATGGAGTGGAGGAGTAGCCTAGTGGTTTGTGTAGCAGACTAGAACCAGAAAGAATAGGGGTTCAAAGCCTACTGGCACTCCTTATGGCCTTGGGCAAGTCACTTGACCTTCCTTTGCCTCAGGTACAAGCTTAGATTGTAAGCTCTCTGGGGACAGGGAAATAGCTACTGCACGTGAGTGTAACTCGCCTTGAGCTAAATACTTAAATAAAACAAAATATTAGAAGCATTGGAGTGGAGGAGTAGCCTAGTGGTTAGAGCAACTGCCCAGTACCCAGAAGATCAAGGGTTTGATACCCACTGGCACTCCTTGTGACCTTAGGCAAGTCACTTTCTCCAGGACCAAGCAGGAAGTCAGTCCTCACTTATGGGTGACGTCGCTGACGGAGCCCTCGCGGAGCAATTTCCCCAGCTTTCGCAGAAAGCCTTTGGGAATTGCAGCGCGCATGCGCGGTCCCCTTCCCGCCCAGGGATGCCATCTTGCTCAGTCGTCTTTTTTCCACGGAGCCCTACAGAAGTGTCTGTTAACGCCGCTAAAAAGTTGATTTCTTTGATTTGTTTCGTTAAAACATTTTTTTTTCTCGGTTCGTGTGTTCCTCTTCCCGTCGGGCCTCGATATCCCTATTGGGCCCGTTTACATTTTGTTTTTTCCCAACTGGCGTTCCCGACACTTTTCCCTTCATCCCTGGCAGCGCGGTCTTTTGACCTTGCAGGGGCCCTTTTCCCCCCGATGGCTGCCAGCGGTTTTAAAAAGTGTGATCGCTGTGTCAGGCTCATGTCTCTTACTGACACGCATGACTGCTGCCTCCGCTGCCTTGGGGCTGAGCATGACCCTATGAGCTGCGGCCCGTGCGGCAAGATGTCCTCAAAGGCGCTGCGGAGTCGGCAGTCGCAGAGGGAACGGATCTTCTCTGACTCCGCGCGGACCTCGTCAGAGGCCTCTAGACCACGTGGCTCCGGTTCGGAGCATCGTAGGAGTTCTTCTGAATGGGGCTCCCCCAGCTGGAAGCACCGGCGGGAGAAGCGGCCCGCGAGGGCGGAACCGGGCGGCGAGCCTGGTCCTTCTAGGGCCAGGTCGCTTAGCCCAGTCCGACAACCCGGGCCCTCGGAGGAGGAGAGGCCTTCGAAGATTCCTCGCCTCGGAGTGGAGTCGCCTGGACACGTGAGTGATATAGTCCTCCTGGACTCCCCCACGGATGAGCCGACGTCGGGCCCGACGCTGTCGGGGCCCGAGTCGACAGCTGCTGGGTCCTCTGAGCTCGATCTCAGACTGACGACCTTGGAGCGCAGTATATCTGCCTTCATGGACCAGCAGCGGGCATGGATCACCGGCCTCGCCAGTGCATCTGCCCAGACCACCGGGACGTCGACGCTCGAGTTGACCCCGGAGTCCGAGCCGATCCTCGAGTCCATACGAGCTCGAATCGATCCTCGACCTAGGTCTCCCTCGGCTTCCCGTTCGGGACCGAGGTCCTCGATGCCGGCCGGGGCGGAGGTCCCCGGGCCTTGCCCGCGCGGAGCCGCGCGATTCCTCCTCGGAGGAGTCGGGCTGGGACACAGAGGAGGACGAGTCACCCGGTTCTTTTCAGACTCGGTGCGTCCCCTCCGACTTGCCCGAGTCAGAGCCTCGGAGGCAGTCGCCCCCCGGAGGATACCCGGTTCTCCGATTTCGTGAGGGATATGGCCAAGGCTTTGGCCTTCCCTGCGGATCCGGAGGAGGAGCCCCGAGCCGAAGAGCTCGAGGCCCTCCAATACGACTTCCCCCCGAGGGAGGCCTTCACTGTACCGGTTCCCCCGATGCTGGAGCGGCTTCTCTTCCGCATGTCGGAGAGCCCAGCCTCGATGCCAGTGTTGAGCAAGCGGATCGATTCCATGTATCGAGTCCGCAAGAGCCCCGGGTTTCAGAAGGCGCAACTTCCACACCACTCCATGGTGGTGGAGTCGGCCATGCATCGACTTAAGAGTCAAAAGATGCACTCCTCGATGCCCCTGGGGAAGGAGGCCCGGAGCCTGGATGCCCTCGGTAGGAAGTGCTTCCAGGGCTCTATGCTTGCTTGTCGGGTCCAGACATATCAGCTGTACATGGGTATGTACCTCCGAGACCTGGCGAAAGAACTTCAGGGTTTCTCTGCCGGTCTCTCCGAGGAACCCCTGCAGCGGTTCCAAGCCTTGTCCTCCAGGATTCGAGAGTGTTCGAAGTTCATTTCTCGAGCGGCCTATGATGGCTTCGAGGCCTCGGCTCGAGTAGCTGGAGCCGGCATCGGGGCTCGCCGCCAGGCTTGGCTTCAGTCCTCCGACCTCGAGCCCTGGGTGCAGGACGAGTTGGTCGATGTCCCCTGCAGAGGTGAAAACCTCTTCGGCAAACCCATGGCCGAAAAGGCGGCAGAGCTCGAGTCGGAGACTCTCACCAGGACTCGCCTTTCTAGAAAGTCCTCTACCCCTTCACAGAAGAAGAAGGGCTCGGGGGAAAAAGCCCTTTTACCCGAGGAAGGTGTTTGCTTATACGCATCACCAACCACAATACCCGGCCACAACCCCCCTTCAGGGGCAGCGGCCTAGGGGACAGGGTAACGGATCCCGGAAGCAGAAAGCCCCCAAATCCGCCACGCAGGCCCCGGCCCAACAGGGCGGGAGTTTTTGACTATGCCAGCATAGCCCCTCCCCCTCAGGGGCCTTCGTCCGGTACGGGGGGTCGGCTGACCCACTTTGCCCACAGGTGGTCAGCCATAACATCCGAGGCCTGGGTATTGCAGGTAGTTCGAGAGGGCTACCTCCTGCATTTTCACCAGGTGCCTCCCACCTACTTCCCAGGGGAGCCTCCGAGACCCCCTCTGAACAGGGACTTACTCCTTCAGGAGCTGCAAAGTCTGCTTCAGGAACGGGCGGTGGAGCCCGTGCCCCAACACTTGTGGGGCCACGGGTTTTACTCTAGGTACTTCCTGGTTTCCGAAGAGAACAGGAGGCCTCAGGCCCATTCTAGACCTACGCAACCTCAACAAGTTCCTGCAGCGGGAAAAGTTCAAGATGCTTACCCTTGGAACCCTGCTGCCCTACCTTCAGCGGGGAGATTGGCTATGCTCCTTGGATCTAAAGGATGCTTATACCCACATCCTTATTCAACCGGACCACCGACAGTACCTAAGGTTTGGTGGTGGCGGGGAATCATTATCAGTACCGGGTACTGCCCTTTGGCCTGTCCTCCGCGCCCAGGGTGTTCACGAAGTGCCTGGCGGTGGTAGCCACCTTCCTAAGGCTTCAGGGCCTCTTCGTCTTCCCATACCTGGACGATTGGCTCATCCGGGCATCGTCTGCTCCAGGGGTCGCCCAAGCCACCCAGCGTACGGTGGCCCTGCTTCAGCACTTGGGCTTCGTCATAAACTTCGAGAAGTCTGCTTTGCTCCCCTCCCAGGACCTCGAGTTCATAGGGGCACGGCTGGACACTCGGCAGGCTCGTGCTTTCTTGCCTCTGGAAAGGGCCAACAGGCTCACGGCTCTAGCCGGCGGGTTCAGCAGCAGGTTGCCGGCCTCGGCCAGACAGTTCCTGCGGCTACTCGGACACATGGCCTCCACGGTCCATGTCCCTCCGAATGCCCGTCTACATATGCGGCCTGCTCAGTGGAGCCTTCGCACTCAGTGGCGTCAGGCCACAGGGAGGCTGTCGGACCTGATACAGATTTCCGACCGTCTGGTCTCCTCCCTGCACTGGTGGCTTCACCTGCCCAACCTAGTGCTCGGCATGCCTTTTCAGTCTCCCCCACCGTCCCGGGTGCTCACGACAGATGCCTCCCTCCTGGGATGGGGGGCGCACTGTCGAGAGACATGCACGCAGGGCCTTTGGACGCCTTGGGAGGCCGCCCAGCAGATAAACTTCCTGGAGCTCCGGGCGATCCGCCTAGCTCTGCGGGCCTTCTCTCACCTGACGTTCGGCCAGTCCGTACTGGTACAGACGGACAATCAGGTTGCAATGTTCTATGTGAGCAAACAGGGGGGCACGGGCTCCCTTCTTCTATGTCGGGAAGCCCGGAGGCTGTGCTCTTGGGCTGTCGATCACGACATCCTCCTCAAAGCGGTTTACCTGCCAGGGCAGGACAACTGCCTGGCGGACAAGCTGAGTCGGATGCTGCTACCGCACGAGTGGCAATTGAACCCCGAGGTGGTCCAGCAGATCTTCCGCCGGTGGGGCTCTCCCACTGTGGATCTTTTTGCCAGTCCCCTGAACAGGCAGCTCCCCAGATTCTGCTCCTGGCACCCCCATCCTTCGCGGGAGGCGCCGGATGCTTTCCTCATCCCGTGGTCCACGGGTCTGTTGTATGCCTTCCCTCCTACGCCACTGGTGGCCCGGACATTGTTCAAAGTTGTCCAGGACAGGGCCTCCGTGATCCTGGTGGTGCCTCGGTGGCCGAGACAGCCGTGGTTCCCTCTACTACTACAGCTGGCGGTGGACACCCCTCTTCCTCTGGGGTTCCAGCCCGACCTCCTGACCCAGGATCGGGGCACTCTTCTGCACCCCAACCTCAGGGCCCTACACCTGACGGCCTGGCTGCTGAAAGGGTAGTCCTAGCTCCGCTACGGCTAGCCCCGGAAGTGGAAGCCGTCGTCCTAGCTTCTCGGCGTCCCTCCACCCGGAAGTCGTACGCCCTCAAATGGCGTCGCTTCTCGGTCTGGTGTTCTCAGCGATCTGAGGACCCCTTCGCCTGTTTAGTATCGGTGGTGCTGCAATATTTGCTTCACCTCTCCGATCTCGGTCTCAAATCCAACTCTGTCAGAGTCCACCTCTGTGCTCTCTCTGCACATCATTCTCCGGTCGAAGGCCGGCCTCTCTCCTCGCATCCCTTGGTGGCGCGTTTCCTCAGAGGCCTCCTTCTGCTTAAACCTCTGTTGCGCCCCCCAGCCCCTGACTGGGACCTCAACGTGGTTCTGCAAAGGCTTACCTAGCCGCCTTTTGAGCCCATGGCTACCTGCCCTCTCCGTTTTCTCTCCTGGAAAACTCTTCTTGGTGGCCCTACTTCCGTGAGGCACGTGAGTGAGCTACAAGCCCTAGTGTCGGAGCCTCCGTACATTAGGTTCTACAAGAATAGGGTGGTACTGCGGACCCACCCCAAGTTTCTTCCAAAGGTGGTCTCCCCCTTTCACATCAACCAGGAGGTGGTTCTTCCGACCTTCTTTTCCAGGCCGCACGCCAGCCGAGCAGAAACTGTGCTGCACACCCTGGACTGTAGAAGAGCCTTATCCTTCTACCTTGACCGTACGCGAGGGCATAGAAAGGCCGTCCAGCTTTTCGTATCTTTTGACCCCAATCGGTTGGGGGTACCTGTCTCTAAGCGTACTCTGTCCTCCTGGGTAGCCGACTGTATCGCCGGCCTCTCCTTGGAAAGTCATGTCACAGCTCATCGGGTCAGGGCGAAGGCCACGTCTGTGGCTCATCTCCGCTCTGTTCCATTGGCAGACATTTGCCGGGCTGCTACTTGGTCTTCAGGCCAGACCTTTGCGGCTCATTACTGCCTTGAAAGGGAGTCCCGCAGGGACAGCGCTTTCGGTCAGGCAGTTCTCCACAACCTCTTTGAGGTTTAGGCAACTCCTCCCTCCGGCCCTAGTGTTGGGCTACCGGCCGGATTCGTATTCAGAGAAGATTCCTTCCCTCTGTACTGTTGAGCTTGAGGGAGCTCTTTAGGCTTGAGGTCTCCGGTAGCCTTAAGCTTGGGAGTCCCATAAGTGAGGACTGACTTCCTGCTTGGTCCTGGAGAAAGAGTAGTTACTCACCTGTAACAGGTGTTCTCCAGGAGCAGCAGGAATCAGTCCTCACTACCCTCCCTCCTCCCCTTGGAGTTGCAGTCATTCTTATTGCATATTTTTGCTAACTTTTGCTGTCTTTCCGCTATGTCATCAGACTGAGCAAGATGGCATCCCTGGGCAGGAAGGGGACCGCGCATGCGCGCTGCAATTCCCAAAGGCTTTCTGCAAAAGCTGTGGAAATTGCTCCGCGAGGGCTCCGTCGGCGACGTCACCCATAAGTGAGGACTGATTCCTGCTGCTCCTGGAGAACACCTGTTACAGGTGAGTAACTACTCTTTACCCTCCATTGCCTTGGAAGAAAAGGCTGGCAATCTACTTTCAGTGATACATTGCCAAGAAAACCCAGAGGTAGCTGGGTTGCTATGAGTCAACACTGACTTGATGGCACTAAAAAAAGAATTAGAAGCATTGAATATAATAATCTAACCGTGGCTAGAAACAACATTAAGAAACCTTTGGAAATCCATCTTTTAAGCTTTTTGTGTATATCGAACCTTAACTCAACCTTTTAAAACACATTACCAATAAGATCAAGAATTTAGGAGGTATTTGTATAAAGTTTGACAAAGTATATTCCTTCTCATACATGAGAGAGAATCAACAATGGTTCCGTTTTTTTTCCATTTTTAGGATAGCCACAGACAGAAATACTTTACTCCATTTTTCATTGTTTTTGTTGTTAGACGAGTAAATGTAATTGTAAAAGGAGGCCACGATGGTTCTTGAAATAAGTAACTGAAAAGGTAAGGAAAAAGAGGGTGACCTTCAAAAAATACAAGAAATCATGGAAAGAAGACTAGCATCGATATTTGGAAAAGCTACGAGAAGCTAGGAAAGTAGATGTACTTGCCTATTTATAAAAGCTGTGAAACCACCCCAAAAGCAATGTGGTAGTAATGATTTGCAATAGAGACATACAACATATCATCAAGCACAAAACATTTTAATCAGTATTTTTACTTTTTTTAATTTAATTTTTATGAATGTAGAAAAAACATACACAAAGAGAAATTCCCACAAAATGCTTTTCAACTTTTAGTCTACAAAGAGTTAAACAGACCCAAGAAAACAATAGAAACCATCCAGGAGAAAAAAATAATATATACTAGAGAACAGACCTCTCTGTAAACCTTCCTAAGCACACACTGCAGCAGTGGTTGAAAGACAACAACCTGGGCATTAACCTCCTTCCAATCTAACAATTGTCTAGGTTAAAAAAAAAACCCCACAGGATTTCTCCCCTCACACTGAATCAGAAATACAAGGAAAACATAATACAAAATTTAACCCCAGAGCACTAACCCTAGGGTGCAGAGCCAAAAACTCATGGCGCCACTTTTGTTTATACCTCGAAAGATCAGGAACTATCTTAATTTTTGAACCTAGAAAATGTATTCATTGATTGGAAATAAAATTTAAACACGGATTGGAGGTCAATCTCTAAGGCAAATGTTAAGGATTAAGGTAGAATTCTGGTAGCTACCTCTAAAGAGGACGCGAGGAATTCCATGAGATTAACAACCAGAGTCCATCTGACCCCTCAGGTGAATTAACCCTTTCTCGGGACAAATACTGATCCCTAACTAAGGGAGGCAAATTCCCAGGGTCCATCCCTAAAACCTCGCCAAAATATTTTCTAACCATTTCAATGGGTGATATAAGGGGAGATCTAGGAAAGTTCAATAGTTGAAGGTTGTTCTGGCGCACCAGGTTTTTTAGGTACTCCATCTGTCGGCAACCAATACTACTGTCCTTGGCCAAGGCATCTCCTATAACCTGAACAGCAGTAACTTTCATGTCGAGGGCATCAACTCTCACTGAAAGATTGTCCAAAGCCTGCGAGCATTCAACCACCTCCTGTGAAACAATAGATAAATCTCCCGCACGTTTTATTCATTTATTTACACTTATTTCTATACTGATCTTCTACAATTCAAAGTGGTTTACATAGAACAAAACAAGTCAGAGCAAAATCACATAATCTGTTGTTCAGTACATGGAACAGTAAAACATGTCAACAGAACTATGGGGACAGGTGGTGGGAATGTTAGCCCTTCAGGGCATATGGGGACTGAATGATCTACAATTGGAAGAAAGGGAATTTCTGGGTAAGTCTAGGGAGGAGTCCAGTGATGAGTTGTGATGCTGCATGCTGACCTACGTTTCTGGTATTAGATGTGTATTATGGCTGTCATGGAAGAGGTAAGTCTTTAATTTCTTCCAGAACGAGCTCAGGTCAGTACATGCCCTTGTGTCTAGCAGAGTTCCACAGTATGGGTGCGACCAGGGAGAAGGCCTGGTTGCAGGTGGATTGTTTAGTTTTGGTTCTTTGAGGAGGGATGTAGAGTAGGTTGGTGCAGTGGCATCGTGATCTCCCATTTTCAGGTCTGGTTATCAGGGTCTAGAGGCAGTCAGAAGATTCCTTGTGTAGGACTTTGAAAGTTAATGTGAAAGTCTTGAATCTGATTTTTGCAGCAATAGGAAGCCAATGGAGCTGTAGTAGGATGGGAGTGATGTGGTCATGACAGGAGGCTCCATAGATTAACCTGGCCGCCGTGTTTTGGACCATTTGTAAGGGATGGGGAGAGTGTTTGGGAAGACCTTGATAAATTATATTGCAATAGTCAAGAATAGGTGTAGTCATGGCTTGGGCAACTGGAAGAAATCTGGTGATATGAGGACGGAGGTTCTTCAACATTCTTAGTTTGTGATAGATAGAGAAGGCGACCACCTTTATATAGCTTTGGAAATTCAATTGCTAATCTAGTACTATGCCTCGGTATCTAATTTCAGCTGAAATTCTGATGTCTGTGTTGTCCGGTTTCAGAGTAGGTGGTGGGGAGAAGGATGGACTAGAGAAGATAAATAAGGTTTCTGTCTTATCCATATTGTTGTGAAGATTGTGACTTGAGCCATCTTTTCACTTCTGTGAAGCAATTTGGTAAGGTGGTGAAATCTGGGGATGAGGTATCGAATGAGATAAAGAACATGATATCATCAGCATAGAGTTGATAAAGTATTTTGTATGAATGAAAAATCTTGCATATTGGCTGAATGATTATATTGAATAGGAGGGCCTAAAGCCATGAACACTGGGGTACTCCTGTGCATTGGGTGAAATGATGACTTCTGTTCGATTTTCACATCTTCTGTCTTGGAGGTAGGAGCAGAACCATTTAATTGTAGTGTCCTGGAGACCAATATCTTATAGTCGCTGCAATAGTAGATGATGAGGGAGGGAGTCAAAGGCAAAGGATATGTCAAAGAATGAGTATGAATCCTTAAGAGATGTTCTGGGTACAGGTTAATACTGTGTTCAGAAGAGAAGCGATGAGTGTCTCGACTCCGTGATTCTGAAGGAACCCTTATTGGTGTGGGTCTTGAAGTTGGAGCTGGACTATTTTTTTGGTTATCTTAGAGATGAATGGTATACTGGATATTGGCCTGTAGGAGTTGGGCGATGTGGGGTCTAGATTAATACCCTTCAGGAGTGGGATTGAGCTTTGTTTTAGAGATGTGGGCATAAGGCCTTCAGTTTAGACATATGTGGACAATGGCCATCAAGTAGGGGCTAAGATGTGCTCTGGCTATCTTGATCCAAGAGACTAGACAGGGGTGCGGGGGGGGGGGAGGTAGTTGTTTTAAGATTCTTTATTGTGTCCTCAGTATTTGTCAGGGAAGGTAAGTAGAAGTGTGATCATGTGTTCGGAGGCTGGGCCTGAGGAATCTAGGCATTGGGTAGTGGCTTTCAGGGTGGGGCAGCATTTGTTTATTGTGGGCAGATTTTGTCCAGTGGATTCCCTGGGTTTGGATCTCTGAGCAAATATTTTAAAGTTTTTAAGTTTAGTAGACGGTCATCAGAGAATTGTTCAAACCTTGTATTGAGTCCCACAGTGACTCCATAGTCGCAGCCTTCGGTCTTGAAACCTCACAAAACAAACTCACAGAAGTAGCTTCTCCCCTCCTGCATGATGGACCTCACAGTTCTACAGTACATGGCGCCACTGAGGATACCCTCATAGTCCCATCCAGCTGGGGGGACATCACAGACAGCCAATCTCCTGGCAAAAATTCACTGCAAACCTCTTCTGTCTGCAGGGAATCCACTATGTCGGCAGCACTTGCCCCTCCAGGGTTCAGAGGTGGGATATGCACTTTGGGGTTAAGTGAAGCCCCTTCCTCACTGCTGCCTATTGCATGCCTGCAGGCTGGTCCAACAGAAGCGTCGCGGGAGAAGCTAAGGAAATTCAGAAGCTGTGTCCAAGGTGGTCTAGTTCAGGAATGCGGAGCTGGAACCTTCCAGGAGGACAGGTGTGCATTTTCCCTTCTCTTTACCAGTGACAAACGCCAGCACACAGAGAGAAAGCGCAGTGTGTCATCAGATGCGTCCACTAAGCACCATCTTGGATCCAATATTCGTTACTTTCATGTTTTTTAGATTGAGGCATGAGATAGCAGTTCATTATCTTCAACTACAGTTATTCGAAAACCTTGATTTCTTCATCTGCCTCTCTTTAATGTTTTCTTAATTAGCATTGCTTAAATCAAAGCATTTCACTTATGTGATTACACTGGAAGAGTCTTGACCCTGCGTTGATGATTTGGCTCATGCCACCTTCTGGGGAAACTTCTTCCAGTCAGAATCTGTGCATAAACAGTGAACAAAAGAATTCATGCCACCATTAGTCAACTCCTTCAGAGAACTGAAATATTTAACACACTTAAGCTCCACCTCTCAACGTCTTGTACATCAATGTCACAAAGCACAGCTGAATGTCATTGATTTAAATGCATCTTAAAAATATATACTATGCACATTTCCTAATGAATGAGTCTGCAGTTAATAATTTTAAATGTTCTTTTGTATGTCCATCATTTTCTTCATGAAAAGTGTCAATTTAAATGCCTTTGTTTAAGACAATGAGACTGAAATTGGAAAATGAATTGTTTAATGGTTTGACTCGGTATATTCCTTCTCATGCTTTGTGTTCCAGCTCACAAGATTTGTTAAGTATTCCCTCATTGAGAGAAAGTCAGTGTATGTACATGAGATAGCCTTCAGTATTTGTAGTCAATGATTGTGGAATCCTTTGCCAGATTCTCTGAGACAGAAGTAAGGTTCTGTCTATGTTATTCCGCAAGCTGTCAAAATCTATCTCCAGGAACAAGCAGGAATGAGTCTTCACATATGGGTACATCGGTACCGACAGAGCCTGCGCGGGAACACTCCCCAGCGTCCAATCAGAAAGCTTTTGGGAGCATCCCACAGCGCCTGCGTGCTGCCTTTCCAACTGTCTCTCCTCAGTTGTTCTTTTTCCGCGGAGCCAGCAGGTCGTGTTCCTGTCACTGCAGAAGAATTTCCTTATTTTTCTTTATTTCTTTTCTGTCGCGTCTGCCTTCTTCGACTCTGTACCGGTACCGCCGGTCGTTGTTCTTTTATTTTTAAAAAAACAAAACAAAACACCTTTTTTCCATTTATTTTCTTCAGGTGCACTTCAGTTTTGGGCCTTAGGCCCAAAACCTTTTTCCTTAAATATGGAAAAGCCTGCCTCAGGATTTAAGAAGTGCACAAAATGTGGCGGTACTATCTCCATCACCGACACCCATGACTGGTGTCTAAAATGTTTAGGCCCTGACCATTCCATTACAGATTGTGTGTCCTGTTCTATGATGTCTAAGAAAGGTCGACAGAACCGAGCTGCCAGGCTCAGTACCCTGTTTCCCTCTGATATGGCTTCGGTAGCATCGATGTCTTCCAGGGCTTCTTCTTCCTCACATGGATCTCAGGTAACTAAACATAAATCCAGCCGGTCCTCGAAGGGTAGATCTCTTTCTAAGCATCGAGATGCCTCTGGCCTTGCCCTCGAGGATTCTGCACCGGCAAAATTACCCCGGCGGGAGGCTTCGGCCTCTAAAGCATCATCATCGGGGTTCCAGGATGATCTTGATGGCGTGGCCTCGACAGATCTCCTGGTGCTATGCTCTGGGGTACCGGTGGCTTCCACCGGTACCGACTTCCAGGCATTGGCAGCGTCGATGGATCAGAGGATTCTGTCCATCGAACGCAGTCTGGCGGCTTTCCTTGTGGCATCAACGCCCGTGGTACCGCAACAGACTACTCAGCCGGTACCGGCTCTGGCATCACCATCAGCACCGATACCGGTACCGGTGGTGTCGACATCGGCATCGGTGTCCGCTATGCCGGTACTCGGCCCTCTGCACCCCTCCAGTACTGATACCCCGGTACCGGTGATTCCCGATACCGATCCCAGTCGGTACGGGTATCAGGCTTTGCAAGAGCATCCCGATTCTGAGGATTCTGAAGACTGTCGATGCAGTGATGCTTCTTCCACAGTAGTCGTCCTCTCCTAAACGAAGGATGTCTCCTCCAGAGGACTTGTCTTTTCAAGACTTTATCAGAGAGGTGGCTCGGGGCCTCTCTATTACAGTGGCCCCAGAGCCAGAGCCTAGGGCTAAGGAGTTAGATATTTTAAAGTATCCTAAAACTCTCAAGGAGGCAGTTACCTTACCTATTTATTTATTTAACAATTATTTCTATACCGCTCTTTCACAAGTATCAAGTGCGGTTTACAATGAACAGTATTTTATATGGTATGGATAGTATCATACCAAGTCATTTTACATAGAACAGATGAACTAGGTACAGATAACAGTATAAAGTTTAAACAGTAAATTATTAAACTATTATAACATATATACATAGTAAATATATACAAATTGTATCATATGTCACGTATGGTTGTATACTTTATATGATCTCATGTTAAGGATGTGGGAAGCACCTCTAACCACCTCTCCTCATTCTCGCAGGTTGGATACCATGTATCGTGTCCCTCCTTGTCCTGGTTTCCATAAAATTCAGCTTCCTCATCACTCTATTGTGGTTGAGTCTGCAATGAGAAAGATTAGAAGTGCCAAGAGACATGCCTCTAATCCTCCAGGACGTGAATGTAGAACCCTGGATGCTTTTGGTAGAAGAGTCTTCCAAGCTTCCATGCTTGCTGCAAGAATTAATTCTTATAGTCTCTACATGGGAATGTTCTTAAAAGAAGTCACTGACCATTTGCAGACTTTAAGTCCTTTTATGTCTGACAATAAAAGGCAAGAATTTCTCACTGGGCTCAAACACTGGAGTGGAGGAGTGGCCTAGTGGTTGGGGCAAGGTACTTCAGTCCAGAAGGTCAGAGGTTCAAATCCCACTAGAGGACAGCAACCATGGGCCGGAAGGACTGGAGTTTCTAGTCCCACAGGTGCTCCTTGTGGTCTTGGGCAAGCCACTTAACCCTCCATAGCCCATGTTCCCTGTAAAATAGTTATCTCCAAGTTATAATGCCCTGTTCAATGTAATTTCAGTTTGTTCAATGTAAACCGCACTGATGCAGAATAGCGCGGTATATAAGAGAATGTAAATAAATAAATAAATAAACATGCCCAGGATATCTCCAAACTCTCCAACCGTGCAGCTTTCGACTCTTTTGAATGCATAAGCAGAGCCTCAGCTATAGCTATAGGTGCACGTAGGATTGCTTGGCTTCAAGCATCTGATTTGGAGATCTGGGTCCAAGATGAATTGGGAAATATCCCTTGTACAGGTGAGAATCTGTTTGGTAAGGATTGGCAAGCAAAAGCCAATCAGATGGATGCTGAAAATTCTGCTTTGGATAGACTATCCAAATTTACAGCTGCTCCTGCTAAGAAAAGGTTGTTCAAGAAAACACCTTTTTCTAGAAAGGGAAGATCCTATCCTGCTTATAGTCGGAGAGCATCTTCTGCAGCTCAGTTCCCTTCCAAACGTCAGCAATCCTCCAAACAGACCAAAGCAAAGGCTGCGAGGCCTGCTCCAGGCCAGCAATCTCAGGTCCTTAGACTTTCTGCTAGAGAACTAAGCCTTCCTGGCTCTAGAAGGACCAGAGCCCTCCACCATTCCAGGAAGGTTATGTCACTTTGCTCCCAGATGGGGGCAAATCACAACAGAGCATTGGACACTCTCCATCATAAGAGAGGGGTACAAACTTCATTTTTCCAGCTTGCCCCCTCTCACAAGAGTGCACCAGTTCAATTCTCCAAACTCCCTCCTCAGCCTCTTAGAGCAGGAGGTTGCCACTCTTCTAGCCCAGGGGGCAATAGAGGAAGTGCCTTCTCAACAACAGGGCACAGGGTTCTACTCCCCCTATTTTCTTATCCCAAAGAAAACAGGGGGCTTCAGACCCATTTTAGATCTCAGAGAGTTGAACAGATTCCTAGTCAAAGAAAAATTCAAGATGGTATCTCTAGGAACTCTGCTGCCATACCTTCAGAGTCAGGATTGGCTTTGTTCTCTAGATCTCAAGGATGTGTACACTCATGTTCTCATCCATCCAACTCACAGAAGGTTCCTTCGGTTCCTTTTCCAGGAGAAGCACTATCAATACAGAGTTCTCCCCTTTGGCCTGGCCTCTGCACCAAGGGTGTTCACGAAATGCATGGCAGTGGTTGCTGCTTTTCTGCGCACCCTGGGAATATTTGTCTTCCCTTATCTGGACGACTGGCTCATTCGAGCTCCCACTCAATCAGAGGCCAAAACTGCTCTAACCTGCACAATGCGTATCCTTCAATATTTAGGGCTGGTAATAAACATCCCAAAATCCAATTTGATCCCTACTCAGTCCCTGGAGTTTATAGGGGTGTTGCTGGATACCACAAGGGCATGGGCCTATCTTCCTCAGGCCCGTTGCCTTCGCTTGATGCAGTTAGTAGGGGTTTTGACTCTGCTTGAGAAGCTAACTGCTCGAGAAATGTTACAGTTGCCAGGCCACATGGCATCCACCGTTCATGTGGTACCATATGCTCACCTTCACATGAGAGCAGCTCAGTGGACTTTATCCACCCAATGGACCCAGGCATTAGGCTGCCTGTCAGACAAAATAGTAAACACAAGTCGCTTCATTTTGTCCCTCCAGTGGTGGAAGTCCCCTCAAAACCTGTTGCTGGGGTCTCCCTTTCAGCAGCCTCTACCCCAGGCAACTCTTACAACAGATGCTTCTCCAATGGGCTGGGGAGCTCATCTTCAGGACCTCTCCACCCAGTGCATCTGGTCCCCACAGGAGACTTCTCTACATATCAATCTCTTGGAACTCAGAGCAATCTTCCTTGCTCTGCGCGTTTTCCACACCCTGCTCAGCCACAAGACAGTCCTTGTCCACACGGACAATCAGGTAGCCATGTTCTATATAAACAAGCAGGGAGGAACTGGCTCTCTGTCACTTTGCAACGAAGCTCTGCGACTGTGGGCCCTCGCCAGAGAGCATCGCATTCATCTTCTGGCAGTCTATCTTCCAGGTGTTCAAAGCTCTTGGGCAGACAGACTCAGTCAAGTTCTGCTTCCACACGAGTGGTCCCTACATATGGACCAGGTATCCAAGATTTTTCAAATTTGGGGAACCCCGGACATAGACCTCTTTGCAAGTCCGTGGAATGCCAAACCTCCCCGGTTCTGTTCCAGAACTCCGGCTCCAGGGGCTCAGGCAAGGGATGCTTTCCTCCTTCATTGGGGTCAAGACTTCCTGTATGCCTTCCCACCCATTCCCCTAATTCCCAAAACCCTGTTCAAGCTTCAGAGAGACAGAGGCCACATGATTCTCATAGCTCCACATTGGCCACGGCAAGTGTGGTACCCTCTGCTTCTACATCTCTCTCAAGCTCCCTCCCTAGAGTTAGGGTCTGCTCCAGACCTCCTCTCTCAGGATGACGGAAAGTTGTGGCATCTCAATCCCCAGCCTCTGCATCTCAGGGCTTGGTTGCTGAAGGCCTAGATCTCCAGGATCTTCATCTTTCTCAGCAAGTGAAAGATGTTCTTTATGCTTCCAGAAAACCTTCCACTAGATGTTCTTACGCCTTCAAGTGGAAAAGGTTTACCATCTGGTGTTCTGAAAAGGGTCTTAACCCCTGTGCCATACCTCTGGAATCGTTGCTGGAGTATCTCCTTCATCTGTCTACTGCAGGCCTTAAGACAAATTCAGTAAGAGTCCATCTGAGTGCTATTGCAGCTTCCCTCAAGCCTCTAAATGGACAACCTGTTTCCTCTCATCCCCTTGTAGCAAGGTTCATGAGAGGCCTCCCATTAGACCACCTCCGGTGGCATGGGACTTAAATTTGGTTCTTGGTCAGCTTATGAAGCCGCCTTTTGAACCTTTAGCTACTACCTCCTTGAAATACCTTTCTTGGAAGGTTATCTTTCTCATTGCAATCACATCAGCACGCCGCATCAGTGAATTGCAAGCACTAGTAGCTAATCCACCTTACACAAGGTTCCATCATGACAAGGTGGTCCTTAGGCATAAAGTGTGGATTAGTCATAAGGTGGTCTCGCCTTTTCACCTCAACCAAGAGGTCTACCTACCTGTCTTTTTTCCAGGACCTCATGCATCAAGTGCAGAGAGTTATCTTCATACCCTGGACTGTAAAAGAGCTCTAGCTTTTTACTTGCAGAGGACACAACAACATAGAAAGTCTTCTCAACTCTTTGTTGCTTTTGATCCTTCTCATTTGGGACAAACAGTCTCCAAGAGAACACTTTTCAACTGGATTGCCCAATGTATTTCTTTTGCCTATCAGAGCAAGAACATTTCTCTGGAGGGCTATGTCACAGCTCACAATGTGAGAGCCATGGCAGCCTCAATGGCTCACCTGAACTCTGTGTCTATCGACGACATCTGTCGAGCAGCCACTTGGGCCTCGGTTCATACCTTCACAGCCCATTACTGTTTGGACAAGGACTCCCGCAGGGATGCCTTGTTTGGTCAGGCTGTTCTCAAACATCTGTTCTCAAACACCTGTTCCATACTTAATCAGCTCCTACCCACCATCCCTCAGAGGATGCCAGAGATCCAGGTGGGGAAGTGCAGCCCTGTCCCAGGGACACACAACATATGGGCTCTCTCCCTGGCATCAAAAGCTAGGGAGTCCCCATATGTGAACTCATTCCTGCTTGTTCCTGGAGATAGCACAGTTACTTACCTGTAACAGGTGATCTCTGGGAACAGCAGGAATAAGTCTTCACAACCCACCCACCTCCCCTAGGAGTTGTCTCTCTCTCTCTGTCTCTCTTCCTTTCCCTCTCTCTCCCTCTTTGTCTCAGCTATAAAACTCAACTGAGGAGAGACAGTTGGAAAGGCGGGAAGGCAGCACGCAGACGCTGTGGGATGCTCCCAAATGCTTTATGATTGGATGCTGGGGAACGTTCCCGCGCAGGCTCCGTCGGTACCAACGTACCCATATGTGAAGACTTATTCCTGCTGTTCCCAGAGATCACCTGTTACAGGTAAGTAACTGTGCTTTCTCTTTGAAAATTTGGCACAATGTTAATTTTATGGTATTGTATTAATTGTATAATGTTTTATTGTTTCAAGTTTGATATTTTTTAGAGATGTGTATGTTTTAATCTAAATTGAATAGAGATCTGCAGCTATATAAGGTCAATAAATTGAAATGGAATCCAAAGGGCTTGAAGGCACTAAAATGAAAAAAGGATTCCACTGCAGCTTCATGTACGTGGCCCATTTTCAACAGAAATGATTGCAGTGATCTCCATATTCTTGATTTATCCGGTTTTGGATATACACTGTGGAAGTCTTGATGATCTGGACTGGACCCGTGACTGCGTTTTTTTGAGAGGTTGAGTGCATGTGACTATGGGGGATGTTTAATAAAAGTTAATGTGTGTTGTGCTGCAATGGCCCATAGAAATGAATAGCAGTGGCGACACTTAACACGCACTAATTTTACTTAACGTTCTTTAACTTTTAGTAAACATGCCCCTATAACTTGCAGTTCACATTTGTGTCAAATCCATGAACAGTGTCTATTTTTGGATCTACTAACTGCTTGGAATCAACAATGGTTCCGAGTTTTTTTTCCATTTTTAGGATAGCCGCAGACTGAAATACTCTCCTACATTTTTCAAGCCCCCATCCTGGACATTTATAAAAGGAGTTTGCCATTTCTTTCTTTAGAAAGGATTTGTTCTGCTCATCTAGATTTTAAAGTGAAAGGACACATAATGGCTAATTGGGGGTGGGGGTTGTTTGTTTTGAAAGAGGATATCCTTAGATTTGTGTTTGCAGGCCTTTTAAATGAGTATATGTCAACAGGACTTTGTTGCTATAGCCTAAGACAGAGACCCAGCAAGAGGCTCTGCTCACCTGCATTCCTTTTCTCAATATGCATTTAAAATCCAACAGGTGATGTACAAATATTGGCGTATACTACAGAATCTTATGTTGCAAGCTCTTCCATTGTTGGAATTTAAGAGTTCTGTTCATGCACTCTGCAGTGACTAAGCACCTACCCCAGATGAACAGATGGTGTTCCATCCATGTCAATGATGTAGGCTGGTTTATTTTTATTTATTTATTTATTTGTATTCCGCTCACGCCTTTCTAGTAATAGTTCAAGACCAGTTATAATCAGGTATAGTACTAGTTACCTTCTCATGTGATAACTAACCCGATAGGGTGGGGTTTTTTTTTTTTTTTTGAGACATTCAATCTTTATTGGAACAAGGAAACAGCAATAGTAAATAATAAGCATTATATCATTCTTAGCACTTATGGAGCAGGTTTGATGCCCCCCCCCCCCCACCTTAACAGACCAGCAAAAATGTAGAACAGAAAATCTCAAACATTCCTGCTTTTTTCACACATCCCCATGCCAGCCATCCTACGGTTGGTCCCTGTTCACATTTTGAAACAGTTGATTTATTGAAGCCTCACATTATAAAACCAGTGCAGCAAACACATGATAACAATATGAAACAAAACATTCTCCAATAAACAGTGGTGGTAATATGATTAAGATAGACAGGCCCGGGTTCTTCTCTCCTAATAGATTTGAAGAGGGAGGGTTGGTTAACAATTGTTTTATGTGGAAATTCATAGCAATGGACCCCATACTTCTTGAAAATTCGCAGGTTTATCTTGAAGAGACCAGATCATTTTGTCATATTTTATGCTTCCCCCCCCCCCCCCCATCCATTTTGCTTGTGCATCCTGGAGTGAGAACGTCCAGTTTTGCGCATTATTCATCCTTGCTGCCAGTATAAACGGCTGCACCAGATGCAGATCTCTTACTTAACAGCCCTTGGTGAGTGAGCCAATGCTGCTAGAAAAAATTTTGGATCAAGGGGAAGATCTGCTTTCTCCCTCGCTTGCTATAGAGTGCCTGTTCTTTCTTGACTTTTAATGAGAGGACAATATTTATCTCCTAATTGCATCCTCTTTACAAATCCCATTTGGTCTAGTTTGGGCATATGTTTCTCCAGTCTATGAGATGGAATTTTTGCAAAGATTTTCATGTTGCAGTTAAGGTGGTCAGTGGGCTGATAGCTGCTGTAACATTCCACTGGCTTCCCTACGTTGGCCTTATAGAAAGAAGTCCATGACTGCCATAATAGGCACAACACTAAGCCAATTGGAGAAATGGCCCCGAAAGAATCTCATTAGACTTTTATCAGTACCAGACTATGTCATGCCCCACATCTTTATTATAATCCGCAGGACATCCATCTTCCACTGCTGCCTTTCCCGAAGGTAAAGCCTTTATAACAAATTCTGTTTCCCCCTGGGAAATGGGTCTTCCCAACTTCTGATTCTCCCCTGATTCTCTTCTCTCAACTGTACTTGCATCAGATATTTTTGTTTGCTGGCATGACGCTCAAAGTGGAGTAGAACCTTTCACAGAAGTTCATAAATTCCTCTGCAGTTTCCATATTTATCTTATTATGTGCACCATCCCTTTTTTCAGTTACAGTAACCAACTGTTCTCTCCGCTTCTTCCCGGGTTGCCCATTTTATTCCCATTTTCTAAGAAGTTCCTTTGGTGAGTCGAGCAAAAATCTGATCCACATCAACTTCTGCCCTGTGTTTTTAGAACCAGTAGACATATGCAGCTTTTGCGTTACCTCTGGATCCTCACAGCTACTTCAGCGGTTGATGCTGTTTTAATTAAGATCCCCACATAAATGCTTTCCCTTCTTCCTACACCATATTTAATCAATATGAATGAAATATAACTTCTAAAATGCGGGTATGCAAATACTAGAAGTCTATAAAATAAGATGGGAAAGCTAGAATATGTAGCACTAAATGAAAAGTTAGATATAATTGGCATCTCAGCGACCTGGTGGAAAGAGGACAAACAGCCAATGGGATACTGTGATACCTGGGTACAAACTATATCGCAATGATAGGGTAGATCAAATTGGTGGAGGGACTGCACTCTAATCCTCAATGTCCTAACAAAGTTTTGCATGAAGCAAAACAAACTGTAGAATCTCTATCGATTGAAATTCCATATAAAAAGGGGAAGGTGATGGCAGTGGGGGTGTACTATCATCTGCCTGGCCAGAATAACAGCTTGATGTTGAAATGCTAAAATAAATTAGAGAAGCTAACAGAAGTTACAAAACAGTAATAATGGGTGATTTCAATTTCACCGGTATCGAATGGGACAATGTCACAGCAGAGCATGCTAGGGAGAGAAAGTTTCTAAATGAAATAAATGACTGCTTCTTGGAGTAGCTGGTTCATGAACCAACAAGAGGGGAAACCATTTTGGAACTAGCCCTTAGTGGAACACAGGATCTGGTGCAATTGCCACCATACCCTATATGGAGCCTCCAAGTCAGAACACACAACTCCAATATTAAGGAACCTTCATTAGTTACCAATTGTGATCCGCATAAAATATAAAACTCTACTCATATTTAAAATACTACACGAGCTATCTGCAGACTCTCTCATATCTATCCATATACTTGAAACCTGACAATAGGAAGAGAAGGCAAAGCATGTGTAATACACTCATGACCCTTGCAGCAAGAATAAAATGTAGCCAGTCTGCAACTGGGCATTTTCATTATATGTGCCAACCCTTTGGAACACACTACCTGACCCAATCCAAGCCAACTCTTATCTCTCAGACTTCACAAGACTCTAAAACCCCATTTATTCTGGCAGTACTATGAACATAAATCATAGAATGAGAGAGACTGTCTTGAAGGAGTGGTTATTGTAACGGCCCAACTTCGCTGTTAACCCTTTTGTTCCATGTCCCCTCCTCAGAAATCTCCTTGTTAAGTATTTTACCCTGTTTAGTTATCCAAGTTATCATTTCTGTTATATGTACACTATCTTACTGTTCAATGTTGTTTGTAAACCGCTCTGATCGCAAAATAGAGTGGTATATAAAATCAGTTAAATAGGTGTTAGGGCCACTTGGAAATAGTGATCATAGCATGATTGCATTTAATTTAACAACTGGAGGGAGCACGGCAAGGAAATCCACAGTTCTACCTTTTGACTTTAAAAAGGGAGACTATGATAAAATGAGGAAAATAGTTAAGAAAAAACTAAAAACAACTGCACAGGTTAAAGATTTACATCAAGCATGGGCATTGTTCAAAAATACTATCTTGGAAGCTCAGTCCACATGTTTTCCATGCTTTAAGAAAGGTGGAAAGAAAACCAAAAAGCTACCAGCAAGGTTTAAAGGTGAGGTCAGAGAGGCTGTTGTAGCCAAAAAAGCATCTTTCAGGAAAGAGAAAAAGGAGCCAAATGATAAAAATATAAAAACGCATAAGCACTGGCAAGTTAGATGTGAGGCATTAATAAGGCAGGCAAAGAGAGAATTTGAAAAAAAGCTTGCCATAGAAGCAAAACCCACAATAAAAATGTATATTCATAGCAAAAAAACCTGAGAGAGTCAATTGGACCATTAGATGATAGAGGGGTAAAAGGGGGCACTAAGGGAGAACAAGGCCATAGCAGAGAGACTGAATGAATTATTTGCTTTGGTCTTTCCTAAAGAATACGTAGGAAAGCTACCCATGCCTGAAATGATATTTTAAGGTGATGTATCAGAAGAATTGAAACAAATTTTGATAAACCGGGAAGATGTATTACTATTTGATAAACTAAAGAGTAGCAAATCACCTGGACTGGATGGTATACATCTGAGGGTGTTGAAAGAATTGAAATATGAGATTGAAGACCATTAGTAATCTGTGCACTATCATTAAAATCATCTGTAGTACCTGAAAATTGGAGAATGGCCAATGTAACACCAAATTTTAAAAAGGATTCCAGGGGTAATCTGGGAAACTACAGACCAGTAAGCATGATGTCAGTACTGGGTAAAATGGTAGAAACCATTATAAAGAATAAGATTACTGAACATATAGTCATGGTTTAATGGGAGAAAGCCAACATGGATTTAGCCAAGGAAGATCTTCTCTTTCTAATCTGTGTTGTTTTTTTGAAGGTGTGAATAAACAGGTACATAATGTTGAGCTGGTTCATATAGAGGCACATTCCATAGAGCACGTCCAGGCCCCCTGTGCGTATAATTGGAACAGGACGCACAGAGGCAGATCCAATTTTGATCCTGCGGAGGCTAGATGTGCCCTGTGGGATCAGAATCGGGTCTAGGATCTGTACATGCAGGCCGGGACCCGATTCTGATCAGCCTGCACGTACAGAGCTATGCCCGGCTAACTCAGTCAAGCTCCTGAATGGAGCCATGGTGCTATGGTGTCCCATTGCCATGGCTCTGCAGCTGCATTCAGGAGCTGTGATCCCCAGCTGCTGACCCCCCAATCTGGCCTTCCATGGCCTGGGTCGGGTGTGGGAAACCCCTTCGCCCCCTCACCTTCCTTGTGCTGGCTGGGCCTGCCGTCCCCCAATGTCCGGGGTGATTTATTCCACATCCAAGGTGTAATAAGTTCCCCATTCAGTCTGCTGACCCCGGACATAAAGGACCGACTTCAGAATCAGCCCTGTACACTGACTGCCCACTCTAACTCTGCCTCCGCAGCTCCCCCTCCTGCCCCGTCTAAGCCTCCCCGTACAAACTCCTTGATCATATGGGGAGACTTTTGACAGGGCCGGCAGGGGGGCAAATAGCGGGAATGAGCGTCCAACGGGACGTCCATCCCTGCTATTTGCGGGACAGAATGGACACTATAGTTGTTTTTTATTTTCACAAAGCCTTTGACAAGGTCCTTCATGAGAGACTCTTGGTGAAATTAAAAATCATGGGATAGGAGGCAGTATGGATAGGAGTTCTGCTGTTTTGTCTTGTCCGTCCCTCTCTGCTGTCCTCTGTCTTCTCTCTCCCTCTGTCCTTTTTCATGTTTTTCTTGTCCTGTCCCATGATTGGCGTTCTGCTCTTTCTTTCTTTTGGCAGTCCATTATTTTGTAAACTGTTTTTATGCTTTGGCCCTAGCGGTATATCAAGCTCCTGAATTAAGATAAAGAGTGTACTATTGTGGATCAGGAACTGGTTAAAAGATAGAAAGCAGACTGTAGGGCTAAATGGCCAGTTTTCTCAGTAGAGAAAGGTGAATAGTGGAGTACCTCTGAAATCTGTGCTGGGCCCACTCCTTTTTAACATATTTATAAATGACCTGGAAATGGGAATAAAGAGCAAGGCAATCAAATTTGCAGATGACGCAAAATTATTCAAAGTTGTTAAAACACAAGAGGATTGTGAAAAATTGCAAGATGGCAGATGAAATTTAATGTGGACAAGTGCAGGAAAAGGTAACCCAAACTACAGGTTTATGAAGCAAGGTTCCACATTAGGAACTATCACCCAGGAAAAGGATTTAGGCATTGAAACCCTCCACCCACTGTGCCTCTGTATTGTTTCATGGCGCAACCACACCTTGAATATTGTGTGCAGTTCTGATCGTCATATCTTAAAAAGGAGATAGAATTAGAAAAGGTACCGAGAAGAGCCACCAAAATGGTAAAGAGGATGGGAAAAATGGATATCCCTGTGAGAAAAGGCTTCAAAGGTTGGGGCTCTTCAACTTGGAAAAGAAACAGCTGAGGGGGAGATATGATAAAGGTCTATAAATTAATGAATGGAGTAAAATGGGTAAATGTAGATCAGGTTGTTTACTCCATCAAAAAGTAGAAAGACTAGGGGACATGCAATGAAGCTACAATGTAACCCATTTAAGACTAATAAGAGAAAATATTTTTTCACACAACGCGTAATAAAACTCTGGAAGTCGTTACCGGAGGATGTAGTAAAAGCTGTTAGTGTAGCAGAGTTTAAAAAAGGATTTGGACAAGTACCTCGAGGAAAGTTTCATAAACCATTATTAAAAAGGACCCTGGAAATCCACTGCTTACTCTTGGAAAGCATTGTGGAACCTATGTATCTTTTTGGGAACCTGCAGGTACTTGTGACCTGGATTGACCACTGTTGGAAACAGGATACTGGGCTTGATGGACTTTGGTCTGACCCACTATGGCATTTCTTCTGTTCTTATGACTTTATATCCTTCCTATCATTAAAGAGCAAGTACTGTGCCCACTCCTCCCTGAGCTGTGTAATTGCCTCTTGATTTTGCAGCCAGCTAAGGTTCACCTTCCATCTTTTGGAAGATGCCTACCCCTCCCCTCTATCACACTCAGATCTACTCCCACTGTTTGCATTGCATGGTCTGATATGATAAGTAGAAAGTTAACTTCTCTTAAACTGTTTACGTGAGATCGCTTTCCTAAGTCTAATCGGGAATAAGAATTCGTCTTAGCAAAGAAAAAGACAGTCTCTGAACCCTTATTTTCATCCTCCACTAATCAACCAACACGTGATCCTGAAGAGCCAAAATGTAAATCTTTATTTTCCTACATTGACCTATCCAGTTTGCCCGTGGACTTGTCCAAGTGGCTGCTAGTATATGTTGAAATCTCTCCCTATCACTTTTGTAGGCCTTTTGCAGTAGCCTCAAAACAGGTCATATTAGAATAGAAAAAAATTGACTTTATTCCCATTAGGAGCATATAGGTTCATAATAGAAATCTCACAGTGATCTACAGTATTCTCCCCACCACCCAAATCATTTTACCCAAAACATCTTCACCCTGTGAGTATTCTACAAAATAGCAACTACCCTTTTCTTAGAAAAATAGACTTTATTACTCAAAAGTCCAATCATGGCTGTCCCACAGTCACCCAGACAACTGCTGCTTCCAGGACAACTGCTGCAGAATCAGATTGCTTAGGCCAAAGATTTGGTGTGCTGCGCTTTACATTCCGAGGAGAGACAGGTACTTGATGGTACTGCTGGAATGATGCACTGTGCACCTGCTCCCCAATTTCCACCAAGGAAACATCTGAAGATGGACATGCTCTTTGGTGCCTTCTACCACGCCACCTAGTCAGGAGGAGAGTCCAAGACCTGTTGTCGCTCTGCTGCTGTGTATGATGGTTGCATGATGCTGGTCACGGGTTATCACACCTTTTTAGAATGGATCTCATTAGCACTCACCACCATCTTGTGCGCCATCAAAATCCGTTGCACTACCTCTGAACTTTGGCAAAATCTGCTGACACCATTTTCTATAAGTACTAGCTGAGCTGTGAATCATAGCCCTTCTTGAAAGCCAAACCTTTTCAGCGGATCTCTGCATTTTCTGTTCCTCCTTTAGATTGTCGCTTGTCCTGCCATCCTTCCCTCAGCACACATTCCCCTCAGCACACATTCCGCCGCCTCGTACCATAATTTTACAATTATAACCCATGGCGGATTACCCTTGGTTAACTTCAGGTAGATCTCTGTGTGCGTTATCAATTTTGTATTTGGTTTCTACTGGCGAGTCTGGGATGCATGTTAAAAGCGATTCCTGAACATATTTCCATAAATCTCTTTGCTCCTCCTCTTCAGACAGTTCATATATTCGTAAGCTGGTGTGTCTGTTTCTGGTTTCTTGATCTTCAAGCTTTTCTTTAATGGAATTAAGCTGCCTTTGCAATTGCTTAATTTGAGAGTCCTTCACAACTTGGTTATTCTCCAGGTCACTTACAGCATACACCACTCCGCCTCACTCGCTTTTTCCACTAAAGCCTCACATTTTTGTACAAATTTTCCCAACTGCTGTCTGCATAATATCTAGCTTTTGAGTACTAAATTTCTTTTCATAGCACCCAGAACTCTCTTAAGGGTTCATTGCCCTCTCTGCCAGCAGTTTATTCATCTGAAGCCAGCACATCTGGGTCAGGAGGCTGTCTCCCTTTTCCATTAGCTTTGGCAGCATTAATTTCTTTAATAGTTTTATTTACCTTCAGTTTTGTTGATTTAGGCATCGTCACAGGCCAGCCAGTGTATAAAAGATAACTCTGAGGCAAAAAAAAAATCTGAGGAGGTAGAGAAGAGATGGAGCACCACTCACACACATCTGCTTTGGTAGCTCACCAGACTGGAAGTCATACTCAATAGTTTTGAATGGACATCAACCAGTTTGGGTGAAATTTTCATGCACGCATATTGCTCGTAGTGTGGTGTATATTTTTATTTGTCCATGTTCCTCGATCTGTGTTGGCAAAACCAGCTACGTGTTTAGACTGCAGATCAATGAACACAGAAGTGACCCATTGTCTAGAACAGCAGCGTTGTTTTGAAGTCTTACGGTTCACTATAGCTGACCGGGTGTTTCTGGCACCATAGGGTGACCACACGAATTTAGAACTATTACGGCTGGAACAATGGTGTTTTTTTCAATTTAACACCATCTTGCTGGTGTGAATGTGGAAGCGGAATGATCTGCTTTATACTAATGAAACTTTATTGAATTGCTTTACTGTTGACAGCTGTTTTTCGATTTAAAATTCCTTTGAGGATTAGCTTTGAGATATAGCCTTACATATTTTTCAGTGGGTTTTTGGGAATACTGGAGTGGCACACTGGAAACACAGTCACGTAGCATGAGGACCGAAGTGATGTTCTCTGGGCTTTTTGATTTACTGGTGTGAGCCCCAGGTGCGCTAATAAGAAGCTGCTATTTGTGCTTAGACTCATTTAAATATTAATTGGAAGAACTGGCCTACATATTTTCTTGGAAGGACACCGTAGAACAATAAAAATTGTTTTGGAAGACTATATTGGTGATTGAAGGTTAAAATCCCTGATTAAAGAATGAAATGGTAATACTGCAATCATAGAAATACTTCTGTCAAACAGAATTTCAGTGCTCTCGCCGCTCAATGCAGTAATGGATATGAGAAGTTGCAGTGGGATCTTTTTTGTTAGTGTGTTCGAGTCCCGTGAGTTTCTTAAGAGATGGATATAAAAGAACATTTAAAAATAACTTTGATTGTGTTGTCATTCACTGGGAAATGTGCATAATATAAATTTTTAAAGATGCATTTAGATTAATGACGTTCAGCTGTGTTTTGTGACACTGGCGTACAGATGTTGAGGGGGTGGAGCTTAAGAGTTTTAAATAGTTCACTAATGGTGGCGTGAATTCTTTGCTCACTCTCTGTTTTTGCGCAGATTTTGACTGGAAGAAGAGTTTCCGCAGAAGCAGGCATGAGCCATTACATCCAATGTGTGGTCAAGAGGCTCTTCCAGTGTACGCAGATAAGTGAAACGCTTTGATATGAGCAATATTAATTTTTAAGAAAGCTTAAAGAGGCAGATGAAGAAATTAAGGTTTTGGTAAAGGCAGTTGAAAATGAGTTGCTGTCTACCTGATGCCTCTTAACACCAAAAGTAAATAAATAAATAAATAAAATAAATAAAGCTGTTCGCCTGTTTTGAATTTTTGATTTATAGTATTGATGAAAAATTGTTGTGCTTCATGGTGATCTATTTCTGTTTTAGAAAACAGGTGTGTAGATGCGTAGAGTATGCTCACTGATTTGCACCTTTAGAGCCGGTGTAAATTTGTACATCTGCATGTATTCGCTATTGGAGCTGGCTCTGGGGCCTTATTTTACAAAGGCACAAAGGTGCCTATGTTGCCTTTTTGGGCTTCACACATAAGCATCCTATTATGAAATTTGTCCCTACATCTTCCATTCCATGAGCTACTCAGAAGGTCAGCTCTTGGGACAAAGCCTTGTTGTACCCAGCGCTTTAGTTTGGGTAGAATATACTGTTCATTTCAAAATACCCAGTTATAGCAATCGTATTATTGGATATTTAGTGGCAGAGTGTTGGTGTTGAGCTAGAGAAGAGAATAGAGCAGCGGTTCTCAACCTGTGGGTCGGAACCCCCACGGGGGTCGCCTCAGGATTTACCAGGGGTCACCTGACAAATCCCGGGAATTATTATTTCTTTTCTAATTTATTGTTCTAATTTGATCGCAAAGCCTAAAATGCGAAAATACTTTGAATTTAATCAATTTAAATATTACTTAGGCTATCCTTACTTTTACCTGTTCGCTAGAAATGATGCACCTCGAGACGTTATTTAGATCACTTCCGGTTTTGTAATGGCGGACATGGGTCCTACTAAAATTAAAATTTCTATGTAATATTATATTAACACCACCGACTCCACTGAAAATGAATGACAGAGAGAAGAATACCAAGAAAAGAAAATATTGCGATGACTTTAAGGTATGCTTTCACCTCCATATTTTCAGCAGGGATTGAGAAACCACAATGCGTTATTTGTAACAAAGTATTCTCCAGGACCAAGCAGGAAGTCAGTCCTCACATATGTGTGACGTCGGCGCCGATGGAGCCCCCGTGCGGAGCATTTCCCCAGCTTTCGCAGAAAGCCTTTGGGAATTGCAGCGTGCATGCGCGGTCCCCTTCCCGCCCAAGGGTGCCATCTTGCTCAGTCTTCTTTTTTCCGCGGAGCCCGACGGACGTAGTTCGTTTTTCACCGAGGAAAAAGTTGATTACCCTGTTTTTTTGTCTTCCTCCTTCGGTTCGACGCCGGATCCTTTTCCCGCCTGGGCCCGATACGCCGGTATCGAGCCCACTCTCTTCTTTTTTCGGTTTTTGTCCTTAGTGACTAGTGTTCACGCCATTTTCTTTTTTCACTGGCAGCCCTGTCTTTTGACCTCGCAGGGGCCCTTTTTTCCCCCGATGGCTGCCAGCGGGTTTAAAAAATGTGATCGGTGTAAGAAACTTATGTCTCTCACCGACACACATGACTGCTGCCTCCGTTGCCTCGGACCCGATCATGACCCGATGATCTGTGGTCCGTGTGGAAAAATGTCCTCGAAGGCGTTGAGGAGTCGGCAGCACCAAAGGACAGAATCTTCTCTGACTCCGCGTCTGGACGGGCCCAGACCTCGTCAGAGGCCTCGGGACTCCGGCCCCAAGCAGCGTCGGGGTTCCTCTGAGAGGGGGGTCTCCTTCGCGGGAGCAGCGCAGGAAGAAAAAACCCACGAGGGCGACGTCGGTGGATGCACCTGGTTCCTCAAGGGCCAGGTCGCATAGCCCCGACCGCCGTCCCGGGTCTTTGGAGTTGGAGAGGCCTGCCAAACAACCTCGTCTCGAGATGGAGTCTCCTGGGCATGTGAGTACTGTAGTCCTCGTGGACTCTCCTCCAGGGGAGCCGACGTCTGGCCCGACGCCATCGGGGCCCGAGTCGGGGGCTGTTGAGTCTCCTGAGCTCGGACTCAGATTGACGGCCTTGGCGAGCAGCTCGGCTGCCTTCATGGAGCAGCAGTGGGCACTGATCGCCGGTCTCACTGGTGCATCTGCCCCGACCACCGGGACATCGACGTCCAAGTTGACCCCGGAGGCCGAGCCGATCCTCGAGTCCATGCGAGCTCGAGTTGATCCTCGACCACGGTCTCCCTTGGCCTCCCGTTCGGGACCGAGGTCGTCGACGCCGGTTCCCTCGGCGTCGGGGCGGAGGGCATCGGTGCCTGCCCGACCGGAACCGCTCGATTCCTCCTCCGAGGAGTCGGGCTGGGAGACGGAGGATGAGGAGTCACCCGACACCTTTCGGACTCGGTGTGTCCCATTGGACTCACCGGAGTCCAAACCTCGGAGACGATCCCCACCGGAGGATACCCGGTTCTCGGATTTCGTGTGTGATATGGCCAAGGCCTTGGCATTCCCCACGGATCCTGAGGAGGAGCCTCGAGCCGAGGAGCTTGAGGCCCTCCAGTATGACTCTCCCCCGAAGGAGGCCTTTACTGTACCGGTTCCTCCGATGCTGGAACGGCTGCTCTTCCGCATGTGGGAGACCCCAGCCTCGACGCCAGTGTTATGCAAGCAGGTCGATTCCATCTATCGAGTCCGCAAGAGCCCCGGGTTCCAAAAGGCACAATTACTGCACCACTCCATGATTGTGGAATCTGCCATGCATCGACTGAAAAGTCAGAAGATGCACTCCTTGGTGCCTCCCGGCCGGGAGGCCCGGAACCTGGATGCCCTCGGTAAGAAGTGCTTCCAGGACTCTATGCTTGCTTGCCGTGTCCAGACATACCAGCTCTACATGGGCATATACCTTCGAGATCTGGCAAAGGAGATTGCTGGGTTCTCTGCTGGTCTCTCCGAGGAACCTTTGCAGAGGTTCCAGGCCTTGTCCACTGGTATTCGAGAGTGCTCGAAGTTTATCTCTCGAGCAGCCTACGATGGCTTCGAGGCTTCGGCCCGAGTAGCCGGGGCTGGCATCGGTGCCCGCCGACAGGCTTGGCTACAGTCATCGGACCTCGAGCCATGGGTACAGGACGAGTTGGTCGATGTCCCCTGCTGAGGTGAGAACCTTTTTGGCAAACCCATGGCTGAAAAGGCTGCTGAACTCGAGACCGAGACTCTGACCAGGACTAGGCTGTCCAGAAAAACCTCTGCCCCTTAGAAGAAGAAGGGCTCGGGGAAAAAAGACCTTTTACCCGAGGAAGACATCTGCCTATAAACAATACCCTCATTATCAGGCCTCTGCAGCTCCACAACAGGGTCAGCAGGCCAAGGGGCAGGGTCATGGGCCCCGTAGGCAGAAGGCCCCCAAGCCACCAACACCGGCTCCTGCACAGCAGGGCGGGGTTTTTTGACTCCAACAGCATAGCCTCTCCTCCTCAGCTGGCTCACATAAGCACAGGAGGCCGGCTGGCCCTCTTTGCCCACAGGTGGTCAGCCATCACAACAGATACCTGGGTGCTCCATATAGTCCAAAAGGGCTATCATCTTCATTTTCACCAGGTACCTCCCTCCTTTTTTCCAGGGGAGCCTCCACGACCCCCTCTGCACAGGGACCTACTCCTACAGGAGTTAGCAAGTCTACTGAAGGGAACAGGCTGTGGAACCGGTGCCCCACCACTTGAGAGGTCACGGCTTTTATTCCAGGTACTTTCTGGTACCAAAAAGGACAGGAGGCCTCAGACCCATCCTAGACTTGTGAAACCTCAACAAGTTCCTGGAGAGGGAAAAGTTCAAGATGCTTACCCTTGGAATCCTGCTGCCCTACCTCCAGCAGGGAGATTGGCTATGCTCCTTAGATCTAAAGGATGCTTATACTCACATCCTTATTCATCCAGACCACAGACAATATCTCAGATTTGTTGTGGGAGGAAACCACTATCAGTACAGAGTACTACCCTTTGGCCTAACCTCCGCCCCCAGGGTGTTCACAAAGTGCCTGGCGGTGGTGGCGGCCTACCTAAGTCTTCAAGGTCTTTTTGTGTTCCCATACCTGGATGACTGGCTCATAAGGGGCCAGTCTTCCCTGGAGGCCAGTCAAGCCACCCTTCACACTGTGGCTCTGCTTCAGCACTTGGGGTTTGTCATAAACTTCGCAAAGTCCATTTTGCTCCCGTCCCAGGACATGGAGTTCATAGGAGCAAGGCTGGACACCCTTCAGGCGAAGGCTTTTCTGCCCGTGGACAGAGCCCACAGATTAATGGATCTAGCCAGGCAGTTTCGCAGCAATTCCTTGGTCTCCGCCAGGCAATTCCTGAGACTTCTCAGCCATATGGCTTCCACGGTTCATGTAACCCCCAATGCCCGCCTGCATATGCGGCCTGCTCAGTGGAGTCTTCGAACTCAGTGGCATCAGGCCACAGGGAGTCTTGCAGACTCAGTAAGAATATCCACACTGCTTGCCTCCTCTCTGCAATGGTGGCTTCATCTTCCGAATCTGGTGCTCGGAGTGTTTTTTCAAACCCCTCCGCACTCTCAAGTGCTGACAACCGATGCTTCTCTTCAAGGTTGGGGAGCGCATTGCCAAGGAGCCTGTACTCAGGGTCTCTGGACCCCTTGGGAGGCTGTACAGCAGATAAATTTCCTGGAGCTGTGGGCGATACGCTTAGCTCTGAGGGCCTTCTCCCATCTCACGTCTCACAAGTCTGTACTGGTCCAGACGGACAATCAAGTTGCCATGTTTTACATGAACAAGCAAGGAAGCACAGGCTCCTTCCTTCTATGTCAGGAAGCACAACGGCTGTGCTCCTGGGCCGTCAATCACGGAATCCTTCTCAAGGCAGTCTACCTCCCAGGTCAAGAGAATTACCTGGCGGACAGACTGAGCAGGATCCTGCAACCACACGAATGGAGATTGAATCCATTGGTGGTTCAGCAGATCTTTCTGAGGTGGGGCCTCCCCACCATGGATCTTTTCGCCAGTCCTCTGAACCGGCAACTCCCAAGATTCTGTTCCAGACAACCGCATCCTCTCAGAGTAGCAGCGGATGCGTTTCTGATCCCGTGGTCCAAAGGCCTACTGTATGCGTTTCCTCCCACGCCACTAGTGTCCAGAACACTGTTCAAAATACTCAAGGACGAGGCCTCCATGATTCTGATAGCCCCCAGGTGGCCGAGGCAACCGTGGTTCCCACTTCTGCTGCAATTGGCTGTGGACACTCCTATTCCTCTGGGGATTCAACACGATCTCCTGTCTCAAGAACAGGGATCTCTCTTACACCCCAACCTCTGGTCCCTTCATCTGATGGCCTGGCTGCTGAAAGGGTAGTTCTGGCTCCCCTACTACTGCCTAGAGAGGTGGAAGACGTAGTCTTAGCCTCTAGAAGGCAATCGACCCGGAAATCCTACGCTCTTAAGTGGCGTAGATTCTCTGCATGGTGTGCTCAGCACAGCAAGAATACCTTCTCGTGCTTGGTAGCGGTAGTATTGCAGTATTTGCTTTACCTCTCCAATCTAGGCCTTAAGTCCAATTCTGTCAGAGTTCACCTCAGTGCTCTCTCAGCGCACCACTCGCCGGTGGATGGGAGGCCTCTTTCCAACCACCCTTTGGTGGCTCGTTTCCTCAGAGGCCTCCTCCTGCTTAAGCCTCCTCTACGTCCACCGGCCCCTGAGTGGGATTTAAATGTGGTCTTACAGCGGATTACTTGTCCGCCATTTGAACCTATGGCTACCTGTCCTCTCCGTTTTCTCTCCTGGAAAACTTTGTTTCTGGTAGCTCTTACCTCTGCTAGGCGAGTAAGTGAACTTCAGGCGCTAGTGTCTGATCCCCCTTACACTAGATTCTACAGGAATAGGGTAGTCTTACGGACTCACCCTAAGTTTCTCCCTAAGGTTGTCTCCTCTTTCCACCTCAATCAGGAGGTGGTTCTTCCGACTTTCTTTCCCAGGCCGTATGCCAGCCGGGCTGAGATGGTCCTGCATACCCTGGACTGTAGGAGGGCGTTATCCTTCTACCTTGACCGTATGCGGGAGCACCGGAGGGCGGTTCAGCTCTTCATTTCTTTTGACCCCAATAAGTTGGGGTTACCTGTCTCCAAGCGTACTTTGTCCATATGGGTCGCTGACTGTATCGCCTGGGCTTATGGGGCAGCCGGCCTCTCGTTGGAGGGTCGAGTCACGGCTCATCGTGTCAGGGCGAAGGCTGCTTCAGTGGCTCATCTCCGCTCTGTTCCGTTGGCAGACATCTGCCGGGCCGCTACTTGGTCTTCAAGCCAGACTTTTTGCGGCCCATTACTGCCTTGAGAGGGAGTCCCCCAGGGACAGTGCTTTCGGACAGGCAGTACTCCATAATCTCTTTGGGGTTTAGGCAACTCCTTCCCTCTGGCCCTGATGTTGGGCTACTGGTCGGGGGCATTCTCAGAGAAGATTCCTTCCTTACGTTCTGACGCTCTAGAGGGAGCTCATTTTTTCGGCTTGGGGTCTCGGGTAGCCTTAAGCTGCGGAGTCCCATGTGTGAGGACTGACTTCCTGCTTGGTCCTGGAGAAAGAGTAGTTACTCACCTGTAACAGGTGTTCTCCAGGAGCAGCAGGAATCAGTCCTCACAACCCTCCCTCCTCCCCTTGGAGTTGCAGTCATATGATTTATTTTTTTGCTGTTTTTGCTGTCTTTTAGCTATGTCATCAGACTGAGCAAGATGGCACCCTTGGGCGGGAAGGGGAAATGAAAGCTGGGGAAATGCTCCGCACGGGGGCTCCGTCGGCGCCGACGTCACCCATATGTGAGGACTGATTCCTGCTGCTCCTGGAGAACACCTGTTACAGGTGAGTAACTACTCTTTATCAGCGGAATCCATGAAGCCAAACAAACTGAAACGGCATTTTGATAGTAAGCATCCCATCTTTGTAGGCAAGGATATTTGGTATTTTAAGAACAAAGCTGATGGAATCGAGAAAAGCAGACTTGATATTAGTGTAAAGTTCCACCAGCAAAATATAGCCACTGTTGAAGCTTCATATATGGTGGCTCTCAGAATCGCCAAAGCCAAGAAAGCTCCCACCATTGCCCTTCGTCAGTCTTTCTGAATAAAGCATACTAAAACCGTTGACTACAAAATTATAATTTCAAAATCAAATATTGTTACTTGTTGTTGTGATTAATCATTGTGGTTTAAGTACATTTTATAAATAAAAACATTGCAAAGGCCTATAATATATTAATAATTCAACAAATGATTACAGCGTGTCAGACGGGTGCCTGGGTGTGAGAATGTTCACAGTCTTGGCAAAGGCATATATCAATATGATTTGCAAGGGATTGTGGGAAATGCAGTCCATTCACACCAGACACAGCCGCTCACAATAATTAGTTGTGCTTGAGTGTAAAGCCAAGAAGATATTTATTTATGGGGTTATTTCTCCCAACACAGATAGCACATAAAACAGGATACTTGCTTTCAGTGTTAAACTTAGAAAAACAAAATCAGGAAAACAACAGCTGAACTTGTCAGGCAATCAAATCAAAAGAATAAAGATCTGGTTGGTAACAAACTGGTCTTTTCTGTAGGCTCTAGCTAATATTTTCTTAGCAGTGCTTTAATCAACAAACAAAACCCACAAAGTAGGAAATAACTGTTCTTTTCAGGTTAACTTCTTATATCTTCACACATAGACTCAGAAGTGATTTCCTCAGAACTCACAAGCAATTAGGTAAGGCTCAATTGCTAGCAGTTACCCAGCAGAAACCCCTTAGCTGGCTTGCTTTCTACTGCATGGCTCAAATCCTACTCAGGAGCTTTTCTGAGTAGATTAAAGAACAAGTTTGTATTTCTTTGTGATGGTTGTTGTACTTTGTAACAGTAAATTACCAAAGGAGTTTAGACAGAGAGCAATCCATGTATTCACAGCCTGTATCTACCACCTCTCCCCCTTCTTCAACAATCATGGGTTCAATATCATGGGTTGGCACAGAGGAATTTCTCAATGGAGCACTCTCAGGAGAATACTTGTTTCCCTGCTGTCTTTCAATGGTATAGCTAGGGCATAGATCAGTGTTCATACCTGAGCTTCCATTGCTGCTAGAGTTCCTCTCTAAATAGCCTGGCCAGTATGTAGTCCAGTTCTTATGTCCAGCCTTCCAATCCAGATCCCTGGACACTGGATCTCTCTTCACATACCTTCTGGCACGGGTCTTAGGGTCCCTTCCAAGTGCAGCCGTCTCCCTCACAGGTACCGTCTGGAAATTCCTAGCTCTGAGCACCACACCTCTGGTTTTCCCCAGTCCAATGGTGTATGCTGGCCTTTTGAATGTCTCCCAGTATACGTACTGCTCTGGACTCCTTTAGACTTCCCAAATGCTTTTCTCTTCTTTCTTCCAAAGGGTTTCTTGCCCTCTCTGTCCGTCCGCTCTGGCTTCTGCTTCTGATGATCCTCCAGATGATGAAGCTGTCCAAGCTCATGAAGATGTCCAAGCTGAATCTGAGGATAATTCTCTGTAGAATAAACTCTACCTTTATTCTGCTTAGATGAGTGCTCCACCCTAGCACAGCGCAGCTGTGCTGAATCAGGCCCTGCCCTTTGAGATGAGTGCTTGGGGATTACCTCATAGCCCTCCTGATTGAACACACGTTTCCCCACTTCAGCTCCTCTAATGGCTGTTGGAAACCTGGTGCATTCTGGGACTGGTAGTATTTTATGGAAAAATTCTGTTTTCTTATTTCTACCAGAACTGACAGGTTGCTTGTTCAGAGTCGCTTCACCTTTTCTATAGCTCCTTCCTGAGCTATGATAAGCTTCCTTATCACAAGCGACAACGGTAAAGGAAGAGAGATGCATTTGATTTTATCATTGGGGGTCGTCACAAGTTGGCCAATGGTAAAAGGGGTCGTGGTACAAAAAAGGTTGAGAACCGCTGGAATAGAGTGTAGGAAAAGTGTGTGAGTGTGTTTGTGTGAAGGTAAGTTTCTCAGTCCCCCACTTACCTAGTGCCCACCCATATTAATCTTAGACCCTGTAAAAATATAAGGCCTAACTATGCCACTGCTTCACTCAGTGTAGGATATTACTCGTATTAGAAATTAGAGTGGAGGAAACTTGATAGAGGATCCATTTCACCACTATGAATGTTGCTTCCTGGAGCCTTAATGCACGGATTTAAAGATTAACAAATAAAACGATATTATCTCTTTTTTGTTGTTTATTGGACTAACTTTCGAAGTGTCTTGACTAACTTTCAGGTGCTAACATTCCCTTCCTCATGTCAGAAAAGAATAAATGAAAGATGTTAGAACATTTTCTCGTATGTGATATCTTCATATTGGAACAGGTAGCATGTTTGTCATCTTAGTTCACTTGCATGTACGGGAATAAGGGTTGAAAAATGACAAATAAAAACAAAATAATCATTCTGGGAAGGGGGTGTTAATTCTCAGAAGCTAATCAAGAAATGTACTGTTTCAATTAAAAGGTCTTTTCATTTATTAACCTTTTTTTTCCTGTACATTCAAGTGGGCTAACATAGTATCCACATTAATGTCCTTGTTAAACATTTCAAAGTAGTATCTTTCAACATGCAAAAGCTGCTATTTGCCTTTTTTTAAGAAAAGTAATTTAGCTGCAGGAGGTCAGAATATTTTGGACAGCTGGTAAATTGGGCTTCCATCCAGGCTTATGACATGGAAACATCCTTGGTTGTACTAACAGTTGATCAGTATTCTTATTCTTGTTTGGTAGCTCTAAATTTTTCTACTGCATTTGAAATATGGGCCATAATGTTTTGCTGTGTTGTCTTAAGATTGGCGTTGAAGGAATACTGTTGGTTTAGTTCTTTTCTATAATCAAGATCTCAAGTTTTTTTGGCTCTCAGCTGTCAAACTATCGGACTATTTGATATAGGTGCCACAAGACTCTTTCTTGTCCACAATTTTATTTAATTTATACTTACAACCTCTGGGGATGCTGGTGAGACATTGGGGCTTCAAATGTCACTGCTGTGTGACATCCGGATTTTGGTGGAATTATGGGCTGACCAAAATAATATTTTAAAAAAGATTAACTGGTTGTTTAGATTGCCTCAGTCTATAGCTGAGGTAATCTAATAATAAACTCATGTTCAATTCCAACAAAACAGAAGCGCTATGGTTTAGGAGGATTAGTATGCAATGGGATGTTTTTAATTTAAAATTTGCTGGGTTTGACATTCTGATTCAGTCTGTACTTAAAATTCTTTGAGTCTATTTGGATGCAGAGTTGACTGTGCAACCACAAATTAATAATGCATTGAGAGCTGCTTCCTTTCAATTTCAGATAGTCCATAATCTTTGTCCTTATTTAACCAGGGATAATCTTGTTATGGTGATATATATGCTTGGGTTTAGTCATCTTGACTATTGTAAAATGACCTGTTTAGAAAACATTTAGTCAGATTGCAGAAAATACAAAATACTGCAGTTAGAGTCCAGGTCTTAAATTGTATCATTTTGCTTGATCAGGGGGCTGTTATTGCCCTCCTACAGGAGACCTATATGACGGAGGTGGCGCATCTTAAACTTCAACGATGGTGGGTAAGCGAATGTTATGGGGCTTCATTCAAGGAGGCGGCGACTGGGATTGCAATCCTAATTAAGAAGGTGTTAGGTTTTTGTGACAGGTGGTCTTTTTGAGAGCCCTGTTTTGTTGGGGAGTGTCTAAGGACCCAATTAATTTTCAAACGGGGGTTTTAATGGTCTGGTACGAGGCCTGACCTCAGCAGGAAACAGAAATGTTATGGGGGTGACTAGAACTATGTGATGGATATTAGCCTTGATCACTTGAGCAGGAAGATAATGCCTTAAAGTAGTGGAGAATCCCTGCTTGGGTATCTGTGAAAGCTGCGATTTACTAGATGGTTGGCGGGTACTACATCCCACGGAGCAGGACTATACACATCTGTCCCATGTGCATGGTGCCTGGTTGCACCTTGATTATTTTCTGATCCCTGGGGAACTAATGGGGAGGGTCTTGTGGGTTTAGATTGAGACTATCCATATTTCTGATCATGCCCTGGTGGGATTGGATTTAGATTTGCAAAAGAGCTCCAGCTTGCTGAGATATTGGCATTTCCCATTGCATCTCTATAGTGAGACTTCTTTTCAGTCATTTCTGTGTAGTCGGTGGAATCTCTTTGCAAAGACCAATATGGAACATCTAGACAACCCAGCATTCTTTTTGGGAAACAGCTAAGGTATGCCTGTGGTGGATGATTGGGTATTTAAGCAGCAGAAGCGGACCATTGGCAAGTGGCTTGTGGATCTGGGTTGGAGAGTTTGGATGGCATGGTTGGATTTGCTGTGGTGATTCTCAGCTGAGGCCTAGTCTATCTTGCCCTAGAGTCTGAGTTCAATACCGTATTGCACACGCAGGCCAAGCAATCCTTGCTTTATTACAAATGTGCCCTCTATCGCTATGGGAATAAACCGGGATATTTGATGTCTTCTCTGATAAGAAGTGGGGAAGGGACCTCATTATTTAGGAGCCTTTTGGAACATTGCAGGGGTGCTGTGCTCCAAATAAAAACATGTTGAAATGGTTTCCATGAGTATTATCAGAGTATGTACTCTGAGGAGGCCGGGGATGTGGACTCGGTTAGGAGATATTTGCAGAATGGTGGTCTTCTGAAGCTGTTGGAGGAGTAGATGGTAGCTCTGAGTAGGCCAATTGCTGCTGTAGATGTGAAAGGTGAGATTAAGGACTTGCACATGGCAAAGACACCGGGACCCAATGGGTTCAGCGGTGAATTTTTCAAGTTATAGGATAAGGTTAGTGTACCCTTGTTAGATGTATCACCAACTTATTGAACGTGAATCCTGTACTTATGGCTGCAATGAGGTCTTGTTGATAGTTATCCAAAAGCCCAGGAAAGATCTTCTGTTCCTGGGCTCATACTGCCTGATTTAGTTGATCAATCTGGATCAGAAGATCATCTCTAAAATCTTGGCAGTTCGCTTGGCCCCTATCATGCCCTACTTGATTCATCCTTCTCAAGAGGACTTTGTTAAAGGGTGTCATGCTGTTAATTTTTGCCAGATTCTGGCATCCATGCAATATGGCAGGGACATCCCTTCAATATTTATCAGTTTTGATGCAGAGAAAGTGTTTGTGTTAATTGGTGGTACATGGTTTTTTGTTCTGGAGCATTTTGGTTTTCAAGGGCCATTTGTTCAAGCGATACGGCTGCTTTATGATTCAGAGAACCTGTCTCTTGATCAGTGGATCCCGGACAGAAAGGTTTCCCCTTAAACGTGACATGTGACAAGGTTGCCCCCTTCCCCCTTATTTCTGTTGATGCTTGAACCGGTTTTGCATGCCATTTGGTGGCAAGCGGACATCCATGGTGTATCGATAGGCCCTTATACTTTTAAAATGTCTGCATTTGCTGATGACCTGTTGCATTTAACAGAGCCTCTGAAATCAGTCACCACCTTCCTAGAGATCTTTTATTATTTGGGCCCTTTTCGGGCTACGAGCTCAACTTAGACAAGTCCAAGACACTACCCCTTCAAGATGCCATCCATACGAGCTGGGAAGGGGCATTTCCATTTTGCTGGGCCATGGGATCATTCCGTTATTTAGGTATTGTTCTCCCCAGGGTACTATCGTCAGACTTGCAGTATACTGCTGCAATATCCCGCCATTGTTGACAAAATCTGTGGCTGCACGTTGACGTTGGCATGACCTGCCCATAATGTTGGGTGGCCGGTTATCACTTTTAAAGATGCTGCTCTTTCCTCTGTGTCTATGCGTCAAACGCTACCCCTTTAAGGGTACTAACTAAAGATCCATGCTTTTTGGAAAGCCTTCTTTCTAAGTTCCTCTTGCACGGGGTAAGAAACCTCGGGTCTCGATACAGCAGCTGCAGAGACTATTGTATTGAGGAGTATGAGTCTGCTGAACATGAGGATTTATAACCTGGCCTGTTTACTGTGTCACCTTAAAGACTGATTATTTGAAATGGAGGATTATACATGTCTGTCATGCAACAGAGTCCTCCTGTCCCCTGAGTATGTGTTGCATGTGGCGCAGGGCAGGATGCCGGTGGGGCTCCAGGGCTCAGTTTTGGTGTCAGTTTACTTGCCCATAGAGGGCAATGATTCTACCCCACCCCCCGGGTATAATATCATGGATGTTTCGGGTATGGTGGGCACATTGCAACTGGAGCAAGTGCTCAGAGATGAGAGTAGGATGTGTCCATTTGGAGAGCTCCGGATGTAGTTTGATCTAGCTAGCATACTTAAAAACATTTATATACCGCCAAATAGAAAGCATTCTAGGCGGTGTACGAGTATCAATTAAAAACAACTAGCTGGGGAAGATGTCTTTCCATATCTTCTGCTGCGAAGATAAATATATGTAGTTTAGATCCTGAACAACTTTCTAGTTATTTTTGCACATAGCTAGAGGATTTTTTCCTGTCAGAAGCGTCTGTGAGGGTCACTGTTTCTAAGACCCAAGCTCGTTTGCTGGGGATCAGGCCCAGGAGGCCTGTGAGTTTGGTAGTGCAATAGGAACATAGAAATATAACGACAGAAAAAGACCACATGGCCTATCTAGTCTGTCCTTCCATGTCAACAACTACAACATTCCCCATTTTTCTTTTAGAGATCCTCTGTTTGTCCCATGCTTCTTTGAATTCAGATACTGTCCTCATCTCTACCACCTCCCCACTGGAAGACTATTCCATGGATCCACCACTCTTTCCATAAAGAAATATTTCCGCATATCACTCCTGAATCTATCGCCTTTCACCCTCATCCCATGTCCCCCTCGTAGCAGAGCTTTCTTTCTATCGAAAGAGGCTCTACTGTGCATTTATGCCACAGAGGTATTTAAATGTCGCAATCATATCACCTCTATCCTGCCTTTCCTCTAAGGTGTACATATTAAGATCCTTAAGTCTGTCCTCATATGCTTTATAATGAAGACCACTAACCATTTTAATAGCCACCCTCTGTATGGACTCCAGTCTGTTTATATCCTTTTGAAGGTGCAATCTTCAGAATTGCATACAGTACTCCAAATGAGGTCGCACCAAAGACTTATACAGAGGCACTATCACCTCCTTTCTTCTGCTGGCCATTCCTCTCCCTATGCACCCAAGCATCCTTCTAGCTTTTGCCATTGCTTTTTCTTCCTGTGTACCTACTTTAAGATCATCAGACACAATCACGCCTAGGTCCCGCTCTTCTTTAGTGAACAAAAGTACTTCACCCCCTATACTATATTGCTCCCTTGGATTGCTGCAGCCCAAATGCATGACCTTGCATTTTTTAACATTAAATCTCAGCTGCCAAATTCTAGACCATTCTTCAAGCTTAGCTAGATCCCTCCTCATGTTATCTACACCTTCCTGGGTGTCTACTCTATTGCAGATTTTGGTATCATCTGCAAAGAGGCAAACCTTACCCGACAGCCCTTTCACTATATCACTAACAAAGATGTTAGAAAGAATTGGACCAAGGACAGATCCGTGCAGCACACCACTGGTAACCACCACCTCCTCAGAGTGAGCTCTATTTACCTGTACCCTTTGTCGCTTCCTACTCAACCAATTTCTAACCCAGTCAGTCACTTTAGGGCCCATCCCTAGGGTGCTCAGTTTGTTTATAACCAAGTAAAAAAAAATCAGATCAGAAAGCAGGACAAACAAAGACAACACTTACAACATAAAACATGTATAATTTTGATTAAATGTAGGAACATCCGCCAAGTCGGGGGACAAAGACACCCCTTCGTATGAACGGACTTCTCCCTTTAATCTTTTTTTTTTTATATCTATAGCTACCAACAGTCTTAATGAAAACAAAGCAGACCCAAAGAGCCACAATGCCAAGAGTACAAATTCTCAATGACCAAAAAGTCAAAACTTAGCTGGCAATGGGGTCCTGCAGCACTCAGCATTCATGTATTGCATCAGGGAAAACTCCCAAGACATTTCAACAGGAAAGCATTCTCCGAGAAATTCTGTAAAGTTGACTCATCGAGAAAAAATTTCTTCAGAATTCCATTCCATAACCCAGCGCTGTGTTTCGGGTCCACTGACCCTGCCTCAGATGGCTTTAAAGATAGTCATCTTCAGGTTATTAGCCGTTATACTCTCCAAAAGAACGTCCTTCCAAAAAATGGCGTCTGACGTCAGTGCTCGTGATCAGCTGTTATATACCCTAAGCCGAGACATGAAAGGCAAAAACGCCCTATCAGGTGGGTAAAATACTCCACCAATCAAGTTCTTGGTTAAGTCCATTAGGAAACACTGATTTGAGAGAAAATATCCAACGCTGTTCTAGGATTTGTAATTGCTGTTCTCGGTCCCCCCTACGGGGGCCGTCAGGTACATAATCCAAAATGCACCAAACAAAGTCAGTAAAAACATGATTCATTTGAAGACAGTGAGCTACTAAAGGAGCTGTAAGTGTTCTTGTGTGGATCCGAGACTTATGCTTCGACAAACGTTTCTTAACAGGGCGTATTGTGCGACCTATATAATGCAAACCACAAGGGCAGGTAAGAACATAAACTACAAAAGACGACATACAGTCAGTGTGCCATTTTAGATGAACAATTCGTCCCGTGGAATTATGCGTCCACGTCGTACCAGTCTGAGATTGTAGACAACACTGACAACAAGATGAAGCACAAGAAAAATGCCCTACAGCCATCCCCAAATTCTCTGGATGCTGAAATTTTGTCATAGAATGTACCACAAAGTCCCGAATATTTGCCCCTCGTTGGTATGCAATCATAAAGTCTTGTTGAAAAACAGGATCAAGTTGCAAAATATGCCAGTGTTTTCGCAAAAGGGCTACTGTTTGTGATGATCCTATCATATATGGCAGAACTCCAATAATTTTCTTATCAGCAGATTGAATCGAGGATACAGAAGAAACCTGAGTCTCTCCTATAGGTAAAGCTTGCTTATGAGTGGCAGAATGTAATAACCAATCACGATGCGCATTTTTGGAAGGACGTTCTTTTGGAGAGTATAACGGCTAATAACCTGAAGACGACTAGCTTTAAAGCCATCTGAGGCAGGGTCGGTGGACCCGAAACACAGCGCTGGGTTATGGAATGGAATTCTGAAGACATTTTTTCTCGATGAGTCAACTTTACAGAATTTCTCGGAGAATGCTTTCCTGTTGAAATGTCTTGGGAGTTTTCCCTGATGCAATACATGAATGCTGAGTGCTGCAGGACCCCATTGCCAGCTAAGTTTTGACTTTTTGGTCATTGAGAATTTGTACTCTTGCCATTGTGGCTCTTTGGGTCTGCTTTGTTTTCATTAAGACTGTTGTAGCTATAGATATAAAACAAAAAAGATTAAAGGGAGAAGTCCGTTCATACGAAGGGGTGTCTTTGTCCCCCGACTTGGAGGATGTTCCTACATTTAATCATAATTATACATGTTTTATGTTGTAAGTGTTGTCTTTGTTTGTCCTGCTTTCTGATCTGATTTTTTTTACTTGGATTTATTATACAGATCTGAGATTTGGCAAGTGTTTTTTGATTTTTGTTTTCAGTTTGTTTATAATCACCTGTGAGGAACGGTGGCAAAGGCTTTACTGAAATCTAAATATACCACATCTAGAGCTCTCCCTCGGTCCAACTCCCTGGTCACCAGTCAAAGAATTAAATCAGATTTGTCTGACAAGACCTGCCTCTGGTGAATCCAATGGAATGGGGAGCTGAGTACCTCGGTCAACCTGTGAGACTTTTCTGAAAGTTATGACTAAGATCCCAAACCACACAGTGGCACTCCAGGACATGCAATATAAGCTCTTATGTTGAGCATATATACCCCCTGGCGAGGGCTTTTGAAGTGGGATGCAGCACGTCGCCAGCTTGTTGGAAGTCTGGGGAGTGGGTGGCGACCCTAGCTCTGTTCTCAGGTTCAGCTGTTCTGGGGCCAGGTCCATGGGTACCTGGAGCCAGGTGCTCAGCATTAAATGGTCACTAGCTGCACCCTCTGTTTTATTTCATATTTTGGAAGGGGTCCTGGAGGAAGGACAGGGCCAGAAGCAGTGGCTGAGAGTGGCTTGATTGCTTGAAAAAAAAAAAGTGCTCTCCGCTTGGGTTGAAATAGAGCCCCCTAGCTTCTGGCACTGGAGGAATGCATGCCAGCAAATCATGCAGAATGATCGCATGTGGGCCTTGAGGGGAAGGCAGACGGTTCCAAAATTTCTGGCCATATGGGAGACTACATAAACACCTTGACACTCGGGATGCGTAGCCTGGTCTTGAATAACCTTTAGGGCATATTGGTAGGAATTTGGTGACTGGGGTTGCAGGCAGTCGCATGGTCTGGGGAGGGGGGGCACTGTGGGCTGAGAGTAGGTGCTGGGCTGGGAGGTGTAATGAATGTGAGTGGATGTTCTCACAGGGGGTTGTGCTTTGATTTGGGGTGACTCCTTAGGTTGGGTGTGCTGGCAATGCGAGGAGGTGTTTATCCCAGAGGGTGCGTCAGAAATCCCGCACTGCTGGAGTGGATTTGTCTTAGCCTGGCTGTTATGTTGTTGTTTTCATTAGGCCTGGAGGCATTATTTTATTTATTTACATTCTCTTATATACCGCGCTATTCTGCATCAGTGCGGTTTACATTGAACAAACTGAAATTACATTGAACAGGGCATTATAACTTGGAGATAACTATTTTACAGGGAACATGGGCTATGGAGGGTTAAGTGGCTTGCCCAAGACCACAAGGAGCACCTCTGGGACTAGAAACCCCAGTCCTTCCGGCCCAAGGTTGCTGTCCTCTAGTGGGATTTGAACCCCTGGCCTGAAGTACCTTGCCCCAATCAGTAGGCCACTCCTCCGGGGAGTGCTCGAGAGGAGAGGGGGGATATGGAGGTTGATAGGTGGTGGGAGGGGGGGAATTGGAAAATTGTTGTGCATTCTGTTTTATGATTTCATATACTGTTTTGTTTCAAGCTCTGCCAACTTGTTTTCTTGGCTGGTACATGACTTCTTCTAATAAAAATCACTTGTATCATATTTCTCCTGCTCTGGATCATCTTCAATAGTTCCTTTTCCCTGCCGAGTAAAATTCAAAGCCCTGCAATTATTTTAAAAGCGTCTTTGGATATTTATTTTTCATTCAAAGACAAATTGAAATGGTATCTTCCAGCAGGAGTAAAACCACGCCAGTTAGATGTACGTTGTGGAGGCAATTTTGTAGAACGTTTTCCATTATGTACTGCATGTTTTACGCGTGGAAAATAGCAATTACAGAATTGTAAAGGGGAATATGCATGTATGCCTGTTTGATGTGATCTGTGTGTATGTGTTCCCGAAGCTGGCTTTTAATCTGTATATTCAGCACCACTATACATATAAGCAGTGGTTCTTGATATCCAGGCCTGTTTGGCAGGCCTAATAAACTCAAGGTTATTTTAGAAGCATCCCCGCGTCTAAATAGCAGTACGTATACATGCAAATTGACTTACACGTATAAGTGCCATTTTAGAACAGGATGTTTTTAAATGTGGGGATGTTTACACATTTAGATTTTCTGAAGGCCAAGGTAAGGACGGAGTGGGAGAGTGGTTTGGGCAGGCCTACAATACAGATGTGGATCCCCCTATTTTACAAGGGAAATCAATGAATAAGTGCTTGCTGGACAGGACAGCTGTCAATGCTGAGGTCTGCCCCTCCCCCTGATAATCCCTCTCAAACTAGATTCCTCCCCCCCCACCCATTCCCCACAGAATACATCACAGCTCCTCCTTGACATCTCCAACAGTCTACCTCTTCCCTGCCTCCTCCAAAGCATCCAATTCCCCCTTCCCAACCTGCAATCCTCCCAGCACAAAGACCCCACCCCCCAGCAGCAACAACCCCCTTCTTCAAGGCCCCCCATCAGAAGACCTCCTATCCTTCACCCACCAACCCCTTCCCTGGCCTTAATGAGGGTTACTGGTAGCTAATGGGAGTAGCTGTGAGTTCCTAAATGGCATCCGTAACCCCTAGCAATAATCTCACAATACTGCCACAAGGGATCAGTATTGCAAGAATTACAACTAGATGTCTTGGGTGCCATTTTGGAACTGATGGCTGTAAGAACAAGAGCAACTGGGGATCGCTGTGATAAGGAAGCTTATCATAGTTCAGGAAGGAGCTATAATAGAGGTGAATTGGCTCTGAACAAGCAACCTGTCTTAGCTGGTAGAAATACTAAAACAGAATGTTTTCATAAAAGACTACCAGTCCCAGAATGCACCAGGTTTCAAACAGCCTCTAGAAGAGCTGAAGTGGGGAAACGTGTGTTCAATCAGGAGAGCTATGAGGTAATCCCCAATCACTCATCTCCAAGGGTAGGGCTTGATTCAGCACAGCTGAGCTGTGCTAGGGTGGAGTATCCCTCTAAACAAGTTAAAAGTAAAACATATTCTACACAGAATCAGATGAGGAACCCAGAGCTCAAGGACAGAGAGAGGAAGCAGCAGCATCAACGTGGAAGGAAGAAGAGGAAAACATCTTGGAGGTCTAAAGAAGGAGCCCATAGCAGTACGTGTGTTGGGAGTCATTCCAGAGGCAAGCATACTCCATTGGACTGGAGGAAGCCAGAGGAGTGGGGTTACAGAGCCAGGAATTCCCGGACGGCACCTGTGAAGGAGACGGCTGCATTTGGAAGGGGCCCTAAGACCAGTGCAAGAAGGTATGTGAAGAGAGACCCAGTGTCCAGGGATCTTGATTGGAAGGCTGGACATAAAAGCTGGACTACATACTGGCCAGGATATCTGGAGAGGAAACCTAACAGTAAAGGAAGCTCAGGTATGAACTCTGATCTATGCCCTAGCTCTTCATCTGGAAGACAGCAGGGAAACAGATATTATCCTGAGAGTGCTTCATTAAGGAATTCCTCTGAGCCAGACCATGATATTGATTCTATGATAGTTGAAGAAGGAGATATTTTAAATGATAAGACTGAATACATGGATTGCTCTCTGTCTAGGCTGCTGTGGTAAAATACTTTCACAAATACAACAACCATCAAAAGGAAATATAACTTGTTCTTTTATCTACCCAGAAAAGTTTACAAGAAAGCTTTAGGGTAGGATTTGAGCCATGTAGAGAAAGTGAACCAGCAAAGGGGTTTGCAGCTGGCTGATTATTGGTAATTTAGCCATGCACGGTTGCACGTGAGCTCTGAAAGGAAACTACTATTTGTGTGTGAACATAGAAGAAAGTTATCCTTGAAAAAGAACAGTTTTTGGTTACTTTTTGGGTTTTGTTTTTGCTTTTGGAGCACTGCTAAAAGGTATTAGCAGGAGCCCTCAGAAAGACCTTTCTGTTTCCCATCAAGGTCTTTATTGTTTGATTGTTTAAGAAGTTCAGTTGCTGATATCATGATTTGTTTTTCCTAAGTACAATACTGAAGCAAGTTGTCCTTTTGTGTTACCAAGTAAATCTGTGTGGGAGAATTAACCCCATAAATAAAATATATTTTTCTTTGCTTACACTCGAGCAACACAACTCATTATTTTGTGAACGGCTGATTCTGGTATGAATGGACTACATTCCCCACAATCCTTTGCAAGTCATAATAGTATTTTGCCTTTGCCAAGAATGTGGACATTCACGCCCAGCGCCCCCGTTTACAATCGCTCCTGCTCCTACTAGACAATACCAACCTCTTATAAAATATTGTGTGAACTCTGTCCCAACCTGAAGGTATTTATTTTATTTATTTATTTAACAGTATTTCTATTCCGCCTTATCTTACAATCAAGGTGGTATCACAGCAAACAATCAAAAGGAGTGATGGTGTTTTTCATGCAGTGAAGGTTATATTGTGACTTGAGTGTAAGTTGTGTTGTGTGTTTGATTAGGTTGATCTATGTACATTGTGCACTATAATACATCGTGTGCTATAATACATTCTTCTATACATTTAGTGTTAAGAAACATCATATGCCGTTATACATTCTCTTATCAGTGGGTCGTAGGGGGGTATGTAGGTAGTTCCTGGTAGTTAGATCATGTGATATGTCCATAGTGTTCTGTGAACAGCGTTGACTTCAGTTGTTTGCGAAAGTCTTTGAGGTCCGTCATTGATCTCAAATCGTCTGGGAGGGTGTTCCAGATTGTTGGTGCAGCCAGGGAGAGTGCTCTTTCTGTGGTGTCCTTGTGTGTGTTTCTGAAGTCTCTTGGGGTGCTGACTCGGTTGGAGGTTCCTTTTCTTCTTGGACGTGCACTGGTGTCTGGTTGTATGAGGGTGTGCAGGCTGTTGGCAGAGGTGTGTTTGATCTTAAATATGTTTATGATTGTTTTGTATTTGATGCGTGAGCTGATTGGGAGCCAGTGTAAGTCTTTCAGAACAGGTGTGATGTGTTCATGTCTTGTTGATCCAGATATTATGCGGGCAGCCGTGTTTTGCGCTAGTTGTAGTGGTTTGAGTGTTTGTTTTGCTAGCCCAAGGTAGATTGGGTTGCAGAAGTCCAGTAAGGGGGTTATTAGTGCTTGGCATACGGTACGGAAGTGCTCAGTGTTGAGGAGGGGTTTTAGTCTTCTGATGATTCTCATCTTGTAGTATGCATTTTTGATTGTCTTGCTTATGTGTGGCTTGAGATTCAGTTCATTGTCCAGGGTCACTTCGAGGTATTTTACTTCCGATTTTATTGGTATGGTCGTGTTTTGAATCTTGATGTCCGGAGGGCGGGTGAAGTTTGGGTTACGCGTAATGACTTGTGCCTCAGTCTTACTGTAGTTGATTGCGAGGTTGTTGTTTTGACACCATCTTGTCATTTGTGTGAGGCAGTTTGTTATTTTAGAGTAGTCCGGGTCGTCCACTGCGATAGGTGTATATATCATGATATCATCTGCATATATTGTATATTGAATGTTGTTCTTTTTCAGGATGTCACATATTGGTTGGATGTAGATGTTAAACAGTAGTGCTGAGAGTGCGGATCCTTGTGGTACTCCTTGGAGGACTTTTATGGGTCGAGATGTATTGTGGCCTACCTTGACCTGTATCCGCCTGTCTGTTAGGTATGAGTGGAACCATTTTAAGGTGGAACCATGTAGCCCAATGTTTTTTAGTCTTTCCAGGAGGGTCTTGTGGTCTACTGTGTCGAATGCTGAAGAGATGTCAATGAAGATCATTATGATTCCGTTCTTGGTGTTGTCTATGATTCGGAGGATGCTGTCGAAGAGGTGAATCAGTAATGTTTCAACTCCATGGTTGGGGCGAAAGCCGTGTTGGTTGTCATCCAGTGGTGCATGGTTGTCGATGTGTTCTTGTAGTTGTTGTTGTACTGTTTTTTCTATGATTTTCGCCAGAAAAGGTATGCTGGATATTGGTCGGTATGCTGCTGGGTTGTTCCTGTTGAGAGTTGTTTTCTTTGGGATCGGTCTTACTGTGGCGAGCTTTAGTTGATTTGGCATGAGACCTTCAGTGAGGGAGTTGTGCACCATGTTGTGTATGATGTGGATGAAGCTTGATTTGGTGGCTTTGATCCAAGACACTGGGCAAGGGTCTGTAGGGGCGGTGCTTGTGTTGATTGTGGAGATGATGAGGGATAGCTGCTCCGTTGAAGGTGAGGAGAATGTGTCCCAGGTTTTAGGGTGTGAGTTTGTTTTGGTGGGTGCGCTGGGTCTTGTTTGCTCTGCTGAGTGAAATTTTTCCTTAATGTGGTCCGCAAATTTTTGCGGGTCTATTTGTGCTTCATCTTCTGTCCTTTGCTCTTTTGTGAGAATTTTCACTATTTCACTATAAATAGATCTCAACACAATGAACCTCTAACTCAAAGCCACCTCAACCCGTCCATGTCCAATACCTGTCCCATGTCTTATGTCTGACCAACGTCTGTCCCATAACAAAATCATCAATGTTGCCTCCTCGGTGATGGCCCTACCCTTGTATTTAATTCCCCCACCCCCTATGTTGCACCGCTTTGACCCGGTGAAAAGCGGATATAAATACAGCTAAATAAATAAATATTTCGAATAGCTCTCTGGGTTTGTTAATGGATGTATTTATCATGTTTGTATGGTGTTCTCTCTTCGTTCATTGTAAATGTTCTGTTTTGGTGTAAACTGTTTTGACCAAAGGATAAAGCAGTATAAAAAAACTGTTAAATAAAATAAATGGTCACATATGATGGGACACTTTGTATGGATTGTTTCTCTTCCAAAATGTTCTTGTGAAAGCATGTGAGGTCTTCGGTGGCCCATATCCTTTTGGGGAGTGCATTGCATAGGCTTGATGCATATAGGGAGAAAGCCCTGAAGGAGGAAATCTTGCTGGTTCTTGCTTTTGTGGATGGGAATAGTGTGTGTTTTGAGTACAGGATCTCCTCTTTCTGTTGTCTGGTGATTTCTGTAGTATGGACTGACGATAACCTGAAGAAAGGTTGTGCAGCAATTTGAAAATTGTTATAAGGGCTTTGTATTTATTTAGTGTGGCTCCCTATGGGGTACCAGTGTAAGTGTGATGTGTTCAGCTCTTGACACTCCATGTAACATACAGGCAATGGTGTTCTGTGCCTTCTGTAGTGGGTGTAGTGTATATTCGCCGGGATCAAGCAGGAAGTCAGTCCTCACATATGGGTGACGTTGGTGTCGATGGAGCTCCGTGGAAGCATCTCCCCAGCTTTCAAAGAAAGCCTTTGGGATATGCACCATGCATGCGTGGTCCCCTTCCCGCCCAAGGGTGCCATCTTGCCTCAGTTTCCTTTTTTTTTCTGAGGAGCCCTCTGGACATCTGTCCAGTTTCTCCCGGAAAAAGTGTGATTTTTTTTTTTTTTAATATACATTTTTGTCCGGTTTGTATACCGGTTCCTTCCCGCCCTCCGAGCCAGTTCGCCTCGGCATCGCTCCTCGGTTTCATTCCTTCATTTATCCCTTCTTACCTCGATGTGTTCCTCGACCCCAGTGTTCATGCCCTTTTTCAGCCAAAGGCCTTGGACCTCTGCCGGGCAGCGGGGACCCCCTTTTTTCCAATGGCCTCCAGTGGCTTCAAGAAGTGCAATCGGTGCAGCACAATGATGTCCCTCACCGATCTGCATGATGCCTCGGCCCGAAACATAATGACTCAGACTGCGAACTCTACAGAACTATGACCTCAAAGGCCCTAAAGAGCTGTCATCAACAACAGGAAAAGATTTTCCAAAAGTCTGATTCCGCACCAGTCTCTGGCGACACCACACTCCAGAGCCGCCTCCAGTACCTTGGTGCCCCGCAAAGCCCGAGCCTCCTCAGAGTACTGCGGCTGCGGTGCTTCCGAGAGGAAGCCCCTGGAGGTGGAACGCAAGAAGATGAAGCCCTCAAAGACTGCCTCGGAGGGATAGGTGCAGGAAGAAGGGTGTGAGTCCAAGGAGTTGGAGCAGAAGCAGCCTCACAAGCTGCCCTGCAGGGAGTCATTGGCACATGCCGACCAGCCTCGGACCCCTGAGGCCTTCCTCATAGAGTACCCCCCCTCGACAGTGCCGACACCAGGCCCAAAGCGCTCTGTGTCCACGTCGAAGGCTGCAGAGATCAGAATAGCAGCCTTAGAGAGCAGTATCACTGCTCTCATGGCCATGCAGCAGGTGTTTATGTCCAGTTCATCTGCCCCGATGATGGGACATCGAGGGCCTCCCCAGACATCAAGCCAATCCTCGAGTGCCACTGGCCACGAGAAAGTCATTGCCACCGGATGAGGTCCTGGTCCCATTCATTGGGGCACTGTTCCTCTCCAGTGAGCGCCCACGATTCGGTCTGCAGATTCTCTAGAGGTCATGGACTGCCTGGTGCAGACCCTCGACCAAGGTGATCACAAGACATTGGACTATTACTCTGACTTTGAGTCTGAATGGGAGACAGATAACAAAGAGTCCTTGAAAATATCTCCAGTTCATGGTGGGAGGAGAGCACTTCCAGTACAGGGTGCTGACCTTTGGACTGGCCTCATCACCAAGGGTCTTCACAAAGTGCCTTGTGGTGGTCGCAGCCCACCTCTGGCTCCAAGGGGCCTTTGTTTTCCTTTATCTGGACAATTGACTTATAAAGGGAGGCATAGCTGCAGAGGCGTAATGCGCCACTGGGCACACCATAAACGCCCTGCAGCACTTGGGGTTCATCATTAACTATCCCAAGTCCCACCTTGCTCTGGCTCAACACCTAGAGTTTATAGGGGGTGCAGCTAGATATCCTCCAGGCAAAAGCCTTCCTCCCTCAGGAGAGGTCAGAATGCCTCAGGGGGCCAGCCTCAGAGGTAGACTGACGCCGGGCAGTACCTGCCCGGCTTCTACTCCGTCTATTGGGACATAGGGCCTCCATGGTTCACATGACCGCATATGCCAGACTGCACATGAGAGCAGCCGAGTGGTGCCTCCGCTCTCAGTGGACACAAGCAACAGGCAGGCTTAGGGACAGAGTGAAAGTGACCCGCCAGCTGGCAGACTCTCTCGGGTGGTGGCAGATCTCTCATCACCTTCAGGCCGGGATACCCTTCCAGGCACCCACCCCCCAGAAAGTCCTTACTACGGATGCCTCCTTACTGGGCTGGAGAGCACATTGCAAGGGCCTCCAAACGCAAGACAGCTGGTCCCAGATGGAATCCCAGATGCAAATCAATCTTCTGGAGCTCTGGGTGATATTTCTGGCTCTCCGAGCCTTAGAAACATGGAAACAAAGACCATGTGGTTTCTTTCTGCTGTCATGTTTCTATCTAGTCTGCCCTTCCATATCAACCACTACAACAGTCCCATTCCGGAGTGGAGGAGTGGCCTAGTGGTTGGGGCAAGGTACTTCGGGGGGAAGGTACTTCGGAGGTTCAAGTCCCGCTGGAGGACAGCAACCTAGGGCCAGAAGGACTGGGGTTTCTAGTCCCACAGGTGCTCCTTGTGGTCTTGGGCAAGCCACTTAACCCTCCATTGCCCATGTTCCCTGTAAGTATTAGTGTATATGTCTCATATCCCCTCATGTTAAATGTATCCCCCAATTGTAACCGCTTTGACCCGGAGAAAGGCAGTATATAAATATAGCTAAATAAATAAATAAAATAAAAATAAATTCCACCACCGTCTGCAGTGCTGATCCAGATGGACAACTAGGTAACAATGTTCTGCATGAACAAACAAGGGGGGATAGTGTCATACCCCCACTGCCAGGAGGTGGTAGCCCTCTGATCCTATGCGGCACACAGAGGGATGCTTCTAAAGGCTGTTTACCTCCCGGGCCAAGACAGTTCCCTGGCAGACAAGCTGAGCAGAGCCCTCCAACTGCACAAGTAGCGCCTGGATCCAGAAGTAGCCTCCAGGCTGTTTCGTCTCTGGGGCGTTCCCCTGGTGGACCTGTTCGCCAGTCTGGACAACATGCAGTTGCCCTGCTTCTGCTAAAACCAGCCACACCCATCACAGGTGCCAGCGGATACGTTCCTCATCCCATGAACGGAAGACCTCCTGTTTGCCTTTCTACAGATGCCTCTGGTTGCCGAGACCCTATTCAAGTTCCAGCGCAACAGAGCATCACTAATACTGATAACCCCCCAGTGGTCCAGGCAACCCTGGTTCCCACTGCTCCTCTCCCTATCAGCGGCATCACCGATTCCCCTGGGCTGAGCCCCAGGACTACTCTCACAGAAGCAGGGCTCTCTCCTACGCCCCCACCTGGGGTACCTGTTACTCATGACTTGGCTACTGAAAGGGGGGTAGTAGCTCCTTTCAACCTCCCACAGGACATGGAAGAGGTTCTTCTGGAATCTCATAAGGCTTCCACAAAAAGGGCATATGATTCTCGGTGTGGTGCACTGAAAGACAGGCAAACCCGATCTCCTGCTCAGTACATGTAGTACTCCAGTATCTGCTCCACCTGGCACAGGTGGGACAAAAGTCCAACTCAGAGTACACATGAGCACATTTGCAATGCACCACTATTCTGTTGCGGGCAAGCCCATCACAGCTCAGCCCCTTGTGTATCAGTTCTTGCGGGGCCTCATAATATCTAAACTCCTCGTCCGCCCTCCAGCAGCAGAGTGGGATCTCAGTGTGGTGCTTTCGCAGCTCACTAAGTCACCGTTTGATCCTCTAGCTACCTGCCACCTAAGGTACCTCTCCTGGAAGGTCGTCTTCCTTGTAGTATTCACATTAGCTCACAGAATCAGTGAGCTCCAGGCTCTGATGGCAGAGCCCCCCCCCCCCGCCCATACGAGGTTCTACAAGAAAAGGGTGGTGCTCCACACACACCTTAAGTTTCTGCCAAAGGTAGTGTCCCCCTTCCGCCTCAATTAGGAGGTGGTGCTCCTCACCTTCTTTCAGAGGCATCACAGCGGCAGGGTGGAGACCATTCTCCACACTCTGGATTATAAAAGGATTCTGTCCTTGTATCTGCAATGGATCCAGGGCCACCGCAAAGTACCTCACTTTTCGTATCCTATGACCCCAGCTGTCTGGGGCTCCTAGTGACTAAGTGAATTTAAAACACAGAAGAGAGCTTTCTGATTAAATTTGGAACCCAGCAGAGAGCTTGTAGTTTAAATTTAATAGTCACTCAGGGCCTAGCATCAGCAAAGTACTTTTAGTTTAAATTTAAAACACAGAAGAGAGCTTTCTGGTTAAATTTAGAACCCAGCAGAGAGCTTGTAGTTTAAATTTCATAATAAGTAAGAGCCTAGCAGCAGTAAAGAGCTATAATTTAAATCAAATCAGAATATAGCTTACCTCAGCAGCACAGGACAGGGTACTGTGTAGCAGCCCTCTTTTAATAAGTGTTATTTCCCTCCCTCCCTCCCTCCCCAACACCCACCCACCCACCCCTGGGATAATCATAGCTTTATAGGTACTTACACATCTTAAAAGACAGGAGGTGCTCTCAGGTGAAGCTCGTTACCGAAATCAGTCATATACTAAGGACCTGAGATTAATTAAGCTTCAGATGAACAAGGTATATTAAACATATTAGGTACAGTTTTATTAGTATAAATATCCATAGCAACCCTTAGTAAGTAAAGAAATTAAAGATCTAAACACAAGCTTAAAACTAAGATGCAGACAGCAGTCCAGCAGCAAGATGGTGGCTTTCCAGTCTTTTGCATTGAGTGTCACATGTATGATTTTCTCCCAGTTGGTGAGAGGTCTTACGTGTGCACTAGGTGCAAGGAGCTCTTTGCTCTCAGGGAACAAGTCTGTTCTCTAGAGGCTAGAGTAGCAGACTTAGAAAACATAAGAAAGACAGAGAGGTACATAAACGAGACCTACAGGGATATAGTCGTGAAGTCCCACCTCCAGTCTGGCAGCATCCCTGTTGCCATGGAGGGGAGAGGTCACGTGTCAGGAGAGCATCACCCTGGTGTGGCAGGAAGTGATCCTGTAACTAGGACCTGTCCTCCAGGTGATGTAAAACACTCTCGCACCGAGGAGGTTTCTCCAGGGCCATGTGCCCATGAGGGAAGGGTTAGGACAGCCATTATAGTTGGTGATTCGATCATTAGGCATGTAGATAGCTGGATGGCTGGTGGGCGTGAGGATTGCCTGGTAACATGCCTGCCTGGTGCGAAGGTAGTGCACCTCACGCGCCACCTAGATAAGGTCTTAGATAGTGCTGGGGAGGAGTCTGCTGTCTTGGTACATGTTGGTACTAATGACATAGGAAAATGTGGTAGGGAGGTTCTGTAGGCTAAATTTAGGCTTTTAGGTAGGAAGTTGAAATCCAGAACTTCCAGGGTAGCGTTCTCTGAAATGCTTCCCATTCCACGCGTAGGACCCAAAAGGCAGGCAGAGCTCCGGAGTCTCAATGCATGGATGAGACAAAGGTGCAGAAATGAGGGGTTTGGATTTGTTAGGAACTGAGGAACATTCTGGGGAAAGGAGGGGCTCTTCCGATGGGATGGGCTTCACCTTAACCAGGATGGAACCAGGCTGCTGGCATTAACCTTTAAAAAGGAGATAGAGCAGCTTTTAAACTGGATAATAGGGGAAAGCTGACAGTCGCCCAAGAGCGCATGGTTCAGAAGAATGTATCCTTGAAGGATACTACCAAAAGCAGAGAGGTTCTAAAAAAAAGAGTAAAGTAGCCCAAATGCCCTCGAGTATGGAGCAGACAAAGCTTAAAGATCCCAAATTACCCATGTCTACCAATAGCCAAATTAATATGAATAAAATACAGTCTCTAAAATGCTTGTATGCAAATGCTAGAAGTCTAAAAAATAAGATGGGAGAGTTAGAATATATAGCATTAAATGAGAGGTTAGATATGATTGGAATATTAGAGACATGGTGGAAGGAGGACAACCAGTGGGACACTGTGATACCTGGGTACAAACTATATCGTAATGATAGAGCTGATCAAATTGGTGGAGGGGTTGCGCTCTATGTTAGAGAGGGCATTGAGTCAGAAAGGATTAAAGTTTTGCAGGAAACGAAATTTGCTGTAGAATCTCTATGGATTTGAAATTCCATGTAAAAAGGGGAAGGCGATGGCAGTGGAGGTGTACTATCGACCGCCTGGCCAGAATGAACAAATGGATGATGAAATGCTCAAAGACATCAAGGAAGCTAACAAAATTTACAGCGCAGTAATAATAATAATGGGTGATTTCAATTACCCCGGTATCGACTGGGTCAGTGTCACGGCAGGACATGCTAGGGAGATAAAGTTCCTAGATGAAATAAATGACTACTTCTTGGAGCAGCTGGTTCATGAACCGACCAGAGGGGAAGCCATATTAGACCTAGTCCTTAGTGGAACACCAGATCTAGTGCAAGAGATAAGGGTGTTGTGGCCACTTGGCAATAGTGATCATAGCATGATCGCATTTGATTTAATTAGTGGAGGAGGGATAGTAAGGAAATCCACAGTACTACCTTTTAACTTTCGAAAGGGAGACTATGATAAAATGAGGAAAATAGTTAAGAAAAAACTAAAAGGTGCCGTTGCAAAGGTTAAAGACTTACATCAAGCTTGGGTGTTGAAAACTACTGTCTTGGAAGCCCAGACCAGCTGTATTCCAAGCTTTAAGAAAAGTGGAAGAAAGTCGAAAAAACTGCTAGCATTGTTGAAAGGTGAGGTCAGAGAGGCTGTTGCCAAAAAAGCATCTTTCAGGAAATGGAAAAAAGAGCCAAATGACGAAACCTGGAAACAGCACAAGCACTGGCAAGTCAAATGCAAGGCATTGATAAGGCAGGCAAAGGGAGAATTTGAGAAGAAGCTTGCTGCAGAAGCAAAAACGCATAATAAAGACTTTTTCAAGTACATTTGTAGCAAAAAACCTGTGAGAGAGTCAGTTGGTCCATTAGATGATAGAGGGTTAAAGAGGCGACAAGGCGATAGCGGAGAGACTGAATGAATTCTTTGCTTCGGTCTTTACTGAGGAAGATGTAGGGATGTTACCCATGACTGAAATGGTATTTAAAGGTGCAGAAGAATTGAAGGAAATATCGATAAATCGGGAAGATGTATTGCAGCTATTAGATAAACTGAAGAGTAGCAAATCACCTGGGCCGGATGGTATTCATCCAAGGGTGTTGAAAGAACTGAAATATGAGATTGCAGACCTGCTATTAGAAATCTGTGAACTATTATTAAAATCATCTCTAATACCTGAAGATTGGAGGATCGCCAATGTTACACCAATTTTTAAAAAGGGTTCCAGGGATGATCCGGGAAACTACAGGTCGGTGAGCCTGACGTCAGTACCGGGAAAATGGTAGAAACCATCATAAAGAATAAAATTACTCAGCATATAGATAGTCATGGCCTAATGGGAGACAGCCAACATGGCTTTAGACAAGGAAGATCTTGTCTTACTAATCTGTTATGTTTTTTTGAAGGTGTGAATAAACAGGTGGACAAAGGTGAGTCGGTTGATATAGTGTATCTAGACTTTCAGAAAGTCTTTGGCAAGGTCCCTCATCAGAGGCGTTTGGCAAAACTAAAGAGTCATGGGATAGGAGGCAGTGTACTATTGTGGATCAGGAACTGGTTAAAAGATAGAAAGCAGAGGCTAGGGCTAAATGGCCAATTTTCCCAATGGAGAAAGGTGAATAGTGGTGTACTCCAGGGATCTGTGCTGGGTCCGCTGCTTTTTGTCATATTCATAAATGACTTGGAAAGGGGAATACCGAGTGAGGTTATCAAATTTGCAGATGACACAAAACTATTTAAAGTTGTTAAAACCCAAGAGGATTGTGGAAAATTGCAAGAGGATCTTGATAAATTGGAAGACTAGGCATCAAAATGGCAGATGAAATTTAATGTGGACAAGTGCAAAGTTATGCACCTATTGAAGAACAACCCAAACTATGGTTACACGATGCAAGGTTCCGCATTAGGAACCACCACCCAGGAAAAAGATTTAGGCGCCATTGTGGATAACATTTTAAAACCCTCATCCCAGTGTGCAGCGGCAGCCAAGAGAGCAAATAGAATGCTAGGTATCATAAGGAAAGGAATGGAAAATAAAACAAAAGATATTATATTGCCTCTATATCGTTCCATGGTGAGACCACACCTTGAATATTGTGTGCAATTCTGGTCGCCGTATCTTAAAAAGGATATAGCATTATTAGAAAAGGTTCAGAGAAGAGCCACCAAAATGGTAAAGAGGATGGAAGGATACTCCTATTAAGAAAGGCTAAAAAAGTTTAGGGCTCTTTAACCTGGAAAAGAGACGGCTGAGGAGAGATATGATAGAAGTCTATAAATTATTGAACGGAGTGGAACGGGTAAACGTAGATCGATTGTTTACATTATCAGAATATAGAAAGACTAGGGGACATGCAATGAAACTACAGGGTAAACTATTTAAGACTAATAAAAGAAAATATTTTTTCACTCAACGTGTAATCAAACTCTGGAATTTGTTACCGGAGGATGTAGTAAAGGCTGTTAGTGTAGCTGGGTTTAAAAAAGGTTTGGACAAGTTCCTGGAGGAAAGGTCCATAAACCATTATTAAGAAGGGACCTAGGATATCAATGCTTGACCCAGTACAAGCATTGTGGAACCTGTGTCTTTTGGGGAAACTGCTAGGTACGTATGACCTAGATTGGCCACTGTTGGAAACAGGATACTGGGCTTGATGGACCTTGGTCTGACCCAGTATGGCATATCTTATGTTCTTATGAATTCTGTCCACGTGGGTGGCGGACTGCATTACCCTTGCCTATGAGCAGGCAGGGATTTCACTGGAACAGAAGGCAACGTTGCACCATATAGGACCATGACTACTTCCATGACAAATCTGCGTTTTGTCCCCATGACGGAAATCTGTCAGGCCGCCACCTGGTCTTCAGTCCATACCTTCACAGCTCACTACTACCTGGAGAAGCAGTCACAATGGGACAGTGCCTTCAGCCAGGCTGTATTCCATAATCTCTTTGGGATGTAGGCAACTCCTGCCCTCCAACCCTTCTGTGTTCAGGCTACTGGAGTGCTGGTTCTCTGTAGGACACTTGGGTCTTGCGAGAGTCTCTCAGTTGGGACTCTACTGCTGCTGATCATGGCTCACCCTTTGCAGGTTGCCATGGTGTTTTTACAGGTTCTCGGTAGCCTGTAGCTGGGGAGTCCCATATGTGAGAACATACTTCCTTCTTGTTCCCGGAGAAAGTGTAGTTACTCACCTGTAATAGGTGTTCTCCAGGGACAGTAGGATTCTGTCCTCACAACCCTCCCTCCTCCCCTTGGAGTTGCTCCTTTACCATATTCTGCGGGGCTCCATCGACGTTGACGTCGCCCAAATGTGAGTACGGATTCCTGCTATCCCCGGAGAACACCTGTTACAGGTGAGTAACTACACTTTTTGGTAATCCCTGGCATATGATAAAGTAGTCAAAGTGCGGAAGGATCATGGGCTGGAAAGCTGAGTGGTAGTCTTGGAATTCAAATAAGGGGTGCAGGCTTTGAACTACTGATCATTTTCTTTCTTTCTTTCTTTTTCGTCCACTCAAATGTTACCCCTCCATCCTCAATCCCCACTTACTCTCCCAATACCTGGTCAGTCGTAGATTTCTTCCCTCCCACACAAAATCTTTTCCCCTCTCCATCCTCACTCCCCCAGCCTCAACCCATTCTAGTCTTCTCCCAACATCAGCTCCCTTCTAGATCTAGCCTCACCCAGCATCTAGTCCCATTCTTCCATCCCCTCCACATCAGCCCATTTCCAGTCCTAGCCCACTCCCACACCCAATTCCCAGTCCTAGCTCCCCCCATCCATTTCCAATTCTATCCTAGCCCTCCATCAGCCAATTTCCAGTCCTAGCTTCCCTTCCCCATCATCTATTTCCAGTCCTAGCTCTGCCCCCACTCAGCCAATTTCCAGTCCAAGCTCCACCCCACTCAGCCAGTTTCCAGTCCAAGCCCCCCTCCCCATTCAGCTATTTCCAGTCCTAGCTCCACCCACTCAGCCTATTTCCAGTCCTAGCTTCCCCCACTTAGCCAATTTCCAGTCCAAGCCCCCCCTACTCAGCCAATTTCCATTCTTAGTCTCCCCTCCCCCCCCCCCTCCAAAGAGCTTGTGGGTGTCCGAATGTCTCTAGAGAGAGCCGGAGAGGCCCTGGCTCACCTCTGACAGCTGCCGAAGTGAAGATCTCCTTTTTTCTTCATTTCAGCTGCTGTATTGTATAGGCTGCTGGCCCGCCTGAGGTCAAAGGGAACTGTTTCCTGGCACACAGCATGGCAGCAGCTTATACTACAATTCAGCTGCCAAAGTGAAAAGGCACTCCTCACTTTGGCAGCTATCAGAGGTGAGCTGGGGCCTCTCCGGTTCCCTCTGAAGCCACCCTGCGGTGTCAGATATGTGAGATGATGTTGGTGCAGGGCCCCCTGAAACGTGGGGCCCTGTGTGAACAACATTCTTGCACAATGGATGGGCTACCTGGTCCTAAGACAGGGCCCTGGTCCTAAAACAGAGCCCTGAGATACACCAACTGAAAGTAGGAAGGCAGTAGAAAAGAAACCACCAGAACATACACTAAAAGTGCGGTGGAAGAGAGAAGATGATGGACAGAACAGAGCCCCCAAATCCAAACGAGAACAGGGTATCGAGGAGAAGGTGGTGATCAACAGTGTCAAAGACAGCAAAAAGGTCAAGGAGGAGGAATGCCAGATTGCAGTCGGTCCAGAAGGTCTTGAGATGAAACATAAGAAATGCCATACTGGGTCAGGCCAATGTCTATCAAGCCTAATATCCTGTTTCCAACAATGGCCAATCCACGTCATAAGTACCTGACAGGTTCCAAAAAGGACATACAGGTTCCACAATGCTGGTCTCGGGGCAAGTAGTGGATTTGCCAGATCTTCTTTAATAACGGTTTATGGATCTTTCTTGCAGGAACTTGTCCAAACCTTTTTTTAAACCCAGAACACTAACAGCCTTCAGTACATCCTCTGGCAATGAAATTCCACAGTTTGATTACGCGTTGAATGAAAAAATATTTTCTCTTATTAGTCTTAAATGGGTTACATTGTAGCTTCATTGCCATGTCCCCTAGTCTTTCTACTTTTTCATGGCGTAAGCAACTAATCTACATTTACCTGTTCCATTCTGCTCACTAATTTATAGACCTCTGTCATATCTCCCCTCAGCAGTCTCCTTCCAGTTTGAAAAGCCCTAACCTTTTAAGCCTTTCCTCTTAGGAATATCCTTCCATCCCTTTTACAATTTTAAGTGGCTCTTCTCTGTACCTTTTCTAATTCCACTACATCCTTTTTTAAGATATGGAGACCAGAATTGTACATAACTTTGCAGATGACACAAAATTATTCAAAGTTGTTAAAACCCAAGAGGATTGTGAAAAATTGCAAGAGGACCTTGATAAATTTGAAGACTGGGCGTCCAAATGGCAGATGAAATTTAATGTGGACAAGTGCAAAGTTATGCACCTAGAAAAGAACAACCCAAGCTTTGGTTACACAATGCAAGGTACCACTTTAGAAACCACCACCCAGGAAAAAGATTTAGGTGTCATTGTGGTTAATATGTTGAAACCTTCTGCTCATTGTGCAACGGTGGTCAAGAAAGCAAATAGAATGCTAAGAATCATAAGGAAAGGAATGGAGAATAAAACAAAGGATGATATAATGCCTCTGTATCATTCTGTGGTTCAATATCCTTGAATATTGTGTGCAATTCTGGTCGCCTTATCTTAAAAGAATATAGTGGATTTTAAAAAAGGTACAGCGAAGAGCCACCAAAATGGTAAAGGGAATGAAAGGATACCCCTATAAGGAAAGGCTTAAAGGGTTAGGGCTTTTCAACTTGGAAAAGAGAAGACTGAGGGGAGGTATGATAGAAGTCGATAAATTAATGAATGGAGTGGAATGGGTTAACGTAGATTGGTTGTTTACGCAAAAAGTAGAAAGACTAAAGGATATGCAATGAAGCTACAATGTAACCCATTTAAGACTAACAAGAGGAAATATTTTTTCACTCAACGCGATAAATCATTAATAAGTGAGAACAGATTCCTGCTGTCCCTGGAGAACACTTTTTATAGGTGAGTAACTATGCTGTATATGTATCCCCAGCAAACCTAAGTAAACAAAACTTAAATATCTAAACAAAACTTTAAAACCAAGATGCAGATAGCAGTCCAGCAGCAAGATGGGGCCATTCCCAGGTGATGATGGTCTTACATGTGCACTAGTTACAAGGAGTTCTTTGCTCTCAGGGAATGAGTCTGATCTCTGGAGGCTAGAGTAGCAGATTTGGAGGACATAAGGAAGACAGAGAGGTATATAGAAAGATCTACAGGGACATAGTACTGATGTCCCACCTCCAGTCTGGCAGCCTTCCTGTTGTCATGAAGGAAAGAGGTCATGTGACAGGAGAGCATCACCCTGGTGTGGCAAGAAGTGATCCTATAGCTAGGATCTGTCCTCCAGGTGATGTAAAACCCTCTCGCACTGAGGAAATTTCTCAAGGGCCAAGTGCCCATGAGGGAAGGGTTAGGACAGCCGTTATAGTTGGTGATTTGATCATTAGGCATGTAGATGGCTGGGTGGCTAGTGGACCTGAGGATAACCTGGCAACATGCCTGTCTGGTGCGAAGATAGCGGACCTCACTTGTCACCTAGACAAGGTTTTAGGTGCTGGGGAGAAGTCTGCTGTCTTGGCACATGTTGGTACCAGTGATATAGAAAAGTGTGGTAGGGAGGTTCCGGAGACCAAATTTAAGCTTTTAGTTAGGAAGTTAAAATGCAGAACTTCCAGGTTAGCATTCTTAGAAATCCTTCACGTTTCACGCTCAGGTCTCAAAAGACAGGCAGAGCTCCAGAGTCTCAATGCGTGGATGACACAATGCAAGGAAGAGGGTTTTGGATTTGTTTAGAACTGGACAACATTCTGGGGAAAGGAGGGGCTTTTTCAAAGGGATGTGCTCCATCTTAACCGGGATGGAAGCAGGCTGCTGGCATTAACCTTAGAGAAGCTTTTAAATAGATAATAGGGAAAACCAACAGTCACCCAAGAGCGCATGGTTCAGAATGATGTATCCTTGAAGGATACTAGCAAAAGACTTAAGGCATATCAATAGAGAGGTTCCAATAAAAACAAAAGTAACTCAAATACCCTTAACAGAGCACACAGAGTTTAAAGATTCCAATTTACCCCTGACTACCGATAACCAGGTTAATATGAATAAAATACATAATCTTAAAATGCTTGTATGCAAATGCTAGAAGTCCGAAAAATAAGATGAAAGAGTTTGAATATATAGCACTAAATGAGAGGTTACATATGGTTGGTATCTGAGACCTGGTGGAAGGAGGACAACCAATGGGACACATTGATACCTGGGTACAAATTATATCGTAATGATAGAATAGATCAAATTGGTGGAGGGGTTGCACTCTGTGTTAGAGAGGGCATTGAGTTGCACAGGATTAAAGTTTTGCAGGAAACAAAATAAACTGTAGAATCTTTATGGAGGGAAATTCCATGTAGAAAAGGAAAGGCATTAGCAAAGGCAATGGCAGGGTGGGTGTACTACCGATTGCCTGACCAGAATGAACAAATAGATGATGAAATCCCCAAAGAAATCAGGGACGCTAACAAAAGTTACAGCACAGTAATAATAATGGATGATTTCAGTTACCCCGGTATCGAATGGGTCAGTGTCACGGCAGGACATGCTAGGGAGATAAAATTTCTAGATGAAATAAATGACTGCTTCTTAGAGCAGCTGGTTCATGAACTGACAAAAGGGGAAGCCATTTTGGATCTAGTCCATAGGGGAACACAAGATCTGGTGCAAGAGATAAGGGTGTTGGGGCCACTTGGCAATAGTGATCATTGTATAATCGCTCTTGGTTTAATAAATGGAGGAAGGACAGCAAGGAAATCCACAGTGCTACCTTTTAACTTTCAAAAGGAAGACTATGATAAAATGAGGAAAATAGTTAAGAAAAAACTAAAAGGAGCAGCTGCAAAGGTTAAAGATTTATATCAAGCATGGGTGGTGGTTAAAAATATTATCTTGGAAGCCCAGACCAGCTGTATTCCACACTTTAGGAAAAGTAGAAGGAAGTTCAAAAAACTGCCAGCATGGTTTAAAGATGAGGTCAGAGGCTGTTGTAGCCAAAAAAGCATCTTTCAGGAAATGGAAAAAGGAGCCAAATGACAAAAACTGGAAAAAAAACATAAGCACTGGCAAGTTAGATGCAATACATTGATAAGTTAGGCAGAGAGAATTTGAAAAAAAGTTTGCCGTGGAAGCAAAAACTCGTAATACAAACATTTTAAAATTCATTCGTAGCAAAAAAACCTGTGAGTCAGTTGGACCATTAGATGAGAGAGGGGTAAAAGGGGCACTAAGAGGGGACAAGGTCATAGCAGAGAGACTCAATGAATTCTTTGCTTTGGTTTTTACTGAAGAAGATGTAGAGAAGTTACCCATGACTGAAATGGTATTTAAAGGAGAAGCATTGGAAGAATTGAAAGAAATATCGATAAACCGGGAAGATGTATTACAACTATTTGATAAACTAAAGAGTAGCAAACCATCAGTACTGGATGGTATACATCAGAGGGTGTTGAAAGATTGCAGACCTTCTATTAGTAATCTGTGAATTATCATTAAAATCATCTGTAGTACCTGAAGATTGGCGAATGGCCAATGTAATGCCAATTTTTAAATAGGGTTCCAGGAGTGATCCCAGAAACTACAGACCAGTGTGCCTGACATCAGTACCGAGCAAAATGGTAGAAACCATTATAAAGAACAAAATTACTGAACATAGATAGTCAAGGTACCTCATGAGAGACTCTTGGCAGAATTAAAAAGTCATGGGACAGGAGTCAGTTTATTATTGTGGATCAGGAACTGGTTACAAGATAGAAAGCAGAGGGCAGGGCTAAATGGACAATTTTCCCAATGGAGTAAGATGAATAGTGGAGTACCCCAGGGATCTGTGCTGGATCCGCTGCTGTTTAACATAGTCGTAAATGACCTGGAAATTGGAAGAACAAGTGAGGTAATCAAATTTGGGGATGATACAAAATTATTCAAAGTTGTTAAAACCTAAGAGAACTGTGAAAAATTGCAAGAGGTCCTTGATAAATTGGAAGACAACATTCAAATGGCAGATGAAATTTAATGTGGACAAGTGCAAAGTTATGCGCCTAGGAAAGAACAACCCAAACTATAGTTATACATTGCAAGGTTCCACATTAGAAACCACCACCCAGGAAAAAGATTTGGGCGTCATCGTGGATAACATGTTGAAACCCTTCACCCAGTGTGCAGCGGCAATCAAGAAGGCAAATAGAATGCTAGGAATCATAAGGAAAGGAATGGAAAATAAAACAAAAGATGATATAATGCTTCTGTATCATTCCATGGTGCGACCGCACCTTGAATATTGTATGCAATTCTGGTCACTGTGTCTTAAAAAGAATATAGCGTTCTTAGAAAAGGTACAGAGAAGAGCCACCAAAATGGTAAAGGGGATGGATGGATACCTCTATAAAGAGAGGCCAAAAAGGTTAGGGCTCTTCAAACTGGAAAAAAGACTGCTCAGAGGAGATATGATAGAGGTCTATAAATTAATGAATGGAGCGGACCAGGTAAACGTAGATCGATTGTTCATGCCATCAAAAAGTAGAAAAACTAGGGGACATTCAATGAAACTACGGTGTAATCCATTTAAGACTAATAAGAGAATATTTTTTCACTCAGCACATAATCAAACTCTGAAATTTGTCATCGTAGGATGTAGTAAAAGCTGTTAGTGTAACTGGGTTTAAAAAAAAGTTTGGACAAGTTCCTGGAGGAAAGGTACATAAATCATTATTAAAGAGGACCCTGGAAATCCACTGCTTGCCCCAGAAAGAGCTTTGTGGAACTTATATGCCTTTTTGGGAAATTGCTAGGTATTGTTTATTTATTTATTTAACATTTCTTATATACCGCGCTCTTTGTCATCAGTGCGGTTTACATTGAAACAGTATAACACTTGGTCAGTTAAATTTGGCCATCGTTTACAAAGAACAGGAATTTAACATGGAGTTAAACTTGGGGGAAACTCTATACATTTCTAGTAAATTACATTGGTGCTAAGTTCGCTGTAGGAATTCGTAATCATATAGCAGAGGTATGAGGTTGTGAGGGTGGGGGAGGGTGAAGGGGGGATACCTAGATGTGTAAAATACATGAGAAAAAGATGGTGTTTGAGGGCTTTTCTGAACAGCCTAAGGTCCCTGATTGCTCTAATGCTGGGGGGGAGTTTGTTCCAACACCTAGGAGCATAGTTCACAAATGCACTGTTGATGGTGGTCTGGTTGAGCTTTGTAGATCCACCTGGTGTGAGTAGCATGTCTGAAGCCAGTGATCTCCTAGACCTGTTTGCGGTGTGTGTGATAAGGTCAGAGACTGATGCAGGTGCCATTTTGTTGAAGGCCTTGAAGGTAATGAGGAGGGCCTTATATAGGATTCTGCAGCTTATTGGAAGCCAGTGGAGTTCTTTTAGAATGGGGAGATGTGGTCATTCCTTGAGGCTCCGTAAAGTACACGGGCTGCTGCGTTCATGGCTAACTGTAGAGGGTTGAGGGTAATCTGTGGGAGGCCGTGCAGTATTATATTAGCATAATCGAAGTGCGGTGTGACTAGCGCTTGGAAGATGGTGCGGAAGTCACCGGGTTCAATCATAGGTATCAAGTGCCGCAGGGTTTTAATCTTGAAGTAGATAGCTTTTACAGTGCGTTTTATGTGTTCCTTGAAGTCCAACTGTTGATCCAGTATGACTCCAAGATAGCGTATATTGGATTTGACTGGAAGTTCTGCGTCTCTGACTGGAAGTTCTGCGTCTCTGGTGGAGGAGAGAAACATTTATTTCTTGTGATTATTAGGACTTCTGTTTTTTTGAAATTTATGCGGAGGTTCTGAGTTGAAGCAGTTGATTAACATTGTATAGTCTGGACAAGTGACAGTTATAGGTGTAAATAGCAACACGTCGTCTGCATACATGAGGCAAGATATGCCGAAAGAGCGGGTAATGTCACAGATTGGCTGCATATAGATATTAAAGAGCAGAGCAGATAGGGAGGAGCCTTGGGGTACACCCTGATTCTGCTGGAAGGGTTCGGATGTGGTGTTACCAATATGGACTTGTTGCCATCTGCCTTCAAGGTAGGATTTGCACCAGTTCAATGCTTGGTCCTGGATTCCCTTCTCATGAAGCCGCCTCAGGAGCTGCACATGGTCTACGGAGTCGAACGCTGCTGCTGTATCAAGGAAGATTAGCGCAAAGCCCTTCTTGACACAGTCTATTCCATTGATAAGTGTACTGGTTAATGTCGTTAGTAGAGTTTCTACACCGTGTGCTTCTCTGAATCCATGTTGACATGGGTCTAATGGGGAGGATGAATCTACATGCTGTTGAATCTGTCTCTGGGTCAACTTCTCAAGAACTTTAGCTAGTAATGGGATGCTAGAGATTGGATGGTAAGAATCCTCTTTCTTTATTGTGACTTGGATTGGTCATGGTTGGAAACAGGATACTGGGCTTGATGGACCTTGGTCTGACCCTGTATGGCATATCCTATGTTCTTATGAGCACATCATAAACAATCATAGTGGAGAATTTGTCATTCTCCTTATTTCAAGATGTGTTATTTATTTATTTTTCTTATATACCGCGCTCTTCGATATCAGTGCGGTTTACATGGAACAAGGAGAGTTTACAGTGGGGGTTACACCGTAATTACATAGAACAGGTATAATAACTTGGATAACAGTATTAACTATTTACATCTGAATGGCTAACAGAGAAGGTATTTGCACGTATATACAACACATTGAGGGTGGTTACATGTGTCTGTGAAGCGTTGTTGTGGGTGAGGGGGTTGTTTTACCATCTTCCGGGTAGCACTTGAGGAAGAGGTAGTGTTTCAGTGCTTTCCTGAATTTGGTTAGGTCCGGGATTGCTCGTATATGTGGCGGGAGAGCATTCCAGCATCTGGGTGCACAGAGACTGAAGGCCCTGTTTATAGTTGCTTGTGTACAGTGGGTCATTGCTTTGGGGACAACCAGGGTGTTTATTGCAGTGGATCGTCTGATTCTATTTGGGGGGGTGACATGCGTGAGAGCAGCAAGTGATGAGGGGGCGAGTCCGTTAATGGATTTGAATGTTAGCAGTAGAATCTTGAATGTGATCCTGTAATGAATTGGGAGCCAGTGAAGCCTTTTGAGGATGGGCGTTATGTGGTCACGCCTTGAGGTCCCATTTAGAATTCTTGCTGCAGCGTTCATGGCCAGTTGGAGCGGACTCAGGGTGGATTGAGGGAGTCCTTGGAGGATTGCATTTGCATAGTCAAGATGAGGGATGGTTAGTGCTTGAAAAATTGTTCTAAAGTCGTTTGGCTGAAGGAAGGGACGTAGATGTCTGAGGAACTTGATTTTATGGTATGTTGATTTTACCATGTGGCTGATGTGTGTCTTCATATCAAGTTTCTGGTCCATTGTAATACCTAGGTATCGAATTGAGGGTTTGGATTGCAGTTCTATCTCTCCGATTTTTAGGCAGGCTGGAGGGGAAACGTTGGGGTTTCTGGAGATGAATAGCATTTCGGTCTTTGTGTTGTATTCTGAGATTCTGGTTTTGGAGCCATTTTTCCACTGCGCTAAAACAGCCGATTAGCGATGAGAGGTCAATCTGAAATGGTTTGTAAAGTAGGACGTCATCGGCATAGATCATGCATTCGACGTTGAATGATAGTATGAGCTCGCAGATAGGCTGCATATAAATGTTGAACAGTAAGGCTGATAGGGAGGAACCTTGCGGGACGCCTTGTTTCTGGTGGAACGGTTTAGAGGTGGAGGTCTCTGTTTGTACATGTTGCCATCTATCTGTAAGGTATGATTTACACCAGGATAGTGCTAGGTCGCAGATACCCTTTTCTTTGAATCGCTTCAGAAGGGTTTCGTGACACACAGAGTCAAACGCCACCGCTATGTCCAGGAATATAAGGGCGACTCCATGATGTATGTTATCTACTGCGCTGAGAATATTGTTGAAGAGGGTGGTAAGTAACGTCTCCACCCCATGGGATTCTCTGAATCCGTGTTGGCAGTGGTCTAGTCGTGAGGTATTGTTGATGTGTTGCTGAATCTGGGAAAGAACTTCTTTCTCAATTATCTTTGCCAATAGTGGAATGCTATATTCGAAACCAAAACCTAAATCCTCTATCCCACAAGTAAATCCAAACAAACAGGAAAACAGAGATGAACAAACAAATTTTTGTTGGAACCTTCACCATGAAGAATTCACTTCCTCTCGAGGTGAAACGTTCCTATTTTATCTTTTTAAGTGGAAAAACCACAATAGTGTGATCTTGAGAGAATTCTCCCCCAACATCAAATTAGCTTTAAATAGTGATAGGGAATTTGTAAGACAACTTAGCTGTAGCGGAGCATGCGAATACCATAACCCTCAGGATTTCAAACTTTCACCACGCCAACACAGTGTAGTCAGGATCAGGGGTCCAACCAATGAGGAGAAAATCACAACTGCGTTCCGCTATTCCTTCATGTCCAATTTGCGGCAACACCACCAAGAAGACAGCTTCGTGGTCAGGAACCCAACGTCGTGTTTCCGGCCAAAGGCATTCCTGGCCCTCTTCAAACCAGCGACATGGTTTGAAGAGGGCCAGGAATGCCTTTGGCCGGAAACACGACGTTGGGTTCCTGACCACGAAGCTGTCGTCTTGGTGGTGTTGCCGCAAATTGGACATGAAGGAACAGTGGAACGCAGTTGCGATTTTCTCCTCATTGGTTGGACCCCTGATCCTGGCTATACTGCGTTGGCGTGGTGAAAGTTTGAAATCCTGAGGGTTATGGTATTCGCATGCTCCGCTACAGCTAAGTTGTCTTACAAATTCCCTATCACTATTTAAAGCTAATTTGATGTTGGGGGAGAGTTCTCTCAAGATCACACTATTGTGGTTTTTCCACTTAAAAAGATAAAATAGGAATGTTTCACCTCGAGAGGAAGTGAATTCTTCATGGTGAAGGTTCCAACAAAAATTTGTTTCCCTGTTTGTTTGAATAATGGAATGCTGGCAATTGGTCTATATGATTCCACCTTCTGGGGGGTCCAACTTGCTGTTCTTTAGCAGGGGTCTGACTGATGTGTGTTTGAGATTTAGGGGGAAAGTGCCTGAAGTGAAGGACGAGTCCATGAGTTTGGCTATGAATAGGCTAAATTCTGACCAGAGTTCCTTTATCCAAAAGGCTGGGCAGGGGTCGGTCTGGGCGGTAGTGGTGTTGATTGTAGAGATGGTGTCGATGATTTGCTTGTTAGATGGGGTGGTGAATATTGTCAGCGTCGTCGTGTTTGATGGATCCATGATGATGGAGGGTGGGTGAGTCTTGTCGGTTTGGCATAATTTTGATTGGGGGAAATCGGCATAGTCTTGGGCGGAGATCTGAGGTATTTGCTCAGGGCCTGGTTCTTTCGTTAGGTTTCTGACAAGGTTAAATAGGTCATGAGGTTTTCAAAGTGATCGCATTAGTGTGTCTGTGTGGGCTTGTCTCATTTTCTCGGTTATTGCCTCGCGGTGTCTTGCGAGTTGGAGGTTGTAGGCTTCCAGATTTTCAGTCGATCGTGATCGCCTCCATCTCCTTTCGAGTTTTCTGAGTTGGAGGAGAGAGGACCGTAGTTCGTTAGAGTACCAGGGTGCGAGATCTTTTTTCCTTGGGGTTTTGTTGTGTCCTGTGTGAAGTGCATTGGCACTAAGGTTGTCATTCCAAATGGAGACTAGCTTATCTGGGCAGGTTGTTGTCGTACTGAGGAGAGGTTGTGCATTGTGCAGGATGGTAGTCTTGTTGAAAGGTTTGAATCGTTGTGAGGGTAGGTTTGTGGGTTTTGCCTTGTTTCCGTGGTGTTTCTGGAGTGGCTCGTTTAAGGGAATTTGAAAAGTAATTAGTTTATGATCGGACCAAGGTACTGCAGTGTAGGTGGGCGGAGTGAAATTGGAGGCATCGTGGATAGTTAGTGGGGCAAAGATCAGGTCCAGCTTGTTTCCCTTTGTGTGGGTTGGTTCGTCTATTAGTTGTAGGTAACCTAGATCTTTAAGTGCTTCGTGGAGCACTGATGCTTGCGAGTCATGAAGAGATGGGATATTGAAATCTCCTAGTATCCAGTTTGGGGTGCGTAGGTTAGGGGGGTTGCAGGCTAGCTCGATTATAGTGGCCAGGTCATTAGGGGAAGGTGACGGGGCTCTGTATATTAGATTGATGGAGCATATATCATTTGATATGACTACAATGTCAAGGTTGGTTGTGTTGGTGCTGTTGGAGAGGTGGAATTTGAGGTCGGTTTTTGTGAATATGAGAACTCCTCCGCCTCTTTTGTTGACTCTGTGGCAACTGTGTAGAGTGAAATTGTGGGGTAGAAGGTGGTTGATGAGGACAGTGTCATCGTTAGATAACCATGTCTCTGTGATGAGAAGGATGTCTAGATCATAGAGGGCTAGTAAGTCTATGATGACAGGCCATTTGTTGTGGACTGAACGCACGTTTATGAGGGCAGCTTTTAAATCCTGTGGGGACAAGCTATCCTTCCTTTCCCTTAGGGAGTGCTGGATTGCAATGTGTAGTAGATGTTGGTAGGTTGGTTGTGTGTCTTTTATAGCCTTATGGGTGGGGTCTCTTGACCATCTCCTCCCATAGTTGTATAGGATAGGTATGTGTTTGTGGCTGCTAGTTAGTGCTAGTGAGCTACTGATTAATTCTAAGAGAAGGTAGCTACAAATTATGGATGTAGCGGAAAGGGCCATTTTGAATGAGTGTTGGGTTAGGTCAATTCAGAAGGTTGCGCAGTAGGGTGGATAGAGACCACGCAATAGTTATAGTAGGTTAGTGGCAACAGTAGGTCTTTTATGTTTGCGATTCACAATACAGTAATCAATCTGCTGAGAAGTACCTGCAGGGATTTTGGTCATGTTTTCTCAACCTAGCTAGTACTGATGATGATGATCTACTAGGAGTGCTGTTAGCTTATAGTTAGAAAAACCATCCCAAGTCGCCACACCCACCGTGCTTTCTTATTGAAGATCTTTCACAGAAGATACCTGACCCTTGTCTCTTTGCTATAGATCTTCCTTTCCAGAAAAAAGACAGTGGACACTTAGAAACTGAATACAAAGGTGTTAGATTTGTAATTATTTTGCTTTTTCATGTATTGTATGCTACTATCTGGTTTTAAAATCCCACTTTCTAGAGCATGACCCACAAGGCCGATTCCTTAAATTTTTATTTTTTTTTTTATTTTGGGAGGGGGAGATTGAGATTTATGGAAAATTGGAGCGAATTATGCAAACTTCTCCTTACTTGTAGAACCCCATTCCCTGCATTGGAGAGGCATGATATTCAATAGCTGAGACGCATGCAGCCAGGTGGGATTTACTTAAATGATTTGTGCGTAAAATCGTCCATTACCAAGTGATTTTCTCTTCCCTTTTTTTATATTTGGAACTGTTGGGCTGACTTTGCAAGCCATCCCCTGTCTTGTTATCAGATCTTGGTTTCAGGTTCCTCTTTATTTTCTCCTCTTTCTTCCAGATAGTGGTTGACCCCTGCCCCGAAAGGTATTTTTGGGTGGATTTTTTTTTTCTTGCTGATTTTGTTTTTTCTATGTTTCAGAAAGATTTCACAGTGCGAGAAGAGCTGCGACGGACTGACGTGGAGCACTGGTTGGGGTTCATCACCTTTCTTTGTGAAGTGTTTGGGACTATGAAGAGCAGCACAGGGGAACCTTTCCGGGTTCTTGTCTGCCCCATATTTACCTGCCTCAGGGAGGTAAGACACCACCTTTATGGCTTTAATAGACTGACTGTTGAAATATATTTTGTAGTGTGGAGCATTTCACATATGGTCAAGCAATGTACTAAAGTGCATTGAAGCTAACAGTGTTAAAACACATCAATGCATGATTACCATTTGTTAACGCTGCATTGACCTTAATTCAACTGTTCATTTGTCTTCCTGAAAAGTAATCATGACAAATTCATGCAATACAAATGTTAATGAACTGGTTTGCATGCAAATCAGCTCATTAATACTAAAATGAAGTTAATGTGATTTGCATAAATCCCTCCCTAACATGCTACAATGCAAAAAAATCCTCCCTCCCCCAGTCCTTCGCCTTTTTGTAGCAGGAAATTGAAGAAAGACATGAATAATGGTAATGTAAAAATGAAAATATGACGCAGCATAAGCGTGAGAACTTACAGAACTTGAGTGAATGTGGAGAATGAATAAGTTATGTAAGCGAGTGAGTGAGTGTTCGCTGGTCAAAATAAACATTAGTGGCAAAACCAAGTACTTGTTACCGAGGACAGGTCTAAAAGACACAGTAGTGCTTTATGTGCAGAAACGGGCATGTATAAAATTGCACATCAAGTTATGTGCATGCGTCCTGTGCACAGGGTTGGGGAGGGGTTTGCATTTAGGTGAATACATTATAAAAAATGAGCATTTATATAAACTAACCCAGAAATTTTGTGCATGGTCAAGGGCATCTGTGAATGTAAGTGCATAAATTCCCTAGGGTAATTTCCAGAGCAGAAGTACAGGCATACTTTTGTTTTCAAAGCTTGCCAAAAGTCTGAAAGGGGGAAGATCATGAGCTTACTTTTTTAGATGTGCACACGGTTATAAAATTACCCTGAAATGTTTAGCACTTGCTCTGCGAAACAAGGCTTGAGCCCATATTTGTGTTAAATGATATTGTTTATGTGGATTTGCTGCCAATGAAGAGGGAACCTAAAATAAGCTTTCAATATGAAAATAATTATCTGCACACTAATTCACAACTTTGTACTTTTTTGTGATATTTTACTTTTGCATTGTATTGTAAATTAAATATCACTAAAAAACAATATGCTTTGTTACTTTGACAAACAATACATGCAGAATTTTGCATAATTCAGACCTTTTGACGGAGAAGTTTGAATTTTGTGTGCAGAATTCCAGCAGCAATATTTAATTTAACTACACCTTGAGAGGGTAAATTACATTTTCACATTGTCCACTGTGGACTGCAATGTTCCCTCCCTCCCCCCCCCCCCCCGACTAAAAAGGGAAGGCCCCTCTAGTCTGCTAGAATCTGTCCTATTGCCCTGTCAGTCCGGGGGACCGGTGTGCAGGACCATCACGTCTTTGCATTTTTCATGGAGTAATTACTGCCTGTGGTAACATTTGGTGTTGTCTGCCGCAAAACACGAGTTTAATGCATAATAGTATGTTGCATGCTTCATGTGATGTTTTGCAGGAGGTAATGGCCGTTTTTAATACAGTTAGCACATTGGCCCTATGGTTACAGATGTTTCCCCCTTTGTAGTTAAAGGCTTTTTCGCCAACCCCAAATGCACATTCTCTGACATTCCCTTTCCATTCAGGGGGCTTATGTAGGCACCCACTTCCCCACAGTATACTCAGTGTGGTAGACAACAAGGATGTCCTTGGTATTCACCAAACCATAATAACATGGCAGTCAAAATAAACCTATTTTAAGCCTGTTTTATAAGGACATGTAGGCACCAATTTGATTTTGTAAAATATCAGAGTAATTGGCAGAGATCGCGCCTTAAGTTAAGGTGCAGGCATTTGCCCCTGCAAGTGTAGATGACAGTGTGTAAAATTCACAAGCATGTGCATAAATGAAATTGTTGGGAGAGTGGTCAGATGATCATGATTATTGAGTATAATTGTCAAAGTCTCAAGCGTGGGGGACATCTACGGCTGAAGGTTCGCCTAGGATGCCCACTTCCAGATCTGCACCTAGCCCTGCATGCAGTGGGACAGAGAATATGTGTGGACTACGCCTTGTAGTTAATGCACAGTAACTTACCATGCATTAACTGTTAACACAGTAGATAGTGCAGTACATTTAATACCACCTCAGCTGGCGTTGGTATGTGCCTCTGTTAACGCAAAGGCTTTGCAGTTATTGAGCTGTAATTTGGATAATTATCACACATTGCACAACTTTACCACACTTTAGTAAAAGGGCCCTCCCCTTCACTATCTAATGATCCAGTCTACTACCTCGCAGGCTTCTTGCTTCACATTTAATTAATTATTCAATCTCCCATCACTGGGATTACAGTTGTTCAAGGTAATTCCTGTTACATTGAAAGCTAAATGATCTCGGAGAGAGTGGGAAGGAAGTAATGGAGCCAGAAGCCCCCCCCAACACATCTCTTACAAACAACATAAGCAAATGTAAATATGCAAATTTCACAAGAGGTTCTTATATCACTTATTGGAGCTAAACATCAATCCTCTGTCTCCATTTATAACTTGTATAACTCTTGCTGAATTTGGGAAATGTTTAGGAAAAGCACGTGTTATGCTGCAGATTTAAGTATTGAAGTGTATGCTCTTTATGGTGGAAAATGTATTTAACTGTAGCACTGTTCATCACCGAAAGCAGAAACCCTTTTTTTCTGCTGGTAGAAGGGACTCGCACAAACATGCCGGTTCACCCTGCTTCATAACTCCCAGCTGCAGTCTGGGTCCCTGCAGGAAGCCAAGGGAAAAGGTCATAGGACTCAATCATTTTAAAAGTGCTGAATGTTTAGAATTGCTGGGAGTGGGGTGGTTAGCATCAATGGGGCTCTGTTCATTTCATTTTGAAAATTAATGTTTGCCATAAGTGCCACTTTGGACACAAACACTGTGGAGGTCACCATAGTAACATAAAAACAGAATATGATGGCTGACACGAAGCTTATCCGGTCTGTCTGTAGTTTTCTTTCACTACTACAAATCCTATTTTCTTCTGACTTTATCCTCTCTCGCCTGCACCCAGGAGTCGTCTGTGCTTACCCCGTGTTTTCTGAAATTATCACGGTTCTGACCCTAGTCTCCTTTGGGAGGCTACATTATTGTAATAAAATCTTTTCCTGCTTTGCACATACAAGTGATTTGTGCACACTTAACATTTTTTAGGCACCTAAAAGAACCAAGTACGCATTCACAAATGCACACTCCTAACCATCCTCTGCCTGCAGTGTTCTTATGGTCTTCAGTCAGGATAGTGAGAACAGTGCGACCGTATGACCACAGCACTGTTCAAACTTATTGAGAAACACCTGGAGCAGCCTTGTAGAACTTATAGCGATACCAGGGGCTGCAGCAGGAACACAGGATGTGACCCACTACAGGGCATTTTTACTAATGGGCGTTAGTGCCAAAAGTGTTGCGTTAGCTGCAAAAGCCACATGTTATCTATTGGGGCTGTGTACAGTATTCCCCCCACAGATAACATGATGAAACTTCAGAGACCACAGCGCTCGTGCAGCTAAGCTACCCATTGAGATGGCGTTAGTTTCACCCACTATGCCAGTGCTGATATGCCCACTGTCCTCCCTAATCCCATTCACACATGCAGATAGCACAGAAAATCGCCCACATTAGCATAGGAACAGCACGCCACATTAACAAGCTATCTGCCACCTTAACTGCTAACGCATGTTAGTATACATGCCCTTAGGAGTATACAGAGAAACCCAAAGGAGCGAGGTGATATGTCCACAACAGCACACCGCTGTAGATGCAACAAGAACTGGGTTTATTTCTTCATTCCTAATCGTTCCACCAGGCCAGTTCAGTTACGCATGGGTTGTCACCATTCACCAGCAGCTGAGAACTGAGCATGACAGACTTTTGATGATGCAATACAAGAGCTCCTCCCTCAGCTCCGTGCTCCAGTCTCAGTTCTCAGCAACTGAGTGAAGAGCCCTTGCATACTGGACTCCCTGTCAGAACTTGAAAAAAAAAATAAAGAGAAAAGGGGCTTTCTCCTACACCCACATTAGCTTCGCCATAGGGTTCAAACAGGAGGAGCAGGAAATGCATACCCGGGAGAGAGAAGGCTGCCCGGCAGAGCCTGTCCCTGGGTCTTGGTTCTGAGTTTCTGCCCCGGGCACAGTACCGAAGCTATCCTCATTTCTTTTCTTAATGAATTGCATGTTGCCCACGATCACTGTTCTATCTCTGTAGCTGTCTCACTTGATCTCTCTGCTTCCTTCGATATCGTTGATCACCGCACTCTTCTCCTAAGGCTTCGTTCTATTGGTCTCTCTGGTTCGGTTCTTCACTGGTTTCACTCGTTTCTTTTCAACCGGTCGTTCTCAGTTCTGTCGGGCTCTGATTCGTCTACTCCATCACTTCTTCCATGTGGTGTTCCTCAGGGTTCTGTGTTGGCCCCCTTATTGTTTAATATTTTTCTGGCCCCTCTTGCTTTACTTATTCAGCAGCACGGTATCTCTGCGTATTATTACGCAGATGATATCATCCTCCTCTACCACACCTGCCCTCTCACGCCTGATATTGGTCCCCTCAATGTTTGTCTCTCCGCTGTCTCCTCTTGGTTTTCTGAGAACTTTCTACACGTTAATCTGTCTAAGACTTCAGCTATTTGGTTCACTGCTGGTGCCCCCACTTCCACCCTCACTCCATCTCTTTCTGCTGGGCCTATTCCTCTCGTCACATCCATGCGATATCTTGGTGTCACTTTGGACTCGGCTTTAACTTTCAAAGATCACGTCTCTTCCATTGTTCAGCGTTCCTTCTATACGTTACGGCAACTTTGCGCTGTCCGGCCTTTTCTTTCCCCCTCCTCTATGACCACGCTTCTTCTTTCCTTCGTTGTTTCTCGTCTAGACTACTGTAACGCCTCTTTGGCCGGCCTCCCACTCTCTCAGCTTCACCGTCTCCAACTGGTTCATCACACTGCTGCCCATCTTCTGACCTATTCTTTCCGATCGGCTCATATCACTCCCCTTTTCATCCGTTTACACTGGTTGCCTATCCCTTTCCGTATCCAATATAAGATTCTGATTTTTGTTCACAGGGTTTTGCACACTGGTGTCCCTCTTTATCTTTCTGATCTGGTTCACTTCCATTGCCCCTCTAGAGTTCTCCGGTCGATTCATGCCAATCGCCTTTTTCTTCCACCTCCTTCTAGGGCTCGTCTTGAATCTACACGCTCCTCTGCTTTCTTTTTCCTCGGCCCCCGTCTTTGGAATTCACTACCTTTAGCCTTACGTCTGGAATCTTCCTTCCGCACCTTTAAAGCCTCTCTCAAAACCCACCTCTTTTGCACAGCTTTTGACATCCCTCCTCCTCCCTCTCCTCCTGCTAACAGCTGATTGGTTCCCTTCCCTCTGTTTTGCATTTTCTGTTTTCTCTGTTTCTTTCCTCTTTGCTATCCCTTTTTGTAAATGAATGGCGTTCTTTTCTGTTTCCATCAGTAGTCTCCTTTCTTTTTATTGTACACCGCTGCATGCCTCTTGGTCTAGGCGGTATAATTTTTAAATAAAGATAAAGATAAAGAGGGGGTTAAAGCAGGTCTAGGGGATATACCTGGGAGCCCCAGGTTCCTTTCCCCCCCCCCCCCCCGTCAGAACCCCCCGATTCCTGTTGGCTACAGGACCCCAGGGCCTCTGGTTACTACCGTGGTGCTGTTTCGTTTTGCGAATTCCTGCGCTTTAAGAGAGATAAATTTAAGCAACAAGCTGAGGCAGTGCAGGAGATCACTTCATCCCGCAGCAATTTCAGTGCGGTAAGAGTCATAGATCTCTTCGGCATGATTAATTCCATGGCTGGGCTTTAGTCCCTACTTCTCCTATCCTTGCGGTTCTCAGATGGCTCGGCAGATCAGAGCAGATGTCGGATCGCATGCAGTCAGACTCCCTGGCATGTATTCTCTGTGCAGGCAGCCGTGGGTTATCGTCAGGGTTTTTGCTACTTCTGCTTGAGGCAGGGGAGTTCCCTTCAGAGGGGGTGGTCTGGAATGGGCATGACCTGCTCAGTGGGCCTTCCACGAGTGAATCGGCAGGCTCAGTGGTTCCTGCAGTTTTGGCGGGAACCGCGGCCATTTCCCCAGAGGAAAGCTAAGTGTGGGAAATGCAAGAGTAAAGGAAAACTTAAATCTGAAGCTCCGGTGGCTGCTTCAGCACCTTGGACAGGACCACAGAGATTGATTTTTTTTCTTTGAAATTTTTTTTTTCTGTAGATTTCATATTCTCTTTGCAAAGCCTATTGTTTTAAGAGTCAACAGGCTGAGGCTGCCACTGCTACCACTAAGGCTTGTACTCTTTTGGCTGGAGAGACCCTGTGGGAGGGGGCCACTGGCGGAGGCTCCTCCAGTGAAATGAAGTTGTGATGAGTCTGATGCCTGGCAGGGTCGGGACTCTCCATGTTCGCAGACCCAGAAGAACTCGGGAAGGCCCCTCATATCTCTTGAGGGGAGCCGATGGCCCTGGAATTGGGAGATTCCCTAGTTGGATGACCCTGATATCTTCAGAGTATCCTGCAGAGAGGAGCTGGAGGCTCTCATTAGTCATTCGCTGGTGGCCTTAAATATAGTTACTCCTCCATCAGTGGCAGAGGAACCCCTAGAGCACTGGTTCCCAACCCAGTCCTTGAGAACCCCAAGGCCAGTCAGGTTTTCATGATACCCACAATGAATATGCATAAGAGAGATCTGCATGCACTGCTTTCATTGTATGCAGATCTATCTCATGCATATTCATTGTGGATACCCTAGAAACCTGACTGGCCTTGGGGGTACCCGAGGACTAGGTTGGGAACCACTGCCCTAGAGGATCCTTTGTTGCAAGTGTTCAAGGGGGCGCAGGCGTATTTTCCGGTACATAGGGTGATTAGAAAGATGATTCGGAATGGGAATTTCCGGAGGCGACTTTGAGAGGCACATGCTTGATGGGAAGGCTTTATCCCATTCCGCAGGATGAGTGCAGTCTTTTGAAAATGCCCAAGGTGGATGCCTTGGTCTTGGCATTGACCAAGAAGACCACCATCCCGGTCAAAGGAGGGGCAACGCTAAAGGATGTCCAGCACTGGAAGTTGGAGACCTTGCTCAAGCAAGCCTTTGACACTAGAGCCTTGGCCCTACAGATCTCCATCTGCGGGGCCTATGTTTCATGATCCTCCACCGGTGGATCTAGAGCTTGGCTCTGCAGGCTGTGGAAAGCCAGGCAGCACCGGAGAGCATGCATTTGAAGTTGGCTGCGGCATGTCTGGCTGATGCATTTTATGATCTAGTTTGGATTTCATCTAAAACCATGGCGGCGATTATAGTGGCTAAACGATTTCTTTGGCTGCACAACTGGTTGGCGGATGCTTCATCCAGGCTTGTCTTAGTAAGCTTCCCTTCAAGGGTAAGCTGCTGTTTGGTGAGGTGCTGGACAAAATAGTCAGACTTAGGGGATTCCAAAGGAGGCTGCTTACCATAGGATAAACTTAAGGTCCTGAAACCAGGGGCTTCCCAGTGGGAGCAGCCCAGAGATTTCCAGAAAATGTGGGCTGTCTATTACCCCCCTTATCAGTGTGGGTGCTATGGAGCGCAGGGGCAGTCCTTTCTAGACTTCCGGGGGGCTAGCAGGGGTTATTACAGGACCCCTCAAGCAAAAAGCCCCAATGAAGTGAGTGAGGCTCAGGTGGAGGTGATGCAACAGTCAGTTGCAACAGTTTTACTCCATCTGGGCCAGCATTATGACCGACCAGTGGGTCTTGGAGATTATTCGAGAGGGGTACGCACTAGAGTTTGCATGCCCTCTTTTCGAGGTCTTCGTTCTCTCGCCCTGCAAGGACAGGGGAAGGTGGAAGTGGTTCAAGGAATGCTACAATGCCTTTTGCCACTGGGGGGGCCATAGTGTCAGTGCTGCTGAGCCAGCATGGTATCAGACACTACTCCATCTATTTCATGTGCCCAAAAAGGAAGGATCTTTTGAGCCTATCCTGGACATCAAACATGTGAACTGCGCTTTGCGTGTGCCCCATTTTCAGATGGAAATCCTGCAGTCAGTCATACTAATGGTGAGGCAGGGTGAATTTCTGGCCGCTCTGGATCTCATGGAGGTATATCTCCAAATCCCCATTCGGATGGACCATCAGCGGTTCCTGTGACATTCGTTGCCCATGGGCCACTTTCAGTTCCGAGCTCTGCTGTTTGGTCTGGCCACAGCACCACGCATCTTCAAGGTCATGATGGTGGTGGTGACAGCATTGCGGAAACAAGGTATTCTGGTACACCCCTATTTGGACGATTGGCTCATTCGAGCGAAGTCACAGACCGAGGCCTTCTCCGTGATGAGCCGTGTGGTGGAATTCCTGCAAGGCCTCGGCTGGGTGGTCAACCAAGCCAAAAGCCAGCTTCAGCCTACATAATGGCTGGTATATTTAGGGGCACAGTTTGACATCTGGGCAGGAATAGTCTCTCTACCCGGGGACCAGATGCTCAAAATTCAAGCCCATGTATGCCATTTCCTGCATATGGAGGCACCAGCAGTGTGGTTCTACCTTCAGCTGTTGGGGTCTGTGGTAGCGGCATTGAACCTGCTGACTCACTGGTTGCCACAGTACCACTACTTGTCCCGGTGACTACTGTGTGCGGTGAACACAAGGAAGATTCTAGATTGGTGGCTGCAATCGCGTCACCTCACAGCGGGGGTTCCGTTGGAACAGCCGCAATGGATTCTTGTGACGGAGACCTTCCTCACCATCTGGGGCGCACATTGTTGCAGGTGACACAGGGACAGTGGATGCCAGAGGAAAGTTCTTGGTCCATCAGCAACCTGGAGGTGAGGGCGGTATTCTTGGCTCTGCAGTTTTTTTTCATCCGTGGATAGCCCAGAAAATGGTGAGAGTGTGCTCCAACAATGCCACCACGGTGGCGTGCATCAGTCAATAGGGGAGCACAGGCAGTGTGGCCTTGGTGGAAGAGAGCTGAGCTCTGCTGCTCTGGGTGGAGGAAACCTCACGGCACTGTCAGCAGCGCACATAGCAGACTTCCTTAGTCATTACCAGTTAGCCCTGGGCGAGTAGGAGCTCAATGCGGCAGTGTTTCACAATTTCACCTTACGCTGGGGACAGCCAATTTTGGACCTGATGGCCATGCTAAGCAACGCAAAGTCTGCTTGATTTTACAGCCAGGACAGGGGGAGCCAGTGTCAGAGGGCATCAACACTCTGGCTCAGGTTTGGCCATCTGACAGGCTCCTCTTCGTTTTCCCTCCTTGGGCGACGATTGCTCGCCTTCTGCATCAGATCGAGGTGCACAGGGGTCCAGTGATTCTCATTTCCCCAGATTGGTCCCAGAGGCCTTGATATGTGGACCTCACATGCCTGTTGATAGATAGCCGGTGTGGCTTTCCGGCTGGATCAACCTTCTGTCCCAAGGGCCAGTCTTGATGCCGCTGGTGAAAAGACTCTCGCTTACAACCTGGCTCTTAAGCAGGCACGACTGCAACATCGGGGCTACTCTCTGGTGGTAGTGGCAACACTTGCAGGTCTGGAAACTGTCTACCACCATGGCCTAGGTAAGAGTCTGGTGTGTGTTTGACTTGTGTCGGTCTGAACATTCGCCTGTCCTTCTCTTCGTTCCCCGAAATCTTGCTCTTTTTGCAAGAGAGTCTTGAGAAAGGGTTAGCTCTTAATTCCTTGAAGGTGCAGGTGGTTGCCCTCTCATGCTAATGGGGGCAGGTGCAAGGGCAGTCCTTGGAGGTGCATCCAGACGTGGTACGATTTCTCAGGGTGGTGAAGCAGATGCATACTCCCCTATAGCCGGTGGTTCCTTCTTGGGATCTGAACTTGGTATTAGCCACCTTGACTGGGCTGCCCTTCGAACCTCTCGCCAGGACATTCTTGAAAGATCTTATATTGAAGACTGTCTTTTTAGTGGTGATTTGTTCAGTGTGGTATATTTCGGAGCTCCAGGTGCTTTCCTGAAGGGAGCCCTTCTTGACAATGTCTAAGGAAAAGGTGGTTTTGAGACCGGTACCATCTTTTCTGCCAAAAGTGGTCTCCCATTTCCATATGAATCAGGTGGTTTCCTTGTGTGTCTTTCCATCGGGAGGCTTGGAGGAAGTTCGATAGCTGCACCTGCTGGATTTGTGCGGGGCTTTGTGTCAATATCTGAAGGGAACAGAGTCCCTGCAAAAGTCGGACCGCTTATGTGTGCTCTTTGGAGGTCCTTTAAAAGGGGTGGCGGCCTCCAAAACTTCCATCACCACTGGGTGAAGCAAGCTATCTGTTCGGCCTACATAATTCGGGGTAAGCTGCCGCCGAAAGGACTGAAGGCCCATTCAACATGGGCTCAGGTGGTTTGTGGGCAGAATGCAACCTGCTACCGCCAGCAGACATTTGCAGTGTGGCAACTTGGACATTGTTGCATATGTTTACCAGGTATTATCAACTGGACATTCAGGCAGCTCTGGATATAAGGTTTGGGGCCTTAGTGCTGCAGGCTGGTCTCGCGGTTCCCTCCCAGGGTTAGGCACTGATTTGCTATGTTCCATGCGTAATTGGACTGGCCTGGAGGGATGATTAGGAAGGCAAACTTAGATCTTACCTGTTAATCGTCTTACCTTAAGTACCTCCAGGCCAGTCCAGGGTCCCCTCTTGTTGGTTTTATTCTTTTCAAATTGGCATACTGGCATTGGAGTAAATGGTGTCTTTCCTGGCAGATTGTAAGGGCCTATATGAAGAAATACAGCACTACTGTGGTGACCAATCCGCTTTCGGAGTGGCAGTTTCAGGCAAGTATGGCTCTGTCCACCAGTCCTGTCCTTACACTCTCTGGTTGTAAAATAGTGTGTTATAGTGTTCAGTATTGCATTGTTTCTGTTCCTCTTGTCTAGATTCTGATTCTATGGGCAAGGGGGGTGTTAATTTTGTCTGTTTTTGGAGGTTGTTTTGTCTGGTGGAGACTGGAGCACGGAGCTGAGGGAAGAGCTCTTGTACTGTATCATCAAAAGTCTGTCATGCTCAATTTTCAACTGCTGGTGAACGGTGACAACTGGACAGCCTGGAGGTACTCAAGTAATGACAATTAGCTGGTAAGATCTAATTTCACCTTTAAAATAACGCCAATTCCACCTTACACAATTGTCTTTTGTCACAAAGACGACTTCAGGGGTGTAAAAAAAAACAGTAGATGCAATGTAAGTCAATCCAGTGCTTCTTAAATTGGAATATTCATTGCTAAACTGTCCAAAACTCGACGTTCACTCACATCAAAGCTGTTGGACAACATATACAGCTTGGCATTCTTTTCATGATTGGATTGGCGTACAATGTATTTGTTTGTTTTTTATATACCCTTGTGACAAAACATGATCATTTAGGGTGGAACTGGAGTATCACCTTGCTCTTTTGGGTTTTTGTGATATTTGTGAGTGTGATTGTTATTTTCTGGACTGACCTAGAAGTATGCATTCATTAGTGCACATTCAGTTCATTAAGAGACCTTAAAAAATTTAGGGGGCTAGTTTCTAAGGAGTGCTAATTTTAACGCATGTTAATTCACCATTAACATACATTATTAGTAGTTATGACTCATTCAGTAAGCATGGGACTTGCACTAAAATAACACACATTAATTCACCCTTAACATTAGCACATCTTAGTAACTAGCTTCCTTAGCATGCATTGAATTGATCTAATGCATGTTAGTTGATGTAGGAGTAGCCTAGTGGTTAGAGCAATAGCCTCATACTCAAGAGAACAGGATTCAGTTCCTACTGGCACTCCATGTAACCTTGGGCAAGTCACTTTACCCTCTATTGCCTCTGCAGAAAAGACCTGGCAATCGGCCATACCTTGTCAAGAAAAACCAGGAGCTGCTGTGTCGTCAGGAGTCAACATTGACTTGATGGCACTTTAAAAAAAAAAAAAAAAAAAGTTAGCATGCTTTATAATTCACAAGTTGGTACACCTTAAATTAATTTAGCGTGCATTAAAAATTCCTTATTAAAGCAGACCTTGCAGCGCTGTTAAAAAAAAAAAAAAAAAAAAAAAAAAAAAAAAACAAAACCAATTATTGTATGCCTCAAATTAATTGACAGCCACTTGAAGTCAGATTAGACAAGTTGCCCAGGTACCAGGCCAGCAATAGAAACCGGAGTATATATGAGAGAGAGTTTCAGGGCAGGAGTGGAGAAGATGAGAACAAAGTGAATAAGTGGTGGCGAGAGAGAAGGCTGGAGATGGCTTAAGGTTAAGGGAAGAGAGAGTGCTGTGGACAAAGGGGAAGTGTTGTGTTGCAGGCATACGTTTTTTCTTACACCGAAAGTTTGGAAACCAGCATTTCCATATCATCCTGCTAGACCAGTCCAGACAAGTGGGTTGTGTTCCCCTATCAGCAGATTGGTGGAGACAAAGAACCAATGAAAAGTCTAGGTTTCAATTATATCACTTTTATACCTCTATTCACCTCAGCCACCAGAGGTCCTTTCAGTATTTCTTTCTCTCCAACAGATGGTGGATGGATTTTCTCCTCTCTGAAGAAAAGTTAAGTATTTAGAGGAAAAAATTGTTTAAACACTTGTGAATGACCACCTTGAGATTCAAAGGTGACACTCTCACTTGAGCGTGACATGGGAGGCTCCACTAGACTTCTGTCTTTTCGGTAGCCAGAGGAGGAGAGAACCTGTTGAGCAGCCAGAAAATTGGAAGGATCTGGAAGCGTGCAGCCGTGTCGCACAACCTCCATGCCCCCTCCCCCCTCCTCCTCTGTCCCCCCCTGCTCTCTCCCAAAGATTGCAGAAGGCTCTCGGAGGGATCTGCCTGCCAGCCACCTTACATGCAGTGCAGCAAAAGCCAGTAAAACAGTTTCAGGAGAGTAGAGCTGAGTACGGTATGGATTCTCGACCTGGGGCTCTCAAGGGGTGAGTACCAAGACTTGAACTCATAATTGTCCTTGTTGGGGGCTCCCGATTCTGTCTTCCTGGGATGCAGTTCGAAGTGGACCACTGGTGACCGTTGGCATGGTGTGGGGGTTTCCCACTGTTTTCTTCATGCGTTAGTAATGTTCTTACCTATTTTACGCCTGGCGGTCACACGGTCCTAACCTGCATTTCACCCAAGTGGCTGCAACATGTGTTGCATTAGAAAACACAGTTAACACGTGCCGCCATAAAAGTGCAGTTAGTATGTGCCTTAACTCTCTGTGCCTTCTTCCAGGAAACGTTTGACCTGTGGCAAGCGAGGTGCCTCATCTCTGAATTCAGGACTCTGCTCTTCTTGCATGGCAGTGTCTGAGTTGGCCCTGGAGGATCGGGAGATGCAGTGTGTCCAGCCTTACCTGCCTCAGGACAGGAGGAGACTGGTGGCGCTGGGTAAGGATATCCATCTGGCCGGAGGATCTGGCAACCATGCTATGAGTCGCTTCTCATCCTGTAAGGGGTCTGAGGCAGCTGTGCCCCCTGGCCATAGGGGGTTATTTCCAGGGTGAGGAGAACCTCTGGACCCAGGATTGTCCTCCCCAGAATTCTTTTCTCTTTTTTGCAGCAGGCCTAGCCCTTCTGGTGGGAAAATTTAGACCCTGCAGCTTCTGGGTGCCCCCTGGCACAGTCTCAAGCAGGGCGAGCTGAGAGTGGAAGCTCTGCTCAGTTACCCTTGGCTAAACATTCCCAGTGGGGATGCCCTCTGGAGATGGGGAACAGCTGGGACTGGTCTGAGATTTGTCTCTGGCTCGGATTCAGATGACTCGCTGTTGGGCTCTGATGTGGATAATGAAGTACTCTTGCCTTCCAAGAATTGTGAAGAGGCTGGAATGATCCACCTATTCCAGAGGAGGAACTGGTGGTGTTAATTGCCAGGATCTCATCAACCTTGAATTTGACAGATGCTTCCGGCATGGAGCAGAAGGTATACCCGTTCCTTCAAGGGGTGTGGAAATCCACCACTGTCTTTCCATTCCTGGATGTGTTTAAAGATTTGATCCGGTCAGAGTGGGACTCTACCAATGCCTCGCCTAAGGAGCTCCGGGTATGTAAAAAGATCTATGCTATCCTAGATAAGGAGTACATCAAGTGGTTTAGCATTCCTAAGGTGGATGCTCAGGTCAAGCTGGTTACCAGACATACCACCATTCCTATGGAGGGCGTAGTGACCTTAAAGGATTTTCTGGACCACAAGGTAGATTCGTTGTTGCAGAGCCAGTTCACCATGGCGACTACTATCCTGCAACTGGCGGTATGTACCAGCCTGATATTTCATGTTCTGCTCTAATGGATTCGGTCTCTTCTGCCCGATGATACCATCCCTCTTTTGGAGTCAGCTATGGCCTTCCTTTGTGATGCCAGGTATGACCTGGTATGTTTAGCAGCCAGGGATGGTGCCTTGACGATGGTGTCATGGTGTTGGATTTGGCTCAGGCACTTGGCAGTGGACAATTCTTCCAAAGCTTGGTGGTTGACCCACCTGGCTTTTAAGAAGAAGCTTCTGTTTGGAATCAATTTGGAGAAGCTGGTGAAAAGCCTGGGTGAGACAATCTTACTGTCTTACAGGTCCAAGGGGCCTGTGAAGCGGGCTGGTGCCTCTTTCTTGGCAAGCCCTCCACCCATTCACCAAGGGCGCGCTGGCTGGATCTCAGGGGTCTCGGGTCTCTCGGTGTTACCGACCTGGAAAGCCTTTCTTTCTCTCTTCTTCTGGGCTCCAAGCTTGTTCAGTCCTTTCATGGAGTACATAGGCCCGGGGACTCTGCTCCTTCCAGGGGAGGACCCTCCCAGGCAATACAATGAAGGTTTGGGGGCCCATTCCCAGGTGGTTCCAGTTGGGAGGCAGGCTTTGCTTTTTCTTTCAGCAATGGGATCAGGTTATCAAGGATCGCTGGGTGCGAGACACCATTTAGTTCTTCTGTTTCCTAGAGTGCAAAGAGCTAATTCCATATGCCTTCATCATCTCCTCCTGTAGGTCTGCAAACAAAAGGACCACTGGATAGGCCACCTTGGACAAATTGCTGCACCTACAGGCGTTGATGCCTGTCCTGCTGGATGAGCAGGCAAGGGCAGATACTCTATCTATTTCATGGTCACCAAAAAGAACAGCTCCTTCTGCCCCATTCTGAATCTTGAGAGGGTCAATGAGCACTTGCGTGCTCTGCACTCCCGGATGAAAACACTGCTCTATGATTCAAGCAGTGCACCTAGGGGAGTTTTTGGCTTGTCTGGATCTGGCTGAGGCATATTTTCATATGTCAATCTGGGTGGATCAGCAGAAGTATCTGCATTTTGCTGTGTTTGACTCTTACTTTGTGTGCTGCCCTCCCCTTCGGGCTATTCACCACCCTGAGGTCATTCTCCAAGGGCATGGTGGTGGCAGCGACCACAGTGCTGTGGCCCCAAGGGGATCTGTGTGCATCCATGTTTGCACTACTGGTTCATCTAGGCCTGCTCCTTTTTGGAAGTATATCTCTGGTGGCGTCTCGCATGGTATACGTTTGGAGAGCCTTGGCTGGGTAATCAGTTAGGGAAAGAGTCAACTGTTGCCTTCCCAGTCCCTGACATATCTAGGAGCACATTTTAACACTCAAGTGGGCAAAGTTTTCCTGCCAGAGGAGAAAGTCAAAAGACTGGATTGCCTGACACTGTTTTGTGTGCAGCGGGCTCCCCGAGTCTGGGATTATCTTCAGCTGCTCGGATTGATGGCAGCGACCATAGAGATGGTACCATGGACACGTGCTCACATTCGACTGTTCCAGCAGTCCTTACTGGCTCAGTGGTCCCCATGTTCTCAGGAGTTTGAGTGCAGGATCCTGCTCCTGCTGGTGAGGTCCAGCCAGCAGTGGTGGCACTAGTCCTGTCAACTAAGGAAGGGCGCGCCACTGGACAATTTCTCCTGGATCCTCCTGATGACAGATGACAGTTTCTCAAGCTGAGTAGCCCATTGCCAAGACTGTATGGCTCAGGGTGTTGGATCCACAGGGAAGCGGTGTGGTCCACCAACCGCCTCAAGGTGAGGGCCATCAGGTTGGCTCTTCTGCATTTCTGGCCCCTGGTTGAGGGCCAGGTGGTTTGAGTGTTTTCAGACAATGCCATTATGTCAATCAGCAAGGCAGCACGAGGCACGCCGGAAAAGCTCTGGAGATGGCTGTACTGTCTGCCTGGACGGAGAAGAACTTCTTAGCCTTGTTGGCTCAGCATATTACTGGAGTGGACAGTGTGCAAGCAGACTTCCTCAACCAGTGCTCTCTGGATCCTGGAGAGTGGAAGTTGTCAAGAGGCATTTCATTTGATTCTGTGCTGCTGGGGGTCGCCCAAAAATGAATCTGATGGCAACCTGTACCAATGCCAAGGTTTGCCACTTCTTCATTGCCACACAGAGATGGGGTCCAAGGATGTCGGCGCTCTGACCCAGCCTTGGCCATGTCAGCACCTGATGTATGTGTTTCCTCTGTGGCTTCTGATAGGGCGTGTGCTTTGGTGTATATAACGCCATCTTGGCAGGATTGTTCTGGTGGCACCAGATTGGCAGAGGAGAGTGTGGTTTGGAGACCTGATGCAGATGCCTCTTCTTTGTTTGCCTCTGTCTTGGATCAATTGTCCTGGAAGACCCGGTTACTTTCTCGCTTATGGCTTGGCTCTTGAAAGGAGATGGGTAGTGCATAAAGGCTACTCTGAGACAGTGGTCTCTATTCTGCTTAAAGCCCGGAGGAGGTCTACCAAGCTGGCATACATGGAAACGGGTACCTCTTTGAGCGATGGTGCAGTGCTTGACATTTGGTTCCTGAAGTGGCCAAGGTGCCATCTTTATTGGCCTTTCTACAGGATGGCCTGGAGAAGGGCCTTTCCCTTAGCTCCTTGAAAGTTCAGATGGCAACTTTATCCTGTTTCCAAGGTCCGATGGCTAGTAAGTTTTTAACCTTTTCACCTGGAGATTTCATGCTTTCCCTGAGGGGTTCGGCATCTGCACCTTCCCCTTCGATCTGAGATCCCTTCTTGGGATCAGTGTCTGGTACTCAGGGCCCTGATGGCAGTGCCTTTTGAACCTTTGAAGCGTGCTACCTTAAAGGACTTTTGACGCTCAAGGTGGTGGTCTTGGTTGTGATTTGTTCCACATGGTAGATTTCTGAGCTGCAGGCTCTGTCTTGCCAAGATCCTTATCTGTCTTTCAAAGGAGGTCATTTCCATTTGGCCTATGCCTTCCTTCTTGCCAAAGGTGCTGTCTCCCTTTCATGTGAACCAGATGGTCTGCCTGTCCCCCTCCTTGAAGGAGCAGTGTCGGGAGAAGGATAAGTATCTTTGCTTTGTGGATGTCCAGAGAGTGTTTTTTCAGTACATGGAGGTTATAAATTCCTTTCATAACTCTGACCATCTTTTTGTGCTATTTGCTGGCCCCCGGAAGGGTGACGGCAGCCAAATCGACATTGGGGTACTGGATTAAGGAGGCCATTGCCTTGGCATATCTCTTGTGGAACTGACCAGTTCCGGAGGGCTTGAGTACCCATTCTACTTGAGTACAGGCATCCTTGTAGGCGGAGTGAAGCTTGGTAGACTCAGCAGACATTTGTCAGGCAGCGACATAAGCATCACTTTCCACTTTTGTCAAGTATTATCGCTTGGATGTCCGTGCACAAGCAGACATGGCCTTTGGCTCAAGGGTTTTTTTGAGCTGTTGTGTCTTCTGCCCAGTGGAGTTATAGCTTTGGTACATACTACTTGTCTGGACTGGTCTAGAAAGATGACATGGAAGGTGGAATTTTACTTACCAGTAATTGTCCTGTCCTTGAGTCCTGCTAGATCAGTCCTGGGCCTGCCCCTTGAACTGTATTGCTCTGTTCTTCAGCAGTGGTACCCTTGGTTCCACTGTGATTTTTAATATTTGGCCGTGCAGATTCATTTTGTATTGACAGGCTTCTATTTATGCTTTCCTGTACTTAGTTCTCTACTGTTGATTACCCATTGTTCCCCATGTTTGAGGTTGTGTGAGGCTTACCATGTTTCTCCGTGAACAAGCAGGAAATAAGTGCTCGTGTATGGGTAACATCATTGACGGAGCCCAGCACAGAAGGCTCCACAGCTTCCAAAGGAAGCTTTTGGGAGGTGTATCGTGCATGCATGCCTGCCTTTCCCACCCGCTGCGGCACCATATTCTCCTGAAGTCTGGAAAAATTTTGAATTTCTTGCCCTTGTGGCTGAGCTTTTGATCATTTTTTCACCCGCCTGTCAATGGTTAGCTTTTTTCCTCACCCTCTGGATGTTTTTTTTCTATAGTTTTTTGCGTCCTTTTGGCATCATTTTCCCCTTCAGGGGCTTTTTCCCCCCCACAGCCATTTTTCAGTTTAATTTTGCCGAGGCGGTATTTTTGGTCATGTCTAAGCCTGTTAGAGGCTTTAAAAAATGCACCAAATGTGGCAAAACCTGCCATGGATCGCCATAATTGGTGCTTGCAATGCCACCAGCCGGAGTCCTGTGAACTTTGCTTGCAGATGACGCATCAAGGGCTGAAGCATCGGGAAAAGCAGGAGTCCCTCTTTGGCGCATCTGATTCAGTATCCTCAGCCCCAACCTCCTCGCCCACACCTGAGATGGCCAAGAAAAAAGAGCAGAGGGCTCAGTTGGAGCAGAAAGGTTCAAGTGGGGAGGGGCACCCCTCTGAGACCATGTCCACATCAAAAGGGGAGCACAAGGAGAAAAATCCACATGCAGCGCCATAGCAGCCCCTCTAGACACGAGACGAACAATGAGGGCCGAGAACGGCCGACCAAGCTTCCCTGATGGGTGGACCCAACCCGAACGGCAGAGTCCATTCCCAGTGACCAGGAGGGCTGCTGGTGGTTGTCTCCTGATGCTGCTATCATCCTGGAGTTCCCACCCGAGGATTCACCGGCAATGGCCGTAGCATCAGCATCCTCATTGGTGGTAGTTTTGGAGGAAAGTCTACAAGCCTTAGAAGCACACCTGGCAGTGGTGGAAGCCCTGTGGAATTCCAGCTTCACAGTGTGGAGTGTGTTGTCACCTCACTCCTTCCAGCTGATCCTGGAAAACCTTGCCCTGCCTACCGCATCTGGGTTATCAGATGGGAGACTGGTATTGATGCCGGTCACCGGAGAAGTCTCCCTCTCCAGTGCATTGGAGTCCAAGGCCCCTGGGTTTCACCATGCCAGGCTCAAGGGGGACCATAGACATCACCCTCTCCTGAGCTGTGCGGTCGGCGCTCAGAGGAGACCCGGCATTACTTTGACTTTCTCTCGGAATCCGAATTGAAATGATAAACAGAGGCGGAATAGACTGTGGTGGAATTTAGGCCCAGGATCTCCCGTCTGACTTATCACCTCCTCTGGATTGATGGATGTCTCTCCCGGAAGATGTGTCCTTCCAGGATTTTGTTTAGGGCTTGTCCAAGACCCCATCCCCTTTTCTCTGGAATCGGAAGAGGAATCGAGAGTTGAGGAACTTTAAGTCCTCCAATACTTCTCGGCCTCTTGTGAGGCAGTGACTGTTCCCATCCACCATGTTCTGCAGAGGCTGCTTCTGCGACTGTGGGAGGTGCTGCTCACGCTCCCGGCCATCAGTCGTCGGCTTGATTCCCTGTATCGGGTCTAAAAGGCTCCAGGGTTCCAGAGGCATTATAATATCCTTTTTTTCTTTATTCTCCATTCCTTTCCTTATGATTCCTAGCATTCTGTTTGCTTTCTTGGCTGCTGCTGCGTACTGGGTAGTGGTTCCTCTCTGACCTCACATTTAAACCATGCTGGCAGTTTTTTGGACTTCCTTTCACTTTTCTTAAAGCGTAGAATACAGCTAATCTGGGCTTCAAGATAATATTTTTAAATGATGCCAATGCTTGATGTAGATCTTTGCAGCTTGCTCCTTTTAGTTTTTTCTTAACTATTTTCATCATTTTATCATAGTCTCCCTTTTGAAAGCTAACAGGTAGTATTGTGGATTTCCTTGCTGTCCTTTCTCCATTTATCAAATCAAGTGCGATCATGCCATGATCACTATTGCCAAGTGGCCCCAACACCCTTATCTCTTGAACCAGATCTTGTGTTCCACTAAGGACTAAGTCCAAAATGGCTTCCCCTTTTGTCAGTTCATAAACCAACTGCTTCAAGAAGCAGTCATTTATTTCACACACAGACCAAGTCGATACCAGGGTAATTGAAATCGCCTATTATTTACTGTGTTGTAACTTTTGTTAGCTTACCTGATTTCTTTGGGCATTTCATCATCCATTTGTTCATTCTGGCCAGGCAGTCGGTAGTACACCCCCCACTGCCATTGCCTTCTCCTTTTTACATGGATTTTTGATCCATAGAGATTCTACAGTGTATTTTGTTTCCTGCAAAACTTTAATCCTTTGTGACTCTATGCCATCAATTTGATCTATTCTATCATTACGATTTAATTTGTATCCAGGTATCACAGTTGGTTGTCATCCTACCAGGGCTCTGAGATTCCAATCATATCTAACCCCTCATTTAGTGCTATATATTCTAACGCTCCCATCTTACTTTTAGACTTCTAGCATTTGCATACCAGCATTTTAGATGTTGTATATAATTAATGAAGTGGAGGAGTAGCCTATTGGTTAGAGCAACTGCCTCGTACCCAGAAGATCAAGGGTTCGATTCCCACTGGCATTCCTTGTGACCTTGGGCAAGTCACTTTACCCTCCATTGCCTCGGAAGAAAAGGCCTGATAATCTACTTCCAGTGATACATTGCCAAGAAACCCCAGAGGCAGCTGGCACTTGATGGCACCAAAATTATATATATATATATACTCGTGTGGCCCAAAAAAGGTGAGAACATCTCGTAGCATACAAGTTATTTAAAAATTCAAAAAGACAGATGTAAATGATTGACAAATTTAAAAAAAAAAAAGCAAGCAGAAATTGTTGAAATAAAGACGTTATATAGGTAAATAAGTAAGCTATTTAAGCTTTTAATTTATGAGATATTCTCACTTTTTTTGGGCTACCCTGTATATATTTTATTCATATTAATCTGGTTATCGGTAGACGGGTAATTTGGAATCTCATCTATATACCTCTCTGTCTTCATTATGTCCTCCGAGTTTGCTACTCTAGCCTCCAGAGATTGGACTCGCACCCTGAGAGCAAAGAACTCCTTGCAGCTAGTGCACATGTAAGATCCCTCACCAACTGGGAGAAAATCATATATATGACACTAAATGCAAGACTGGAAAACCTCCATCTCGCTGCTGGACTGCTGTTTGCATCTTAGTTTTAAGGTTTTGTTTAGTTATTTAAGTTGTTTAGTTAGGTTTGTTGGGGGTGCTTACACTAATACAACTGCACCTAATACGTTTAATGGATTTTGTTCACCTCAAGTTTAATTAATCTCAGGTCCTTAATTAATCTATTCCTGATGAGGATAACAGGGTGCCCCTGAAAGTGAATATGGACACCTCCTTCCCTTTAATAAGTTTAAGAGCCTATAAAGCTAAGATTATCCCTTGGGGGGTGTGGGAAGGAAAGAATGCTTAATAAAAGCTGGCTTGCTACCCAGTGCCCTGACCTGTGCTTCTAAGTTAAAGTTTTACCAATTTCCTGGATGATTCATACAGTCCCTGTTTTGATAGAGAGGGCCTTTCAATTTGCCCCTATTTTAAGACAACTTCACAGATCTTTTGCCTCCAACTCGAAGGCCTCTTTTTAAAAGTCACTAGAAACAATTTATTTCTACTCAGAGACTATTTATTCTACTTGTTTGCTAAGCTATACTTTGATTTAACCTAAATAAACAGCTCTCTAGAAACAAATTTATTTTAGTGACTATTTACTCTATTTTACTTTCTGTGCTAAGCTATACTCTGATTTGCTTTAAATGAAAAGCTCTCTGATATTACTAAGACCCAACTGACTCAGCAATAACACTGAATTCTAAAATAGATTTTTCAGCTTTAACCCAAAGAATTCTATTTTTCCCCAAAATTTAGAGTATATTCCAGAAGATAAATACTTACAAGTGCAGATCTTTTTCCAACTGTAGCAGTCCCTTTTGGTATCCCTTCAAGACCCCTTGGTGCAAATATAAATAAAACAGGTACACTACCAAAAAACTGTCTCCAGTTTTGCAACTGATTCCTATAGATTTTGGGGTGCTGAATCCAGGAAAAATAGCCAAAATGTTCCATCACGTCACGTTTTCTTGCAAAATTAGATTTCTTACCCATATAAGGAATGTTCACATAATTTCTTTTTAGCCGACTGCAGTTTATTTTCTTGGCCCAAAATAGAGGTTGTAATGGTTAACTAACTAGAAACACTCCCTCATGATATTTTAGAGTGTTTTGTATTCATTTTATACATTAACAGGACAATTGGGAGGCGGGGGGCTAAATCCAGTACTCGCGCTGGTGCATGTTCTTTCCTGTTCGCCTCGCCTCGTTCGCTCGCTCAAACACGGTGGTTGCGACATGAACGTTCCTGTCAAATTTCAGTTTCTTGCAAGTTCATTATTACCTTTTGTTTGCTCAGTCGTAATCCAGCTTTATTCCGAAGTGGTTCACTACAGTTGTAGTTTGCAGTGCTGTGTATTTGTGATGGCTCAAAGAGCCAGAGGTTGCGTCAACTCTCCGGACAGTTTTTGTTTTATTTGTGGGGAATATACCGTGAAAAAGCGGCAGAGGAACATTTCTGCATTTATTAAAAAAGTATATTTCGCCTATTTCGGTTTGAAGTTAGGCGATCAAGACAAACCGTGGGCTCCTCACAAAGTGTGCAAGACGTGAGGAAGATCTACGCTTATGGATGAAAGGTAAAAAACAAGCATTTCGTTTCGGAATACCTATGATGTGGTGTGAACAAAGAGACCACAGCAGTGACTGCTATTTTTGCTCTTGCATTGTGAAGGGATGCAACTTAAAAAATAAGAACGTAATAAGTTACCCCAACCTTCCCTCAGCAATTAGGCCTATGCCTCATAGCAATGAAGTACCTGTGCCTGAACCACCAAAATCTTTGGATCATATTTGTGTGGACGGTTCTGATCATGATGAGACTCATCAGATGGCTTTTCCCGATGAGTCCAGTACTTCCGAGTTTGAAACTGAACCAGATCCGAAACCTGAACTTTTCTCTCAAGCTGAATTGAATGATTTATCCGGGATTTAGGACTCCCAAAAGATGCTGCCCAACTGCTAAGTTCTCGGCTTAAACAGAAAAATCTATTGTCACCAGGAACAACTTTTTATTGGTACCGCAACCGCGAGACACAATTTTTGAAGTATTTCAGCAAAGAGGAAGATTTGGTATTTTGCAACGATATATACGGAGTGATGGAAAAGTTTAAACTCAAGTATGATCCTGCTGAATGGCGGCTGTTCATTGATTCGTCAAAAGACAGCATAAAAGGTGTTCTTCATAATGGCAACACATTCGCTTCAGTTCCTATTGCTCACTCTGTTATTCTCCAAGAAAAATACGAGAATTTGGCCCTGATTCTTCAGAAGATTCGTTATGATGAGCATAAGTGGATGATTTGTGGAGACTTTAAAATTCTATCCATGCTATTAGGGCAGCAATCCGGTTTCACCAAATATCCCTGCTTCCTTTGCTTGTGGGATAGCCGGGCCCGCGACCTACACTGGGGGAAAAAAGACTGGCCAATTCTGGAGTATTTGAGACCCGGTGAGAAAAATGTTCTTCATGAGAGCTTGGTACCTCGTGATAAAATTCTATTACCACCTCTCCACATTAAGTTGGGTCCCATTAAGCAATTCATCAAGTCCCTTCCAAAAGATGGTGAGTGCTTTCGGTACCTTTGCTCAAAGTTCCCCCGACTTTCTGAAGCAAAGCTAAAGGAAGGAGTGTTTGTTGGCATTGATATAAGGAAACTCATTTTAGATGGAGCATTCGCTGAAACGATGTCTGAGAAGGAAAAAGAAGCCTGGGATTCCTTCAAGGATGTTGTTCTCAAATTCTTGGGGAACAGGCGGGATGAGAACTATAAGGATATTGTTGCCAGGATGCTCAATGCCTTCAAAGAACAAGGCTGTAACATGAGCCTGAAAGTCCATTTCTTGCACTCCCATGTGAACTACTTTCCCGAAAACTTGGGGGCGTACAGTGAAGAACAAGGTGAAAGGTTTCACCAGGACATCAAGGACACAGAGAGAAGGTACCAAGGAAGATGGAACACCACTATGATGGCTGATTTCTGCTGGTTGCTGCTGCGGGAAACCCCAGATGAAAAATACGCCAAGCAGCGCACCAAGAGAAGCATTCGGGGAAGAAGAAACGGGCCCACCAGGAGATTGATTGACCCAAGAATGACTTTAAAATCTAAACTGTGTTGACAAATATCGTGTTTTTACTAAACTTTGAAATAAAAATTTGCTAGTTATTACCACAGTGTCGGATCTCATTTATTAGAATTTTATTTTCACACCATCGGGTGTTTGTCTTCATGTATTGCAATGGTGCGGTTTGCGTTTTCAATTCTTACATACATACCTGTACAACATTTTTTGCACATTTCTTTGCTTTGCTTTGTGTCTAACCTCGCTCTTATATGCTCAATGTTTGTGCACATGTATGTGGCTGTTTTAAGTGCAGACAATTTAGCTACCATCACAGTGTGTTTTGTTGACATTACTCTAATCTTATGTGCTGCCTTGTTACAATTTTCTTTATTCTTATTTGAATAACTACTAAACAATTAGTATAAAGAATTCATCCAAGAAACTTTTATCTCGATCGCACTCAATCTGAAACGTTCACCTCAAACTGCTAACCCAATGTAGCAAAAAATCTGTACGTGATGGAGCAAATTGGTTACCAGATTTGGATTCAGCGCACCAAAAAACGTAAAAATCAATCGAAACATTAGAGGCAGTTTAAAAAAAAAATTTTTAGTGTACCTGTTTAATCAAACATCAAAATACAGACAGCATGTAAGTAAAACTGTAAATGCAGTAACGATTGAATTGTGAACGAGCTAAATATTTGTTGACTAGATTCTAGGAAAATATGAACAGAAGTTCGAATACAATAGAATGAGTGTCACGCTTAGTGTGGTGTCAATACTAGCTCATTTAATTTTAGCCTTCTATTCATTTCTACTATTCCATCCTTCCCCCCACCCCGAAACATTTTCAAACACTGAATCTGCTTTTGAGCAAGAAAGTTCCCATACTGCAGGCACATCATAATGAAAGCTTCTCTGACACAGAATGTCATGAGTTCTGTCGCATCTGCTTACCACAACAACCACACCTTGGAAGCCATCAAAGGGTCTGCTGAGGACCTCCAGAAACAAGCTACATTTCTGCTAGTGACCACTGGCATATGAATAGGAAGTTTTATTCCATCTCTTGTGGTCCAGTACAGATGGCAGTAAAGGCTCACTACTGTACGGTGTGCAAAAAGCAAATCATGAAGGATGCAATATATTGAACTTTGTATGGTTTTTCAATTGTTGGTAGACAGCAGCCTCGATTTTTGTGAAAAAGGGCAGAAAGGAAATTTGACAATAACATGTCATGTCATCTCCCGTCCTTCCCAGCTTCAAAAAAGGGTGAACTGTTGCTTGTTTTAAAGCTAATGGTGTTGCATAATCTTTTGATTTCTTTACTGCCCAATCGCGGCAAGGATCGAGCTTGTTGGTAGTATATGACCATCGAGTCATAAACTTGGAAATTGTTCCCAAGTAACAATGCAAAGTTTGCCCAGCTCTGCTCAGCTCTAGGTTTTTTCCATTAATTCCCCATCCCTTGATAAGTCATCCTGCACTTTCCTACCAACCTTCTGACTCAGAAAGCCAACTATTGGCAGGATAGGGCAGTAAGAGATGACTTATTCAAAGAATTTGTGGTTAAAGATTTAACAACTTGAAACAATTCTTTAGGTTGATTAACTGCATTGCTCACTCCGTTTTTTGTCTGTAGTCTTCCTTAGCCCCCCCCCCCCCATGCCCCTTTTCTTTTCAGTCTCACTTGGCTATGTACGCTTAACTCCCACTTTTCCACAACTAACTCATGAGAGAAGCGCAGGGGGTCTATAGGAGTGTGCTGTACGTCTGTTCTCCGGAGGGGCTACTGTATTAGCAATAGATTTCATGACGTTATTTCACACTTCAGTCTTCTTTGCTTTAGCTCTTCAATGCCTTCAATCTGGGCAAGGTTATTTACCTATAGATATTTTACTTTACCCATATCAATCTGTGAATGACCCATGCTTCTAGAAGTTGTTCTGTCCTAAGTCTTAATGGAACTTCTTTGTATGTATTTGAAAAATGATGAAATGGTGATCAGACCAAAGAACCAGTCTATTGCAAATTAATTTCCAATTTGCAATAATTTGTTGTGGGATAAAAATTGAATCTAAATATGTCCCCTTGTGTGTGTTGTGCTGTCTGCAATATGTATGAATTGAAAATCCCCCCCAAAAAAATCCCTCTCCTCTTCTATCTTACTTTTGCAATCCATATATATGGTAAAATCACCCAGATCTAATGATTCATATCTATATGTAAAAGTCTATTAATTTAACAACTCCTATTTCAACTAATGACTCCAGGGCCGGTCCGTCCATTGAGCGAAAATGTTATTTGTACAGGGCCCCGCACTTCAGGGGGCCCCGCGTGAACTTCATTCCGCAGGGTTTGCAGGGCCGGCTTCAGAGTGAGCCGGGGATGTCAGAGGCCCCGGCTCACCTCTGCACAGCGCTGGAGTGAAGAGCAGCATGCTCCTTCACTCATGCTGTGTTCACATGAAGCCCATGGAGTGCTGGGAAACAGGAAACGACCTTTAACCTTTCCCGGCATGCAGCAGGCTTCATGTGAACATAATACAAGTGAAGGAGCATGCTGTTCTTCATACCAGCGCTGTGCATAGGTGAGCCGGGGCCTCTGGTGTCCTCAGCTCAGACAGGCGCTGGGCTCTTCAGGTTGGGAGTTGGAATAGGACTGGGAATGGCTGATGGGAGGCTAGAAATGGAAATGGGCTGATGGGGGGGGGCAAGGATTGGACTGGAAATGGGCTGATGCGGGGCTTGTACTGTATATGGGCTGATGGGGGGGCTGGGATAGGACTGCAAATGGCTTAGGGGGGAGACTAGGATTGGAAATGGGCTGATGGTGAGCTAGGATTGGAAATGGGCTGATGGGAGGGCAGAATAGGATGGGAAATGGGCTGATGGGGAATTGGGAAGGGACTAGAAATGGTTGTTGGGGGGCTAGGAATACAAATGTGCTGATGGGGCCTGGGATAGGACTGGAAATAGGCTGATGGGGGCTTCGACTGGAAATGGGCTGATGGGGGGCTGGGATAACACTGGAAATGGGCTGATGTGGGGGGATGGGAGAATGGAACTAGAAGGGAAAGGATGCTGGGTGGGGCTGGAGCTAGAAGTGGGCTGATATTGGAGGAGGACTGGAAGAGGATGGGAATGGGTTGGGGGAGTAAGGATGGAGAGGCGAAAAGATATTTTGTGTGGGAGGGAAGAAAAATCTATGATTGGCCAGGTATTGGGTGAGTAAGTAAGGACTGAGAATGGAAGAGTGAAATTTGAGCGAATGAAAAAGAAATAGAGGAAAGAGGAAAAGGGGAAGATCAGTATGTTAAAGCAGATGTAGAGAGAGAATGGAAAGAAACTAGACGAGAAGAAAGGACAAATGGACAGCAGACAATGGAGAGTTAGCCGAAGACACGAAGAAACCAGAAGAAAGTTACTAGAGCAGTTGCAACTGAAAATAAAACGCAGCGTTGTCCCTCCTCCAAAGGAAGTTGTTTACCACTTCCTTTGGAGGCGGGACATTGCTGCATGGAGCTCGTTTAGAGACAGAAAGGCCCTGCAACGGTTTTAAAGGCATAGCTGCGGTTCCGTAAGAGACAGGGAGCCGCGGCTGCAAAAGGAGGAGGCAGACATGGGGAGAGGGGAGCAGGGAACCTGCAACAGGGCTGATATGGATGGATGGAGGAAGGGGGGCTGATGTGAAGGGATGGATGGAGGGAGGGGGGCTGACATGGACAGAGGGGGGACTGACATGGAGGGATGGATGGAGGGAGGGGGGCTGACATGGACAGGGGGCTGACATGGAGGGAGGGGGGGCTGACGATGGATGGAGGGAGGGAGAGGGGGCTGACATGGATAGAGGGGGAGCTGACATGGACAAAGGGAAGAGACGGGGATGTACTGGACAGATGGGGGATAAATGCTGTACAGAGGGGAGAGACAGTGCAGGTTAGGATTATAATGGGCAGATGGGAGGGGCTAGGACTGGTAATGGGTTGATTAGGGAAGGCTAGAACTGGGAATGGACTGATCAAGGGGGGGTGGGACTGGTAATGTGCTGATAGGGGGGGTAGGACTGGTAATGGACTGGTGGTGCGCTAGCATTGGAAATGATCTGATTGGGGAGGTTAGAACTGGAAATGGGCTGATTAGAGGAGGCTAGGACTGGTAATGGGCTGATGGGGGGTAGGACTGGTAATTTGCTGATTAGGGGAGCCTAGCACTGGTAATGGGGTTGAGGAGGGACTAGCACTGGAAATGAGCTGATTAGGGGAGGCTAGGACTGGTAATGAGCTGATGGGGGGGTAGGACTGGTATTGGGCTGATTAGGGGAGGCTAGCACTGGTAATGGGGTTGAGGGGGACTAGCACTGGAAGCGAGCTGATTGGGGGGCTTCGACTGGGAATGGGCTGATTGTGGGGAGGGGAGGATAGAGCTGCTAGCCCTGGAAGAAAACTGGGGGCTAAGGATACGAGGGGATGGGAGAATGGAACTGGAAGGGAGTGGATTTGAGAGGGGCTGCCATGGTATTTGTACTAGAAGGGACTGGTCAGTGGGGAAGGAGGGGGACTGGAAGGGAATGGACACCAGTTGCAGTCATGGGAATGCAAGTTATTTATTTATTTATATTCTCTTATATACCGCCTATTCTGCATCAGTTTACATTGAACAAACTGAAATTACATTGAACAGGGCATTATAACTATTTTACAGGGAACATGGGCTATGGAGGGTTAAGTGGCTTGCCCAAGACCACAAGGAGCACCTGTGGGACTAAGAAACCCCAGTCCTTCCGGCCCAAGGTTGCTGTCCTCTAGTGGAATTTGAACCCCCGACCTTCCGGCCTGAAGTACCTTGCCCCAACCACTAGGCCACTCCTCCACTCTAAGTTGACATTGGAAGGTACTGAGAGTGAGGACTGGAAAGGGGTTGATACTGGGGAGGGTTACTGGGACTGGAAATAGGCTGATGGAAAGAAGTGAAGAAAATGAAAGAAGAGATAAGAAATGGCAGATGGACCATAGACCACAGAAAGAGAGCTAAGAGAAGACAGGAAAGCAGAGTCCTCAGATCGGGACCAGGATGATCACAGAATAAATTGGTCAGACGACAAAGGTAGAAAAAATAATTTTATTTCATATTAGTGATTTGACTACAAAATCATCATAATTTTGAAATCAAATATTGTTACTTGTTATTGTGATTAATTATTGTGGTTTAAATAAGTAAATTTTATAAATAAAAACATATTGTAAAGGCCTATAATATTTTAATAATTCAACAAATGATTACAGCGACAATACGTTAACGGTAAAGGAAGAGAGACGCATTTGATTTTATCATTGGGGGTCACCACAAGTTGACCAATGGTAAAAGGGATCACGGTACAAAAAAGATTGAGAACCACTGGTCTATGTTCTGCACGAGTAACCGAGCTAAGGTATTCTGTTCATGTAGTTTCTATTTGACAGTGCCACTTGTTCTCTTTCCCCAGTAGGAGATATATTGGTATTCTCTGAGATGTATTGGTTTAATATTTCCAATATTGCCTTTTGATAGGTAGGGTTTGGTGCTTTGTGAGTCCTGGTAGTGCTGTTATGATACGGTGGGTTTGCTATAGGTTCTAAATGGGCAATGTTTATAGTACTTCCTAATGTGCCTGGCGGTTGGCACTGGAGTATAGTAATGTAGAAATCTGGTAGTCTTTATCCATAAATTCATTAAGAGGCATGTTTACTAAGTTAGCGCACATTAACATTATGCAAATAGGTATGCAAATGAGACCAATTATGCAAATAACACCGCCCATGGCCCCGCACCCCCTTTGGGCCGCCCCTGAATGACTCTGGGCAATATATTAAACACAGGCTTCATTCCTTAAACTGCAACAGTAAAGTCGGGGGTGGTTCTATCATTAGGCGAACTGAGGCGGTCGCCTCAGGTGGCAGATTCTAGGGGGTGGCACTATTTGCCGCTCCCTAGAAACTGCCTATGATAGAACCGCCCATCCGCAAAGATTCATCTTTTAAAATGAAATGAAAGCAGCCACGGGAATATTTCTCTGTTCCCGCGGCTCTGCTTTCAAACTGCTTGGCCCATCAATCTTCGTGGAGCCGGCAGGGGGATCGAGGTCGTCACTTTCGCTGCCCTTCCGCTTCCGCTGGCTGCTTCCTCCTTCCTCCGGCTGCTTCCTCCTTCCTCCGGCTGCTTCCTCCTTTCTCCAAAATGAATGCAGCCGCGGGAAGAGAGCTGCTTTCATTTTGGAGCAAGCAGCCAGCAGAAGCGGAGGGAGCAGTCAAGGAGGGGCCTGGAAGGGAGCAGACATGGGGGGGCCTGGAGGGGAGCAGACCGGGGGGCCTTCAGGGGAGCAGTGAAGGAGGGGCCTGGAAGGGAGCAGACCGGGGCGGCCTGGAAGGGAGCAGACCAGGGGAGGGGAGTTGGAAGGAAGCAGACATGGGGGGGGGAGCTGGAAGGTAGCTGATGCCCAGGGATGGCACTGGAAGGTGGATGGACAGGGGAAAAGTGGAGCTGGAAGGGAGCTTACATGGGAGGGGGCACTGAGACTGGAAGTTCGCTGATACCTGGGATGGTATTTTAACTAGAAGGAGCTGGATGATGGGGAAGGAGGGGGACCCGAAGAGAATAGACACCAGTGGCGGTACTGGAAAGGCAAGGGGGATGGTACTGGGAGGGGAGGTTGTAAAGGGGGGCTGATACTAAGGAGAGTTACTGGGACTGAAAAAGTGCTGATGGAAAAAAATGAAGAAAGCAAAAGGAGAGACAAGAAATGGCAGATGGACTATAGACCATAGAAAAGAGCTAAGAGAAGACAGAGAAAAACGGAAACCACAGATTGGGACCAGCATGATCAAAAATCATCAGACAACAAAGGTAGAGAAAATAATTTTATTTTCAGTTTAGTGATTGGACTTTGTGCTAACTATATTTCACAGAGTATGGGGAACTGCATCTCTTATCTGGTGTGGCCCTGCATGCGGAGGCTGGCTTCTTGGGGTTTCATTTTAATTTTTGTCTACATATTTTTATTTTTGCTTTAGGTTGTGGTCACTTATTCTGTACTTGGTGAGGGTCTGTGTTCTGAAGAAAGAAGAAAATTACTGAACAGAATAAAACAGAAGAGTTCATCTCTTCCCCCTTTTTTTGTATCGTGTTTGGTTTTCAGACAGCCCTTTGCAAGTATATTCCTTGTAAGTTGTAAGACTAGTGTAAAAATTATCCAAAGAGGTGCTCCACAGACTTTAAATGTCACATGTCCCTTCTTCAAATGACACATTGAGGTAACCCTGCCTCTTTCCCTGTTACCACTGACACAGACAGCCTGTAGTCAGCAAGTCTCAAAGTATGAGATGTGCGGGATGCCGTCTAAAGAGAAAAGATATTGCTTACCTTTAATTATTTTATCTAAACATAGCAGGTAATTAGTTGCAATCTGCCTTCCTCACCTCTTCTACAATAGTCCATTCTCCTTTCTCTTTGCCAATCAAAAGAAACTAAACAGTTGCTTCGAACGTTCATTTAGGCCACTAGGTGGCGTGAAAACCTTCTCAAAGGTTCTACAACTTAGGCAAAGCCTCTCCAAAGAGGCATACACCAGTCATGTGATCAGCAAGGATGACCTTGTTCAGATTGTCTTCTGACTTATTTTTCACTTAAATATGATATCATAATTTTAAAATGACGTCCTGAATTAATAGACTAAGGTGATATGAAGGCTGATTCGATTTTTCATTTAACAGGGATGTTCCACCCTTCTTTGTAATTTAGGCTTTAAAAAGTGTAATCTAACGGAATGAACTGCTTAGCAGGAAATCAATAGCTAAAGAGTTCAATTGGACTGGAACGGAAGGGTTGTATCAAAAACAGGATTTGGGTTTTTCCAATTCCCATTTAACTGAAAACGTCTGTGCCATTTAAATACCCCTTGTCTGGTTGCTTTGTGGAGTCTGTGATATGATAGAAACCTGGCTGTATGTCACCCCACCCCCTACTCCTTTTGCTCGCCAAAGCCACCTTCTCTCCTCTGCCGTTTCCAGATTCTTCTTATCTCTTGGGACTGTGCTGTGCAATTTTAAAAAATGCTCTGGAGTCTAATTAAAGCCTGAAGTTCAAGAGAGCTAGTCTCTTTTGCAGAATGCCCTCAGAAAACATTTCATACGTTCTCAGATGGACAGGACTGGGTTAGAAAAGAAGACAGTAGCTTTTTTAAAAGAGTGATTATTTGAACAAAAAAAACCAGGTGTTAGAGACGCACAAAGATGTGGAGTCTGCGTTAATATTTTTGTTATTTTTAACTGGGAAACCTGACCATAATTAATAAAGACATTGGTGGAACTTAACAAGATGGAAACAAAGCATTGAAAGAAAACCACATAAGTCCAGGGACCTAGTATCAAAGAACAAGTCATGAGAGATGATAATTATGTAGCATACACTGTCCAGATGTGGTCTATAAAAGGCATTCAGAGCTCAGTTATAAAGGTGCTTGTTAACATTGCAAGTACATATTATGTTTAATAAAGAGCTGAACAAAGTAAGATGTCTGATCGAAGGATCCATGCATGGCATAAATAGTCAACTGAGAAATCTTGATTCTTGGATACCTTTCATCTATAAATTGTGGTGTTCTTGAATATTTCCTTTATTAAAAAAAACAACATTGTTTGTATCATAACAATCAGCTCAGTGGTGTACTGTGTGTCTCCAGCACCCAGGACCAGTGTTTACATCTGCACCCCCATCCGTCCCACATCACCTTAGACCCCCTTCCCCAGCTGTCCAGTCCTAGCTGAGGGAGAGTGCAGCTGGCACTGCAGCAAGCCCATTACTTATCTAATCTCCTCTCCCAGACAATATGCAGATAGGCATTTAAACTAGAGAATGGAGGTGACGGATGGAAAATAAGTTCAGGATGTCACCCCCAGCAAAAGCATTACGGTAATGGTGAAAATAAAGAGAGACAATATTAATGTCCATATCATCCTGCTAGACTACTTCAGACAAGTGGGTTGTGTTACCCTACCAACAGATTGGTGGAGACAAAGACCAATCAAAAGCCTAGGTTCTAATGACGTCACTCCATGCTTCTATCAGTCTCAGCCACCAGAGGTCCCTTCAGTATTTCTTTGCCTCCAGCAGATGGTGGATGGATTTTCCCTCTCTGAGGAAAATCTGAAGAAAAGAGACTGATTAAATGCTCGTGAATGAACACCTCAAGGCCTAAAGGGGGGACTTCTCTCATTTTAGCTTGATGTGGGAGGCTCCACTAGACTGTGGTCTTTTTGATAGCCATAGGAGGAGGGAAAATTAGTTCAGCTCCATACCCTTATCCTGATAAGGGCCTGTTGAGCAGATACAATTGGAAGGATTTAGAAGGATCTGGAAGTCTTCAGCAGCCTCACAGACTGCTCTTTCCCAACGATTTCAGAAGGCTCTCAGAAGGATCTGCCTGCCAGCCACCTTTCACACAGAAGCAGTTTCAGGGGAGTATAGCTGAGCTGAGCCCAGCACGGATTCTGAGCCCAGGCTTTCAGGGGGTGAGTACCAAGGCTTGACCTTGTCATTGTCCTTGTTAGGGGCTCCTGGTTCTGTCTCTGAGGGACATAATTCGAGGGGAGACTGCTAGCGACCGTTGGCATTGGGTGGCCATTTTCTGCACACATTAGTAATGTTTTTACCTTTTGCAGCTGTGGATCACGTGATCCCAAGTGGCTCCAAAGTGCATGCCTTCCTGAGCACCCCTAACAGGAGCTCTCTAAAAGTGTGCTGGTCATTCACAGCCTTAATATGCGCTCTTCTTCCAGGGATCTTTATTTGACTTGTGGCAAGAAAGGAGGAGCCTTGTCCTTGAATTCGTGACTTTGCCTTTTCTGTATGGCAGCTTTGGAGTCCCCTGGAGGGCGTGTCTGCCCCCACTTAGCTGTGGAATACTGTTAGTCCGCCCTTTCCTGTTGCAGAGCAGAAGGTGCAGGATTGCGCTAAGGGTAAGGATGCTTAGCTGGCTGGAGGCTCCAGTAACTGTGCTGTGAGCCGCTCTTCATCCTCTAGGAGGTCTGTGGCAGTTATGCCCCCTGGTTTCGGGGAGTCCTTTCTGAGAGGAGAGCTTCCGGAGTCCAGATTTTCCTTGGAATTCTTTTCCTTTTTGCAAGAGGTCTGGTTCTTCTGATGTGGAAATTCAGATCCTGCAGCCTCTGTATGCTCCCGGACGCAGTCTCGTACTAGGCAGGCTGGATACAGAAGCCCTGCTCATTTACCTTTGGCTAAGCATCCCTGGCACGGGACACTCCCTGAAGATGGATACTTGGGAGTTGTCCGAGATATTGACTATGCCTCAGATCCTGATGAATCAGTGAGGGGCTCTGATATGGAAGAGGGCCCCCTATCACCTTCAGAAAATTATGAAGAGGCCAACATGATTGGCCTGTTCCAGAAGGAGGAGTTAAGAACATAAGAGAGTGCTATACTGGGTCAGACCAAGGTCCATCAAGCCCAGTATCTTGTTTCCAAAAGTGGCCAGTCCAGGTCATGGCGGCGTTGATTTTCAGGGTCTCATCCATCGTGAACTTGATGGATTCTTTTGGCATGGAGCAGGAGCCAAAAGTACACCTGCTGCTTCAGGGAGTACAGAAATCCAATACAGTTTTCCCATTCCTGGAAGTGATCAAAGATATGATCCATTCAGAGTTTTGGCTATGTCACTGGGCAGCGGACACATCTTCCAAAGCCCGGTGGGTTCAGCTGGTCTTTAGGGGGAAGCTCCTGTTAGGAGCAGATTTGGAGAAACTGGTGAAGAACCTAGGCGAGATGAAATCTTACTATCTCCTGGAAGACAGATCCAGGAGGACCATGAAGCAGACAAGTGCCCCATTCTCAACTGCCTCCGCCTGACCGCCCAATACCCGGGGATCTCAGGACTATTCTTGTTACCAACATGAAAAACCTTTCTTCCCCTCTATTTCAGGGCCCTCGGGGTCTTTCTCAGTCCTTTCATGGAGCAAATAGACCAAGAGATGCAACCTCCCCCAGAGGAAGCACCTTCCAAGCCATGCATTGAAGGTTGTGGGCCCATTCCCTGTTTCCTCTGGTAGGCGGCAGACTTTGCTTCTTATTTCAAGAATGTGCCCAGGTTACTAAGGATTTGCTGGATGCTGGACGCCATCAAATTCAACTATGTCCTGGAATGCAAGGAGCTGATTCCCAATGCCTTCATCATCTCCTCTTGTGGATCTGCAATCAAGGGTGCCGCGGTGCAGACCACCTTGGACAAGTTGCTTTGCCTGAAGGCAGTGGTGCCCATCCCCCTATGCAAGCAGGACAAGGGTAGATACTCCATCTACTTTGTGCCACCAAAGGAGGATGGTTCCTCCGGCCCATCCTGGACCTTAAAGGGATAGTCAAGCACCTTCGCTTTCAGATGGAAACCTTGCACTCTGTGATTCAAGCAGTGCGTCGAGGGGCGTTCTTCTCTGTATCTGGCCGAGGCATATTTTCATATGCTGATCTGGGCGGATCAGCAGAGGTATCTGGGTTTTGCCATGGTTGGCTGTCATTATCAGTTCAGTGCCCTTCCTTTTGGGCTCTTCTCTACCCCAAGAACGTTCTCCAAAATCATAATAGTGGTGGCTGCAGTGCCAAGGGATCTCTGTCCATTCCTATCTGGGCAACTGGCTCATCCAGGCCTGGTCTCTGTCAGAAGCATCTTGGGTAACATCCCGAGTAGTGTCCTTCCTGGAAAGCCTCGGCTGGGTAATCAATCAGGAAAAGAACCAGCTTTTGCCTTCCCAGTCCTTGGAGTTTCTGGAAGTACATTTCAACACTCAAATGGGCAGGGTTTTCCTGCCAGAGGACAAGATCAAATGACTGTTGAATTGCCTGATGCTGTTCTGGGTGCAGCAGTCCCCCAGAGTTTGTTCCTCGGCTTGATGGCGGAGGCCATAGACATGATCCTGTGGGCATGTGCTCACATACAGCCGCCCGCTCACATGCGGCCACTCCAACTGTCCTTGTTGACTCACTGGTCCTAGAGTTCTCAGGAGTTCAAGCGCAGGCTCCCGCTTCTGTTGAGGGTGAAGTTTGTGATAAGGAAGCTTATCATAGCTCAGGGAAGGGGCTATAGAAAAGGTGAAGTGTCTCTGAACAAGCAACCTGTCAGTGCTGGTAGAAATGAGAAAACAGAATTTTGCCATAAAAGACTACCAGTCCCAGAATGCACCAGGTTTCCAACAGCCATGAGAGGAGCCGAAGTGAGAAAACGTGTGTTCAATCAAAAGGGCTATGAGGTAATCCCCAAGCACTCATTGCAAAGGGCAGGGCTTGATTCAGCACAGCTGCGCTGTGCTAGGATGGAACACTCATCTCAAAGGGCAAGGCCTGATTCAGCACAGCTGCCCTGTGTTAGGGAGGAGCACTCATCTAGGCAGAATAAGAGTAGAGTTTATTCTACAGATGACCATCTTCATGATCACCTTGGATATCCAGAGAATTGTCCTCAGTATCCTGAGAATCAGCTTGAGTTTGATCATCAGTCTCATCTGAAGGATCATCAGAAGCAGAAGCCAAACCGGACGGACAGAGAGGGAAAGAGACCCTTTGGAAGAAGGAAGAGAAAAGCCTTTGAGAGGTCTAGAAGAGTCCAAAGCAGTACGTATACTGGGAGGTATTCCAAGGGCCAGCATACACCATTGGACTGGGGAAAGCCAGAGGAATGGTGCTGCAGAGCTAGGAATCACCAGAGGCTACCTGTGAGGGAGACGGCTGCACGTGGAAGGGACCCTAGGACCTGTGCCAGAAGGTATGTGAAGAGAGATCCAGTGTCCAGGGATAGGGATTGGAAGGCTGGACATAAGAACTGGACTACATACTGGCCAGGCTATATAGAGAGGAACTCTAGCAGCAATGGAAGCTCAGGTATGAACACTGATCTATGCCCTAGCTATAACCTTGAAAGACAGCAGGGAAACAAGTATTCTCCTGAAAATGCTCCATTGAGAGATTCATCTGTGCCAATCCATGATATTGAACCCATGCTTGTTGAACAAGGGGGAATAATAGCAGATGAGGATCCTGTTTATATGGACTGCTCTCTATCTAAACTCCGTTGGTAACTTTCTGTTATAAAGTACAGCAACCATCACAAAGAAATACAAATTTGTTCTTTAATCTACTCAGAAAAGCTCCTGAAGCAGGATTTGACCCACACAGTGGAAGGCAAGCCAGCTAAGGGGTTTCAGCTGGTAACTGCTAGCAATTAAGCCTTACCTAATTGCTTGTGAGCTAGGAGAGAATCACTTCTGTATCTATGTGGGAGGTAATCAGAAGTTAACCTGAAAGGAACAGTTTGTTTCTTGCTTTGTGGCTTTTCATTTGTTGTTTTCCTGATTTTGACTTTGTTTTTCCAAGTTAACACTGAAAGCAAGTAACCTAATTTATGTGCTACCAAGCATATCTGTGTTGGGAGAAATAACCCCATAAATAAATATCTTATTGGCTTTACCCAAGAGCACAACTAAATTATTGTCAGCAGCTGTGTCTGGTGTGAATGAACTACATTGCCCACAATACCTTGCAAATCATATAGAAATATGCACTTGCCAAGAGTGTGAAGATTCTCACCCAGGCAGCCGTCTGACAAGTTCAATCTGTTGTGGTGGTAGCCCTGTCATCTGAGGAAAGGCATTCTGCTAGATGATTTCTCCTGGATCTTGCTAACAATGGATGCCAGTTTCTCTGGCTGGGGAACCCATTGCCAACATCATACGGCCCAGGGCTGTTGAAATAGCAGGGAGGCTATGCGGTCCATCAACTGCCTCAAGGCAAGGGCCATCAGTTTGTCTGTCCTACATTTCTGGCCTCTGTTCAAGGGCCGGGCAGTTCGAGTGTTTTCAGACAACACCATGGTGGTGGCTTATGTCAATCGGCAGGGTGGCACAAGAAGCGCCAGAGTGGCCCTGGAGATGGCTCTCCTGTTTGCATGGGCAGAAAAGAACCTCCTAGCCTTGTCAGCTCAGCACATTGCCAGAGTGGACAGTGTGGAAGCACACTTCCTCAGCCAGCACTCTCTGAATCCCAGTGAATGGGAATTGAATCACAAAGCCTTTCAGCTGATTGTGCACTGTTGGGATTGCCCCGAAATGGATCTGATGGTGACCCGCTCCAATACCAAAGTGTACTGCTTCTTCAGTCACAGCACAGAGATGGGGTCCAAAGGCCTCAATGCACTGACCCAGTGGATCATTTTGGCCCAGTAAGTGGCTGCTGTACACATGTTTCCTCCATGGCCTCTGGTGTAGAATGTGATGTGGCATAGAGAGCGCCACTTAGGCAGGATTGTCCTGGTGGCACTGGATTGGCCGTGGACAGCATGGTTCAGAGACCTGATGCATCTCCTCCAAGTGCCTCCCCTTCGGCTTCCTCCATCTTGGGGGCTGTTGTGACAGGGCCCGGTCATTTTAGAGGACTCTGCTCCCTTCTCGCTTACGGCATGGCTCTTGAAAGGAAACTGCTAGCATGTAAAGGCTATGCTCTGGCTGTAATCTCCATTATGAGTGGTGCCTGGAGGTGGTTTACCTAGCTAGCATATATAAAATATGGCACCTCTTTGAATGCTAGTGTGGCGCATGGTGCTTGATTCCTTAGACGGCCAAGGTGTTGTCCTTGTTGGCCTTTCTACAGGATGGCCTCGAAAAGGGTCTATTTTATAGCTCCCTGAAGGTTCAAGTGGTGGTGTTAGCCTGTTTCTGTGGTCCAGTGGTGGGCAAGTCCTTGGTCTTGTTGTCTCTGGTGCTCAAGACCCTGATGGAGGCCCTCTTTGAGCCACTGAAGCATGCTACCTTGAAGGATTTGACGCTCAAGACTGTCTTGGTCTCTATTTGTTCTGCAAGGCAAATATCCGTGCTGTAGGATCTGTCTTGCCGAGATCCTTCTGTCCCTTTCAAATGAGGCAGTCTCCATTCAGCCTATGCCTGCCTTCCTGCTTAAAGTGCTGTCTCCCTTTCATATGAAACAAGTGGTTTGTCTGTCATCCTTCTCTAAGGAGCAGTGGTAGGGGGGAGGATAAGGACCTTTGTCTTGTGGCTGTCCGGAGGGTACTGCTCCGGTACCTGGAGATTACGAATTCCTTTCGTAAGTCTGACCATCTTTTGTGCAGTTTGCTGGCTCTTGCAAGGGTGAGGTGGCAGCTGGATTAAGGAGGTCATTGCACTCGCATATCTTTTACGGAACCGGACTGTTCCAGAGGGGTTACGCACCCATTCTACTCAAGTACAAGCATCCTTGTGGGCGGAGCAGAGCTCAATGGCCCCTGCAGACATTTGTCGGGCAATGACATGGGCATCTCTTTCCACCTTTGCTTGGATGTCTACACATGGGTGGATATGGCCTTTGGCTCAAATGTTTTGCAAGCTGCTGTGTCTTCTTCCTTCCCAATGGTGGTGTAGTTTTGATACATCCCACTTGTCTGGACTGGTCTAGCAGGACAATATGGAAGGTGACATTTTACTTACGAGTCCTCGAAGACTAGTCCAGGGCCCGCCCAAAGCTGTACTTGCTCTGTTCTGCTCTGGTACCCTAGGGTCCACCATGATTCTACTTGGCTCTGTAGGGTCTTTCTTCTGACAGCTTTCAGTTCTACTTCCTGTACATAGTTCACTACTGTTGAGTACTCGTTGCCCATGGTGAGGCTGTGTGAGACTTACTTTGTATCTTCCATATGCTTTGGGATGAATACTAAAGGGACCTCGGGTGGCTGAAGCTGATAAGAGGCATGGAATGACTCATTAAAACTGGGGCTTTTCATTGGTCTTTGTCTCCAGCAATCTGCTGGTAAGGGAGCACAACCCACTTGTCTGGACTGGTCTAGCAGGACTCAAGGAAAGGATGATATCTGGTCAGTAAAATGTCACCTTATGTATCAATAACAAAGGGGAAGCAGAGTCTGGAATAAAACCTATGCAAAACAGAAACAAGCCATCTTACTGGAAGGTAGTGAGCACGAATGCTCAAGTCTAGCCATTAAAGTTTATGACCTGGAAATGGGCTTGTACATTGTGGCCATTACTTAAATATGGCTTAATGAGTCTCATGAATGCAATATTGCCGTACCGGGATGTAATATATTTAGGAAGAATAGAGAGGGCAGAACAGGAGGAGGAGGAGCCATCTGTGTGTTTAAAAAACAAACAAACCCTGTATTAAACAACTGAAATGCAAAAGACTTGAGGAAAACATAAAGCATTGTGGATCATTTTGGAATGAGGAAATTGCAATATCGTTGATGGTAGTGCCAAGACAGTAAAGAAGGCAGAAATGATATTGGTGGCTTTAATTTACTAGATACAGATTGGAGTATCCTGTCTGCAAATTTGAAAGGAAGTAGAAAGATCATGGATGCCCTACAAGAGGCTTTGCTAAGATGGAACCAATCAGGGCAGGGTCAACGCTAGATCTACTGTAGTACTTGCCAGTGGATAGTGTCTAATATCTGGGTGGGTGCCCATTTGCACAGCAGTGATCACCACGCACTGTGTGGTGTGAGGTAAAACCAAGGTTGAATCCCTTCACAGTAAACTCGATCCTAGATTTCAAAAATGCTGACTTCATCAAAATGGGGAGGAGCTGTCAGAGTCGGAGGAGACAGGGGAATGGAAAAGCTATTATAAAGGTAACAAATCTATACGTAAAGAAAGTATGTAAAAGCAAGATGAAAAGCAAACTGATATGGTTCTCCAAAGAAGTGGATAGAAAAATAAAGATAAAAAGGCAGTGTTCACAAAATGCAGAAGATCACTGAAAAGAATACTACGTCTACATTTTATCATTTATAAAGCACTACAAGGCATACACAGCAGAGACATGTAAGACAGTCCCTGCTCATAAGATCTTAGTCTAGTGAAGACAGACAACACAACAACTGGGGACTAGGATAAATCTAGGCGAAAGAGGCAGAGAGAAAAATCAGGATGGCAAAAGCACACACACAAGAAAAAATGGCTACCGATGTTAAGCAAGGTGGCAAGACTTTTTTTCCAGGTATACTAGGTGAGGAGGAAGGCCAGAGTTGGAATTGCAAGATCAAAAATGCTGGGGACCGATTTGTGGAAAGTGATGAGGAAAAAGCAGAATTGCTAAACAAATATTTCTGTTCCATATTCACAAAAGAAAATCCTGGAGGAGGACCACGCATGATTAGTAAAGGGGCTAATGTGAAAGGAGTACATACCACACCATTCACAGGAGATGTTTATGAACAGCTTGCAAAACGGAAAGTGGACAAGTCCATGGAACCGGATCAGATACATCCTGGGATACTGAGGGAGCTCAGGGATATTCTGGCAGGGCCTTGAAAAATGTGTTTAATAGATCCTCAGAGATAAAGGAGGTTCTACAGGATTGGAGAAGAGCTGATGTGGTACGTCTTCACAAAGGTGGTAACAGAGAAGAGCTGGGAAACCATAGGGCATTATCTCGGCAGTGGGGAAAAATAACGGAGACCCTACTAAAAGGATACTGACCGTTCTAGAATCCAAAGGGTTGCGAGATCTGCAGCAATGTGGATTTTCCAAAGGAAGAGCGTGACAAACAAATATCATTTCTTCAACTGGGTGACCAGAGAACTAGATTAAGATGTGTCACAAGGTGGTGAACAAAATCAGAAATTGGTTGACTAACAGGCAACAAAGGGTGACGGTAGATGGAATTCATTCAGAAGAAAGGAAGGTGAGTAGTAAAGTACCTCAAGGATTAGTCCTGGGACTGATTCTGTTCAGTGTTTTTGTGAGTTATACAGTATTGCCAAGGGATTAAAAGGTAAAGTTTGCCTTTTTGCAGAAGACTTGCAAGTGTGGATTCCTTGGAAGAGGTAGGTAACATGAGACATAATCTACAGAAATTAGAAACATGGGCTAATTCTTGGCAGCTAAGTTTTAATATAAAAAAAAGTGATATATTTTAGGTGCAGTAATCCAAAGGAGCGGTGCAACTGCACAGGACGCAAAAAAATAGAAGCACATTTAGGGTTGAAGGCCTCTGCTCCCCCTCCTACCTCCCACCCCCCACAGTGCCTGCCTGCCTACCTACCTGCCCTTTCCACACCGCCACTTTTCCTATTTCCTTGGCAGAGGCGGACCTACAAATTTAAAAAAGAAAAAAATGTGGGTCTTTGCAACTCTGCACTTGCATGGCTTGTCTGGTTCATCCCTCTGTTGCAAGCGTACGTTGGAGGAGGGAAGGATCAGACCATCCGTGCAAGCACAGAATTGGAAAGACCACTTTTTTTTTTTAAATTGAAGGTCCGCTGCCAAGGCAACAGGGCAAGGGCAGGCAAAGTGGAGCGGAGCTACCTGAACATGAAGAGGGTGCTGTAAAATGGGGGAGATGCTGGGCATGGGGGGATAGGGGCAGAAGGGCTATGCTGTCAATGGGGGGCGCCAGGTTTGTAAGTCTCACAGGGCGCATTTGTGGCTTGATACGGCACTGTCTGGATAACTGCTCAAGTAATTGACATCCTTGTTATCTTGCAATGTCAGAAACTGAGGCACTCCTAAATCCCAATTCAATTCAAAAAAGGGCGCGGGAAGGTTTTCATTATCACTCTAGCCCCAAACTTGCCCTTTCTATAAAGTCCGCATTCCCTTTCCCACCTGCCCCCGACAATATGGTCTGGCAGCACATTAAGTCTTTATTTGCCAGGAACATTGGAGAGACATCTTCTCCAAGACTTACCCTCGATCTCTCTCCTTTGAGTGACAGATATTGCTGTAGTAGTGGCAGCTGTCTTTCCTTCTTTCCTTCCTCACCAGGATTAGACACTTGCATAGCCCGTCCACCTCCACCCCCCTCAAGAGGACTTTAACTCACGTGATAGCACATAAGGTATGCTTTAATTTATTTTATTTATTTAACAGGTTTTTTATACCGCTTTATCATTTAGTCAAAGTGGCTTATGTTGTAACTTAAACTTGGCAATATACATTAAACATGGAATTGATAATTTGGATTTTTCTGAGGCAGTGGAGGGTTAAGTGACTTGCCCAAGGCCACAAGGAGTGCTAGTGGGAATCAAGCTCTGGGTTCCCAAGCCAGTGCTCTAACCATTAGGCTACTCCTGCACCTTTAAGAAAGCAGGTAATATACAGATAACTCTACACATAAAGATTATGGTGCCTACCCAGTGTGCATGAGTAAGGCCTTAAGTTCCTGGCTAATTGCCTTCTGTACCAAAGAAGAGCACCCAAGTCCTATAACTCAGCAGCTACAAAACACCATAGGACAATACCCCTTTTTCCCTCCTTCCACCCCCATCATATTTTGATTTCAAATTTTTATCACAAGGACATTGAATCTTTTTTTCCTGCATTTTCAGCTTGACTGCATTAAAATTTCAGTGACCACACAGTTGGCTGTGATATTACAAGCAGAGCTGGAAGTGGGAAGATACATTCGGGATACTGTGGCAGCACTTATCAGCAGCCCATTTCAGCCTTGGTCTGTACTCTGTCCCTTAAAGCCAGCCTCCTCCGCTCAATTCACTAGCTGTAGGAGGTAGTGTATCTGTAAAACTAGACTTTACAAATAGAGTATTTTATAACATTATCCGCAGGGAGAGTTCCTACCTCCATCTTAAAGAATGTCTTGAATTCCAGGGGGTGGAACTAGAGTAAGTTTGTTTTGCACGTATGCTTCACAAAATACAAAGAATAATTGGTAGTCATACATGCGTGTACAGTATGTATTTGCTCCAGAGCAGGCAGAAATATTTAATTTATGTATTTACTGCTGGTTGCACATATAAATAGCAGTTTTATAAGGGAAAAGTGTAAAATTTCAGCTGCATCCACATATACATTTGGTTATAAAATTATCCCCCTCTACCTGACATTGGCAGGGTTTGAGCTTTTCTATTAAGTGACTCATTTAAAATGCATTCTGCAAACTTTTGTTTCAATGGAGAGCAGCAGATAAGAACAACTTGTTAATTGTAGGGTATGACACCTGCTTTAATAAAAATTAGTATTTATTAAATAGGTCACCTACCTTAAATTCTGAATAGTAGACAATAAAACATGGGAAATAGTAAGCTAAAACAGATAAACATTCATCATCATCATAAAAATATACTGAATCAAAATAGTTGTGATCAACATTATTGGCATCGTTGCAATTTAGGTATGCTGTGTGCAGTACCTTGAGAAATAATTGGAAATATTCCCAGGGATCTGTCCTTGGTCCGATTTTTTTTTAACATCTTTGTTAGTGATATAGCGGAAGGTTTCCCTCTATGTGGATGATACCAAAATCTGCAATAGAGTAGACGCCCAGGAAGGTGTAGATAACATGAGAAGGGATCTAGCTCAGCTTGAAGAATGATCTAGAATTTGGCAGCTAAGATTTAATGTTAAAAAATGCAAGGTCATGCATTTGGGCTGCAGCAATCCTATGGAGCGATTATAGTATAGGGGGTGAAGTACTTTTGTCCTCTAAAGAAGAGCGGGACCTAGGCGTGGTTGTGTCAGATGATCTTAAAGTAGCTAAACAGGTAGAAAAGGCGATGGCAAAAGCTAGAAGGATGCTTGGGTGCATACAGAGAGGAATGGCTAGCAGAAAAAAGGAGGTGATAGTGCCTCTGTATAAGTCTTTGGTGCGCCCTCATTTGGAGTATAGTGTGCAATTCTGGAGACCGCACCTTCAGAAGGACATAAACAGGCTAGAGTCAGTACAGAGGGTAGCTGCCAAAATGGTTAGTGGTCTTCATTATAAACGATATGAGGACAGACTTAAGGATCTTAATATGTACACCTTAGAGGAAAGGCGGGATAGAGGTGATGTGATATTGAGACATTTAAACACCTCTTTGGCATAAATGCACAGTAGGAGAGCCTCTTTTGATTGAAAGCAAGCTCTGCTATGAGGGGACACGGGATGAGGGTGAAAGGGGATAGATTCAGGAGTGATATGTGAAAATATTTCTATCTCCAGGAACAAGCAGGAATGAGTCTTCACATATGGGTACGTCGGTACCGACGGAGCCCGCACGGGAATGCTCCCCAGCATCCAATCAGAAAGCTTTTGGGAGCATCCCTCGCGCCTGCGCGCTGACTTCCCGCCTTTCCCACTGCCTCTCCTCAGTTTTCGTTTTTCCGCGGAGCCAACAGGACGTCCTCCTGTCACCGCAGAAACTTTTTTTTCTTTAAAATCCTTATTTTCTTGTGGTCGCGGCTGTTCTTTCCGCCGATACCGCTACCGCCGGTGCTTTATTCTTTTCTTTTCTAAAATTACAAAGATTTTTTCTCCTCAGTTTTTCGTCTTAACTTTTTGGGCCTACCAGGCCTCTCCAACATGGAGCCTTCTTCCCCTAAGAAGTGCCTTCATTGTGGAAACATAGTTTTCTTTTTAGATTCCAAAGCTTGGTATCTAACCTGTGTTTGGGTCCTGACCCTTTTTCCCCTGAACCATCAGGCTGTACTATTGGGATAAGACCTTCTCTTTTTCGAGTTTCCCTCGATGCCGTTTTTCCTCCTGAAGTGAGGACACTGGTTTTTTCTTCTCTCCAGGATCAGGTAACCCACAAACAGTCTGTTAAGACTAGCCAATTCTTGAAGGGTAGTTCTCATGCTCAGCATGATGACGGCTCCAGCCTTGCCCTCAAGACCTCTTTGGCAATAAAACCCCGGCGGGAGTCTTCGGGCTCCAAAGCATTCACGGGGTTTCAGGTTGTTCCTGGGGCTCACCCCTCACAGAACATACCTGAGCCGTGCCAGGGGGTGGTATCCGCTTCGAGCGGTACCGATAACCCGGCACCGGTGTCGAGTGTTCCACTCTTCACCTGGGATCGTCATCTGGTGTCCTCGGTACCTTCGGGGCCGATCGATACAACCCAGATTGGCTTTCCTGTATCTCCGCCATGCTCGGGGTTGGTATCGGCTTCGAGCGGTACCGATACCCCGGCATCGGTGTCGAGTGTTCCACTCTTCACCAGGGATCGTCATCTGCTATCCTCGGTACCTTCGGGACCGATCGATACCACCCAGATTGACTTTCCTCTATCTTAGCCATGTTCGGGATTGGTATTGGCTTCGAGCGGTACCGATACCCCGGCATCGGCACCGGTGTCGAGTGTTCCACTCTTCACCAGGGACCGTCATCAGACACCCTTGGTACCTTCGGTACCGATCGATACCACTGATTGACTTTCCTGTATCGGCATCGCCGATACCACCACCGATGTCTGTACCTTCTAAGCCTACATCGATAGACTCGCTCCCCTCGATGCCGAGTCTAGAATCGATATCCAGTCTAGATGACTTGGTACCGACCCGTTTGGGAACCGACCCATATCGTTCCCGATTATGCAGTACCGAGGATATTTACCAAGCTTCTCTGGTTACCTCGGTACCGCTGCAGCAGCCTCCGATACCTGCTTCGATGTCGATTCCTGCAGTTCCATCGGTGCCATCGATCCTTTCTATGCCTAGCTTGGAATCGATACCGGGCACCGACGATGCAGTACTAACTGCCTCGAATCAGAACTGTCAGTATCACTGTCCTTCTAGCAGGATTCTTTTTCTGCACCAGTCCAGTATGTCTTCTGGTGCTCAAGCTGCTCCTTCAACCTCAGCCTACCCAGGAATAGTTCCTATTGGAGATCCTTCTTTTCAGAAATTTCTCCTTGACATGGCAACCTTTCTTGCCATTCCTATTCCTGGCTCTACTCTTAACCAAGGTCCTGCAGAAAAGGAAAATATAATGCATTCTTTGCAGGACCTTCTTCTGAGGATTTGGGAATCACCTTTAAGGGTTCCTTCGCCTTCTACAGCCACTGATGTTCTGTATCAGGTGTCTCCCTCTCCGGGCTTTCAGAAAAACCAACTTCCACATCATTCCCTTGTAGTGGAATCAGCAATGAGGAAGGTAAGAAGCAAGAAGAAGCACTCTTCTTATCCGCCAGGTCGTGCATCTAAAGCACTTGATGCCTTTGGACGTCAAACCTTCCAAACTTCTATGCTGGCATCAAGAATTATTTCATATATTTTTTATATGAGTCTGACACTTCAGGAGGTCACAGAGAAATTATCTCTTTTGTCCCCTTTTTTGTCAGAGCCTAAGGCCACTGACTATTCCTTGCTTCTTAATCATAGCAGGAATATCTCTTGGTTTCTTTTCCGTGCTTCTCTAGACTCCTTTGAGTCTGTTAGCAGATCCTCTGCTATTGCCATTGGAGCACGTCGTACAGCCTGGCTGCAAGCTTCAGACTTGAGCAGATGGGCACAACATACACTGGGTAATTCTCCTTGTACTGGAGAAAATCTCTTCAATAAAGAGGCTTTACGTCAGGTTGCTCATTGCTCCACTGACTTCCCTGGTTCTGGAAACCATCCTAAGCCTTCTTTTTCCCCAGGACGTAGGAAATGTCCTACCAAACCTTCTGTCCCTAAGAAAAGAAGGTTTCACCCTTCTCCTGCCCATCCTCCCAGATGTCCCCAAGCAAGGCACATCTCATTCTAGTCTGAAGTCTCCAGACTCTCGCCAGTCTTATCATACCCAGCAACCATAGGTTCCTGTGTATTGCAATCTACAGTTAACTTCTTCTTAGCAGAAGTTTATTTTTCAAACTCTACACTGTTTTTTTCTTTTTCAGTATGCTAAGCTGTTAGGATACTTTTGTCCATGGGTTACAGAATTCTCCCCTTCTCACTGCTATGAAGGGAGGTTACAACTATCCCATGATAGTTTCTGTCCCCACATGGACATCTTTTCCTTCAGCTGACTTACCATATAGTAAGTCACTTCCAACCCCCTCTCTTCCAGGGTTTCCCCTGCTTGAGTTGGTACCATACTGAAACACTTCTCTTTCTTCCTGTGTAGACTTTGTTATCCTTCAATGCATGCTCTGAACAACTCATCAGACAGGGACGGCAATATCTCCGCTCCCTTTGTCTGTTTTTCTCTCTGTTGTTATACAGGAGAATCCCCTCTGCTGTTTTGTTCAGTTGCACTATATGCAGGAGTTCCAGTGATTGCTTTTATGCTCATTGCAAGCTACTTTCAACTATCTTGCATAATACTATTCACTGCAGGTTATCTTCTTCTAGCCATATCCTTTCCTAGGATGTGGCAACACACCTGACTTCTGTCAGTTTTATCTTATGATTCTCCTGCACAATGCTCTCTGCAATCTTCAGAGAAGCTTTCTACTATGGGCCCTTGCTACAGAGCATTGAACTTTGTCTCTGGGTTTTTTTTCCCCATATAGTAGAAAAAGTTTATATAATCATTCCATGGCGTGAATGTCCAAGGAGTTCCCAACCTTGCAGGAATCTACCCCTTTCTTCCTTACAGCTTGGCATTATGCTTTTCTGCTCCACTTGGACAACGCATACGCTTTTAGTGTACATGATACCCCTCTGTCCCTTGGCTGGGTCATCTTGGTGTCTTAATCTATGCGTTTTTTTGTCCTTTGGACATGTCAGAGTCCTAAAGTACTCCTGACGTGCTCTTGCCAGACTGCTATTACTCTCTGTTTTTTCACGCAACCATACTGGTTATCCCACTGAGCTACATTCCTGCACCGCACAAATAGATTCTCTATATATCTTCAGGTGGTTTTTACCCCCTCATTATTAGATGAATCTTTTCCCATCACATTCCCCATGTGAATGTTTTTGTGGGGCTCAGTTGCAGGCATGTATCCTCAGACTTCTATTCATGTATGTATATGCCCTATACATACATATTTCTGTAGTCTGTGTGGGCATAAGTCATGCCCATCTACATATATATATATATATATATAGATAGATATAGATATAGATATATATATATATCACACATATCTAAACATATATGCTCATATATGTAGATATGTATGTCTCTCCATATATATATATATATATATATATATATATATATATATATATATATATATATATATATATATATATGCCATTGGGAAATGTCCATAGGACGTTAAGTATTACCTGCTATCTCCCTAACTGTCTGTGCTATAAAGTTTTTCCCTTCTTAAGGGGTCCAGACAGTCCACTTGCCTATTCTCATACGGCTCAGTAAGTGGGAAGGGTTGTACACAATATTATTGCTGTGATGTCAACAGCTTCTATTTTTGTTATAGATCTCCCTGTCTATGAAGTATCAAACTTCAATGTCTTCCTATCTCTTACCAGCTAGGACAGACAGTGTACATCTTCAGTATTTCTGAGTACACTTCTCTTCTCCTTGGGAATAGGGGCTTTTTTCCATACCCCCTCTTCCCTTTAGGACTGGGCTAATTCTCCAGATCGGTCAGTCGTCTTCTTTTAGTTCTCAATGTCAATAACTCTGTACCTAAAAGAGTTTTCAGCTTTTTCCCATAAAGCTTTCCATTGAAGACCTGCCATTCTTCTCCTACCCCAGTTGACACCTGGGTCACCTGCCCATTCCAGGTTTGGGACTTCATCCTCACTGCTGTGAAGTTCCCTTGAGGATTCCGCTACTGCATCTACAGTACACTCCATCACAGTTCTACTTCCTACAATCCAGTAGGTAAGCTCTTTATTGTACTAGTTTCATTAAACATCTTAATGATACTTGACATACATTCTAAAGACTCTTTTTCCCTGTAGTCTTTAGATTCGCTGTTCCTCTACAGTTTTTCTCTATTCAACTCCTACCCCCCATCCCTCAGGGGATGCCGGGGATCCAGGTTTGGGAAATGCCGTCCTGTTCCAGGGATTCGCATTTTATGGTTTCTCCCCTGGCACCCTCAGCTAGGGAGTCCCCATATGTGAAGACTCATTCCTGCTTGTTCCTGGAGATAGCACAGTTACTTACCTGTAACAGGTGATCTCTGGGAACAGCAGGAATTAGTCTTCACAACCCACCCACCTCCCCTAGGAGTTGTATCTATCTATTTCCTTTCCTCTTTCTCTCCTTCTGTCTCAGCTATGAAACTCAACTGAGGAGAGGCAGTGGGAAAGGCGGGAAGTCAGCGCGCAGGCGCGAGGGATGCTCCCAAAAGCTTTCTGATTGGATGCTGGGGAGCATTCCCGTGCGGGCTCCGTCGGTACCGACGTACCCATATGTGAAGACTAATTCCTGCTGTTCCCAGAGATCACCTGTTACAGGTAAGTAACTGTGCTTTACGGATAGAGTGGTGGATCCGTGGAATAGTCTCTCAGTGGAGGCGGTAGAGATGAGGACAGTATCTGAATTCAAAGAAGCATGGGACAAACAGAGGATCTCTAAAGGAAAAAAAGGGGACTGTTGTAGTGGTTGATATGGAAGAACAGACTAGATAGGCCATGTGATCTTTTTCTGTCGTCATGTTTCTGTTTCTATAATATTTTAATAATATATTCAAAGGTATACAACAAAAAAGAGATGTCTGTGCAACTTAGTAATTTCTGAGAAAAAAAAGAAAATATCACCTGGACAGGATTAATGGCACCTTTCATTTATTCGGTTTCACAACCCTTGGCAGGGATGACAGCCTCCAAACGTTTCTTGTAGACATCTATAGGTTTCGTACATCTGTCTTCTGGCAGTTTCTCCCACTCTTCAACTGTGATTCGTTCCAGCTCATGAATGTTTCCAGGATTCCTATTGCCAATGGAAGATTTCCGCTCTTTCCAAAGGCTCTCAATTGGATTGAGATCAGGATTCATTTGCTGGCCATTTTAAAATAGTCAATTTGTTCCTTTTTAACCCCTATTTTGTACTTTTGGATGTATGTTTTAGGTCATTGTCCTACTGGAGAACCCATGACCTTTGATCCAGGCCTAGCTTTCGGACACTAGGAAGCACATTTTGCCTCAAAATATCTTGGTAGTCCTTTCAATTCATGATTCCTTTAATATAGTCCAGGCCTCCAGTTCCTGAGGTAGCAAAACAGCCCCACAACATTTTGGAACTTCACCATATTTAACTGTAGGAAGGGTGTTTTTTCCTTATAAGCTTAATTTCTTTGCCTGTAAATGTATCACTGGTCTGCATTGCCAAAAAGCTCAAGTTTGGTTTCATCTGTTCAAAGAACATTTTCCCAGAAGGATTGTGGTTTCTCAAAGTGGGTTTGGGCAAAGATCAGGTGTGCCTTTTTATGTCTATCTTTGAGCAGTGGGATGTTCCTTGGCCTTCACCCTTCTTTGTTTAGTGAATGGCTTATGGTGCAGGATAAAAAAACCACCACTCCAGATTGCTCCAGATCAGCCCTAAGGTCTGTGAATGTTGTATGGGGTATTTTTCCAACAGTTTGCACTAACCTTCAAAGACTACTTGAATTAATTTTCCCCCTTCCTACCCCGTCCTGGGAGGTGCTTGACAGTTCCATGAGCAGAAAACTTATTGATAACATTGTGCACTGTAGAGACACGACTCCCAAGGTCTTTGGAGATGGCCTTGTAACCTTTAGAAGTTTAATGTTTGGTGGTGATGGCCTTTCTGATGGTCTTAGGCAGCTCTCTTGTCTTCACCATTGTGAAAATGGAGCAGGGAATGAATGTGGCCATTTTAAACATTAGAGCCATCATTCATTGGTTGATTCAAGTCCTGAGAATACTGACAGTTGATCACAGGTGCGTCTAATTATCTCCAGGAAAAAGCAGGAATGTAGTCATCACATATGGATATCGTCGGTACCGACGGAGCCTGCGCGGGAACGCTCCCCAGCGTCCAATTAGAAAGCTTTTGGGAGCATCCCACAGCACCTGCATGCTGCCTTCCCGCCTTTCCCAACTGCCTCTCTCCAGTTCTTCGTTTTCCGCGGAGCCAGCAGGTCGTGTTCCTGTCACCGCAGAAAATTTTCCTCCTTTTTGTGGTCGCGTCTGCCTTCCTCGACGCTTTACCGGTACCGCTGGTTTTTCTTTATTTCTTTATTTCTTTCTTTTCTTAAAAAAAAAGACAATTTTTTTTTCTTAGTACTTTTTTCCCATTTTTTCCAGGTGCATGCGCCATTTGGGCCTTAGGCCCAAGATTTTTTCCACAATGGAAAAACCCTTTTCGGGTTTTAAAAAGTGCACCAAGTGTGGCGGTACCATCTCCGTCACCGACACTCACGAGTGGTGTCTGAAATGTTTAGGTCCTGACCATTCCATCTCGGAATGTATGGCCTGTGCCATGATGTCCAAAAGAGGTCGACAGAACCGAGCTGCCAAGCTCAGTACCCTGTTTCCCTCTGATGCAGCTTCGGTGGCATCGACGTCTTCCAGGGCTTCGTCTTCCTCCCGTGGATCTCAGGTAACTAAACATAAGTCTAGCAGGTCCTCAAAGGGTAGATCTCCTTCTAAGCATCGAGATGGCTCTGGCGTTCCCCTTGAGGATTCTGCACCGACAAAATTGCCCCGGCGGGAGGCTTCGGCTTCCAAAGCATTATCGGGGCTCCAGGACGTTCTCGAGACTTTGACCTCGGCAGAACTACTGGTGCCATGCTCTGGGGTACTGGCGGTCTTCTCCGGTACCAACATCCAGGCATCGGCAGCGTCCATAGACCAGAGGGTCCTGGCTATTGAATGCAGTCTGGCGGCTCTCCTTGCGGCATCGACACCCTCGGAACCGCATCAGACAGTTCAACCGGTACCAGCACCGGTACAGACAGCATCGGCATCCGCATTGCCGGCACCCAGTCATGCGATGCCTTCCAGTACCGTTAAACCGGTACTGATTCCCCTCGGTACCGACTTCGATCGGTACGGGTATCGGGCTCTTGAAGAGCATCCCGACAGAAGGTACTTCGAGTCCTCAGATGCGGGAATACTTCTCCCGGAGGAGCCTTCCTTCCCTAAACGCAGGATGTCTCCTCCAGAGGACATTTCTTTTCAAGATTTCATTAGGGAGGAGGCTCGGGGTCTGTCCATTACTGTGGCCCTTGAAACAGAGCCCAGAGCAAAGGAGTTGGAAATTTTACAATATCCTAAAACTCCTAAGGAGGCAGCTATCTTGCCCATCCATGAGATCTTGCATGATCTCATGTTAAGAATGTGGGAGACACCTCTTACCTCCTCTCCTCATTCTCGTAGACTGGATACACTGTATCGAGTCCCTCCTTGTCCTGGTTTCCAGAAAACTCAGCTTCCTTACCACTCTATTGTAGTGGAATCAGCTATGAGAAGGATCAAGAGTGCAAAGAGGCATGTCTCTAATCCTCTAGGACGTGAGTGCAGAACTTTGGATGCTTTTGGACGTCGTGTCTTCCAAGCTTCTATGCTTTCTGCCAGGATCAGTTCCTATAGTCTCTACATGGGAATGTTCCTGAAGGAAGTCACAGGTGATTTAGAGGCTTTGAGTCCTCTTCTTCCTGAGGATAGAAGGCAGGATTTTCTCACATTGGTCAAACATGCCCAAGATGTTTCTAAATTTGTCAACCGTGCAGCTTTTGACTGTTTTGAGTGCATAAGCAGAACCGCTGCCATTGCCATAGGTGCACGTAGAATTGCTTGGCTCCAGGCATCTGATCTGGAGCTCTGGGTACAAGACAAACTGGGAAATATTCCTTGTACTGGTGAGAACCTGTTTGGTAAAGATTGGCAGGAAAAGGCCAATGAGTTGGATGCTGACAACTCCACCTTGGATAGATTATCAAAGTCCACAGCTGATCCTGCAAAAAAGAAATCTTTCAAGAAACCATTCTTTTCTAAAAAGAAAAGATATTATCCTGCTTATTGTCAGCAGGGACGTTCTGCAGGTCAGCTTGTCAGGAAAGGTCAGCAACCACCCAAACAAAGAAAAGCAAAGACTGCAAAGCCTCAGCCGTCTCAGCCTCCACAAGGTCTTTGACTTTCAACTAGAGAACTTAGCCTTCCTGGCTCTCATTGGACCAGAGCCTTCACCATCCCAGGAAGGTTGTGTCACTTTGCCCCCAGATGGGAGCAGATAACAGCAGAGCATTGGACACTCTCCATCATAAAAGAAGGGTACAAGCTTCATTTTTTGAACATGCCCCCTCCCACAATGATAAGGCAGTTCAATTCTCCGACCTCTCTCATCAACCTGTTAGGTCAGGAGGTCACTATGCTTCTTGCCCAAGGGGCAATAGAAGAAGTACCTATCCATCAGCAGGGTACAGGGTTTTACTCCCCTTATTTCCTTATCCCAAAGAAAACAGGGAGATACAGACCTATCTTGGACCTCAGAGAATTGAACAAATTCCTTGTCAAAGAGAAGTTCAAGATGATTTCTCTCGGAACTCTGCTGCCATACCTTCAGAGTCAGGATTGGCTTTGTTCTCTAGATCTCAAGGATGCATATACCCATGTTCTCATCTATCCAACTCACAGAAGGTTCCTTCGGTTCCTTTTTCAAGAAAAGCACTACCAACACAGGGTGCTTCCTTTTGGCCTGGCCTCAGCACCAAGGGTGTTCACGAAATGCATGGCTGTGGTAGCAGCATTTCTCCGCACTCTAGGGATATTTGTCTTCCCCTATTTAGACGACTGGCTCATTGGAGCCCCAACAGAGTCAGAGGCCAGGACCTCTCTATCCTGCACAATGCGTATCCTTCAGTATTTGGGTCTGGTAATAAACATCCCAAAATCAAGTCTAACTCCCACTCAGTCTTTAGAGTTCATAGGAGCTTTGCTGGATACCAGAAAGGCAAGGGCCTATCTCCCCCAGGCCCGTTGCCTTCGCATGATGCAGTTAGCTTCTCAAGCAGTGCTAAAACCTCATCTCACTGCCCGAGAAATGCTACAACTACTAGGCCACATGGCATCTACTGTGCATGTGGTTCCCTATGCTCGCCTCCATATAAGGGCACCTCAGTGGACTTTATCCACTCAGTGGACTCAGGCATCAGGATGCCTGTCAGACAAAATAGCAAACACAAGTCGCCTTATTTTCTCCCTCCAGTGGTGGACGTCCACTCAAAACCTGTTGCTGGGGTCCCCTTTTCAACAACCCTTACCCCAGGCAATTCTCATAACAGATGCTTCTCCGATGGGTTGGGGAGCTCATCTGCAAGACCTCTCCACCCAAGGCACCTGGTCTCCACAGGAGACTCATCTACATATCAATCTCTTGGAACTCAGAGCAATCTTCCTTGCTCTTCGAGTGTTCCACACCCTGCTCAACTACAAGACAGTCCTCATTCATACGGACAGTCAAGTAGCCATGTTCTACATGAACAAGCAGGGGGGAACAGGCTCTCTGTCGCTTTGCAACGAAGCTTTGCGACTATGGGCCCTCGCCAGAGAGCATTAGATTCATCTTCTGGCAGTGTATCTTCCAGGCATACAAAACTCTTGGGCAGACAGACTCAGTCGAGTTCTGCTTCCACACGAGTGGTCTCTACATGCAGACCAGGTAGCCAAGATTTTTCAAATATGGGGAACCCCGGACATAGACCTCTTTGCAAGTCCGTGGAATGCCAAATTTCCCCGGTTCTGTTCCAGAATTCCGGCTCAGGGAGCTCAGGCCAGGGATGCTTTCTTCCTTTACTGGGGTCAAGACTTCCTGTATGCCTTTCCACCCATTCCCCTAATAACCAAAACCCTGTTCAAGCTTCAGAGAGACAGAGGCCGTATGATTCTCATAGCTCCACATTGGCCACGGCAAGTGTGGTACCCTCTGCTTCTACATTTATTTATTATTTTATTTATTTTCATTTCTTATATCCCGCGCTCTTTTAATCAGTGCGGTGTACATATGAACAAAAAACAAACACAATGTACAAGACAACATTGATTTTTACAATGAACAGGGTAAACTAACATGGAGATGACTGAGGGAACTATATACATGGTATGATAATTAATTACATGGTTGTAGTAAATACAGATTCATCTCTCTCAAGCTCCCTCCCTGGAGTTAGGATCTGCTCCAGATCTCCTGTCTCAGGAGGATGGAATGTTATGGCATCCCAATCCCCACTCTCTGCATCTCAGGGCTTGGTTGCTGAAGGCCTAGATCTCCATGATCTCAACCTCCCTCAGCAAATAAAGGATATTCTTTATGCTTCCAGGAAGCCTTCCACAAGACGCTCTTATGCTTTCACATGGAAGAGGTTTACCATATGGTGTTCGCAGAAGGGTCTTACCCCTCTTTTGATACCTCTGGAATCATTACTGGAGTATCTCCTTCATTTATCCAGTGCAGGACTTAAAACTAACTCAGTAAGAGTCCATTTGAGTGCTATTGCAGCTTCTTTCAAGCCTCTAAATGGACAGCCTATTTCCTCCCATCCTCTTATAGCAAGATTTATGAGAGGCCTTCTTCTAACTAAGCCAATCTCCAATTTAATTTTCAAGCAGAATGCAACCCTCTTTATGTACATAGTGTATAAAGTTCACCTGTTACCCAAGTTGGAATTCCCTGTTATATGTAAGTTCAATGTCTGATTGTTCCACATTGTACAAACCTGTTCATTGTAAACTGCGCTGATGCCGAATAGTGCAGTATAGAAAAACCAAAAATAAATAAATAAATAAAATAAATAAATAAGCCTCCCATTAGGCCACCACTGGTGGCATGGGACTTAAACCTGGTTCTTGGTCAGCTCATGAAGCCACCTTTCGAACCCTTAGCTACTACCTCATTGAAATTCCTTTCTTGGAAGGTTATCTTTCTCATTGCAATCACATCAGCACGTCGCATTAGTGAGTTGCAAGCATTAGTAGCTGATCCACCTTATACAAGGTTCCATCATGACAAGGTAGTCCACACTTTATGCCAAAGGTGGTCTCACCTTTTCATCTAAACCAAGCAGTCTACCTACCTATGTTCTTCCCAAGGCCTCATGCATCAAATGCAGAAAGGAACCTTCATACTCTGGACTGTAAAAGAGCTTTAGCCTTTTTACTTACAAAGAACACAGCAACATAGAAAGTCCTCTCAACTCTTTGTTGCTTTTGATCCTTCTCATTTGGGACTTCCAGTCTCCAAGAGAACACTATCTAACTGGATTGCTCAGTGTATATCCTTTGCTTATCAGAGTAAGAATCTTCCTCTGGAGGGCCATGTCACAGCTCACAATGTGAGAGCCATGGCAGCTTCAATGGCTCATCTGCACTCTGTGTCTATCGATGACATCTGTTGGGCAGCCACCTGGGCCTCAGTTCATACCTTCACAGCCCATTACTGCATGGACAAGGACTCCCGCCAGGATGCCTTGTTTGGTCAGGCTGTTCTCCAACACTTGTTCCATACCTAATCAACTCCTACCCACCATCCCTGGTAGGATGCCAGAGATCCATGGGGGGAAGTGGAGCCCTTCTCAGGAACGCACAACTTCTGTTGTCTTTCCCTGGCATCTAAAGCTAGCGAGTCCCCATATGTGATGACTACATTCCTGTTTGTTCCTGGAGATAGCATAGTTACTCACCTGTAACAGGTGATCTCCGGGAACAGCAGGAATTTAGTCCTCACAACCCACCCACCTCCCCTAGGAGTTGTATCTCTTTATCTATCTCTTTCCCTTTCCCTCTCTCTCTCTTTGTCTCAGCTTTAAAACTCAACTGGAGAGAGGCAGTTGGGAAAGGCGGGAAGGCAGCACGCAGGCGTTGTGGGATGCTCCCAAAAGCTTTCTAATTGGATGCTGGGGAGCGTTCCCGCACAGGCTCCATCGGTACCGACAATACCCATATGTGAGGACTAAATTTCTGCTGTTCCCAGAGATCACCTGTTACAGGTGAGTAACTATGCTTTACTGCGGTGGGAATTTGGTTCTTCTGTTCAAACTGATTTGAATTGTTTATAAGGGTGCCAATAATCATGTCCTGGTAATTTTGCAGTTTTTGTACTATTTCCTACTATTTCCTTTAATTGATCTTGTTTTGTTTGATTCTTTTGTGTCACATATATATAATCCAAAGACATTTCACTGGCCAAATTTTTAAGGCGATATTGGACATTAAGGAGTTGAACTGCAAGGGTGCCGGTAATATTGATCACAACTGTATATTATATCGTATTTGATTTTGCTTAAATTATTTCAGATTTATTCAGCAATTTAGACTGCAAAGATGCATATAAGGAAAATACTTATTAAATATGACAGTGTAACATGCTTTTAGTATTGGTGCATTTTGCTATATTTTATTTATTTAGCCAATTTATATCTCACGTTATAAAGTCAAAGCAGGTAACGAGATTTACAAAATTCACATTGAACATCAGACAATAACAATATTAAGACCACTCGTAAAAAAGAAACCTCAAATAACTAGATTCAAGGGCCAAGATACTTTCAAGGTTACTGCTTTACATGTCTTCCACATGGTATTCTCTTAATAACTAGGTCTTCAGTTCTTTGCAAAAGTTAGAAAGGTCTTTAATGGTCTTAGCCTGTCTGAGAGGGCATTCCAAACCCAGGAGCATAGAGCAAAAATGCCCGTGCATACAGGATCTCCTAATTCTGTTAGCTGGAATCCTCTGCAACCTTATGCGAAAGACACTCTGTAGATAAATTGTGTGCCATTTTAAATGTGGTCCATAAGACCATACGTATACTTAACTCAGCTAGTAAGAGAAAGCCAATGCAATTGTCTCCATAGTGGTGCAATGTGAGTTGCACCAATTGTAATGCATGGCTAGCATATTTCAGTAATCCCTGGTAAACGAGATTACAGTAATTAACATGTAGGTAACAGGACCTGGACAACTGTCGTCTAGCAGCATATGAAGATGTTGTACCACCCTCATCTTATAATATAGCTTCTTATTGATACTATCAATGTGAGAATGAAAGGTAAGTCGCTGATCTAATATATTTAGGCGATGAACTTCAGATTTGATCTCCAAATGAAGATCATGAAGTGGAGAATTCTCTGGTTATGAAAACCACCTCCATTTTTATTTTTTTTGCAACTCACTGCTAATCCATTTGCAGTGAGCCCGCTATGTAATTGCATTAAAACATGTTATCAAAGTGCATAGCATGTCTTCAGCATAGCAGTGGTAAGAGATCTTGTGAGAAGCTATCAAAACACATAATGGCTGCAGATAGATGTTAAACAATAAAGATGAAAATGCCGAACCCTGGGGAACTCCTCATCGGTGAGTTTAGCAATCTGATTTTTCAGACCCTATCCACACATGCTGTTGTCAACCTGACAGATAAAAATGAAGCCACAGTAATACAACGCTCTGCAGCTCTAATGCTTGTAAACGAGATAATAGTAAGTTGTGGCAAAATGAATCGACCGCTGCTGAAACGTCAAGAAATATTAAAATAAAACCAGCATGTGGTTTCTCTAACCCTTACGTAAGTCTATCCAGCATCATCACCATGAGTCTCAGTTTGTGCTGCTGAGGGTCAAGTGAGGGCATATAAGTCAATATAGCTTTGTAGTTGTTGCAGTACAACTTTTTCAATAACTTTTTTGATAAAAACAGAAAGATGGAGCTGGGTCTGGAGGAAGCAGGCACCCTTACATCCAATCCTGAATTCTTTAGCACCAGATGTACATTAGCACTCTCAAGCTAATAGGTATAAAACCTTGAGTCAGACATAACTGTATAATTCTTTGCAAAGCCACCATCGGAGCAGGATAGCTTAATTATTTTGTGTTGCTCTGTTTTACTGCTGAAAAATATTATAAAATGCAGTCTTTTCTGAAATAAAAAATATCCCTTACAAAAAACAAGGTTTGTTCAGCGAGCCACAAGTTGTTTGCTGTTTGCTGCTTTCCTTGTACATGGTGGATGGGTATTTTCTAGGCCTAGGAATCTTCTCAATACTTGAAGCAGGACCGTGGAACTTTTGGTCCGAAACGTGGCATGTCGAGTGCGGAGATCCTCTCCTGACTTTTGGTCCCTTAGTGCTTCTATTGAGATAAGTACAAGAGCACATGCAATAATAAAAATGATTAAAAGGAGATGCCTATTGTGAGAGGGCATTGTTCGTTCCTTTTTTAGGCTTCTCTGACATGATTTCAACATACCTATTTTGAGTTTTGGGAGGTTCTTTTGAATTGTTTGGTTTCCTTGTGCATGTGACATTGCAAGCCCAAAACGTCTTGGAGGTTTGTGACATTCGTGCTTGATCTATAACCTTTCTGATGTGTCAGTGTAGCTGCATTTTCATTTGATGAAAGACTACCTGCTGTCTTTTAATTAATATCTGTTGGCATAATGTGATTTGGTCTTTTTCTGCTATCTCTGTCATAGTTGTAATACAGAGTATTAGTAGTGCAGAACACTAGATTATTTTCCTGCTTTAATACATTTAATTGTATAAATTTAAATACCTTTAACTGTATAAATTTAATAACGAGCTCTGTTTGAGCTTCTGAGAAAGGAAATGTTCCTCTTCTTTTGATGAATCTAAGTGAGAGAGCCAAACTGATTTATCACATGGTCTCAAAAATCCATGTGGATCATCCTCTTTGGATAATTTATGAGACAGCAATGACAGGTATCTATCTCACTGTGTACAGACCCCTAGCCCTTCATGTATCTCTTCAGATTTATTATGTCCAGTGTGAGGTACTTCAAGGCTCACCGTTTCATTTTTTGTTTTTAATTAAAAATGAAATATGCAATTAAGAAATATTAAAAGAAGGTAGCGTTCATTTTTGGCTCAAAGAATGACTGAAGTTGAGGACCTCTCCACTACCCCATTCCAAATCAACTGTCCTGGAGAGGTAAACTCGTCTTCATTTCTGAAGCTATGGCCAGAGGGGTTGTGGAAGAACTGAAGGGCATGTCAGATGGTTCCTTACATGAAAATACCAAATAGAAAGCTCTTCATTTTAACTTATCCAGTTGTATGCTTGCTTGGCCTGTTGACTGTAAGGTAACCAAATAAAAGATATGTATGGACTATGACCTGTTTTGAGCAAAAACCTTGTCATAATGTATATTCTTATACAACACAGCAATATTGAAACTGATCTCCAATAAAGACCACAAGCTCCATCCATTCCACCCATTTTTCCTTCCTGTTATAATCTGCACACCACCACAACTCTGGATTTACCTTCCCTTCTATAAACCTAGGAATCCTTTGCGTTTTTCCAATGCTGTCTTCAGTTCTAGATTTATGTTCACTGTTTCCGTTGGGAGACTCTTTCATGCCCTTCTGTGAGAGTTGTAAATGCATATAACATTTCCTTATGTTACACCTGACGTTAATCCTTTTTGGCGCTATACCATCACCTTTCTGTAGCTTCCTTTACAATGAAAATTACGTGAGTCGTCTCCATTATTTATAGTGCTTGAGATCATTTTAAGGGCTCCATCATATGCTCTCTGTCTTGTCTCCTCAGGATTGTATAAACTTAGATCTTTAAGGAATCTATCTACTGAAGCATTCTCCTGTTTTGTGTTTAAAAAAACACTTAGTACTTAGGGCCATTTGTCTTACCTCATAGGGTAGTTGCTGCAGGCTCTGCACCATTTTAGTAATCCTCCTCTAATTTTCCTTTACGCCATATTCCTGTTGCGATATGGCATCCAGAATTGCCCAGTATTCTAGATGTCTTACCAGTGATTTGAACAGTGATATAATTTGTCTCCCTTTTTTGTCTAATTATATCTCTCCCTGTGTATCCTAGCATTCCCCTGGATTTCAACACTCCTTTATCACGCTGCTTTCCAGCCTTGAGATCACTAGATATCATCATTCTGAAATCTGTCTTCTCTTTGGTGCACATCCATTTTTTTTGTTATATTTAGTTCATGCCTTTCCAATAGCAGTTGAAGGCAAATTACATTCAGGTACTGGGGGGCATACAATCTGTAGACAAGGCCAGGGAGAGTTTATTTATTTATTTATTTAACATTTCTTATATACCGCGCTATTTGTCATCAGCGCGGTTTACATCAAAACAATAGAACACTTGACCAGATACATTGGCCGTCGTTTACATAAAACGGGGAGTTAACACGGAGGAGAACTTGGGGAACTATTTACATTCAAGTTTATAGTGACTTAAGCACATAACATATGCCATACAAGGTCAAATCAAAGGTCCATCAAGCTCAGCACAACAGTGGTCAATCCAAGTCACCTGTAAGGTTCACAAAAGGTAGACAGATTCCATGCTGCTTATCTCAGGGGTAAGAAATTGATTTCGCCAGTCCACTTTAATATTGGTTTGTGGAATTTCCCCCCCAAAACTTGTCCAAAACTCTTTTAAACCCAGCTACTTTAACAGCTTTTGCAACATCCTCTGGCAATGAATTCCAGAGTTTGATTACGTATTGAGTGAAAAAGTATTTTCTCTAATTAGTCTTAAATATGTGACATTTTAGCTTCATTGTGTGTCCCCCTTTGTCTTTCTACTTGTTGAAGGAGTTCACAAACCAATCTACATGCACCTGTTCCACTCCACTCATCATTTTATAGATCTCTATCTTGGATATCTCTCGGCCATCTTTTCCAAGCTTGAAGAGCTGTAATCTTTTAAACTTTTCCTCATAGGGGTATCTCTATTTATTTATTTATTTTTATTTATTACATTTTCTTTTATACCGCGCTATTTAAGATCAGTGCGGTTTACAATAAACATTGAAACTACACATCTCAGTTTAGTGATTTGTGCTTACAATAAACATTTAAAATAACTCGGGTATACAATGAACAAGTTTCTTAACAGGGAGAACAGGGAGAACAATAACTATATACAGGCAAGTTAATGTAACTATATACATGGTTACGTGCACAGCACGAGCTTCTCAGAGTAAGTTAAGTATGGAGGCGGTTAAGGTGTGGTTGCAGGTATTCAGACTAGTTCTCTACCTTGTCTTATTCTTCTATATTAGAGATCTCCAACTCTCGTCCTGGAGGGCAGCAAACCTGTCCAGTTTTCAGGATGTCCCTAATGAATATGCATGAGATAAATTTGAATACAATGCAAATATCTCATGCATATTCATTAGTGACATCCTGAAAACCTGACTGGTTTGGGGACCCTCAAGGACCAGAGTTTGGAGAGTCCTGCTCTTTATCCTTTTTTTTAGATAGGATAACAAGAACTGCACGGAATATTCAAGGTGTGGTCGCACCATGGAGCATTGCAGAGGCATTATAATATCCTTGGTTTTATTCTCCATTCCTTTCCTTAAGATTGCTAACATCCTGCCACTTGCCCCAGGGCCAGAAGGAGCATCAGTGGGATTTGAACCCCAGTTTCCAGCCCATTGCTCTAACCACTAAGCTGCTCCTCCATCCACCATCATTTACTGCTGAATTGGATTTCTCTGACTAGATGCATGACTCTGCATCTTTTTCTGCTGCATCTTTGTGCCCTACACTTGACTAGTCTTCAGGCTTCTTATATCGCCTTATGTTGCCAGCCTGATATAGATTTTAATGCCATCTGCAAAAAGGCAACTGTTTTCTGTTAGCCGCTCTGCAGTATCACTTATGAAAACATTGACTAGAACTGGGTCTAGGACAGATCCTGAGACAGGTCCATTGCAAGCAAAAAGACTTGCCCTGTGCAACTCGCGAAGCTGACACCCTCCCTCCCACCCAGCCGTGTACAGGAACATGCTCTTATTGGGCTTCCTGGAAGCCCCAGGGATGATGCCAGTGCCCCTTCTGTACATGTGGCCTGTGCAGTTACACCGCTCACACAGTTTTTGCTACGGCCCTGCCATGAGGCACTCCACTTGCAATCCACCTTAGAGCAAATACCATTTACCTGCACTTACCATGAACTATCACTTGATCAGTCTCTGACTCAGTTCACCACCCTTGGACATATCTCTGGGTTGATGAGTTTATTTATAAATCCACCTGTATCCGAGGTCTTTCTGAAATCTATGTATACTACATCTAGCATTTGTCCCTCTTCAAGTTCTTAGCTCAGCTCGGCAAAAGGATTTGATTTGTTTGACATGATTTCCTTGCACAGCTGGCGTGAGGGATTCTGTTAACATATGTTGGCTCTGTGTAGCAGGCTGGCATGTTCTCCTTCTCCTATTCCTACTTATTCCCACATCGAGTGTACCAATAACAGCTTCAGCTAAAAAGATAAGCCTTGAAATGTGTTTTTTTTAAATATATTGAGTATATTTTTTCAATAAAATAAAATTAAAACGTTATAGTGAAGGGGTTTTTATGACCTATGAGGATGAAAGCCCTAGACCTAACTGAGGGATCTTACCTTTCATTTAAAGGACGTTACTGAGGTCTTTTCCCTTTCTTTTTTTTTTTTTTAAGTGTTTTTGTTTAAAGTTATATTTGAAGCCAAATGTGGTGTCGTCATTGCAGTGAAAAGATAATTAGAACAACAAAACGTTTGAAATATTCACAGATGATTTGTTTGGTAGCACAGTGACACTGCCAACTGAAAATGTCTCCTCATTTGTGCAGTTCATTACCACAAAATTGGCCCCAAGGATGGGCATGCAAAAACAAAAGTTGTCTCAGTGTGCCGCAACCCCTTGAGCCAGCCCATTACAAGGAGCTCTCTTCCCTCGTAGAGACCAATGCAATCAAACTGTTCTTCTCTCTTTTCTTAGTGAACTTCACCAGGCATACAATAGGGGTAACATCTCGGTGTTGGTTTCTCTCGATTTGTCTGCAGCTTTCGATCTTGTTGATCATGTTACACTTCTTTCCGAGTTGCATGATTTTGTTCTCCAGGGCATGTTCACCAGTGGTTTTGTTCCTTTCTCTCATAGCACTCCTTTTCAGTCTCTACTTCCGGATCTTCCTCCTCTTCCTTGCCACTAGGGTTTTGTACTTGCTGCTCTTCTATTTAATATATATCTGACCCCTTTGGCCCTTCTGATACAGCCACATGGAATCTCTGCACACTACTATGCAGACAACATCATACTACTCCATCATACAGTCCAGTTACTCCTGACCCCTCTTCACTCAACTCCTGTCTATCTAGTATTTCAGCATGGTTATCTACCAATTTTCTTCATTTAAATCCCACTAATTCTGCAGCACTCTGGTTTAGTTTTGGTAGCCCTGTCCTCACTCTAGCTCCTTCCATCTCTGTTTCACCCATTCCATTGGTCAACTGCACACTCCACTCTGGAATAATGAGTGAGGTTATCAAATTTGCAGATGACACAAAACTATTTAAAGTTGTTAAAACCCAAGAGGATTGTGGAAAACTGCAAGAGAATCTTGATAAATTGGAAGACTGGGCATCAAAATGGCAGATGAAATTTAATGTGGACAAGTACAAGGTTATGCACCTAGGGAAGAACAACCCAAACCATGGTTACACGATGCAAGGTTCCACATTAGGAACCACCACCCAGGAAAAAGATTTAGGTGTCATTGTGGATACCATGTTAAAACTCTCGGCCCAGTGTGCAGCGGCGGCCAAGAGAGCAAATAGAATGCTAGGTATGATAAGGAAAGGAATGGCAAATAAAACAAAACATATTATAATGCCTCTGTATCGTTCCATGGTGAGACCGCACCTTGAATATTGTGTGCAATTCTGGTCGCCGTATCTTAAAAAGGATATAGCGATTTTAGAAAAGGTTCAGAGAAGAGCCACCAAAATGGAAAAGGGGATGGAAGGATACTCCTATGAAGAAAGGCTTAAAAGGTTAGGGCTCTTTAACCTGGAAAAGAGACGGCTGAGGGGAGATATGATAGAAGTCTATAAATTAATGAACGGAGTGGAACGGGTAAACGTAGATCGATTGTTTACCTTATCAGAATATAGAAAGACTAGGGGACATGCAATGAAGCTACAGGGTAAACTATTTAAGACTAATAAAAGAAAATATGTTTTCACTCAACGTGTAATCAAACTCTGGAATTTGTTACCGGAGGATGTAGTAAAGGCTGTTAGTGTAGCTGGGTTTAAAAAAGGTTTGGACAAGTTCCTGGAGGAAAGGTCCATAAACCATTATTAAGAAGGGACCCAGGATATCAATGCTTGAACCAATACAAGCATTGTGGAACCTGTGTCCCTTGGGGAAACTGCTAGGTACATATGACCTAGATTGGCCACTGTTGGAAACAGAATACTGGGCTTGAGGGACCTTGGTCTGACCCAGTATGGCATATCTTATGTTCTTATGTTATGTTCTCTTTGGTACCTTGGCGTCATTCTTGACTCCACCCTGTCCTTTCAGGCTCATCTCTCCTCCTTAGTTCATTGGTGCTTTTTCTCTCCTTGTCAGATCTGTACCGTTCATGCTTTCCTCTCTGCTTCCTTCCTGACTACCCTGCTCCTCACACTTGTTATAGCCAAGATTGACTATTGCAACACCATGTACTTGGTCTTCCTCAATATCAGTTGCAACGAATCCAACTCATCTAAAATACAGCAGCCCGTATCCTTCTCGTCATGAACATGTTAGTCCGCTCCTCATTCACTACCATTGGCTTCTGGTCAAGTTCCGTCTTCAGCACAAATTACTCGACCTGGTCAACTGCACACTCCACTCTGACTCTCCTCACTATCTTGTTGACTCCCGGCTTCTCCACTCCTCACACTGGACTCTCCGTACTATACACGCTAACCGATTGCACCTTCCCAAGCTTGACTATCATCCACCTGCTCCTATGCATTCTTTTTCATAGCTCTGGCCTCCTGGAATTCCCTCCCTCCTGCCCTCAGACTGGAACCTTCCTGTAACAAATTTAAAGTCGTTCTCAAGACACATTTATTTGCTACTGCATTTGACTTACTTATTCCCAGACCCTCTACTATCATCTTCTACCCATTGTCCCAGTATGAGTGTTTTTAACTGTCCTAGGATTTTATGGAGTTCTTTTTCATTCTTTTATTTTTGGGGGTTTTTTATTTTTGTACCCCACCCTGCAGCACATGTGAAGGATGGGTAAGCAAATAAACATACATTCCACCAAGATAAAAAAAAACGAGATTCCACTTCAACTATTTCCTGATCAACAGAAACCAGTGAGATTTGATCCCATTCTAGACCTATTAGATTGTAAGCTTCGATGAGTAGAGACTTTCTCCTACATCTATATATACAGTGCTGCATATGCCTTGTAGCGCTATACAACTTATAAGCAGTAGTATTTAAGGACCGTGAACCAAGCATCTAGCTTAAGAAAAGTTCAGGATGGCTTTACATGATATCTGTATTCCTTACCTAGACTTAAAGGATGCTTACACATTCCATTCACAAGATGTGTCTTAAATTTGTAATAGGGAAACACCACTACCAGTACCATGTTCTGCTCTTTGGCCTCACATCAGCTCCTTAAGTCTTTACGCAATGCCTTGCCATAGTAGTTGCATATATATATGCATACTGGGAGTACACGTTTCCCTATTTGGACAATTGTTCAAGAGCATATCTCAGAAAGGAGCTCAAAGGTGAAGGAGTTCACCATAAATTATTCCAACTCAATTGACTGATTATTATTATTTTTGGAAGGCAGCCTGAAAATGAACAGAAATAGGCTTGGGATGGTGGAGATGTATTCCAGCTCTGCTGGCCATGACTCTGTCAAACGCCTTTCTTCCACAGCAAAGGATCACTACTCTAGTGTCCATAGTGGAAGAAATTCAAGAGTCATCAGTCATCAGCATGTGGAGTATATTGAGAATGCTAGGCGAAATGACCTCAATAGTACATTTAAAACCCTTGGCAGGTCTCAAAATGAGGCATGCTCAATGGACTTAACCCATTCACAAGCTTCTGGACATCATGTCTGCCTCCATACCTCTCCGGAACTCTGAGCTGGTGGGTCCAATTTGTCAAAGCGGATCCCCTTCTTAATTCTGCCATTTCAAACAATGCACACGACAGATGCATCCAAACTAGGATGGGGAGCCATGTAGATGTGCTTCATACTCTGAGATTATGGTCTTCCCAGGAAAAGATCCCTTCCTTGGTTAAGGATCCTGCCCTTTGTCTTTTTTCAGCTATTGCAGTTATAGACAGCTTCAGTCTTTCCTCAGGCGTTGAACTGTCAATTTGGTAGCAGGTCGTAATTCGCCCGATACCTAAACATTCCCACTCAAATATGGATTCCTGTGATTTATCCCAATACAGGCCAATCTCCAATTTTCCTTTCCCTGCTAAAAATCACAAAGTTGTTTTTCACTGTTTAAGCTTCTGTGTTGATAATGTGAACTAATGTACCTGACTTAGAAGGTATTAGTTTTGATGGCAGTAATTTTACCATGAAGAGTAAATGAGCTCCAAGCTCTAGTAACTGATCCTTCTTATATGAAGTATTACAACAGGGTGGTAACTAACGCAGCATACCACACAACTCAACACCCCGCACTATCAATCATAGGCCACCATTTTATAATTTTAAATGCATTTAAAACAATTTGAACTTAACTGAGAATGAAAATGCCCAACAGGAACCAACACAGAGCTCTAAGGCTCACATGCCAAAAAAACAGGAAACATTCAATCTGCAGTCCAGTCGACTCGAGTTTCGCAAATATATTTAAGGCTGCTTCAGGACACCAAGCAGAAGAACCAAACGGCCCCTGGGAACAGTGTGGGGTGTTGAGTTGTGTGGTATGCTGCATTATTTATGCAAGTGTAAACCCACTTTCCCCAATGACTGAGGCCAGCCCATAACAAGCTCGGCTTTATGCCTGTTTGCCCCTGCTATTTGTTTTTCGTCCCCTAAGTATGAGGATGGTTTTTTGCACACTTGGGTTCCTTTTTGCTCGTTGGGAAAGGTTAAAGGGCATTTCCCGGCACTTGCGCGCTTCACAGTAACAGCTGCCAGCGTGAGGGAAAGCGCTCATCATGCTGGCGGCTGTGCAGAGGGAGCCGAGGCCTCGCATAGACTTTGCCGTCTCCCTCTGAAGCTGTCCATTTGTGCGAGAATGAAGTTTTGCACGGGGCCCAGTGCGAACATTCTCGCACAATGGACAGGCCGGCCCTGGGCATGAGGACTTTTATCCTATTGTCCACAGAGAACACCTGCCATCTGTGAATAGCTTGTTTTTTTCTCTTTAGCACACGGCATCTCTACTATCTTACTGTCTCTCCCATTAGGTAGGTTCAAATGGTACATTAATGGCCCCAGTGAATAAATGAGAGATTTTTATACTATAGGAATTAGCTCTGATTTGAGCATTGCTATAGAGGCTGAGTACAAATATTTATCATGGATTACAGAATATCCAAGTTATCCTTCTTCCTCATAACTCATTAAAAAACATTTAAACACATCGTATGACTGTAGATTAAAACCACAAGGCTCATCTTGTCTGTTTAATTTTGGTGCAATACAAGTACCTTTGGATCCTCACAGTTCAGGAGCTACTTTGTCCCACGCCGCCTTGAATTCTTACTGTTTTTGTCTGCACCACTTCCATTGGGAGGCTGCTGTTTGTATCTACCACCCTTTCTGCGAAGAAATGTTTTCTTACGTTACTTCTGAAGCTACTTTTCCTAGAATTTCCTTTTCACAGAAAAAAGTTTTTCTTCTGCATAATTTATACCTTTGAGGTATTTGAGAGTATGGCAATACTTGGATTCAACCCCATTTTTTGTGGTTGTATTTGAATATCTGTCATCCTGCCCGCCACACCTCCCCTCAGTCTATATCAGGGGTTGCCAACCCAGCCCTCAGGGCACACCCAGCCAGTCAGGTTTCAGGATACCCATCTTGAATATGCATGATTTAAATTTGCATGCACAGACTCCATTGTACGCATTTCTCTCTTTCATATTCATTATAGATACTCGAAAACCAGATTGGTTGGGCGTGTCCTGAAGACTGGGTTGAGAAACACTGGTCTTTACTTATTTAAGTTTCATTTTAGAAGACTTATGGCCTTGATTCTACACCATTTTAGTAGCCTTCCTCTGCACTGTGTACACCTTGTAACTCTGTATAGATGATTAATAGTAGTAGTAGCATGTCATCGATATCTTTTAGCAGAGGTGGCCTTTGAAAGTAGACAGAATGATCCATGTTGTTGTTAAGTGCTGTCGAGTCGGAGTCGACTCATGGCGACCCTCTGGATAGCTATCCTAAATTGTGTTCGGTTTTCAGTCAGGCAGCTTATTGTTGACAGACTGGTAAGACATCTTTACAGCTTCTGACTCTCATTTCATGCGCAGCTACATCAGCAGTCAGACGTCCCGAGGGCTTTGATCCAACCACATCATAAATGCTGGCTTTACTCTGAAAAGTCTTCAGCTCTTCCCCAGTAGCTAGTTGAGTGCCTTCCAACCTGGGGGTCTCATCTTCCAGCACTACAGCACAATTTGTTTTGTTGTAACTATCCATTGGGTTTTCATGGCAAGATACAGAAGTAGATTGCCGGGCCTTTCTTCCGCGCAGTTTAAGTTTGGTGGTGTTGCCGTTGTCACAGAAATGTGATCCTCCGCCGTCAACACTATCCCATTCTGCTGCTGCCCAGATGGGTGATTTGTCTTGGTCTGGCATCTCAGCTGAGACCTGTCCATCTTGGGAGACCCTGCCAGTAGTTAAACTACCGATAGTTTAGCTCTCAGCATCACTGATGCACACAAGCCCTCACAGCACGACAAGCTGCAAACCAAGTGAGGGAGAATGATCCATAGGGGCTCAGATAGCTTGTTCTGCTCATTGTAGTTATTTTACAGCCACAATGGATTTAACTGCCACCTAGTGTCATGGATAAATTTATATATTTCCGTTTATTTTATTTGATTAAAATGTTTAAAGTGATTAAGTCAGTGTGGTTGCCTTGTGACAAAATACTGCAAAATTAATTTTAAATTTTATATATTTGCTCAATATTGAAGATTTTAAGAAACTTACAATAAAATGGACTTAAAGGTTACAATGCAGTTTTAAATTGTTATAGATTGAGGATTCAGTTAATTATTGCTAGTTTATATTTATTGACCCTTTGTTGGTGGATCACATTTTTGAGTATCAGCTTATTTTATTTCAGCTAGTTAGAAGTTAAGCAATTTGCTATGTTGTCTTCTGTTTGGTGCACTCTGCTGCTAGCTAATACCCAGTCGGATATGTAGTTGAAATCTTTCTGTGGTACTGTGCATGTCTGTGATAACCATTTAAGTTTCTCTCAAATTTTGTGCCCATGGAAGAAAAGCTGAGTGAAATAGCCTTAAGAACATAAGATTTGCCATATTGGGTCAGACCAATGGTCCATCAGGCCCAGTATCCTGTTTTCAAAAGTGGCCGCCAGTCCAGGTCACAAGTACATTTTCCATAGTTTCCAAAGGTGAGAAAAATGGAGTCACACTGTGCAAGTGGTAGAATTTGTGCAAGGTTTCTGCATTCCTGTGCAACCCTTGGAGGCCTCCATCCTTCTTTACTACTGTATTATGGAGCCTCCCCTCAGACCCGTGTCTCCCCTTGCGCGAGATTGGTTCCCTTCAGTCCTAGCCCAGTTCTCCTGCCTTTCCTGAACCCTTCGCTTCTGCACTTAGTTCTGTTAATTTTGCAACTGTTAAAGCTCTTTATTCTTTACCTTAATACCTAATGTAGCTTCAGGGCTATAAGATGAAATTTTTATAAAGTGTAAGATGATGTGAAATACATACCAGAAATAAGGGGAATAATGCACACACATCTGGGGGGGAAAAAACCTCCTCTGCAGGACTGTACAGATTTAGGAGTGTTTCCTACCCCATCTCCTCTGTTATAAGGGTAACCGTATTTCTTCGAAACTAAAAGCACTAAGGGGTGAATCGCTCATATCTTCTACGTGGTTTCCTGCTCTACATTGCATCAGTAGAAAGTCAGACATTCTGTGGAAGATCACTGCCACTCTCTTATTTTATTTTTTTTTTTTTTAAACATGAAATGCACTGGAGAACAAGCCTACCTATTATATTGTTATTCAGGTCAGAAACATTTACAAAAATGTGTACTCAGTATGATCTTTGTAGTCGGAGTTTCAGGGACGTTGTCAAGCCTTTCATCTTCCCATTGATGGTTTTGCAGTGTCTCCTTTCAGTCTGCGAAGCTGTTAGTCATAGTGAGTGTGCCTCAGAAGCCTTTTGCAAAAGTTTAAAAGGTTGTGCAACAAAGGTTGAGGATTATGTAACCAGTCTGGCACATTATGCTATGTCGCTTCTCTTAGAAAATCACAGAGACGCTGTCTCCTTCCCAGCAGGCAGTGTTTTTTTTTCCTTCCACCAACTTGCAGAAGGACTAACTCCAGGCGAAAGGGAAACTTTCTGATTTTTCTAACAACCCAAACCTTCAGGGGATGTTCACATGCTAGGTATCCAACAAATAAAGAATGGAAGCCAGATAGGCGAAAACCTGCCCCCTTAATTCCAAACAAATTTCACGGCATGTTTTTTGTGCTGAAAGGTTTGTTTTAGGGTCGCGCTACATAAAGTAATATGGCCTGTCTGTCTTTTATCTTTTAATTACAAGTTAGGCATCAGCATGCAATCCTTTGCCACATTAATCCCATTCCCGTTTCCTAATAGCCTGCTTATTCTTCACCTCATTGGCTGTTTATTTTCCAATTGATCAGTGCTCAGCTTTATGCTTCAAGCTTCTCGGATGATGTGTATGACTGTGTTTCTTACGTGGTTTCTGTTTAGGACCGCCTTAACCATTAGACAGATTAGGCATTGGAGGGGAGGAGTAGCCTAGTGGTTAGAGCACTGGCTTGGCAACCAAGAGCCCAGGGTTTGACTCCTACTAGCACTCCTTGTGGAATTGGGCAAATCACATAACCCTCCATAGCCTCAGAAAAATCCAAGTTATCAATGTCCCTGTTTAATGTACATTACCAAGTTTAAGTTACAATGTAAACCAGTTTGACTGAAATGATAAAGCAGTATAAAAAAACTGTTAAAATAAAAATAAATTGTCCTTGTTGGGAGCTCCTGAACTCATCTGTCTTGGGGCATAAGTTGGGGTGGACCTTAGGTGTTCATTGGCACAGCATTCAGGATTGCTGCCCTTTTGTAGCGTGCGCTGTTAGCGTTTTCTATCTTGCGTGCCTTCCGGTCAAGTGGATCTAGTGCGTGTTCTGCCTGAGCAACTCCAACATATGCTCCTGCACAAGTGCCTGTAATACACACTGTTATTGCTTACATGCCTTGGTGCTCACAAGTGTTAGCTTTGCCTTGACTTTTTACGTTTTCCAGGAAGCGTTTGACCTGTTGCAAACAAAGTGCCTCCTCGCTGGATTCTAGAATCTGCTGCTCTTGCATGGCAGTCTGTGATTCATCTCTGTTGGGCCTGTCTCCCTTCTCCGACCAAGGGGATTTGGTTAGCCCAGCTTTGCCCTCCTCAGTGCAGGAAGAGACAGATGGTACTTTGGGTAAGGATGGTAGGCTAGCTGTGAGTTCTGGTCAACACACTTCAGGCCTTCAAAGGGTTCAGCTACAGCTATGTCCCTCTGTTGTTGGGGGTCATTCTCAGGGAGGGAAGCTCCCAGAATCCAGGTTGTCCTTCACAGATTTCTTTTCCTTTCTGCTGTAAGCCTGGTAATTTTGGTGCAGAAACTCTGACCCTGCAGACTCTGGATTCCCTCTAGCTCAATCATGTGAGGGAGAGGCGGAGTGCCGCCTTTTAAGTGACCTAGACGGAGGTTGCATTCTGGAGATGTGGATCAGCTGGGGTCTGTCTGAGACTTGGACTTGGATTTTGGTACTGATGTCTTGGCTGAAGGATATGATGCAGAGGAGGAAGTTCTTTCACCTTCAGAGGATCACGAGGAGGTTGGCGGCATCTGCCTGTTCCAGAAGGGAGAGCTGGCGGCATTGATTGCTCACATTTCATCCACCTTGAACATGGCTGATGCTTCAGGGCAGAGCAGGATCCACAAGTCCATCTGCTCCTACAGGGAGTTCAGAAATCCACAAGTGTCTCTCTGTTTCTGGTAGGTTATTAAGAACATGATCTGGTCAGAATGGGACTTTCTCATTTCCCCGCCTAAGGGGTTAAAGGTGTGTAAGAGGATGCTCTCCCGAAGGAGGAATGAGTCAAGTGGTTCAACGCGCCTAAGGTGGATGTGCTGGTCACAAAGTGGACAACCATTCCCGTGGAAGGCGGATCAGCCTTAAGCATGCTCTAAATTGAAAGGTGGACTCTGCTGGAGAGTCGGTTCACAGTGGCGGCTGCTATTCTTCATTTGGCAGTGTATACAGGACTGACGTCTCGAGCTCTTCTTCAGTGGATTTGGTCTCTCCCACTGGATAATACTACCTGTCTTCTGGAGTCTGCTACTGCCTTCCTTTTTGATGCCATGTATGATCTAGTTCACTTGGCAGCTAGAGATATTATCCTGTCAATGGTGAAAGGGTGTTGGATTTGGCTTCACCACTGGGCAGAAGAGACATCTTCCAACGCTTGGCTAGCCAAACTGGCTTCAAGAGGAAGCTACTTTTTGGGGCCAATTTGGAAAAGTTGGTGAAGGCGAAACCAAGACTTATCTCCTTTCAGAAGATAGGCTGAAAGGGCCTGTGAAGCATACAGGGCTTTTTCCCTCCTTGGCTCCTGCCCGTCTATAACGGACATGCTGGACTGACTTCCGGGGGTCTTGGGACTCCTGTCATTAGCGTACTGGAAGGCTTTTCTTCTCTTCTGGATTTTGGACCAATACTCAGCCCTTTTGAGGGACTCATGGGCCCTAAGAATCTGTTCCCTCCAGGGTGGGGGGGTCTCTCCCGTTCAACACAATGAAGGTTTGGGGCCCATTCCCAGAAGTCTCCAGTTGGGGGTTGGCTTTGCTTTTTCTTTAAGGAGTGGGCCTGGGTCACCAAGGATTGCTGGGTGCCAGACACCATTCAAAACTGCTATGTCCTGGAATGCAAAGAGCTGATCACCAGAGGTGTTTGTCTCCTCCCCATGTGGTTTGCATAAAAGAGCTGATGTATGGGTCACATTGGACAAGTTGCTGGGCCTGAAGGTGGTGGTGCCAACTCCCCTGGCCAGACAGGGTAAGGGCAGATGTTCCATCTATTTTGTGGTGCCAAAGAAAGATGGCTCCTTCCATCCAATTCATGACCTCAAGGGGGTCACTGCTCGTTTGTGAGCACTACAGAATGGAAACTCTGAGATCCATGATTCAGGCAGTACATAGAGGAGTTCTAGTATCACTGGATTTGACTGAAGCTTATTTTCATATCCCGATCTGAGAGGATCAACAGATATCTCTGTTTTGCTGTGCTTGGCTCCCATTTGCTGACCTTCCTTCAGCCTCTCCACCACTCCAAGGATGTTCTCCAAGGTTATGGAGATGGTAGCTGCTGCGCTACAGTGCACCCATATCTGGACGACTGGCCCATCCAAGCCTGTTCTCTATCAGAGGCATCTTGAGTGTTGGCTCTTGTGGTGCCTTTCTAGAAAGCCTCAGTTGGGGGAAGAGTTATTTGGAGCCTTCCCAGTCCCTGGAATTCCTGGGAGCATGGTTCAGTACTCAAGTGGGTAGAGTCTATTTGCCAGAGGAGAGAATGCAGAGGTGGTTGGCATGACTTGGGGTGTTCTCTTCTCAACAGGCTTCCAGAGTAAGGATTATCTGTAGCTTCTCAGCTTAATGGCAGTGGCGATCGAGATGTGCCATGGGTGTGTGCTCATATGAGGCTGCTTCAGCGGCCTTTGCTCTCAGAAGTTCAAGCTCAGGCTTCCTCTCCAGTTGGAAGTGAGAGTCAGTTTGTGGCAGCAACGACATAATCTGAAGAGGGGCATGCCGCTGGACGATCACTTGTGGATTCTTTTGACGACAGAAGCTAGTCTTATGAGCTGGGAAGCCCATTGTCAGGACCGAATGAGTCTGGGCCATTGGAGCCACAGGGAGGTGGTGTGGCCCATAAACCTTCTCAAAGCAAGGACCATCCAGTTGGCCCTCTTGCGTTTCCAGCTTTTGGTCAAGGGAAGGACAGGCAAGTGTTCTTGAACAATGCCATGGTAGTAGCATATGTCAATTGGCAAGGCAGCACGAGGAGTGCTGGAGTGGCCTTAGAGATGGCTCTCTTGTTTGCCTGGGTGCAAAAGAACCTTCTCATTCTGTTGGCTCTGCACATTGCACGTGTGGACAATGTGGAGGCGGACTTCCTCATTCGTTACTCTCTCGATCCCGCAAAATGGGAGTTAAGTTGGGGGTATTTTTCAAATGATTCTCCGCCATTGGAGTCACCCAAAATGGATTTGATGGCAACCTGATCTAATGCCAAAGCATGCCATTTCTTGAATCGCTGCATGGAAATTGGATCAGGGCATCAAAGCCCTTGGACCCTGTCCTGGCCAAGGTAGTGCCTGCTGTATGCGTTTCCTCCATGGCCGCTGGTGGATTGTTTTAATGGTGCCATCTGAGCTTGATTGTTCTGGTGGTCCCGGATTGGCCAAGGAGACTGCGCTTCGGGCACCTGAAGCGGCTCTTACGGAAACCTCCTCGTTGTCTTCCCCCATTTCACGGCCTGTTGCACCAGGGTCTGATTTGTTCTAGATGACCCTTCTTACTTACAGCTTGGCTCTTGGAAGGAATTTGCTGATGTGTAAGGGCTATTCTCCTGCAGTACTTTCTACTCTTTTCAAAGCCAGGAGAGGCTCTACCAGCCTGGCATATGTGCAGTTCTGGTGTCACTTGGAGCGTTGGTGTGGCACACAAAAGCTTGCACCTGAAACGGCAGATGCTGTCATCTTTGCTGGCCTTCTTTCTGGATGGTCTGGAAAGGGGCCTTTCTCTTACCTCCCTAAAAGTCCAGGTAGCAGCTTTGTCCTGTTTCAGAGGTCCAGTGACTGGACAGTATTTGACCTCACACCAGGAAGTTTCTGGTTTCCTTCAAGGGTTTCAACATCTGCGTCTCCCATCCTCTGGTGAATTGTCCCTTCCTGGGATCTCTTTCTAGTGCTCTGATGTCTGAGCCCTTTGAGCCTTTAAAGCATGCTACTTTTAAGGATTTAACTCTCAGCTGTTTTCTTGGTTGCAGTTAGTTCGGCTAGACCTTACCAGGATCCATATCTATCCTCCTCTGAGGAGGCAGTCTTCATTCAGCCTGTGCCTTCCTTTTTACCCAAAGTGCTATTTCCCTTCCATTGGAACCAAGTGGTTTGTCTACACCACTCCTCTGTCGAGGGAAAGAGAGGGATCTTTGCCTTATGAATGTCAGGAAGGTGCTTCTCCGGTACTTGACACCCATATCTCTGGACCCCCTTCCCTCCCCCCCCCCTCTCATTCTATTCCCCTCCATTTCCAGGTTATCTTTCCATTTTCCTATTCTCAATATCTTATCCTCTCTCTCTCTCATTATCCTTTTTCCATTTCTTCCTATTCCTTTCCTCTATCCGAGATTGTCTCTACTTCATTTTTTTTCTCCCTTCTTTTTCCCCCATTCTAAGTTTGAGCTCCTTGCCTACATCTCCTCTATAATCCCTAACATGCTCTATTCCATTCTCCACCTGATCTAGCTCAGCTTGTTCTCCTGATACTCCCTCCAACCCTCTGACCAGCAGAAGCAAGGTGACATTTTACTTACCAGATAATGTCCTCCTCTTGAGTTTGGCTAGACTAGTCCGGACATGTGGGTTGTATTCCCCTACCAGAAGATGAGTGCAAACAGAACCAATGAAATGTTCAGGTTTCAATAACATCACTCCCATGGCTATCAGCCTGAACCACTAGGGGCAAAATCAGTATTCGTACCAAAGCATATGGAAAGAAATGGCAAATCTCTCACAACCTCAAAGAGGGTAGCAATGTTCAACCAAATAGCAAAGAAACTGTGTACAGGATTAATATGAACAGAAGACTTGTCAGTAGGTTATGATCCCGCAGGGCCAACCATTCATATTTTAGAGAACCAAAAGGTATCACTGCATTACAGCAGACCAATACAGTTGTACAAGTGGGAATCCTCGACTGGTCTGGCCAGACTCAAGGAACAAACAACCAAGGAGAGCAGTAGGTACCTGCATACTATCAAAGAAGACCAAACAAGCGGGTACAAAAGGAGACTGGCGAATATTCAATTCAGGTTAAACCCCTTTTATTGGCCCCTATGCGCTTTGGCTTAAAAGCCTTCTTCAGGGGGTCTTTAGAGGGAGTAAACCTCAAAAAAGAATAACAACAATAAATATTAAATATAAGGATAACCATAAAACAACATTTAAAAACCAATGTGTTATAAAATCATAAAAAATACAGGTTACAATAAATGTAATAATAATCATATAACTTAAAAAATGAGTGCTCCTATATGTATAAAATGTAGTAAAGCATAAAAGAACCATATATAGTAAAAAAAAAAAGTAATAACGTAAAACAAATATTGTAGATGCTGTAAATCAAAAAAATGATAGTAATAAAATGTTGAAACACAAGTAAAATGTACAGTTAGATAAATTCCAAACCATAAAATGTTACTTACTATACTCAAAAGTACAGATAAAGGAAATAAAATAGAGAAAGGGGACGAGGAGAACACAGCAGAAAATAATGTCAAAGGTTTGTAACAATACCTTTAGTGACAAAAAGACCACTAAAAATGATAAAAAGTATATAAAACGATAAATAATAAATAATGATTAAACATAATATTATAAAAGTGATAAAACTCATAAAGGCATAAAATAGAAGAATCAAAATATCTCTTGTTCTTATTTTAACTACAATTATTTATTACATCAGTTGTATTCCTGGTATGATCAAATATTATATTCTTGGTATAATATCAAAAAGTTCTAAATGAATGAAGCTAAAAAGGTGTTGGGGTATTCCAACCTACAATTATTTATTACATCAGTTGTATTCCTGGTATGATCAAATATTATATTCTTGGTATAATATCAAAAAGTTCTAAATGAATGAAGCTAAAAAGGTGTTGGGGTATTCCAACCTACAATTATTTATTACATCAGTTGTATTCCTGGTATGATCAAATATTATATTCTTGGTATAATATCAAAAAGTTCTAAATGAATGAAGCTAAAAAAGTGTTGGGGTATTCCAACCATCAAGTTGTACCTTGCAAATCATCAGATCAAAAAAAGGGGTATTGAAATCTGTAAAGTTCTTTGCCGAACATAAGATATGCCATACTGGGTCAGACCAAGGTTCATCAAGCCCAGTATCCTGTTTCCAACAGTGGCCAATCTAGGTCATACGTACCTAGCAGTTTCCCCAAAAGAGACAGGTTCCACAATGCTTGTACTGGGTCAAGCATTGATATCCTGGGTCCTTTCTTAATAATGATTTATGGACCTTTCCTCCAGGAACTTGTCCAAACCTTTTTTAAACCCAGCTACACTAACAGCCTTTACTACATCCTCCGGTAACAAATTCCAGAATTTGATTACACGTTGAGTGAAAAAATATTTTCTTTTATTAGTCTTAAATAGTTTACCCTGTAGCTTCATTGCATGTCCCCTAGTCTTTCTATATTCTGATAATGTAAACAATTGATCTACGTTTACCCGTTCCACTCCGTTCATTAATTTATAGACTTATAGCATATCTCCCCTCAGCCGTCTCTTTTCCAGGTTAAAGAGCCCTAACCTTTTTAGCCTTTCTTCATAGGAGTATCCTTCCATCCCCTTTACCATTTTGGTAGGTCGTCTCTGAACCTTTTCTAATAGCGCTATATCCTTTTTAAGATACAGCGACCAGAATTGCACACAATATTCAAGGTGCGGTCTCACCATGGAACGATATAAAGGCATTATATCTTTTGTTTTCTTTTCCATTCCTTTCCTTATGATACTTAGCATTCTATTTGCTCTCTTGGCCGCCGCTGCACACTGGGCGGAGGGTTTTAGCATGTTATCTACAATGATGCCTAAATCATTTTCCTGGATGGTGGTTCCTAATGTGGAAACTTGCATCGTGTAACCATAGTTTGGGTTGTTCTTCCCTAGGTGCATAACTTTGCACTTGTCCAGATTACATTTCATCTGCCATTTTGATGCCCAGTCTTCCAATTTATCAAGATCCTCTTGCAATTTTCCACAATCCTCTTGGGTTTTAACAACTTTAAATAGTTTTGTGTCATCTGCAAATTTGATAGCCTCACTCGTTATTCCCTTTTTGAGGTCATTTATGAATATGTCAAAAAGCAGCGGACCCAGCACAGATCCCTGGGGTACACCACTATTCACTTTTCTCCTTTGGGAAAAATTGGCCATTTAGCCCTACATCTGCTTTCTATCTTTTAACCAGTTCCTGATCCACAATAGGACACTGCCTCCTATCCCATGACTCTTTAGTTTTTCCAAAAGCCTCTGATGAGGGACCTTGTCTAGGCTTTCTGAAAATCCAGGTACACTATATCAACCGACTTACCTTTGTCCACCTGTTTAGTCACACCTTCAAAAAAACATAACAGATTAGTAAGACAAGATCTTCCTTGTCTAAAGCCATGTTGGCTGTCTCCCATTAGGTCATGACTATCTACATGCTGAGTAAGTTTGTTCTTTATGATGGTTTCTACCATTTTTCCCGATACTGACATCAGGCTCCACCGGTCTGTAGTGTCCAGGATCACCCCTGGAACCCTTTTTATAAATTGGCGTTACATTGGCGATCCTCCAATCTTCAGGTATTACAGATGATTTTAATGAAAATTCACAGATTACTAATAGCAGGTCTGAAATCTCATATTTCAGTTCTTTCAACACCCTTGGATGTATACCATCTGGCCCAGGTGATTTGCTACTCTTCCGTTTATCTAATAGTTGTAATACCAAGCTATATTATATGTATAATTTCTCACCATACTCCATGAATAATTACTCTGTAAATAGTTACCCCTGTTACCTCCAGATTATCTCGTCCTTGTTCAATGTAAAAACTCAATTGTCGTGTGACATTGCAGTATGTTTTTTGTTCAATTGTAAACCGCACTGATTTTAATAGCACGGTATATAAGAGAAGAAAATAAATAAATAAAATAAAATATAAAATACATCTTCCCGATGTATCAATATTTCCTTCAATTCTTCCACACCTTTAAATACCATTTCAGTCATGGGTAACATCCCTTCATCTTCCTCAGTAAAGACCGAAGCAAAGAATTCATTCAGTCTCTCCGCTATCGCCTTGTCGCCTCTTAACGCCCTTTTAACACCTCTATCATCTAATGGACCAACTGACACTCTCACAGGTTTTTTGCTACAAATGTACTTGAAAAAGTCTTTATTTCGTGTTTTTGCTTCTGCAGCAAGCTGCTTCTCAAATTCTCCCTTTGCCTGCCTTATCAATGCCTTGCATTTGACTTGACAGTGCTTGTGCTGTTTCCAGGTTTCATCATTTGGCTCTTTTTTCCATTTCCTGAAAGATGCTTTTTTGGCAACAGCCTCTCTGACCTCATCTTTAAACCATGCTGGCAGTTTTTTGGACTTCCTTCCACTTTTCTTAAAGCGTGGAATACAGCTGGTCTGGGCTTCCAAGATAGTAGTTTTCAACAACACCCAGGCTTGATGTAAGTCTTTAACCTTTGCAACTGCTCCTTTTAGTTTTTTCTTAACTATTTTCCTCATTTTATCATAGTCTCCCTTTCGAAAGTTAAAAGGTTGTACTGTGGATTTCCTTACTATCCCTCCTCCACTAATTAAATCAAACGTGATCATGCTATGATCACTATTGCCAAGTGGCCCCAACACCCTTATCTCTTGCACAAGATCTGGTGTTCCACTAAGGACTAGGTCTAATATGGCTTCCCCTCTGGTCAGTTCATGAACCAGCTGCTCCAAGAAGCAGTCATTTATTTCATCTAGGAACTTTATCTCCCTAGCATGTCCTGCCGTGACACTGACCCAATCGATACCGGGGTAATTGAAATCACCCATTATTATTACTGCGCTGTAACTTTTGTTAGCTTCCTTGATTTCTTTGAGCATTTCATCATCCATTTGTTCATTCTGGCCAGGTGGTCGATAGTACACCCCCACTGCCATCGCCTTCCCCTTTTTACATGGAATTTCAAGCCAACTTTTCCAATTGATGAAAAGCCGTGCAATATATTATCAAAAGACCAATATGAGGGCTCTATAGCACTGAATGAAGAACATATTTGCCCAGAAAACCATATCAAAATTAACGTAATAAATAATGTTGTCTATGTCATGACACCTGGCATAATCAACAGGTTCATCGTTGAAGGAGAAGAAATTGAAATTGTGAACAACTTTAACCTACTTGGATGAACTATCAATAAAGAAGCAACAAGCAGTCAAGAAATCAGACGACGCATTGCTCTTGGCAGAACGGCTATGAAAGACCTAGATAAGATTCTCAAGAGCAGAGATGTCAGTCTCCATACAAAGATTTGACTTGTTCAAGCCATGGTATTTTCAGTAACATCATATGGATGTGAAAGCTGGACAGTGAAAAAGACAGACAGGAAGAAAATTGATGCCTTTGAATTATGGTGCTGGCGGCGAATACTGTGTATACCATGGACTTCCCGAAAAACAAACCAGTCGGTACTAGAGGAGATCAAACCTAAGCTTTCTTTAGAAGCTCAGATGACAAGACTTCGACTTTCATACTTTGGACACGTCATGCGAAGAGAGAGATCATTAGAGAAAGACATCATGCTTGGCAAGATAGAAGGTCAACGCAAAAGAGGAAGGCCAGCAATGAGATGGATCGATACAAAAACAGCAGCTACGGGTACCAGTCTGTCAACAATGAGCTGCCTGACTGAAGACCGAAAACAATTTAGGATAGCTATCCAGAGGGTCGCCATGAGCGACTCGACGGCACTTAACAACATGACTCTTCATGATTATAAAACTACCGTACCGTTTAATCACCGTGCATTGCGGGAGCAGTTTTTTTCAAACCATGAAACATCTAAATAAACATAAACTGAAGCAACTAATGAAAAGCCATCCAATGTAAATCTGTCCAAAAGAATAAAGACACAGCTAACGCATTGTCTTGTACCGTCAAAGGGAACTACAGAGCTCTAAATTTAACTGTGCAACATACGCATTCAGTAATCAGAGAGAGAAAAAATGGGGACACCTTACTGTCTATCGCAGCATTTAATGTTTACTGCTTCAGAGAAAAACGCTCTACTGGCAACTGCTAGAGAATATAGGCGTTTTCCTGCCATGGTGGGGTGAAAGGTTATAAATACATAATCACAAAGGCAGAGAAACAAAACAAAAGAAGAAGGAGAAATACTTTTAAACCAATACTTAAAACCACAGTGTAACCATAAGTATAACCTAAAAAGTATATATAGAAAACAAATTTGCACAAGTGATGAAAAAACTGCTTATAACTTCTGAACGGAGGGGGAATGAGGGAGGGAGGGAGAGGAAGGGGATGGGAGAGGAGGGGAGAAAGGGGGAGGAGGAGAAAAGGGAGGGGAGGGGAGGATTGAGGAGGAAAGGGGGAGGAGGGGGAATGGGAGGGGGTGGAGGGGGAGGGGGAAGGGGAGGGGAGGGGGAAGGAGGAAAAGGAGGGGGAGGGGAGAGGGAAGGGGAAAAAGGTGAGCGGGGAAGGGGAAAGAGAAAGGGGAGGGGAAGGGGGAAAGGAGGGAGAGGGGAGGGAAGGGGAAAGAGGAGAGGGAAGGGGGAAGAGAAGGGGAGGGGGAAGGAGGGGAAAGGAAGGGAGGAGGGGGAGAGATAAGAGAGAGGGAAGGGGAAGGGAGAAGGGGGAGGGGGAAGAGAGAGGGAAGGGGAAGGGAGAAGGGGGAGGGGGAAGAGAGAGGGAAGGGGAGGGGAGAAATAAATTTTTTTTTAACAAAAAACCAGAAAGGTCTACTTCTTGATTAAGGTCCAAGGGATATAATGTACGAAGTTCATAAATGAATCATTGTTCCATGCGTAGAAGAAGCTTATCCAAATCTCTTCCCCGCCAACGGGGCCGAGCTACTTTAAGGACCAAAAAATATTGCTTTTATGTTCAATAATCCTTGTTTTAACATTTCATATAAGAGGAATTCTAACTTAAGAGACATTTTGGTACCATCTGCTCTTAGCAAACCCCGTTTTATACCAAAAATATATGGTCATTTTAAATGTGGGAAGTGTAGTGTATGTGAGAATGTACTGGTCACAAAGAGAATTTACAAAACCAAGCTCTACATACATGGTATATTTGAAAGATTTCTCCAATTGCAAAACCTCAAATGTGATCTATTTGATCACTTGTCCTTGTAATTTATGCTATATCGGTAAAACAAAAAGAAATATTAACAAGGATTATTGAACATAAAAGCAATATTCGCAGGAAAGCGATGGACAAACCTTTAGTACAACATTTGGTACAAGCTCAACATTCACTTTCTGACCTTCATTTTTTGGTCCTTAAAGTAGTTCGGCCCCATTGGCAGGGAGGAGATTTGGATAAGCTCCTTCTACGCATGGAACAACGATTCATTTATGAACTTCGTACATTATATCCCTTGGGCCTTAATCAAGAAGTAGTCCTTTGTTTTTTTGTAAAAAAAAAAAAAAAATTCTTTGTCCTCCCCCCTTTCCCCCTCCCCCTCCCCTCTCTATTCATTATACAGTCCTTATATGGTGGGATTATATGGCCTGCTTGTGAAGCCCCTCCAGCCCAGTCGGGGCTGTGCGAGGGGGAGGAGCAGCAGCGGACCGCATAAAAGAAGCCGCCGCCAGGCGGGCCCGCGCCTGGTCGGGCCCGCGCCTGAGGGCCTCGCCAGAGGGCCCTTTGGCGTGGCCCTTAGGCGGGGACGGAGAGAAGGAGCACCAGAAGAACTCTTGCCACCAGCGGCACCTATCCTCAGTCGGGAATAGAGCCTCCGGCAATAAGGTAACAGCACCAGCTTCACTCACCCAATTCAGAGCTACTTGCATGGACTTTTAAGGTACTTTTCGAGTGGTTATATGTTGAGGCCTGATAGAGACAAACAAGGAATGTAATCGTACAACAAGAATACAACAACTTATTAAATACCATTGCCAGTAGTGATCATTGTGAGATACTGCTACCTATGATAACTACCCTCTTACACTGTTACTATGAGATACAGTTGCCAATAGTAATTATTGTGAGATACTGTTGCCGGTATTGATCATTGTCAGATACTGTTGCCAGTATTGATTATTGTGAGAAGCTATTTCAGCAGTAATTATTGTAAGATACTCTTGCCAGTAGTAATTTATTGTGAGATACTGTTGTGAGTATTGACCATGGTGAGATACATTTGCCAGCAGTAATTATTGTAAGATACTCTTGCCAGTAGAAATCATTGTGAGATACTGTTACCAGTGACGATCATTGTGAGTTACTATTGCTAGCAATATTTACCCACGGCAATCAGTAGTAATTATCTCTTCTTGCATTGCTATTACAAGACACTGTTGCCAGTAGTAAATACCCTCCCTGCACTGTTAGCTTGAGATACTATTAACAGTAATAATTTCCCTCCCTCCAACTACATACCTCCAACTACTTCCCTCCCACTCTACCCATTACCTCATAAAACGAACAAAATGTCTCCTACTAAGATTACAAATCTCCTTTTCACTCTCTTCTTAATAACCCTCCTAACTCAACACATATACACTTACAAAACCAACCAAAGTCCATACAATAACATCCCAATCATCTACAATCATAACCGGAACCCTTATAATAATTTCCCAATCACGTACAATCAATACCAGAACCCAATATATAGCTCTACATACACAAACTCTCATAATCACCACTCGCGCCACACTTCACACAAACGCCATCACCGCCTCATCCAAATAAAGCAACAACCCATAAATGATAAAATTGACCAAAATGACAATACAAACATCAAACTACAACTCATCCTAATAAACATACGATCCATAAGAAACAAAATACCTATAATTAATGACATAATTAACGATACATCCCCTGACATTATCTGTATTACTGAAACATGGCTCTCACCTACAGACACTATATACTACTAAACCAGCTAACCACATATCAATATGACATATTCAATTGCCAAAGGAATATAAAAAGAGGAGGGGTGTAATGATTCTCACCAAAAATTACCTAAAATTCACCCTAACAAACCTAAATAATATAGATGGAATAGACATCGTTAACATAGAAAATAAAACTATGGCTCTCACCCTCATCTACAGACCCCCATCATCCGATCAGAAAAACCTCACCCCTATCCTAGAACTTGCATGTACAGCATCACAAAGCAAACCACTTTTACTCCTTGGGGACTTGAACCTTCCATCACTGAACCATTCACAGTCAGATAACTTCATAGACGCTATGTCACAAATGGGGTTCACACAGATAATACATGCTCCTACGCACAAAAAAGGTAACATACTTGATGTAATTTTCCTCCCAGCCACACTCTACAGTCACTTACTACATACCACTCCGAGTATAACTGAAGTACCCTGGTCAGACCACCATCTTATCACAATCCAGCTACCAGCACAAATCCCAAAAAACAACGGGAGCACAACTCCACATACATCACGCTTCGTACGCTTTGACAAAGACACATTCCTCGATAAAGTACTACCCAAACTAGACACAAGCTCACCAGACATCAACTCAACCATAACACATTGGAATCTAACTATTCAAAAAGCAGCTGTCCACACACAAGTCTTACACAAACAAACAAAAAAGACAGAAAAATGGTTCACAAAAGAGCTGTCAAAACTAAAAAAACAACTGAGGAGACAAGAAAAGAGATGGAGAAAACTAAAATCTGATGAAAACAAATCCCAATATATGCTCTTACTTATGGAATACAAAAACGCAATTAACAAATCAAAAAGAGACTACCACTCCAAAGTAATAAATTCTTCCATCAACCGCCCAAGGGAGTTATTCGCGATAGTAAAAACATTAACCAAAACTAATAACACCGAACCTAAACAACAAGCAATAAATATACAAACACTAGCAAAACATTTTTCAGAAAAACTAAAAAACAAAACCACTACCTCAACTCCTGTATTATCAAACACGAAAATCTCACATGAATGGACAAGTTTCCAGTTGGTAGAACAAAAACAACTCCTCAAAATCATAACTATGATAAACACCACCACTTCCCCACTCGATCCATGCCCCGTGTCATGGATTAAGTGTGCAAGAGATGAACTGGTGGTAAATATACAATACATCGTTAACCAATCCCTTTCACAGGGCATCATGCCTGATGCCCTAAAACTCACAACACTCCGACCAATAATAAAGAATAATAAGCTCGACTCAAAAGACCCGAATTCATACAGACCCATAGCCAGCATTCCATTCATAGCCAAAATAATAGAGAAAACAATTCAAATTCAGTTACAAGAACACATTGATGAACACAAACCCCTTGACTCACACCAATTTGGTTTCCGCCCATTCCATGGAGTAGAAACCCTCCTAATCACCCTTATGGACTTCCTCATCAAGGGCACAGATGACAAACATCAAGGCTTCTTACTCCTATTTATAGATATCTCTGCCGCCTTCGATAACATTAATCACATGACACTGATCAACAGATTAGAAAACCTAGGAATAGGCGGGATTGTCCTTAACTGGTTCAAATCCTATATTTCACATAGATTAATACGAGTCCAAATTGACCAACAAGCATCAGAAACATTCCCTCAAGGACAGGGAATACCCCAAGGATCAGCCCTTTCAGCCCTCTTATTTAACTTGTACCTGCAACCGATAACAGACATATTTAAAAAACACAGGATTAACCATTTTATATATGCCGATGACATCATGTTAGCTATCCCCATAAATGCTAAAAACCCTACATATGACTCGCTATCCAAATGCATGGCTGAGACCTCCTCCTGGATGGAAACTAACCACCTTAGCATAAACCTCAAAAAAACTGAGGCAATGTTTGTGACAAGACCACCCACGACTGAGAACACATACCCAGAAACAATCACAATCAACAAAACCTCCATACCCGTCAGAAAACAGGTAAAATACTTAGGAGTAATAATAGACCACACCCTCACCATGCTACCACACATAAAACAAATAGTAAAAACCATTTTCTATAAACTCAAAACTATTCAGCACCTAAGGCCACTCCTTGAAACACAAGACTTTAGATCCGTAGTAAGTACACTGATCACCCCACACTTCGACTATTGCAATAGTCTCCTAATAGGCCTCCCCCAAAAAAGCATATACCTTCTCCAAAGAGCACAAAACATCTGTGCAAAGGTAATCTCTAAAGCTCGCCTAACAGACCACGTAACCCCAATACTGCTGGAACTCCACTGGCTCCCTATAAACAGCCGAATCAAATATAAGATTATCCTAACAACCTATAAACTCATAAATGACATAACCCCTTCACACCTATCCACATTACTGCAATCTCCAACATCGACAAGGACCCTCAGACAGAACGCAGCCCACTCCCTCATCATACCAAAAGCCATCCGTAAAACTAAGAATTCTACTAGCTCCAGAGCATTCTCATTCACTGCCCCTACTCTGGAACGACCTCCCTATTGAACTTCGCACCATAAGAGACCTCACCCAATTCAGAAAAGAATTAAAGACCTACCTGTTCACTGAACACTTCGAAATCCCTATACCCCCAAAGCCAGCTCCACAACAAACATGGTCACACATACACAAACTCCCTTAATCCCCTAACCCAACAATGTAACCACAAGACTTTCCCCCCCCTCACACCTTGAAGACGAAAAAAGGAACTAAATTCCAGCACCTACACCAATTCCTGCCCCACACACCACACACACCACACACTGTAAATATTCATTTGTATAAAGTTTAATGTGTTTGCTTTAATACCTATAAATGTTATATTTACTGTTTAATGTAAATAGTTGATTTCTATTGTTCTATGTTCTATGTAAAATGTATACAAACTGTGTACATGACTGTTAACTTGTTATATGTAAACCGCCCTTGATCTCTGGAAGGGGCGGTATAAAAGAAATAGTTAAATAAATAAATAAATAAATAAATAAAATTGTGCATCGTAAAAAATTTTGTGTCTGATTACATCTGACTATCTACCACAGAGACAATAGTCCTCCACAGCATCGAGTAACATGAAGACCCCAAGGGGCAAAAGGCACTAACAGTGGCATGAAAACTTTCAGCTGCCGTCAGAGAGCAAAGTGGTACAAACTCTGAAATGAAGACCCCCCCACGGCATAAAGAGAAGGGCAAAAATAGAACCAACATTTATTTATTTTAAAACTTTCATTAACTGCCTTGTGCTACAGCATTCAAGGTGGATTATAGCAGTACATAAAACACAAATCACCCCACTCCCTACCCTCAGCCCCCCCTCACAAATACCCACAAACACTGCCAAGTACCGTCACTGCCCACACCCACTACTGCCACCTAGGAGGGAAGCAGAAAGATCTTCAACACCTTCCTGAACACCATCAGATCAGTTTCCTTTCGCAAAACCTCTGGCAATGTATTCCATAGAACCAGAGCTGCCACCAAAAACACCCTAGCCTGACACCGTTGCAAACAGACTTGAGTCAACCCAGGTACTGCAAACAGGGTTGATACAAGACGCCGTCCACTGTAGGTAACATGGTCCCAAACCCTTAACACCTTAAAAACCAGGACCAACAATTGAAATACACACCTCTGGTGAAGGGGGAGCCAGTGCAGTTGCCGCAGAACATCTGTGACAGAGTCCCACTTGTCCAGCCCCCACACCAGCCAGGCTGCTGAGTTCTAAACCATATGCAACTTCCTGAGTAAGTAGGCCGTCAGCCTCACATGCAATGCATTACAGTAGTTCAGGCCAGATAGAGCCAGCATCTGGACTACAAGGCGCAAGGCCTCCTTGTCCAAAAAGGGACAAAGCTGCTGGACTACTCACAAATTGCCATAAGCTGACCACAGAAAAGTCCCAAGATATCAAGAGAGGTGTAAAGTAGTACAAACATTTGCATGGAGACCCCAGGGCACTGTGAGAGGAATAAAGGAGCACTAATATTGGCATGAAACTCCAAATCTGGGTGTGGAGCCAAGTACCAAGGGGTTTAGATCAGGGTCAGAATTTTATGGGAAAATGAGCTGTTTGAGGGATTTATGAAGAATGTGTCTCTCCTTAGACAGATTTGTCTAGGAAAGTATAACTTCCACTTAATTCCTAGAGATAAGGCCAAGTCTGATAAATTCATCTGTCTTCCCTTTTCTTAATCCAAAAAATACCAGCCCTGCATCAGCTAGTATATAATTGGTCCATATTACTTTATTTTAATATTAAAATTAATTACATTTTAACAAATTTTTCTCTTTAATTTATCACATTAACACTCCAGCTTATAGTTGGAGGAACTGTGTAAGAATTGTGTGGACAGTAAATAAGAGGAAAAGGAGGCCGCTATGGTTTTCAAAAGAGATAGCCGAAAAGGTAAGGAAAAAGAGGTTAGTCTTCATAAGGGAAGCTAGTAAACTGGTCAGGAAAGCAACATGCTAATGAATTAAATATAGCTAAAAGAGTAAAACAGGAGGACCAAAAATGTTTTGGGGGAAGGCAGTGACAGGAGGAAGTGTAAAGGTGACATTGTGATACTCAAGGATGAAGGGGAAGAATATGAAGAGGCTGATGAGGGTAAAGCACATGAAAGGCCAGGATGGGTCCTTGGAAAACCAAACACAAACAGGAATAGAAGTGAGGATGAACTCAAACTATTTACAGAAGGCACTGTGAGAAACTAGCTAGACTAAAAGTGGACAAAGCAATAGGGCCAGACAAGATTCATCTGAGGATATTGAAGGAACTTAGGGAAGTACTGGTGGCTCCTTTGTCTGACCTTTTCAATGCTTCTTTAGAGCTGGGAATAATCCCGGAGGACTGGAGATGGGCAAATGTGGTTTTTGTCCATAAAAGCGGAAGTAAGGACTAGGTTGGTAACTACAGACCTGTAAGTCTGACATCTATGGTGAGTAAATTAATAGAGATGCTGCTAAAAAAGAGGATAGTGTAATTTCTAAAATACTAGGGATTGCAGGATCTGTGACAGCACCGCTTTACTAAAGATAGGATTTGTCAGAGGAATCTGATTTCTTTGATTGGGTGACCAGAGAATTGGACCGGGGGAGAGCAGTATGTGTGCTATATAGTACTTACATTTCAGCAAGACTTTTGGCCCTGTATCATGCTGGCTATATAAATAAACTGAGTGCGTTTGGGATCGATCCTAAAGCGACTGACTAGGTAAGAAACTGGTTGAGTGGGAAAAAGAGGGTAGTAGTAAACAAAGTGCACTCTGAAGATAGGGGTAACATATATAGTAACATAGTAAGTGACGGCAGATAAAGACCAGCATGGTCCATCTAGTCTGCCCAGCAAGATGGCAAGAGTAGGTGCACCTGTCGCTCTGTGCAGGCCACCCCTCCCCATGTTTTTGTTTTTGTTTAGGGGTGAACCCACCACTCCATGTAGGACACCCTTATTTGTTGAGATGCTAGATAGTTCAGAAGTTAGATGGTACCGTTTATTTTGCGTTTATCCTGTTGCTGTAAAGGGATCCACTGTGTTTGTCCCATGCCGTTTTGAATTCCATCACCGTGTTTGCCCCCACCACTTCCATCGGGAGGGCATTCCAAGTATCCACCACCCTTTCAGTGAAGAAATATTTCCTGACATTGCCTTTCAATTTACCACCTTGCAGCTTCATGTTATGCCCTCTAGTTTTACAGCTTCCCTGTCTTTGGAAGAGGTTTGTTTGTTCATCATTTCTCTAAGTATTTAAAGGTCTGAATCATATCTCCTCTGTCCCTCCTCTCCTCCAATGTGTACATATTTAGGTCTTCAAGTCTCTTCTCATAAGGCTTCTGACGCAGGCTCCAAATCATTTTGGTCGCCTTTCTCTGAACAGTTTCCAGTCTTTTTACATCTTTTGCAAGATATGGTCTCCAAAACTGAACACAGTATTCCAAGTGAGGCCTCACCAGTGACTTGTACAGTGGCATAAGTACCTCTTCCTTTCTGCTGGTAATCCCTCTTTGTGTGCAGCCCAACATCCTCCTTCCTTGATTATTAAGATAAGGCGGTTTAGAAATACTATTAAATAAATAAATAAATAAATAATCCTCCTGGCTTTTGCCACCGCCTTGTCGCACTGTTTTGCCACCTTGAGATCATCAGAGATAATCACACCAAGGTCTTTCTCCTGAACCGTGCATACCAACCTCTCACCCCCTATCGTGTACTTTTCCCTTGGATTTCTGCTACCCAAGTGCATGACACTGCACTTTTTCACATTAAATCTTAGTTGCCAAGCATTAGACCAGTCTTCCAGCTTTTGTAGATCTTTCCTCATGTTAACCACTCCCTCAGGGGAGTCCACTGTGTTGCAAATTTTTGTGTCATCTGCAAAAAGACAGACTTTTCCATTCAGTCCTTCAGCAATATCACTCACAAATATATTGAACAGTGCCGGGCCCAGGACCGAACCCTGAGGCACCTCGCTAATCACCTTCCTCTCATCCGAGTGAGCTCCATGTACCACCACCTTCTGTTGTCTGTCAGTCAACCAATTTCTAATCCAGTTTACTATCTTGGGACCCATCCCCAAGCTACTGAGTTTATTGACAAGCCTCCTATGAGGAACAGTATCAAAGGCTTTGCTGAAATCCAGATAGATGACATCCATTGCATGCCCCAGATCTAGTTCCTTGGTCACCCAGTCAAAGAACTCAATCAGATTTGTTTGGCAAGACCGTCCTTCGGTAAAACCATGTTGCCTTGGATCTTGCAACCTGTTGGTTTTGAGAAAGTTCACTATTCGCTCTTTCAGGAGCGCCTCTATTACTTTTCCTGCCACCGAGGTAAGGCTCACGGGCCTGTAATTTGACACTTCTTCCCTGTCACCACTTTTGTGTAGAGGTACAACATTAGCCATTCTCCAGTCCTGAGGAACCACTCCTGTTTCCAAGGATCTGTTGAAGACATCCTTTAATGGTCCTGCAAGAACCTCTCTGAGCTCTTTCAGTATCCTGGGATGTATCCCATCTGGTCCCATGGCTTTGTCCACTTTCAGTTTAGCAAGTTGTTCTAACACTTCATCTTCTGTGAATGGTGTGGTATCTACTTCATTCCTATTTTTATATTTGGGAGTCATAGCTGGTCCATCTCCAGGATCTTCTTTAGTAAAAACAGAGCAGAAGTATTTGTTTAGCAATTTTGCTTTTTCAGTGTCACATTCCACGAGCCCTTTCCCAGCACTTCTGAGTCCTGCAATTCCAACTCTGATCTTCTTCCTTTCCTGAGTATACCTGAAGAAAATTTTGTCGCCACCTTTAACATCTTTAGCCATCTTTTCCTCTGCCTTTGATTTTGCTATCCTTATTTCTCTTTTAGACTCTTTGAGTTGGATCATGTATTCATTTCTGTGTTCTTCTGTTTGCAAGCTTTTGAATTTTGCGAAAGCTGTGTTTATTGCCTTTATTTGAGCAGCCACCTCTTTGGAAAACCAAATAGGTTTCCTTCTCTTGTTTTTATTTATTTTTCTTACATATTTATCTGTTGCCCATTTTATTGCCGCCTTTAGTTTAGTCCATTGCAATTCCACTTCCCTTATCTCCTTCCACCCCGTCATCTCCTCCTTTAAGTACTCAGCCATTTTATTGAAGTCAGTGTTTTTGAAGTTTAGAACTTTGAGCTTGCTATGATTGGCCTGTACCATGGCTTTTATCTCAAACCACACCGTGTGATGGTCGCTGTTGCTCACAGGGGCACGCACGCAGACAGGGGTGTTAACAGTGGCGTGCCACAGGGATCGGTCTTTACTCCTGTTCATTTTAACTTTTTGGTAAGTGATATTGCAAAAGATCTTTTTGGAAAGGTATTGCCTATTTCTGGATGCTGCTATGGATAACATAAGAGATCTAGCAAAGCTTCAAAAATGGTCGAGATTTTGGCAGATAAGATTTAACTATAAAAAATGCAAGGTCATGCACTGGGGCTGCATAAAATCAAGGAAAAGAGTACAAGATAGGGGGTTAAGTATTACAAACGAATAGTGGGACCTAAGGTGGTCAAAAATCTGGAAAGGGCAACTGTAAAAGCCAAAAGGATGCTTGGATGCCAGGACCAGCCCGTCCACTAGGCGAGCTAGGTGGCCAACCTGGGTGGACAGCGGCAGCAGCAGCAGCACACATAGGCGGCTGTACCACCCCCTCCCAGCTTCTGCCGATTCTGTTTTTGGGGGGGGGGGGAGATGGGCAGTGGCAGTATTTCCAAAAGTGGTGTCAAAAAGCTGCCGTTTTTGGAAATACTGCCGTTGCCCACCTCCCCCTCCCAAGACAGAATCGGCAGCAGCTGAGGGGGGGTGGGGGTGGCAGAAACCCTGGGCTGGCTCTGTTGGGTGCATAGGGAGAGGAATGGCCAGCAGGAAAAAGGAGGCAATAGTGCCTTTTGTGAAAGTCTCAAGTGAAACCTCATTTGGAGCGCTGTGTGCAGTTCTGTAGATCAGTTTCAAAAGGACATAAATAGGACAGAGTCTGTCCAGAGGGCAGCTACTAAAATGGCCAGTGGCTTTTCTCATAAGGCATATGGGAATAGATTTAAAGATCTCAATATGTATACTTTGAAGGAAAAGCAGGAGATATGATAGTGACATTGAAAAGGAGTTCTGGAACAAGAGATCATAGGATGAAGGTGAAAGGAAATATATTTTTATGTAAAAAGTGGTGGATGTGTGGAACAGCTTCCCAATGTAGGTAGTGGCTATGAGAACCGTATCTGAATTCAAGAAAGCAAGGGACAAGTTCAGAGGACCTCTGAGGGAGAGGAAAGGATTGTAGAAATTAATAGCTCTGGATGGACAGACTGAATAGGCTGTCTGCTCTTCATCTGTCATCTTTTTCTGAATAGTGCTGGGGTGGACTGCCAAGATATTCAGCAGTAGTATCCAGATAATGTCACTGAATATCCGTGGATAACAGTACCTAAGGCATTTATCCAGATAATGGCTGCCATTATCGGGATATATGCCTTTGAATATTCCCCTGTAAAGAAATAATTTAGGTACACAAAATAAAGGTTGAAATACATTTTTTTATTTAAATCTTATGGTGATCACAGGGCAGTAAAATTTGTTATCACTGGAAGGAAGATGCTAAATTTAAAACCACTGTTGCACTTAATTTTCAAAATGGACACTATAATAAAAAGAGGAAATTAGCAGAAGCTATAACAGGGGCAACAGCTTTGGCAATACGATTTTTCCCAGCCACTGTTTAGCTCTTGGTTTGGTACTGTTGTAATAGAAGAGGCAGACCTACCAAGTCCCCTTCCTGCTAGGGTCAAAAGCTTGCATGAGGCATGGGCATGATTTAAAAAGACCATTTTGGAAGCCCAGATTTAATATATTTCACACATTAATAGAGGTTGAAAGAAGGCCACATGAATAGCCTGTGTGGTTTAGTGAGAAGGTGAAAGAGGTAGTAAATGCCAAAAGCGCATATTTCAGAAAATGAAAAGCAGTCTGTAAGGAATGAAATAGAAGAAGCACAAGTACTAGCAGCACAAGAGGCTATGAAAAGATTGCTAAAGGGGTTTTCATTTTCATTTTTAAAAGCTAATTCTTTTTCTATGCTGCAAATGGGAAATTTTTTTGGTATTGGGCAAAGCTCTGTCAGAGTTCATTGTTTTTTGTTCTAGCTACCCATTCACAGCTAGGTCTTTGAAGCCACTGACCTCAGCAGGTGTTAGATCCTTCTCTACCTACCCCATCTCCTTCCCACCCCATGTGAGTATTCTTGCTTTATAGGGCAACTCCCCAATTATCTACATACAGGGACTTAGGACAGCGCTGCTAGAACACACTTAAGAGGTTAACTGTTTTTTCTCTTAAAGTACAGCTGAGGAACAGGTAGGGACTTGGTAGGTCTACCTCTTGTATTTCAACAGTACCAAACCTCCAACAACTAAACAGTGGCTGGGAAAAATCGTATTGCCAAAGCTGTTGCCCCTGTTATAGCTTCTGCCTCTGTCCAGACAAAGATCACAATGCCAATTGAAAGACCGGTTTCATGTGCAGGATGCCTGCATGCTGAAGCCCTCGGGAAACAAGGGGAGGAGCTCGGAGAAGAGGAGGCGAGGCTGAGAAGAATTCGAGACAGTGAGAACTTAATTGATGAGATACTTCTTGAAACATCCAAGCTCTCAGACAGAAGTGAAAATGGGAGGCTACAGAGTGAAGTAAGTTGGACACAAGTCACCAGAGCCTGCAGAATCAACAATCCTCCTCCAGCCCTTGAATTGAAGCAGCAGTATGCAGCCCTGGAAGTGGAAGAGGTGAAAGCATCCCAGGAAAGGGAAGAACCAGAGCTCGAGCACCCCAAAGTTTCAGAATTAGTGACCACAAGAAAGTGAAGGGTAGTGATGGTTGGTGACTCTCTTCTGAGGGGTACTGAGACGTCCATCTGCTGACCAAATTTGCATTCACTCTGCGGCTCCTCACTATCTTTCCTCTTATACCTCCCTACACCCCTCCCCGGAATCTCCGCTCTTCTGGCAAATTGCTTCTATCGGTGCCCTTCTCTTCTATTGCTAACTCCAGACTTCGCTCTTTTCACCTTGCTGCTCCTTATGCCTGGGTCTGTACATCAGGCAGGTCCATAAACCATTATTAAGAAGGGACCCAGGATATCAATGCTTGACCCAGTACAAGCATTGTGGAACCTGTGTCCCTTGGGGAAACTGCTAGGTACGTATGACCTAGATTGGCCACTGTTGGGAACAGGATACTGGGCTTGATGGACCTTGGTCTGACCCAGTATGGCATGTCTTATGTTCTCTGGCCTTTTTCAAATCCAGGCTGAAAACTCACCTTTTCACTGTCGCTTTTGGATCTTGACTCACCTGATCTCCTTTGTGTTTCTTTAGCATTCCCCCTAGATGTGTCCCTGTCTATACCTATTGTGTTGTCTGACTTGACTAGACTGTAAGCCCCGATAAGCAGGGACTGTCTCTTACATTTCTGTGCAGCGTCTTGTAGCGCTATATAAATGCTCAGTCGTAGTAGCAAGATACTGTACACAACATATCTAAAATGCAAGGGTGCCAATAATGTTGACCACAACTGTAACATCAGTTTTAAAAAGGGCTACAGGGTGATTCGGAAAACTGTAGACTGGTGATCCTGATGTCGGTGCCAAGCAGAATAGTTGCCCATATAGATAGAAAGGTTATAATGAGAATGAGTCAGCATGAATTCAACAATGGCAAGTCTTGCCTTATCAATTTATTAAATATTTTTTTGAAGATGTAAACAAATGAGTGGATAATGAGATGGATGAAAAATGTGTTTGGATTTTCAGAAGGCATTTATTTCTGATGATGCCTGTCTCTGAAGTGTTTATTTTATTCACCCAGTAAATTTATATCCTTTGAAATATAGTTTCTGGACTGGACAGCTTTTTGGAGCTTCCAAGGGCAAGGTGAAAGACAGAGTGATTAGTAATTTCTGTATCAAGGCCTTGAAGAGGATTCCTCCTGCCCTCCGGGACCTGTAAAAAAAAAAAAAAAGAGAGAAGTCGTCCCCCCTCCACATCTGTAGCCTCTGGAGCTGTGCATGCCACGGTCCGCCAGGGAGGGGGTCTGCTATATTGCTAATCAGTAATCAGGGCCTATGAGAATGGTCCAAATGTTCTTACAGCTGACTGCTTAATTCTAAGAAATATCCAGCTCTGTAGGACTTGCCCTGAACACAGAAACTAACCAAAATATATTCAGTTGGGAAAATGTGAGCAGGTGCTTCTGTATCCCCCCAAGCGTGCCCCGGCTGTTGTTTCATGCTCACGGAAAGGGTAATTGAGTGGCTGAATGAGTTTTTTTTGTTGATAAGCCTCATTGAAAGTAATTTGAGGTGGGTAGCAATAAACCATAGGAGCAGGCATGTGATCTGAAATGATTGTAGGTAATTAGCATATGAAAAAGAATCTGCAATAGATGGCTAAATTTTTTTAAGCGGGGGGGTCCTTCTGGGTAGTTTGTTTCACAAGTGTGCTCTTCAGCTGCCATCTCTCTCGTTTATATTAAAGCAAATGTTTTGGAGCGAAAGGCTAGTAAAATTCTAAGTTTGCCCAGTTGAATAACGGCATCTTTTGTACCAACTTTTGTACATTGCAGCTGGAAATTTAGGTAAAAAGAGCATTGTGTTTTCTGCTGAATTGATCTGGAAGGAATTATTATTTTTTATTTTAGTTTGCCCATTGTGAGATTAATGCTTTACGGGGTGTATTGTCTCTACAAAATTGCCCAGTGGAGACCAAAGTGAGTTAAGTAGGATCAGTTGCCTGTTTTTAAATTGAAATGACCAGATTTCAGAAATTAGCAAGGTGCATCCAAAGCTGGTGAGGATAGGAATAATTTTCCACAAAAAATTGGAATGTGCAGTCCGACATACTCGAGGGGGAGGTGAGTGGCATACTTAATAGCTATACGAACCAGAACTGAATTTGCGACACAGAAACCACATGGGGAGGCCCTAGGTTGTGTTCTTGTATATAAGGATTTGTGTTGTACGTTTTATCGTAGAATAACCTATGGGGCAGCACATTGTTTTATTTAAAGTAAATGAAAGGAAAAAGACCAGCATGAGCGATGGCTGAAAAGATAGAGAGGAGGATGTTCAGGTGGGGAAACGGACATCATAATCTGCCTATTTAAAATGCACAAATACATAGAAACATGACGGCAGACAAAGACCATATGGCATATCCTGTATACTCTTCCATACCAACTACTACAGTCCCTTTTTTTTCGTTTAGGGATCTTCTGTGTTTGTCCCATTATTTTTATTTTTTATTTAGCTAGGCTTATATACCGCTTTTCTTTGAGTCAAAGCATTGTACACTCAGGTACTGTTTGTGTGTGTGTATATATATATATATATATATATATATATACCTTGTCCTGGAGGGCTCACAATCTGCGTTTTAGTACCTGAGGCAATGGAGAGTTTTGTGGTTTGCCCAAGGCCACAAGGAGCACCTATAGGATAGATACCCCAGTCCTTCCAGCCCAAGGTTGCTGTCCTCTAACAGGATTTGAACCCCTGGCTCTCCAGCCTGAGCTAACTTGCCCCAACCACTAGGCCACTTCTCCCTTCCATGCTTTCTTAAATTCTGATACTGTCATTGTCTCTACTACCTCCACTGGGAGACTGTTTCATGCGTCTACCGCTCTTTTAGTAAAGAAATATTTCCACATATTCCTGAGTCTGTCCCCTGTCACCTTCATCCTATGCCCCCTCATTGCAGAGCTCTCTTTTGATTGAAAAAGGCTCTCCGCCTGTGCATTTGTGCCATGGAGGTATTTAAACATCTCTATCATATCGCCCCTCTCCTCCAAAGTATACATATTGAGATCTTTAGGACAAGAAGTCCACTTACCATTTTGGTTTCTACCTTCTGACCAACTCCACCTGTTTTTATATCTTTTTGAAGATATGGTCTCCAGAATTGCACACAATACTCCAAATAGGGTCTCACCAAAGATTTATGCAGAGACACAATCACCACCTCTTTCCTGCTTGCCATTCCTCTTCCTGTGCACCCAAGCATCCTTCTACCTTTGCCATCACCTTTTCTATCTGTTTAGCGACCTTAAGATAATCAGAAACAATCACGCCCAGGTCCCACTATTCTTTCACGGACAGAAGTACTTTACCCCCTAATACTGTACTGCTCCCTTGGATTTTTGCAGCCCAAATGCATAACCCTGCATTTTTTTGTGTTAAACCTCAGCTGCCAAATTCTCAACCATTCGTTAAGCTTTGCTAGACTCATCTTATCTGCTCCTTCCTGCAGATTTTGGTATCATTTGCAGGGGCAAACTTTACCCAACAGCCCATCTGCAATATCAGTAACAAAATGTTAAAGAATCAAACCAAGGACAGATCCCTGCAGGCACACCACTGGTAACGTTCTTCTCTTCAGAGAGAGTCCATTTACCTGTACTCTGTCACCTCCCATTCAACCGATTTTTAACCCAGTCAGTCACTTTATGGTCCATCCCTACGATGCTCAATTTATTTGTAAGTTGCCTGTGTGGAACAGTATCAAAGATTTTACTGAAATCTAAGTAGCGCCACATCCATGGCTCTGTATCACGCCAACTCTCTGGTTGCCCAGTCAAAGAAATTAATTTGATTTTTTGACAAGACCTACCTCTAGTAAAACCATGCTGCCTCGGATCCTGCAATCCATTGGGCTCCAGAAACCTCACTATCTTCTGTTTTAGTAGCGTTTCCATTTATTTACTCACCACATAGGTCAGACTAACCAACCTGTAGTTCCCAACCTCACCCTTGCTTCTGCTTTTGTGTAAAGGGACCACATGTGTCCTCCAGGACCACTCCTGACTTTAAAGAAGCATTGACATGGGCAGACAATAGAGCCACTAGAACAACCCCAAGTTCCTGCAGTACCCTTGAATGTATCCCATCTGGCCCCATCACTTTGTCTACTTTTAGTTTAGCTAGCTCCTCATGAATGGTCTTCTAAAAATTATTCAAAATCCCCCTCACTTCTGTTCCCATTTGTTGGTGTTTTCCGAGGTCCTGCTCCTGGCTCTTTATCTTTGAACACAGAACAAAAATATTTGTTAAGCAATTCCACATTAGTCTCCTCAGCTTCTACATATTCCTCCCCTTCACCCTTCGGTCTGAAATATCACTTTTGCACGTCCTGTTCTTACTAACCTACTGTAGTTGAAAAATATCTGGCTCGCACTGACTGTTTTTAATTCCATTTGTATCTTTGCTTTTCTGACTGCTTTCCTAGTTTTTCCAAATATTGATGCTTGTCTTCCTCTTTCTCTGATCTCTTGTATTTTATGAAGGCCACCTTCTTTTTCTTCGCCTTTTCAGCTACTTTTTCAGAACCGTAGTAGCATCCTCCTCCTTTTACATTTATTTCATTTCTTAACAAAGTAAGTTTGTCTTTAAAGTATCCTCTTTCAGTTTCCCCCTTCAGTTTCCCCCACTGCTTTTCTTCATCCCCAGCTGTTCTCTTCTCATCCCACTAACGGCTCCTTGAGGTATTGTCCCATCTTGGAAAGGTTAGTTTTCCTGATATCTAGGACCCTCACTTCTGAATGAATTTTATCAGTTCTAGTCCTAATATTTAACCATACCATCTGGTGATCGCTGGATGCAAGATGATCACCACTAGAACATCAAAAAAGCTCTTCTCTTTGGTAAGCACCAGGTCCAGTATGGCCCCTTCACATGCAGGTTCTGTTACCAGTTGCCAGAATAGTTCTCCCTGTAGAGAATCCAGGATCTCCTTATTTCTAGGTGGCACAGCAGCAGGGGATGTGCCGGTCAACATCTACTACTACTACTACTACTACTACTACTACTACAGCGCCCAGAACACAGCGCTGTACAGGTATGACATGCATATAGAAGATATACATATAATAGACAGTCCCTGCCCATCCGAGCTTACAATCTAGTACAACAGTACAAAGCGGTAGTCAGTTCGGTGCAAATCATAATATGGTCAGTGTAATTTGGTCATGGGAGATTGAAGAGAATCTGGTTAGGATAAGGGTGGAAGTTGGGATCTGAAGGCAACAGTGAAGAGGTGGGTTTTTAACCTGGATTTGAAGAGGGCCAGTGAGGGCGCCTGGCGTATAGACATAGGTAGGTTGTTCCAGGCGTAGGATGCAGCGAGGTGAAAGGAGCGAAGGCGTGAGTTAGCTGTGCGAGTGAAAGGCCTAAATAGAAGCAGTTTGTTAGCGGAGTGAAGTTCTCGAGAGGGGATGTAGGGAGAGATAAGGGATGAGAGGTATTGAGGGGCCGCAGAGTGGATGCATTTATAGGTCAGTATGAGAAGTTTGAACTGTATGCGGAATTGCCTAGTATATTGAAATCACCTGTCGGAGGTCTGTATATCACACCAATGCAAGTGGATGCTCCATTCTCTCTTTCCAGTTTAACCCACAGTGTCTCATTCTTCCTTCTTAATTCTATAGCTTTAGTAGTATTTTTTACATATAGTGCCACTCCTCCCTTTTCTTTCTAGCCTGTTTTCCTGACAAACTTATAAGGGCCTCATTTGCATAATATTTGCATAATGTTACCATACACTAACTTTTAGTAAACATGCCTCTTATTGAGTGTCTGGATAAAGAAAGACTACCAGATTTCTACATTACTATACTCCAGTGCCAACCGCCAGCCACATTAGGAAGTACTACAAACACTGCCCATTTAGAACCTATAGCAAACCCGCCGTATCCTAACAGCACTACCAGGACTCATAAAGCACCAGACCCTACCTATCAAAAGGCAACACTGCAAATATTAAACCAATACATCTCAGAGAATACCAATACCATCTCACTGGTGGAAAGAGAACAAGTGGCACTGTCAAATAGAAACTACATAGACAGAATACCTCAGCTTGGTTACACATGCAGAACATAGACCGTCACCAAAGAACAAGGAATTACAATTTAGAAATAGGAAGATAATTAAACTGGGAACCCTAAAAGCCAAACTTAGAAAGTACAACAACACTGGAGAAATAAAGCTATAAATTTCCTCTTGTACTAAACAAAATGCAAAAATGTTAGCAATGCACATTTCCCAGAGCTGACATATTCCAGTTAATAAATTCAAAATAAAGTATTTTTCTACCTTTAGTTGTTTGGGCATTTTACTTTTGAATTGCAATTGTTCCAGCCACTTTCTTCTGGTTTCTTCGTGTCTTCTAACTCTCCATTGTCTGCTGTCCATTTGTCCTTTCTTTACTCATAGTTTTTTTCCATTCTCTCTACATCTGCTTTATCATACTGATCTTTCTCCTTTTGCTCTTTCCTCCTATTTCTTTCTTTATTCCTTTTTCATCCACTCAAATTTCACCCTTCCATCCTCAATCCCCACTTACTCTCCCAATACCCAGGCAATCATAGATTTTAATTCCCACCCCCACAAAATATCTTTTCCCATTTACAACCTCAATCCCCCAGTCCCATCCCCTTTTAGTCCTCCCCCAACATCAGCTCCCTTCTAGTTCCAGCTCCACCCAGCATCCGCTCCCTTCTAGTCCCATTCTCCCATCCCCCCATCAGCCCATTTCCAGTCCTAGTCTCCCATCAGCCCATTTCCAGTTCATGCCTCCCCCCCCATCAGCCCATTTCTAGTCCTATCCTTGCCCCTCATCAGCCCATTTCCAGTCCACACACCCCCCCCCATCAGCCCATTTCCAGTCCAAGCCCACCTATCAGCCCATTTCAATTCTAGCCCCCCTCAGCCATTTCCAGTCCTGTCCTAACAACCCATCAGCCATTTCCAGTCCTGTCCTAACCTCCCATCAGCCATTTCCAGTCCTATCCTTGCCCCCCCCCCATCATCCCATTTCCAGTCCTATCCTTGCCCCCAATAGCCCCTTTCTAGTCCTATCCTTGCCCCCCCCATTAGCACATTTCCAGTCCTAGCCCCCCCATCAGCCCATTTCCAGTCCTAGCCCCCCCCATCAGCCATTTCTGTCCTATCCTAGCCCCTCATCAGCCCATTTCCAGTCCCATCCTCCCCTTCAACTCATCTCTAGTCCACGCTTCCCCCCCCAGTCAGCCCATTTCCAATCCATGTCTCCGCACAATCAGTCCATTTTCAGTCCTATCCTAGCCCCCCTCCCCGGAGTCCTGTGCCTGTCTGATCGTCTTCAGTGGGAGCTAAGGAGGCCCGCCCGAGGCCCCCCAGCTCACCTCTGCACAGAATGAAGAGCGGCGTGTTCCCTCAGTCTGACAGCTGTGTTCACGTGAAGCGCGCTGAGTGCTGGGAAAGGTTAAAGGGCATTTCCTGTTTCTCAGCACTCACGTGCTTCACGAGAACAGAGCTACCAGCGTGGGGGAAATGCACCATTTTTCACGCTAGCGGCTGTGCAGAGGTGAGCTTGGGGCCTCGGGCGGGCCTCCCCCGGCTTCCTCTGAAGCTGGCATTGCAAAGCCAGGATTCACCGTGTGGGAATGAAGTTTGCACGGGGCCCAGTGCGAACAACATTCTCGCATAATGGACGGGCCGGCCCTGGTTTCAGGGCCTGGGAGGTTATGTGGTACCTACATTTGGAGTCTCTCAATAGGGTTATATTTAATTCTTTCCACTCTTCAGAAGGGAACTAAGAGAAGATTTTGTATTTAGGCTTGTTTTGGTAGCATTACCCATTATAGCGTGTTTGCGAGCAAAGAAGAATGTTTGGGGACCCAGGATATCAATGCTTGACCCAATATAAGCATTGTGGAACCTGTGTCTTTTGGGGAAACTGCTAGGTACGTATGACCTAGATTGGCCACTGTTGGAAACAGGATACTGGGCTTGATGGACCTTGGTCTGACCCAGTATGGCAGATCTTTATGTTCTTTGCTGAACCTTTTGATTACGGTTATCTATATTTACCTATTTCATTTATGTGTTTTGTTATATTTTTTTTTTAAAGCTATCCATTCCAAAATAATAGTCAGTAACATGGATGGATAAGTTTGAAAAACATCAGAGGAAATAAAACATTACCCGTTCCTGAAGTCCATATTACTGAGAAGGAGGCACAAAAATAAATATATTCCAAAAAGAAAAGCAAAAAAAAAAAAAGGGGAAACTCCCATCAAATGTTGCAGCTACATCTGTGAGGCTTTATACCATTCATTCTAAGCAGCATCGTTCCTTTCTACCCATTAAAAACGTAAAAGTTGTGCAGCATCATAGGAAGCAAAATTAGAATCCTGAAAACTAGACGCTTACATGGGAACTTCAAGAAGAATGTGGCTTCCAGTGAGGTGCTCAGCTGAAGAAACGGTTTCCTCCATAGCTGTGTGACCTTATCCATATCAGGAAAAATCTACAACTTCTAACCACAATGCAATGAATCTTTTTTCCTAAAATATGTTTTCAGAGCCAGCATTTTATCATGTTCATAGAAAAAAGTTACAAGCAGGGCTGCCCTTGTGGCAGTGATATGAGAGGCTTCCAAAAATTTTGAAAGATCAAAACTTATTCTCGCCTCAACCACATCTGAAGGGCTCCTTCCTCCTTATTTTCTCTGATCATAGTTGAAGGAAGAAGATAACCATTAGCAATCAAAATTTTATCCTTTCCACCAAAGGAGAGCTCTTACCAAAGGAGACTCCTCCTTTGCAGCACTTAAGGAGGCCGTAGATTGAGATGAGTGGATTGACACTCTTCACTCAGATACCCTCCTTGAATCAGAGTGATTGGTCATCTCCTCACTTTTCAAAATCTGCATGTGACTAGCCATAGGCCCTTGGATCACCAGTGAGTTAGTAGGAGATTTACTTTAAATGTTATAGTTACCATTAAAGGAAAAGCAAAGAAATAGTACCTCAACAAACATCAGAGTCTAAAATAGCTTTCCAACTCCCCGTGCTTTGCTGTGTCTTCTAAGGCGCTCTAAAAGAGTGTTCCCCTTTGAGCAAGCATCTGTAGCCATGCGCTGTGGGCCAAGTGCATTTTTATCTTGAAAGGCTGGCCTCAATTGATATTTCATATATTAATAATTGGCTTTACTACATTAACCAAATTGCGATAATTATTACTCGGCAAAAATTAAAGTAGAAAGCAAACCTCAGAAAGACTCACCAGACCTTCAAACATCACCTCCTGGTGAAAAGAAATCTAGCCCTGAGTCAAATACATCAACGGTTTGCTGCTACCTAAACCTGGCATCAATTGATGACATCAGGTGGGCCAACAAAAGCGCCTCCAGGGGAAACTCTCTTCTAGTTCCCAGACAAGGGATAACAATAATCCAGGTAAGTCATTGTCCTATGCACAGGCACAATACGTCCAGCTCCCCCATTTATATTTTTATCAGCTTGCTTCTCTGTGATGTGCTTATTCTCAGGAGGCCTCCTTCATAGAAGAAGGAAGCCATGCTTTTCCCCTGTCCTTTTAACGCTGTTGCCAGTTGTATCAGGATGATGCAGCTTCATATGATTTTGCATCTTGGCCTGTGTGACTTCCTGAAATTATTTAGACAGCTACCAGTATGCAGGGCCCTTTGATAAGTCTCTTATGCGAGTTCCTGAACATACTGCCCTTATCTCCTTTTCTGTCTCTCACTTACAACCTCTATCTTGTATCTGTCTATTGCTATCTTTTCTCTTACTACTACTATTTATTATTTATATAGCACCACAATGCACACGCAATGCAGTATACATTAACATGAAAGATCGTCTCAACTCAATAGAGCTTTACAATCTTTGTAAGATACAAGTACAATAAAGATGGGATTTGGATATAATTAAGAGGGAATGCTTATAAGACACAGAGATGGTAAACAGGAGAATAAACGTGTCAGTATCTGAAGATAAGCAGGGTTGGTCCTGGCTGGTCTCTAGAGGGGATCCTTGTCCCTGTTCCTATTCTGTTCCTTTCTCCAGGAACAAGCAGGGAGTCGGTCCTCACATATGGATGACATTGGTGCCAACGGAGCCCCGCAGAAGCATCTCCCCAGCTTTCAAAGAAAGCCTTTGGGATATGCCACCATGCATGCGTGGTCCCCTTCCAGCCCAAGGGTGCCATCTTACTTGGTCTCCCTTTTCCACAGAGCCCTACAGACGTCCATCGTCTATCCCAGGGAAAAAAGTTGATTTTCTAGTGCATTGTGCATTTCCTTCTCCAGTTAGCACCAGTCCCATTCCTGCCTCTGAGCCCTGTCATGTTGGCTTTGAGTCAGAACCGTTTTTAGGATTTTTCTAACTGCTGGCCGCATCAAGGGCCTTCGACCTCGCAGGGGTCCTTTTTGTCCCAGTGGTCAGTAGGTTCAAAAAGTATGATTGGTGCGCAAAGAACATGTCCCTAAACCGATACACACAACTACTGCCTCTGGTGTCTAGGTGCCGACCATGACCCAGAGGTTTGTGCCCTGTGCAAAAAGATGTCCGCTAAGGCCATCCAAAGTTTTCGGCAGAAGCATAGAAACATAAAAACATGACGACAGAAAAAGACCACAAGGCCTATCTAGTCTGTCCTTCCATAACAACTACAACAGTCCACTTTTTACCTTTAGAGATCCTCTGTGTTGGTCCCATGCTTTTTTGAATTCAGTTACTGTCCTCATCTCTACCACCTCCACTGGGAGACTATTCCACGGATCCATTACTCTTTCCGTAAAGAAATATTTTCGCATATCACTCCTGAATCTATCTCCCTTCACCCTCATCCCATGTCCCCTCGTAGCAGACCTTGCTTTCAATTGAAAGAGGCTCTCTCCCTGAACATTTATGCCACGGAGGTATTTAAACATCTCAATCATATCACCTCTATCCCGCCTTTCCTCTAAGGTGTACATATTAAGATCCTTAAGTCTGTCCTCATATGCTTTATAATGAAGCCCATTAATCATTTTAGTAGCCACCCTCTGCACCGACTCCATCCTGTTCACATCCTTTTGAAGGTGCGGTCTCCAGAATTGCACACCATACTCCAAATGAGGTCGCACCAAAGACTTATACAGAGGCATTATCACCTCCTTTTTTCTGCTAGCCATTCCTCTACGTATGCACCCAAGCATCCTTCTAGCTTTTGCCGTCGCCTTTTCTACCTGTTTAACTACTTTAAGATCATCAGACACAACCACGCCTAGGTCCCGCTCTTCTTTAGTGGACAAAAGTACTTCACCTCCTATACTGTATTGCTCCCTTGGATTGCTGCAGCCCAAATGCATGACCTTACATTTTTTAACATTAAATCCCAGCTGCCAAATTCTAGACCATTCTTCAAGCTTAGCTAGATCCCTCCTCATGTTATCTACACCTTCCTGGGTGTCTACTCTATTGCAGATTTTGGTATCATCCGCAAAGAGGCAAACCTTACCCGACAGCCCTTCCGCTATATCACTAACAAAGATGTTAAAAAGAATCGGACCAAGGACAGATCCCTGGGGCACACCACTGGTAACATCCTTCTCCTCAGAGTGAGCTCCATTTACTTGTACTCTTTGTCGCCTCCCACCCAACCAATTTCTAACCCAAGCAGTAACTTTAGGGTCCATCCCTAGGGTGCTCAGTTTGTTTATAAGTCGCCTGTGAGGAACAGTGTCAAAGGCTTTACTGAAATCTAAATACACCACATCTAGAGCTCTCCCTCGGTCCAACTCCCTGGTCACCCAGTCAAAGAAATCAATCAGATTTGTCTGACAGGACCTGCCTCTGGTGAATCCATGCTGCCTCGGATCCTGTAATCCACCGGACTCCAGAAACCTCACTATTTTCTCTTTCAGCAGCGTTTCCAATAATTTACTCACCACCGAAGTTAAACTAACCGGCCTGTAGTTTTCAACCACATCCTTACTTCCGCTTTTGTGTAAAGGCACCACATGAGCCTCTCTCCAGTCCTTTGGCACCACTCCCGACTCCAACGAGGCATTGAAAAGGTCAGTCAGTGGAGTTGCTAGAACGTCCCCAAGTTCCCTCAGTATTCTAGGGTGTATTAGCAGGACAACATATTTCCACAAGTCAGATTCAAACCTGGTGTCCCCGGTAATTCACGCTCTAAGGCCCCGCACGGATCCTTGGAATCGCATAAAAGCCCTGTGGTGCCCAATCAGGTCTGTGGACACTCTGGAGCGGGAGCGCAAGAAGAAGAAAAATCCTTGAGGACCACATCCTGGGAATCGGACACACATGGCAAGTCCCATGCAAGGTCCCACAGTCCCCGGAGAGTATCTGAGGAGTCAGAGTGCCGGCAAAGGTGCCCAGAACAAACGCCGAGGCTTCGGGCAGCAGATCACAGACCCCCAAGGCCTGTCCTGTCGAAGACTCCTCTCCTCACTGACAATGGATCCAATCACCATGATGTCTGCGTCGAAGGCTGCAACTCCTGAATGGGAAGCCAGGATGATGATGTTGGAACGCAGTGTCACTGTCTTCCTTGCTTCTCAGCAAGTGTCGATGCCCAGTTCCGCTGGTGCTTGTGCAGAAACCCCAGGGAACTAGATGTTGAAGACACCCTGGGCCGCTGATACCATCCTCGAAAGCCCCGGGCCTTGAGGCGATCCTCGGCGAGGGTCTTGATCCTGCTCCCGGTCCTCGGGAGTGAGATCTTCCCCGGCAAACACTTGTGGCTCCAGCCAAGCAACAGCCGTGGGTCACCGAAGACCCAATCCAAGCCAGACACCTCAGGAGCCATCAGGCCTCGAGTCCTTGATGGACTACTCGGACTGAAAGTCAGAGGGCGAGGTTTTGCCGGAGACATGTAAACGTCGCGATCTCCCCTTGGATCAGTCTCCCCTGGCATCAAGATTCTGGTCCTCTCCCAAGGACACCTTGTTCCTCGAGTTTGTCCGGGACATGATGAAGGTCTTATCTCTCACTACGGAGTCGGAGGTGGACCCTTGCACAGAGGAGCTCAAAATTCTCCAGTATGAGGCTCCACCTAAGGGAGCCCTTACGGTCCCCGTCACAACCATTCTCAGGAGGTGACTCCTTTGGATGTGGGAGACACTGGCATCGGTGCCGATAGTTATGGAAGGCATAATTTCCTCACATCTCTATAGTGGAGGAGTCGACCATGCGCCAACAAAAAAAGCCCAAAGACTGACACTTCCGTGCTCCCGAGCATGGAGTTCCGCGCCCTGGGACGCAAATGTTACCAGTGTTCGATGCTGGATTCCCGAATACAAGCATATCAGCTGTATGTCAGCATGTATCTCCCAAGACCTAGCAAAAGAACTCACAGGTTTTTCGGTGGGTCTCATTGGAGATCACCTCCATCGATTCCAAACCCTCATGAAGTGCGTTGGAGAGTGCTTGAAGTACATGTCTTGAGCTGCCTACGATGGCTTCGAGTTTAACGCAAGGGTGGCCGCTGCAGGCATCGGTGCCCGACACAGGGGCTGGCTCCAGGCATTGAACCTCGAGCAATGGGTACAGAAGAAACTCCTCAATGTCCCCTGTCTCAATGAAAACCTCTTTGGCAAACTGATGGAGAACAATGCGGCCAAGATAGAGTATATTACACAAACTCGGCTCTCCAGGAAGACCTCCACTCTTCCCAAGAAGAAACAGTTGGGAAAGAGGCCCAACTACGCTTTGCATCCCCAGCCTCTTATCTGGTGACCGGTGTATACACTAACTCTGTGGGTAACACCTCAGGCTGGTGTTTCAAGTCCTGGCAGCCTCTCAGTACTGGAGGGCTCAACCTGAAGGGAAAGGGAGGGGGGAGTTGCCTAGTGGTTGGGGCAAGTTGCCTTAGGCCGGAGGGCCAGGGTCTTGATTCCTGCTGGAGGACAGCAACCTCAGGCCAGAGGGACTAGGGTTTCTAATCCCACAGGTGGTCCTTGTGGCCTTGGGCAAGCCACTTAACTCTCCGTTGCCTCAGGTACAAGATGTAGATTTTGAGCCCTTTGGGGACAAGGGAAATATATACCGTACCTGAATGTACACCGCTTTGACCTGGTGAAAAGCAGTATATAAGCCTAGCTAAATAATAATAATAAAGGGGGCTGGTATTGGTGAATACACATATCCTAGGCTCACGTTCCTGGTGTTCCTTGTGGAGCTGGCTCAGGTGATGACACTCATCCTATCAACCATTTACACAACTAACCCCAAGAGAAAATATAAGTTCCTCTGGTATTTCCTGTTGCCCTGTTTTTTTGCAATAACCTTTGTCATTTTTTACAGTGCCAGCCTCTCGTCCCCTCTGGGGACACCTTACATGATTGTCAATAGTAACATCACAGAGAGGTAGGGTAGTGTCGTGTCATGTCTCATCCTGCAGGAGAGCTTGATGTCCTGAAGCAAAGATCCAGATGACATATTCAGCATAGAGAAAAGAGGAGCCTAGACCCCTAGCCCCACCCTTATTGGCATGAGGGCCACACCAAGAAAGCTTGAGGAATGGTCCCGTGTTTTCAATTAAGATTTAGTGCAAAAAATGTAGTCAGGCCATTTGGGCGAACCTTAAGCCTTGCACCTCCTCTGTTAACTTTTAGACCCATAGACTCACCCGCCCAAGAGTTTTATATTTAAACTTAACAGTTATTATCGCCCGCATACCACCCCTACTGAAACTATCCTGTAGAAATGCATAAAATGTGCACCGATGTTTCTTTGAGTCTGTCAGGACCCACTGTTTCGTCTTGACTACACCCTACACCTGCTTTTTGCCGCCTGCCCCCCCCCCAAGAAGCTGGTTCCCTAAGCAACCCCCTGGCCTGCCTAAGAATTAGGTTGACCTTAAATGCAAAATACTGGGAAAACCCCAAACAGCTAATGCAGAGATTGTATAGTTGCTGACCATATTAACTGAAAAAACTATTTCCTGATGTCACTTCTACATTCTTGGAGGCAAAGTTAAGCCATATCAGGAAATAGCTTTTCATAGAAAGGGCAGTGGATATTTGGAATGCCCTCCTGGTTGAGATAGTAGGAACAAAAACAGTGACAGAATTCGAAAAGGCATCAGATAAACACAAATCTCAATTTCCACTCAAAAAATAATTTTCGTACTTCAGAAATCATAGAAGGGGGGTAGTAACCTGCATGGAACAGCCGTTACAACTCTGACAACCTTACTTAGCAGATTGGATGGGTCATGCTGGTCTTTGCCATCATATGCTATATAAGATTTTTTGGGGATGTATTTTTGAAGATTTTTTTTTTAAATTTCTACCATCTTGTCTGGAAAGGCCATTCCGTGTATCTGCTAATCTCTTTATAAAGAAATGATCTTGTTACTAGACCATTTTAAAACTTCTATCACATGACCTATGCTAGAAGTTTCTTTCCACTGATAACATGCCACCATCTTGTGCATTAAATGTTTTGTCATTGGATTTAAAGTACAGGAAATTCACTCTTTTAGCAGTTTAAGCGGCAGTTAGAATGTAAATGTTTTATGTGTTTGACCACGGTACTTTAAAGAGTTTATTCCTCTCATGGATCTTGATGCTAATTGGTGTCACTGCACATCTGCCTTGGAGTCTGCAGAGAGGCTTTTAGTCACTTGTGTAAAACTCCCCAGAGAAAGTATCAGGAAAACTCCCATCGGACTTGTCTTTCCAGTCATGTGCACTAGGCCGACATTTGTTTGTAATGGATGTTTATGAATGTGCAAATTTAGTTTTACCCTGACCTGCATCTTTGCATTTCCATCTGATGTGTTCTGGCTTCGGCTGAAAAAGCTCCACTCTTCAGAGTCGTACCCTGCACGGTCTCCTTTTCTTGACTCCTAAATTGTTTTGGGGTATAAAACAATTTAGGAGAAAAGCTCATGTCAGCGGGCAGCGTGGTCTCATGATGGGTTAGGCAGTGACCTAGGAGGTTAGGAGCAACTCTGGGCCTTGAGAGTCCAAATGAGGCTTTTGCAAAATATCTCTGCCAGTAAGTGGCTCTATTTCTCCCCCCCCCCCTCCCCCAGTAGATTGTAAGTCATTTAGAAGCTAGCCAGACTGGAGAGTGGAAGGGATGCAGATGTGATCTGATCGAGGCATCTCTGCCTTCAGCCCTGCTATGACAGATGTACTAATCCTGTTCCTCTGTTTCCGCTTCTCAGTTGTTGCAGTCCCAAGACGTGAAAGAAGATGCCGTTCTCTGCTGTTCTATGGAGGTAAGTCAGCAGAGTTCTTTAGATTTTCCTGTCACCTTGAATGGTGGTTATTTTTGTTTTGATGGTTTGGTCCCACAATTCCTTTCTGCTGCTTTGGGCTTCCAACTCAATTGGAACTAGCCTCTGTTGGTGCTGCAGTGCCATAGGCCTACTTTTGGGTAAGTTTGCCCTCGTTTTAAACCTACGTGTGTCTTTCCCAGCCATCATGGTGACCATCTTGCTTCAGAGGCTACAGACCATGGCTTCATATGGAAGCCAGTATGTATTCACCCTGTTGTGTAGTGGCGTGGATATCTCCGCCCCCTGTCCCCTCCACCCCCTGTCCTCCCTCCTGCCTCACTCCCCCTCCCCCACCTAGCTAATCCTTGGGAACTCTAGCTGATCAGCACTGTTACTGAACCCTCAATCTGACCCTGTTGCTTTTGTTTTCTAATGCAAATGAAATACTGGTGATCGTTTTAAAAGATTTGAAAAGTAAGCGGTCAAGTTAGTAAATAAGGGATATCAGGCTTCTGGGAAAATTATCTTAAAATCTAGCAAGCAGAAGTGAGTGCAGGATACAAGTCCTGCTACTGTGTCTATTATGTGACCACTCTCTTAAGGCAGGGAGGTAGACAACCCGGTCCTTGGAACACACCTAGCCAGTCAGGTTTTCAGAATAACCATAATAAATATGCATAAGATATTGGGCTAGACTGGCTGGGTGTGTCAGGACTGGGTTGAGAACCCCCTGCTCCAAGGTATTCTTATTTGAGTAGGGGCTGGCTTAGTGTATGGGAGTGAAACTTGGAATTATCTTCCAGACGTGGCATGGATTCTTTAATGGGGGAATGGGATTTTCCATTTCAGGGCCCAAGGCACACTATTGCTAGCTAAAGGAGACACTCCAGACAAGAGTGTTGCAAAATAAAAGCCTTTACTGGATAAATTTTCTTCAGAGTAAACCATGGATGGTAACTGGTTTAGGCATCGTTTCACAGCATACGAGTATGAAATGTAAAATAGACTTTTGATGCTTTCTTCCGGGACATCCTCCTTCCCTTCCTTTGGAAGGAGAGGCGCAACAAAGAGCCTCTTAGCTAACCATTCTTACAGACTTCTAGAACTCTGCCTGCTCGGAATTTTATTTTATTAGTATTTATTTTGTAATGGTTCAACTTTTTTTGGATGCTGGGCTGCTGTCCTACCTGTTGTTTTTGCTTTCATTCTGGGTTTGCGATGAGCCTGCTAATCTCTCTCTGTTTATATCTCTCATTCACTAAGAAAGATTAACCCTTACACTGTCTATCACAAAACTTGATATCTTTCTGCTGACCTGTCCCACTCACCCACCCCATGGTCTAAATTTCTTATATCGCCTTCCTGGGTTCAAAAACACTTTTATTCCCGGGTGCACTCTCCCACTGGGCTTCCTCTCCTGTTGTACCATGTAGCATACATCTCCTCAGATCTGTAGTTTCTCTCGCTATCTATTCCTACGGCTCCGTATCACTTTCTCCTCTTGATGAAATGCAGTCGACAGTAGCCCAAACAACGTAAGTGCTTTTTAAAAAACAAAGTCCATAGCACTTTAAAGGATAACTTTGGCTATTTAAGGGCCATAATTACTAATGTGCATTAGGGAAATAATGCGTGATTTTTGCCAGAGAATGCATGCAAAGCACCTCCTCATGCAGCTTGCTTTTAACCTCACGCACGGCATTATTAATTGAAAATTAACTCTAGCTTTGAGCTAGTGATATCTTTCCTTCCTGCTAGCATTGGATGTTTACTTTATACCTTCGTCTATCTCTGATTATATTTTTTTGATTTGTAAACCATTTTGAATGATTGGCGCAAAGATGATATATAAAACTTTTTAAATGTTATTTATTTATTTACAATTTCTTCTATACCGCACTATTCAGCATCAGCGCGGTTTACATGGAACATAACAATCAGACAGGGTACATAGGTCTGAGTTTACAATTAACAGGAGAAACAACTTGGATAACAAAAGGTAACTATTTACACAATGAAGTCACATAAGACATAGCAAGAGATTTAATGGTCAAGGACTCCTTACATGGAGTGGACGCCTGGCTTACAGGGTGTGGTGGGACAGTTGTAAGTATTTGAGTGGGGACGTGGTTCATTGTTCTCTGGGAAATATTTAATGAAAAGGAAGTGTTTAAGGGCCTTCCTAAACTGGGTTAGGTTAGTGATTGCCCTGATGTTTGTTGGTAGTGAGTTCCAGAATCTTGGGGCGCAGAGACTGAAGGCCCTGTTTGCGGTTATTGAAGTGCATTTTGTTAATTCTCTCGGCAATGATAGCATATTTATCGCAGTGGATCTTCTTGGTCTATTAGGCGCTGTTGCTTGGATAAGGTCAGAAAGTGAAGATGGAGAGAGCTTATTGACCGCTTTGAATGTCAGCAGCACTGTTTTGAATAAGATCCTGGCTTGTACAGGAAGCCAGTGTAACTGCTTTAGAAGGGGCGTCACATGGTCTCTTTTAGATGACCCCTGGAGAACCCTTGCTGCACTATTCATGACAAGTTGTAAGGGGTTCAAGGTGGATTGTGGGAGACCTTGTAATATGGCATTGGCATAATCCAGATGTGGTGGTATTAGGGCCTGGTAAATTGTCCGAAAATCTTCCTGTTCAAGCAAGGGGCATAGATGTCTGAGTGAACGGATCTTGAAATAGATTGCTCCTACAGTGTTAGCTATGTGTGCCTTCATGTCAAGGTTTTGATCCAGTGTAACTCCCAGGTAACGAATTGTGGGTTTTGCTTGAAGTTCGGCTTCTTTCACCTTCAAGTATTTGGGTGGGCTGAAGTTTGGGTTCCTCGTAATGAAGAGCACCTCCATTTTCTTATGCTGGATCCGAAGGTTTTGTGACAGGAGCCATTCAGATATGGCATTGAAGCAGTTGGTCAAAGGGGAGAGGTCAACTTGGTCTATGTAGAACGGCATATAAAGCAGGACATCATCAGCATATACCATACAACTGACATTGAAGGACCTGATGATATTGCAAATGGGTTGCATGTATATGTTGAACATCAAGGCCGATAGGGAGGATCCCTGGGGAACTCCTTGGTTTTGATGAAACGGTTCTGATGTTACTCTGCCTGATCGTACTTGCTGCCATCTATCGGTCAAGTATTATTTGCACCATTCCAGTGCTGTTCCGCAGATGCCCTTCTCTTTTAGTCGTCCAAGAAGAAGCTCATGATTTACTGAGTCGAAGGCTGCGGCAATGTCTAGGAAAATGAGTGCAAAACCCTGATGAATGCTGTCAATGCCAGTGATTATATTATTGAAAAGGGTGGTGAGGAGTGTTTCCACTCCATGTGACTCCCTGAAACCATGTTGGCATGGGTCAAGTTGAGCAGCAGAGTCGATGTGGTCTTGTAACTGCCTTTGCACCACTTTTTCGATTAATTTTGTGAGAAAAGTTATACTTGAAATGGGTCTGAAGGAGTCTACCTTTTGGGGGTCTAGTTTACTATTTTTTAGCAGTGGTCTGATCGATGTGTGCTTGAGGGCAGATGGGAAGTAACCACTTGAGAAGGATAGGTTCATTATTTTTGTTATTATCGGACTGAGATCACTGCGGAGTTCCTTTATCCAGAAAGCCGGACAAGGATCTGTTTGCACAGTAGTGGTATTGAGGTTCATGATAGTATCTTCAATGCACTTCTTGGAAGGGGTTGAGAAAGACGTTAAAGATATTGTACATGTTGTACACCCTTGGTCTGTGGAGGAGACACCAATTGAAATTTTATTTGTCTGACATAACTTGGATTGTAGGTAAGAGGCAAATTTCTGCGGATGGATTTCACATTGGTGCTCCGGTGTTGGCTCCTTGGTTAGAGACTTGACAAGATTAAACAGATCGTGAGGTTTATTTAGCGAGCGTTTCAGGGTGTCTGTGTGGTACTGTTTCATTTTCTCTGTGATGGCTTCATGGTGAACGGTTAGCTGATGGATGTAAGCTGTCTGGTCTCGAATGGAGTGTGACCTTCGCCAACATTTCTCAAGCTTCCTTAGTAAGTGGAGTGATGCTTTTAGTTCGGCTGTGTACCATGGGGCTGCAGGTCTTTTCCTTGATGAGTTGTTAGGTGGCAGACGAAGTGCAATCGCGCTGAGGTTATTGTTCCAACAAGTGATCAGCTCATCCAGGTTTAGGGTGGTCTCATTAAGGAGCGAACCCGTTTCTGCCAGGATAAGATCTCTATTGAATGGGCAGAAACTTCTAGCAGGTAGTTTAGAGGGATTACTTGGAGCTCTGTTGGTCTTCGATTGACTGTCATGAGTGGGAATCTGGAAGATGATGAGTTTGTGATCTGACCATGGTACAGTAGTTATGGACAACACGGTGTCATGGAATTGGTCAGAAATTGTCTGCGAGGCAAATATGAGATCTAGTGCATTTCCCTTCACATGAGTAGGTTCATTTACTAATTGCTTGTAACCTAAGATATCGAGGGCTTCAAGAAAGGTAGAAGAATGGTTATCCTGAAGCGCTGGCAGGTTAAAATCACCTAGAATCCAGTTTGGTGTATTTGGATTCTGGATATTAGATGCGAGATTTATAATAGTTGGGAGGTCCTCAGTGGAGGCTGAGGGAGCTCTATAAAGCAGATTTATAGAGCATCCCTTGTTGGAAATGGAGACTGTCTCCAAGTGGTTTGTACTAGTGGAGTCAACTAGCTGGAAATGAAGCTCTGTTCTGCTGAGGATAAGAACTCCACCTCCTCTTTTGTTTTGTCTATGGTTTGTATATGCTGAGAAATTACAGGGGAGGAGCTGGTTGATTATGACATTATCTTCAGGGGAAAGTCATGTTTCGGTGACCATGAGGTTAATGTTAATGCTCCCCAGCAATGTTCCCTCTAATTTTCTGTAGGCTGTGTGCGCATAAAATATCAGCTGTGTGCAGCTTTTGAAGGAAGGTTAAATTTTTGTGCGCCACATAATGACACTCGGCGTTATATACTTTAAAATTTGACTACACGTCAGAATACAGTATGTACACCACATTGATTTTAATCAAATTAAATGAAAATAGATGATTACTAAATGAAGCGGGAAATTTCTAGTAATTACAATCATAACTTTTAAATTTTAAGACGTTTGTGTTGTTTTCTATCAGAATCAGAGCTGTAATTTTTGTGCGCTCTGTTTTAAAGTATGTGCGCTCGCTCGGTGAGGTGTGTGCGCGCGCACACGCGCACAGCTTAGAGGGAACAGTGCTCCCCAGTCTTTTCCTTTTATTCAGACTACCTCAGCCCCAGTCATTATCACCCATTCCCTACTTTCTGCACCTCTTCAGCCATTTTGACTTCTACCCTGTCATTTGCTCTCAAGCTTCAACATTTTCTTTCTTTGATTGAGCCGTCTCCACCACCTCATCTTCATCACTGTTGTGCCTCCTCTTCTCTCCCACATACGCTCCTTCTCCTCCTCCCCTCTCAGGGGCATAAATCCCAATCCTGCCCCCCCTCTCCCCAGGCATCACTCACACTCATTGTGTAGATCAAATTATAACTCAGATGTGAAATGTCCATTCTGCTTCCAACAAGCTCACCTACATTCACCACCTCTTTATCTCTCATGCTCTGCATCATCTTGCTTCCAACCAAGACTTGGCTTCTCCCTGAAGAGTCTGATTCAGTTGTTTCTCTCTCTCATGGAGGCTACCTTTTCTCCTATACACCTCATCCAGTTGGCTGTGGTGGGGATGTTGGGTTGCTAGTTTCTTCTTCCTGCCATTTTCAACCTCTTCTCCCACCTCATTCACTCCATTTCTTACTTTGAAGTCCACTCCACTCCACTTTCTCTCTGGGTAATTGTCATTTGTTGGTCTCCCTGAAAAATCCATCTCTTCCTTTCTCACTGACTTTGAACTCTTTGGTTTCCTTATTTTTTTGAATCACCACCTCCTTCCCTCATTCTTGGAGATTTTAATATTCATGTTGATGACCCCTCTGACTCTTATGTCTCACAACTCCTTGCCTTAATCTCCTCATTCAACCTCAAGCTACTGTATATTCTGTTGTCCCCTACTCACTAGCATGACCACTGCCTCAACCATTTCTTTTTCTTGCCCCAACCACTAGCAGGAGTGGACTGGTGGTTGGGGCAAGGTACCACAGACCGGAAGGTCGGTGGTTCAAATCCCACTAGAGGACAGCAACCTTGGGACGGAAGGACTGGGGTTTCTAGTCCCACAGGTGCTCTTTATGGTTTTGGGCAAGCCAGTTAACCCTCCATTGCCCATGTTCCCTGTAAGTATTAGTGTACGTGTCTCATATCCCCTCGTGTTAAATGTATCCTCCAATTGTGTTGTGACCACTTTGATTGAAGGATAAGGTGGTATTCAAAACTGTCTAAATAAATAAAATAAACTGCCCACCCACAAATTTCTCTACCTCAGTTCTTCCTCTGTCTGACCATCTGTTAACTTTCATTGTTAACCCCCCCCCCCCTCCAACCACAGTCTTTTCCAATCTCCACCAACACATTTAGGAATCTTCAGGCTATTGACCCTTCAGCACTCTCCACTACTGTTTCATCTCATTTTTCATCCACTATGTCATCTGAGTCTATCAATTAAAGCAGTCTGTTCCTATAACACTATGCTCTCCTCTGCTTTGGATACTCTTCCTCCTCCCATTCCACATCTTGAGGCATACTGTATCTCAATCTTGACTGATCTGGCCTGCTCTACTGAGCACCTTTTTAAAAGCCCATGTCCACACTGACTTCATACATTTCAAATTCTTGCTAACCTCCTTTCAGTCTGCTAAAGCACTCTCTAAGCAAGAGTACTAAGTCCATCTGACGGATTCTCTTGACAGTCGCTCGTTCTTTGCCACGCTTAATGGTCTCCTAAAAGTGCTTCCGCCTCTGACCCTCTTCTTCATTGTTTGCATAGACTTTGGCTGACTAGTTCCATGACAAGGTTCACAAAATTAGCTTTGAGTTCTCCACTGGGTCACCTCTCTCTCTCCTTCCCCCACTCCATTCTCATATCCTCCCTTCAACCCCTGTCATCCTTTCTTCCTTTTTTACAATCACTGAGGAAGAAACTGCACATCATCTCACCTCCTCCAACCTTGCTACCTGCTCCTCTATGGAGCAGGGACTGTCTCTTCCTTGTGTGTGCGCAGTGCTGCGTATGCTTAGTAGCACTATACAAATTAATAGTAGCAGTAGACATCTTTTGGCTCCCTCTGAAACTTTATTGGGCTCTCTGACTCCCCAAGGTACCTGATACTCCAAAGTTCGAATCTCTCTATTCCCCATCTCTGGACTCTACAGACTCCTGGATTAAACACTGATTGGAAAGCTCCCCTCTTTCTTTCTTTCCCCTGTCATGGTTAGAAGCCACCTGTATCAACTTCAGAAAGTGAAAGGTCGGAAGCATCATCTCAGGGACTCCTCTGTGTGGTTCCCTGCTGGCACCACTGTAGGACTTTGGGCAAGAGACCGGCTCAGGCTACTTTTGCAGGCTTTGCCGATGAACCCTGTAAGCAGGCCAGTGGGCTATTGCCCCTTCCTGCCCATCTCTCACAGAGATGGAAAAGACATACCTCCTTTTTCACTTCCTCCCAAGAAGACCGACTAGACTTTCCTCATGGACGCGCTGACAAATCCTTGGGTTGTACCATTGTGGTCACGCCTGGGAGGAGAGTATCATAGCAAAACTGATTCGTCCATTCTGCAGTCACCTCTCTGGGAGAAGCACCGATTTTAGTAGAGAGCCCAGAGATCCATTTACAGTTAAGTACTGTAGAATAGCCAGACTCGTTTACACTGTGCTGTAGTGTATATATCTCTGAAGAACTAAAATCTCACCATTGCAGTAGACTTTGAAGTCAGTTTTGAGTAATGGGAGATTAAGTGACTTGCTCATGTTCTCTGTGAGTGCCGGGCAGGCTTTTTATGCTGGATACCCTGAATTTTATACACAGTGTAGATTTTTCCCTTCTCTTTTCAAACCCTAGGACTTAAAAACCTGTTATCTCATTTTCCACGGACTTCTACTTAATGATCTTTTTTTTTCTCTTTCTACTTTCTGTTCTAGTAGTTTTCTTTAGTACATTGCGCAAGGCTATGACTTTCTGAAAAGTAGCTACATTTAGAAGAAATTTGCCTAAGCAAGTCTTGCAGGTGGTCAGAAAGACTTGAAGGAGGTACCAGTTTGGCATGCCACTTGGGTACATGGCAGAGATGTCTTGGTTGGGCCCCAGGCCTAGGGTAAAACTTCTGAGGCAGTCCCTACCAGAAGAAGATCAGAGGACAATGTTCCTGTAGCTTGAATTATCCTGGGGAGGCAAACATTCAGAGAAAATAGTGGAAGATAACATTAATCAATTCTGCTCCACTACAAGAGATAGTTTGATACCCTCCTGCCTGGAATATAAGGTTTAGGGCTTTAACAAAAGCTGCACACTCTTAAGCATGAACTAGTCTTGAGTGCAAAGAGCAAAAGAAATATTCATCTTGAGTTTGGGGAAATATTACATTTCATTTGTTTTTTTTTAATCCTCAAAGCTGCTCCCTTGTAGTTCCTTTAAGCACCTGACACAGCTTTGACCCATATGGAGGTCACGAGTTAACTCACATGTAGATTGACTGTGATGCGTCTCACGTGGAATGAAGCTGTGAAATGCTGATCCATTTGGTGGCAGTTTACGTGGCCTAATTGTGCCCATTGAGGTTAAAGTGGAATGCAGGGAGAACAGATTTAAAAACTTTTAGCAAGAAAGACTTAAAAGTAACATTTTTCATAATTAGGACGATTTTTAATTTGGGTTATTGCTGTTTGCCATATGGACATTTTTTTTGCACTGCTCAGTAAGATGCAGTTGTCCTTTACAGCAACAGGAACTATGTGATTACTCAAACCCAGAGCCAGTCAAGGTTATTAGATGCCTTATGTGAACCTTTAACTTGCACCCCCTTAGTTAACCTTTAGGCCCATAGACAACAACACCCAAGATTGTGATAATTTAAACTTAATCGTTCTGATCACCCCCATACCAGACCTACTAAAATGATCCTGTAGAAATGTATAAAAGTGTAAAAGTATGCACTGATCATTCCACGAGTCTGTGTGGCCGTTAACTGCATCTGCTTTTTGCTGCAAACACACCCCCTCAGAAGCAGGTACCTTAGTTGACCACTAGTCTACCTAATGGTTAAGCCAACCTTGCACAGGCTACTTTTACTATTAATCATTGTTGTAGTCATACCAGACATACACAGCACTCTACAGATACACATCAGACGGTCTCTACTCCATGAAGCTAACAGTTCATTCGAGACACATGGACAAAACAAAGAGGGGGCTGGCTTATTCTCTTTCTCTTTGGTTGATACTTTCACGTCTAGTTTCTTTTTTTCCTGCCCAGTCCAGTTTTTTTTTCCCCTTGCTTTACCAGCATAAACGGCATACCAGAGAGCCCCGCTGCTGTTTTGTGTTGCTTTGTAAATCCTCTCCTTCCTCCAGATTCCTCTCCATTTGCTTGTTTTATTTCTGGCAGGCTGAGATCAGCTTGGGCTTCTGATAAGACCCAGAACAGCAGCATTCTGGTGCCCCTTAATTCGGAGTGAGGGGAGTGCGTAAGAAGGAGAATGGAAGACTTCAGTGGTTTAGTTGTTTGAAAATGAGTGTTCTCTTTTCATTTAAAAAGAAAAGTCCTCAAAGCCCGGCACACACACTGTGGCAAGTCATGATACGTTCTCCCTCAACTCCCAGGGCTGTCCCTGCCACTAGGTGGACTAGGTATCTGCCTAGGGTGGCAGAATTTGAGGGACAGCAGAGCAGCTCCTTAGCAGCGTTCTAATGTCACTTCTGCATGGTGGTGAGCCCTTTAGTACAGGCCCATGCTCACAGCCTCTGACAGTCTGTTTCTGCACCCTTGGAGCTTCGCAGCACTTCCACACAGGCCTGTGCTAAAAGACCCACTGCTGCACCAACTTATTTATTTAACAGGTTTTTATATACCGCCTTTAATCCCAGGCGGTTTACATAGAACTGTAGTATTACATAGAACATCGGCAAGTAAACTTGGAGTTAAATATGAGGGTTATACATAAATCAAAAGTGTGTGGATGGCTATAGTGTATGCGATTAGGTAATGTTATTAGGACCTAAATTTTCAATGAAGAGCTGTGTTTTTAAGAGTTTCTTGAGCTCTTGTGGAGATTGTGCAGATCTAATGGCTTCTGGTAGTGAGTTCCAAGTTGGAGCAAATAGCGTGAAGGCTCTATTGCTTATATGCTGTGTACATTTGGTCTTGAAAGGGAGGGGGAGGAGGAAGGGGCAGCAAGAAGATTCCGATTTGCTGATCTTCTGGGCCTTGTTGTTGATGATGTGATTAGATAGCCAAGACAAGGAGTTTATAGATTGTGGTTATGGTCTTGTGTTTAGTCCTTTGGACAATTGGTAGTCAGTTGTAATCTCCTGAGAGTTGCAGTTATGTGTTAACGACCTGATGTACCTGTTAGGATTCTAGCAGCGGTGTTCTGCACTTATTGTAGCGGATATAATGTCTGTTTCAGCAGACCCTGATACAGAATGTTGCCATAATCAAGATGGGACACTATGATATCCTGAAAAACTGATTTGTAATCGTTGTCTTGGAGAATAGGGTGTAGATGTCAGAGGGCCCTCAGTTTCAGGTATGCTGCATCGGCTACCGCCTTGATGTGTGAAAGCATGTTACGGTTGCTGTCGAGAGTTATGCCGAGGTACTTGACTTCCCTTTTTATGTTAATTTCACCTTGTTGAAGTATGATTTTCTCTGGTGGATTGAAAGCTGGGTCTCTGAAGATTAGTAGTGCTGCTGTCTTATTTTTATTCACTGCTAGATTTAATTTTGCGAGAAGGTTTGTGACACCCGTAAAGCAGTCCGATATGACTGAGAAGTCCGGGGTGAGCGTCTGCATATAGATGAGAGTATGCGCCATTTTCTTAGTAGGTTGCATATGGGCTGTATGTAAATATTAAATAATAGGACTGATAAGGCTTATCTGTGGTTCAGTATGCCTTGTTTTAGATTAAATGGTTTGGAATTGCTGGTTCAAACTTTTACTTGCAGCGTTCTGTCTGAGAGGTAAGATGTGAACCAGTTTATTGTGCTGTTGAGCAGACCTATGTTTCTGAATCTGACTAGGAGGTATGGTGTGATAGAGTCGAAGGCAGCACTGATGTACAGGAAGATCATAATGAATCCTTGATGGAGCTTTTCTAAGCCTCTGATGAGTGTGTTGAAGAGAGCAGTGAAAAGTGTATCAAAGCCATGCCATGGGTGGAAGCCATGCTGCTGACGGTCCAAAGAATCAACATGGTCTTGGAGCTGGTGTTGTATAGTCTTTTTGATTGTTTTAGATAGAGATGGGATGCTGGCAATTGGTCAATTATGAACTGGGATTTGTTGGGTCCAATGAGGATTTCTTCAGGAAGGGGGGGTGTATTGAAGCCTTTTTCAGGGCAGGGGGTAGGTGTCCTTGAGAGAGAGGACCATCTTTAGAATTTGTGCAGCAACTTTGGAGAGAGGTTAGAGGTAGTGTGCTTGCAGTGGCGAGGAAAGGTAAAGGGAGCCCTCTAGACACCTTAAGGAAGGGGTAGGAAGGATAGATGAGATGCTGGACACCTTCGGGAGGGAGTAAGGGGGCAGATGAGACATTAGACACCTTCGGAGGAAGTCTAGGGGAGGGGAGGAGAAATGCTGGACATCTTGGGGGGGGTTAGAGAAGGAGAGGGTAGATTCTGGACATGGGGGTAGAGAAGAGACGTAGAGATACTCAACTACGCTTTGGGGGAGGGGGGGAGTAAGGCCTTAGGCAAGCTTTGCCAACTCCAGGCGCCAAGACTCCACTAGCCCTGGAAGTTCAAAAGGATATCTTCAAAAGGAGTGGAGGAGTGGCCTAGTGGTTGGGGCAAGGTACTTCAGGCCAGAAGGTCGGGGGTTCAAATCCCACTAGAGGACAGCAACCTTGGGCCGGAAGGACTGGGGTTTCTAGTCCCACAGGTGCTCCTTGTGGTCTTGGGCAAGCCACTTAACCCTCTATAGCCCATGTTCCCTGTAAAATAGTTATCTCCAAGTTACAATGCCCTGTTCAATGTAATTTCAGTTGTTCAATGTAAACCGCACTAGTGCAGAATAGCGCGGTATATAAGAGAATGTAAATAAATAAACAAATTAATAAATAAATATCTCCTTTGAGACTAACCATCGATGTGCTTTTTTGGCCAGATAGCCGGTTTTCCCTCTTCTTTCTCCTGGAACTGGAGCTCTGTTGTCTCTAAGAGATGCCAAGTCTTGCTAATTAGGAATGTGTCACACACTATTTATTTAAAATAATTTATATTCCACTAGTCTACAGTTCTAAGCAGATTCTTAATCAACATCAGTAATCAGAAGCCTTCTAAAATGAGCTCATAAATGCAGTGTACTATGCCACTGTAGGGAAGGACAGGATTTGGGTTTAGCCTCCTGACTTTAGTAGTGTTATAAAGGTGATACTATTCCAGTTTTTCTCAATCTGGTCCTGGAAATACTCTAACCAGTCTGGTTTCCACACTATAGAGGTGATATGATTGAAATGTTTAAATACCTCCATGGCATAAATTCACAGTGGGAGAGCCTCTTTCGATTGAAAGCAAGTTCTGCTACGGGGGGGACATGGGATGAGGGTGAAAGGGGATAGATTCAGGAGTGATATGCGGAAATATTTCTTTACAGAAAGAGTGGTGGATCCGTGGAATAGTCTCCCAGTGGAGGTGGTAGAGATGAGGACAGTAACTGAATTCAAAAAAGCATGGGACAAACACAGAGGATCTCTAAAGGATAAACGGGGACTGTTTTAGTTGTTGATATGGAAGGACAGGCTAGATAGGCCATGTGGTCTCTTTCTGCCGTCATTTTTCTGTGTTTCTATATAGACTTCTATGAAGGTTCTCTCACACTCGGACTCTTTGAGCCCTTCTCACACTCATAAGAAGTTCAGTACCAGTCACTGCTTTCACGAGAGGCAAGCCTAAGAGGAGAAAAGCCAAGTCACCCAAAGAATAGGAAAAAATTGGAGAGCATATTCCTCTACACAGCCCCATCAAGTTGTTGTAAAATCTATGTGCAATACTCTTAGCCACTAGGCAAATTCTTTTGAAAACTCTGTATTTTTTTAGAAGCACCAAAGAAAAGCTAATACTGTATTTTATACAGCTTTTTTTCATTTTCCAAGCAATACTACATAATAGATTTATACCTGAGACTGTCTGAAAAATCTCACTCTTTGGCTTTCAAGGTGGGAAATCTCACTCTTGGGGAGGGTTCACCTTTGGCATCTCTTTGTTATAGGAGCAGGTGTGGTTCCCTCATTTTGCTGTTTCTCTCTAAGCTATGCCCCCTCACCTTTTATTTATTAACAGCTCTTAAGAAGAAATTCACCCAAAGCAGTGTACAGCAAGTAATCTCCAGGAAAAAGCAAGAATGTAGTCATCACATATGGGTATCATCGGTACCGACGGAGCCTGTGCGGGAACGCTCCCCAGCGTCCAATTAGAAAGCTTTTGGGAGCATCCCACAGCGCCTGTATGCTGCCTTCCTGCCTTTCCCAACTGCCTCTCTCCAGTTCTTCGTTTTCCGCGGAGCCAGCAGGTCGTGTTCCTGTCACTGCAGAAAATTTTCCTTCTTTTTTGTGGTCGCGTCTGCCTTCCTCGACGCTTTACCGGTACCGCCGTTTTTTCTTTTCTTTAAAAAAAAAAATAAATAAATAAAATTCTTAGTACTTTTTTCCCATTTTTTCCAGGTGCACGCGCCATTTTGGGCCTTAGGCCCAAGATTTTTTCCACAATGGAAAAACCCTCCTCGGGTTTTAAAAAGTGCACCAAATGTGGCAGTACCATCTCCGTCACTGACACACATGAGTGGTGTCTGAAATGTTTAGGTCCTGACCATTCCATCTCGGAATGTATGGCCTGTGCCATGATGTCCAAGAGAGGTCGACAGAACCGAGCTGCCAAGCTCAGTACCCTGTTTCCCTCTGATGCAGCTTCGGTGGCATCGACGTCTTCCAGGGCTTCGTCTTCCTTACGTGGATCTCAGGTAACTAAACATAAGTCTAGCCGGTCCTCAAAGGGTAGATCTCCCTCTAAGCATCAAGATTCCTCTGGCATTGCCCTTGAGAATTATGAACCGGCAAAATTTCCCCGGCGGGAGGCTTCGACCTCCAAAGCATTATCGGGGCTCCAGGACGTTCTCGAGGCCTCGACCTCGGCAGAACTCCTGGTGCCATGCTCGGGGGTACCGGCGGTCTTCTCCGGTACTGACATCCAGGCATCGGCAGCATCAATAGACCAGAGAGACCTGGCTATTGAGCGCAGTCTGGCGGCTCTCCTTGCGGCATCGATGCCCTCAGAACCACGTCAGACATTTCAACCGGTACCGGCACCGACTCCAGTATCGGTACCGGTAGCATCGACATCGGTGTCTACATTGCCGGCATCCAGTCATCCGATGCCTTCCGGTACCGATACTCCGTTACCGATTACTTCTGTTACCGACTTTGGTCGGTACGGGTATCAGGCTCTTCAAGAGCATCTGGACAGGCGGTTCTTCGAGTCCTCAGAAGAATCTGAGGATTCTGATAGTTCTGTCGATGCAGGAATGCTTCTCCCAGAGGAGCCCTCCTTCCCTAAGTGCAGGATGTCTCCTCCAGAGGATATTTCCTTTCAGGATTTTATCAGGGAGGTGGCTCGGGGTCTGTCCATTACTGTGGCCCCTGAAACAGAGCCCAGAGCAAAGGAGTTGGAAATTTTACAATATCCCAAAACTCCTAAGGAGGCAGCTACCTTGCCCATCCATGAGATCTTGCATGATCTCATGTTAAGAATGTGGGATACACCTCTTACCACCTCCCCTCATTCTCGTAGACTGGATACTCTGTATCGAGTCCCTCCTTGTCCTGGTTTCCAAAAAATTCAGCTTCCTCACCACTCTATTGTAGTGGAATCAGCTATGAGAAGGATCAAGAGTGCAAAGAGGCATGCCTCTAATTCTCCAGGACGTGAATGCAGAACTTTGCATGCTTTTGGACATCGTGTCTTCCAAGCTTCCATGCTTTCTGCCAGTATCAGTTCCTATAGTCTATACATGGGAATGTTCCTAAAGGAAGTCACAGGTGATTTAGAAGCTTTGAGTCCTCTTCTTCCTGAGGATAGAAGGAAGGATTTTCTCACATTGGTCAAACATGCCCAAGATGTTTCTAAATTTGTCAACCGTGCAGCTTTTGACTGGTTTGAGTGCATAAGCAGAACCTCTGCCATTGCCAAAGGTGCACGTAGAATTGCTTGGCTCCAGGCATCTGATCTGGAGCTCTGGGTACAAGACAAACTTGGGCATATCCCCTGTACTTGTGAGAACTTGTTTGGCAAAGATTGGCAGGAAAAGGCCAATGAGTTGGATGCTGACAACTCCATCTTGGATAGATTATCCACATCCACAGCTGATCCTGCTAGAAAGAAATCTTTCAAGAAACCATTCTTTTCTAAGAAGAAAAGATATTATCCTGCTTATTCTCAGCAGGGACGTTCTGCAAGTCAGCTTGTCAGGAAAGGTCAGCAACCGCCCAAACAAAGAAAAGCTTAGGCTGCTAAGCCTCAGCCATCCCAGCATCTCAGCCTCCACAAGGCCTTTGACTTTCAACTAGAGAACCTAGCCTTCCTGGCTCTCATTGGCCACCATTCCAGATGGGGGCAGATAACAGAAGAGCATTGGACGCTCTCCATCATAAAAGAGGGGTACAAGCTTCATTTTTCGAGCATGCTCCCGCCCACAATGATAAGGCAGTTGAATTCTCCGACCTCTCTCATCAACCTGTTAGGTCAGGAGGTCACTATGCTTCTTGCCAAAGGGGCAATAGAAGAAGTACCCATCCATCAGCAGGGTACAGGGTTTTACTCCCCCTATTTCCTTATCCCAAAGAAAACAGGGGGATAAAGACCTATCTTGGACCTCAGAGAATTGAACAAATTCCTAGTCAAAGAGAAATTCAAGATGATTTCTTTCGGAACTCTACTGCCATACCTTCAGAGTCAGGATTGGCTTTGTTCTGTAGATCTCAAGGATGCGTACACCCATGTTCTCATCCATCCAACTCACAGAAGGTTCCTTCGGTTCCTTTTTCAAGGAAAGCACTACCAATACAGGGTGCTTCCTTTTGGCCTGGCCTCAGCACAAAGGATGTTCACGAAATGCATGGCTGTGGTAGCAGCATTTCTCCGCACTCTAGGGATATTCGTCTTCCCCTACTTAGACGACTGGCTCATTCGAGCCCCAACAGAGTCAGAGGCCAGGACTTCTCTATCCTGCACAATGCGTATCCTTCAGTATTTGGGTCTGGTAATAAACATCCCAAAATCCAGTCTCTCCCACTCAGTCTTTAGAGCTTTGCTGGATACCAGAAAGGCAAGGGCCTATCTCCCCCAGGCCCGTTGCCTTCGCATGGTGCAGTTAGCTTCTCAAGCAGTGCTGAAGCCTCATCTCACTGCCCGAGAAATGCTACAACTACTAGGCCACATGGCATCTACTGTGCATGTGGTTCCCTACGCTCGCCTCCATATGAGGGCAGCCCAGTGGACTTTATCCACTCAATGGACCCAGGCTTCAGGATGCCTGTCAGACAAAATAGCAAACACAAGTTGCCTTATTTTGTCCCTCCAGTGGTGGAAGTCCACTCAAAACCTGTTGCTGGGGTCCCCTTTTCAACAACCCTTACCCCAAGCAACTTTCACAACAGATACTTCTCCGATGGGATGGGGAGCTCATCTGCAAGACCTCGCCACCCAAGGCACCTGGTCTTCACAGGAGACTCATCTACACATCAATCTCTTGGAGCTCCGAGCAATCTTCCTTGCTCTTCGAGTGTTGCACACCCTGCTCATCTACAAGACAGTCCTCACTCATACGGACAATCAAGTAGCCATGTTCTACGTGAACAAGCAGGGGGGAACAGACTCTCTGTCGCTTTGCAACGAAGCTTTGCAACTATGGGCCCTCGCCAGAGAGCATCAGATTCATCTCCTGGCAGTGTATCTTCCAGGCATACAAAACTCTTGGGCAGACAGACTCAGTCGAGTTCTGCTTCCACACGAATGGTCTCTGCATGCAGACGAGGTGGCCAAGATTTTTCAAAATTGGGGAACACCGGACATAGACCTCTTTGCAAGTCCGTGTAATGCCAAACTTCCCCGGTTCTGTTCCAGAATTCCGGCTCAGGGAGCTCAGGCCAGGGATGCTTTCCTCCTTTACTGGGGTCAAGACTTCCTGTATGCCTTTCCACCCATTCCCCTAATTCCCAAAACCCTGTTCAAGCTTCAGAGAGACAGAGGCCGTATGATTCTCATAGCTCCACATTGGCCACGGCAAGTGTGGTACCCTCTGCTTCTACATCTCTCTCAAGCTCCCTCCCTGGAGTTATGGTCTGCTCCAGATCTCCTATCTCAGGAGGACGTAATGTTATGGCATCCCAATCCCCAGTCTCTGCATCTCAGGGCTTGGTTGCTGAAGGCCTAGGTCTCCATGATCTTAACCTCCCTCAGCAAGTAAAGGATATCCTTTATGCTTCCAGGAAACCTTCCACAAGATGCTCTTATGCTTTCAAGTGGAAAAGGTTTACCATATGGTGTTTGCAGAAGGGTTTTAACCCCATTGCCATACCTCTGGAATCATTACTGGAGAACCTCCTTCATTTATCCAATGCAGGACTTAAGACTAACTCAGTGAGGGTCCATTTGAGTGCTATTGCAGCTTCCTTCAAGCCCCTAAACGGACAACCTATTTCCTCCCATCCTCTTATAGCAAGATTTATGAGAGGCCTTCTGCTAACTAAGCCTCCCATTAAGCCACCACCTGTGGCATGGGACTTAAACCTGGTTCTTGGTCAGCTCATGAATCCACCTTTCGAACCCTTAGCTACTACCTCATTGAAATTCCTTTCTTGGAAGGTTATTTTTCTCATTGCAATCACATCTGCACGTCGCATTAGTGAGTTGCAAGCACTAGTAGCTGATCCACTTTATACAAGGTTCCATCGTGACAAGGTAGTCCTTAGGACTCATCCACACTTTATGCCAAAGGTGCTCTCGCCTTTTCATCTAAACCATGCCGTCTACCTACCTGTGTTCTTTCCAAGGCCTCATGCATCAAATGCAGAAAGGAACCTTCATACTTTGGACTGTAAAAGAGCTTTAGCCTTTTACTTACAAAGAACACAGCAACATAGAAAGTCCTCTCAACTCTTTGTTGCTTTTGATTCTTCTCAGTTGGGACTTCCAGTCTCCAAGAGAACACTATCTAACTAGATTGCTCAGTGTATTTCCTTTACCTATCAGAGTAAGAATCTTCCTCTGGAGGGCCATGTCACAGCTCACAATGTGAGAGCCATGGCAGCTTCAATAGCTCATCTGCACTCTGTGTCTATCGACGACATCAGTTGAGCAGCCATCTGGGCCTCGGTTCATACCTTCACAGCCCATTACTGCTTAGACAAGGACTCCCGCCGGGATACCTTGTTTGGTCAGGCTGTTCTCCAACACCTGTTCCATACCTAAACAACTCCTACCCGCCATCCCTGGTTGGATGAAAGAGATCCATGGGGGGAAGTGGAGCCCTGTTCAGGGGCACACAACTTCTGGGGTCTCTCCCTGGCATCTAAAGTTAGGGAGTCCCCATATGTGATGACTACATTCCTGCTTGTTCCTGGAGATAGCATAGTTACTCACCTGTAACAGGTGATCTCCGGGAACAGCAGGAATTTGGTCCTCACAATCCACCCACCTTCTCTAGGAGTTGTATCTCTCTATCTATCTCTTTTCCTTTCCCTCTCTCTCTCTTTGTCTCAGCTTTAAAACTCAACTGGAGAGAGGCAGTTGGGAAAGGCGGGAAGGCAGCACGCAGGCGCTGTGGGATGCTCCCAAAAGCTTTCTAATTGGACGCTGGGGAGCGTTTCCGCGCAGGCTCCGTCAGTACGGACAATACCTATATGTGAGGACTAAATTCCTGCTGTTCCCGGAGATCACCTGTTACAGGTGAGTAACTATGCTTTACTTGACATAGACAATTTGCACTCTGCTAACAGCTTAACAACAACAGTGACCAGAGGTCTGCATATAGACAATTAGACCAGCGAGAAACTTAGAGATGGGCGAATTCAATCCTAGGAGCATGTTTACTAAACCACAGTAGCAACTAATGAGGTCGATAGCACACTGTCTGGCCTCGGTAGCAGTTAACATGAGGCAACTGCAGATAATGCAGCAATTTTCTGCGCTGTGTCCAGAGAGCGGGTAACCTGCAGGAGCGGGTGGGATTAGGGCAGAGATTGCGGGTGTCTGCAACGCGCAGTTACCACGAGCCTCAACAGTGAACTGTAACTATGGGATTTGCAGACAGTGCGGGGACAGCTAATGCCACCTCAATGGGGGGGTCATTCACTGCATCTGCGATGCTGCCTGAGCACGTTCTGTGGGCTTTCAGCGCATTATCCGTTGGAGAAATGCTGGTGCACACCCCAAACACATAGCACCACGTTAGCTGCAAAAGCCGTGTGTTATCAGCACTGTTAAAAGTGTACTAGCTGCAAAGCCCTAACTTGGTTTAGTAAACATACCCCCTTAGTAACAGCGATAGCATGATACAGTGCACCTTAAAACTGCACAGTAGAGCATTCATAGAAGAGAAATATGTTACAGTGTCAGCAGACTGGAAATGATATGCCTTAATGGGCTGCAGAGTAGAACATTCAAATAGCGTAGATGGGTTACTCACAGTGCTGCACCATAACACTAGCGCAGTCTTGCAACATGGATAGGATAATCATAATGTCCACATAGTACGAACGATGCACCATAATAGGCAGCGCAATAGAACATTCATATAGCATAGATAGGTTACTCACAGTATAAATAAAATATTCTAGTAAGTAGCAGAAGGGACAAGTGCAGCTGGGCCATTTAGACATAAGAACATAAGAGATGCCATACTGGGTCAGACCAAGGTCCAACAAGCCCAGTATCCTGCTTACAACAGTGTCCAATCTAAGTCACAAGTACCTAGCTGTTTCCCCAAAGGACACATGTTCCACAGTACTTGTATTTGGGTCTAGCAGTAGATTTCCCAGGTTCCCTTTAGTAATGGTTTATGGACCTTTCCTCCAGGAACTTGTCCATACCTTTTTTTAAAGCCAGCTACACTAACAGCTTTTACTACATCCTCCGGCAACAAATTCCAGAGTTTGATTACATGTGTGAAAAAATATTTTCTCTTTTTAGTCTTAAACAAGTTACACTATAGCTTCATTGCATGCTATCCATGATGACACCTAAATCTTTTTCTGGATGGAACCTTGCATCCTGCAACCATCCTTTGGGGGTTTTTTCTCCTAGGTGCATAACTTTATACTTGTCCACATTAAATTTCACCTGCCATTTGAACATCCAGTCTTCAAATTTATCAAGGTCCTCTTGCAATTTTTCACAATCCTCTTGGCTTTTAACAACTTTGAATAATTTTCTGTCATATACAAATTTAATTGCCTCACTCATTATTCCCATTTCCAGGTCATTTACAAATATGTTAAAAAGCAGCGGACCCAGCACAGATCCTTGCTGTATTCCACTATTCACCTTTCTCCACTAGGAAAATTGGCCATTTAGCCCTACCCTCTGCTTTCCATCTTTTAACCAGTTCCTGATCCACAGTACTACACTGCCTCCTATCCCATGACTTTTTTAATTTTGGCAAGAGTCTCATGAGGGACCTTGTCAAAGGCTTTCTGAAAATCCAGATACTGTATCAACTGACCCACCTTTGTCTACCTGTTTGTTCACACCTTCATAAAAACATAACAGATTAGTAAGAGAAGACCTTTCTTGGCTAAAGCCATGTTGGCTGTCTCCCATTAAGCCATTGCTATCTACATGTTCAGTAATTTTGTTCTTAATAATGGGTTCTACCATTTTTGCCGGTACTGACGTCAGGCTCACCAGTTTGTAGTTTCCCAGACCACCCCTGGAACCCTTTTTAAAAATTGGCGTTACATTGGCCATTCTCCAATCTTCAGGTATTACAGATGATTTTAACGATAGTTCACAGATTACTAATAGTAGGTCTTCAATCTCATATTTCAGTTCTTTCAACACCCTCGGATGTATACTATCCGGTCCAGGTGATTTGCTACTATTCAGTTTATCAAATAGTTATAATACATCTTCCTGTTGTATTGATATTTCTTTCAATTCTTCTGCGGCATCATCTTTAAATACCATTTCAGTCATGGGTAACATCCGTGCATCTTCCTCAGTAAAGACTGAAACAAAGAATTCATTCAGTCTCTCCACTATGGCCTTGTCCCCTTTTACCGCCCCTTTTACCCCTCTGTCATCTAATAGTCCAACTGACTCTCTCACAGGTTTTTTGCTACGAATGTACTTGAAAAAGTCTTAGATGCATTTTTGCTTCCACAGCAAGCTTCTTCTCAAATTCTCTCTTTGCCTGCCTTATCAGTGCCTTGCATCTAACTTGCCAGTGCTTATGTTGTTTCCAGTTTTCGTCATTTGGCTCTTTTTTCCATTTCCTGAAAGATGCTTTTTTGGCAACAGCCTCTCTGACCTCATCTTTAAACCATGCTGGCAGTTTTTTGGACTTCCTTCCACTTTTCTTAAAGCGTGGAATACAGCTGGCCTGGGCTTCCAAGATAATATTTTTAAACACCACTCATGCTTGATGTAAATCTTTAACCTTTGCAATTGATCCTTTTAGTTTTTTCTTAACTATTTTCCTCAATTTATCAAAGTCTCCCTTTTGAAAGTTAAAAGGTGGTAGTACCATGGATTTCCTTGCTATCCTTCCTCCATTTATTAAATCAAACGCGATCATGCTATGATCACCATTGCCAAGTGGCACCAACACCCTTATCTCTTGCACCAGATCTTGCATTCCACTAAGGACTAGGTCCAGAATGGCTTCTACTCTTGTCGGTTCATGAATCAGCTGCTCTAAGAAGCAGTCATTTATTTCATCTAGAAACTTTATCCTCCCTAGCATGTCCTGCCGTGACACTGACCCAGTCGATGCTGGGGTAATTGAAATCGCCCATTTTTGTTACTGTGTTGTAACCTTTGTTAGCTTCCCTGATTTCTTTGAGCATTTCATCATCCATTTGTTCATTTTGGTCAGGAGGTCAATAGTACACCCCCACTGCCATCGCCTTCCTCTTCCCCTTTTTACATGGAATTTCAATCCAAAGAGATTCTGCAGTATATTTTGTTTCCTGCAAAACTTTAATCCTGTGTGACTCAATGCCCTCTCTAACACAGAGTGTAAACTCTCCACCAATTTGATCAACTTTTATCATTGTGTTATAATTTGTACCCAGGTATCACAGTGTCCCACTGGTTGTCCTCCTTCCAGCATGTCTCAGAGTAATCAATCATATCTAACCTCTCATTTAGTGCTATATAGTCTAACTCTCCCATCTTATTTTTTAAATTTCTAGCATTTGCATACGAGCATTTTAGACGCTGCATTTTATTCACATTAATCTGGTTATCGGTAGACAGGGGTAGTTTGCAATCTTTAAGCTCTGTCTGCTCTGTAGCTAAGGGCATTTGAGTTACTTTTGTCTTTATTTTGTCCACATAGTACGAACGATGCACCATAAGAGGCAGCACAATAGTATAGACAGGTTACTCGCCATCTTAGCACTATACAATAAAATATTCTAATAAGCAGCCGAAGGGGTAAGTGCAGCTGGGCCATTTAGACAGACAAAATGACAAAAGCCTAGGGATAAATAGATATGAGAGAAAAATGGTTTTCTCTTGTTTTGCCGAAAGGGTAGTCAAACTAAAATAAATAAATTAATAAATAGCTAAAAATCAAACAATAATAGCAAAAGCTTTGTGTGACATCTTCTGCTTTAACATGGGACTTCTGTCCCTTTCTCTCTGACAGCTGCAGAGCACAGGCCGCCTACTGGAGGAGCAGCTGCCCGAGATGATGACAGAACTGCTGGCGGCAGCACGCGACAAGATGCTGTGTCCGTCGGAGTCCATGCTGACACGGTCCCTCCTTCTCGAGGTCATCGAGCTGCATGCCAATAACTGGAATCCCCTGCTGCCTCCCATCACCCAGTACTACAACAAGACCATCCAAAAATTGACAGCTTAAAAAGGTGGAGGGGGAGGGGTGAGTGAAAAAAAATGAAAGCAGTCTCGCACCTTGGAGCAAATCGGAGGAGAAGAAAAACATTTTTGCAGCAGGGAAATCGATTGCAGAAGAAAATGTCTGTATGATTGAATACTGAAGAGAAAAAAGCTACTCCCTCCCCCCAGCATGCTTAAGAATATGTGCAAAGTAGGAGGCTGAGGAGGGGGACAAAGAGTCTTTCTTCTTTCAGTCCTGTCTCCCAACCTCATGCAGATCTCTCGCCCCTCTCCTCCCCTTCTCCCCCTCCCCCTTGGTGTTTCTTTGAAATGGTGGCTTTTGTGCGGGGAGCATGCATCCAGCCCTGGTATTGTTGGGGGAGGAGGAAGAGGGACAAAAAGGACATTAATGAGGGTTGAAGAGCGAGGGGGAAGCCAAGACTGATATTGTTTTCACACCATTGTATTGGCTCACACTGTCCAACTGGCAGGAGGTGGCAAGCAGCAGATGTCCTGGGAGGACAAAGGAAGGCACGCGCCATACCCTAGGGCCTGCTAAATGACCCCACTGCTTTTATTGTTGCAAAGCTTGCTTTCCAGCTTCTAAAGATGTCTGATGGGGGTTGAGAGTTTGTGCAGGAGGGGGGGAGAGGGCCAAGGGAACAGTTTGTGTGTGGGGGGGGGGGGGGGTTTAAAGACTCTGAAACGCAGTTTGATTACAGATTAGAACTTTGCACAAATTGAATTTTATTTGCACTGTTTGTTCTGGTTTTAAAGGAAGAAACAAAAAAGGTTTTAACAAAAAGAATGTCCGATGTGAGCTTGTGAATAGGACCTTACCTTAAGGCAGAAGTAAATGCCGAAGCCGCTTTAGAAGTGAGCCACTTGGGTTTTGCTAGTTACAGTTCATGGTAACTGAAAGCTGTTCTGATCTGGTGTCTCTTAGGGAAAAGGTGGGCACTCGGTGGCTGGTCTGTGATATATTTGGGGAAAGAACCTTCTGCCCACAGTGTGCCTCTGGGGCAGTTGCTGAAAAGTAGATCATGAAACCCTTTGTCCAGCATTGCATTGGTCATTGTACTTTTTAAGGTATATTTTATGGTTTTACAATTATTATTTAAGGAACTCCTGCTGCAGTCGCCGACTCTTCTGAGGAGCCAATTGCATTAGCCAGAAGATCAAAATTTATGCTAGCCATGCTTTGAATTCACATAACCCACGTTTGGCAGTCCTGTTGCAAGAAGTGTCAGAGTGCAGGAGGCTTTCTGACTCATTTATGCACGGTGGTGCTCCGCCTAACACCTGCCCAGGATTGCATCATCTTCATGTCAATTTCTGGGGCTGGGCCAGTTCCTACATCACCTTTTTAAAAGTCCAGGACACTTAGCTCCTGCTGTACAGAGCAAAGGGGGAAGAAGGTTTTGGCACCCCCATTATTTTTAAAAATATATATTTGTGTTCCTACTTCAGGGCAGCTTCTTAAAGACGTTTTTTAAAACAATTGAAAAGTGACATTTTTTTAAAGCTATATTTCTGTAGTGGGAGAGAGTGAACTGAGGAAATTCTGCCCCCCATATGCAGTATGTAGAGGAGATTTGTGGCTGTGAAAGGCTGTGTAGCAGGGTTGCCAACCATTAGCACCTTAACTGCAAGTAGGTAACAAAGACATCTGTTAAAATTTCATGTTGGTGAAAGCATCTTGAGCAATAGGCTGGGATCAGGCTTTGCGAGGCTGCAGTATTTAGGAGTTTGGCACTACGTCTTGTCAATGAAGAGGTAAATCTCAGCATAGTAAGTTTTGCCGTGCATAAAAGGCAACAGTAAAATCGGCATCATATGAAGCCTGTAGGGGAAAAAAAGGAATTATTTTGATGGGTTGGCAGCCCTGCTGAGTAGCCTTTAATCTCTCTTTCAATTTTCTTTTTCCAATAATAGGATTCACCTGGATTATAATAACTGTAAATACACATTTTAAACCCTAGTAGAAACTCATCCTTCCTTTTAAGGGAAGGAAAACCAGAGGCTCACAGATAGCAATGAAAGGAGCCGAGCTGTTACCGAGTTGTTGGTGTGTCAAGATGGTTTTGACTCGAGACCGTATGCAGCTCCAGGACTGAGACTTCACAGTGGCAGAACTGCTGGACTCGCCATCTTTCCCACTACAGAGGGTATGGTGGGGGATAGAAATTTCTAAGACATGGAGAAGGCTGATTGACTGGTCACTGTAATATTTCTGTAAACTCTCTCCTATGCCTCTTAGCCCAACTGGGAAATTTGTTTGCACTTGGACAGTGGAGAGAGCCTGATGTGTGAGACAAAACTTTCCATTGCAAAGCACCTTGTGGTGCACTGGGCTGATTTTTTTTTTCCACAGAAGTCATGCTCCCCACCTACCACCCAACAAACCTCCCCAAACCCACTGAATGTAAACAAATCTGTCAGTACACGGGGGCTTAGAAAAATATAATTCTCGTTTTTTTATAGATCGGTGCCTTTTAACACTGCGTCTGAGCTTTCTTTTCTCTCACTATTGAACAGAAGAAGGCAGGTTGCGGACATAGGAGAAACTTCAAACGTGTCCTTGAAAGGCAATGCCAAATAATGGTAAACAAGAAAAAAAAATAAGACTTGATTAATTTTTGAAGACATCTAATCATAAAAAAATGTGGTTTATAAAAATACACAACTAAACATTTCAAGCTTGCTGTGTAGCAATGAACTGCATTTGCTAACTTGTGTTCAATTTGACATTTTAAAGGAGTGAAATTAAAGGAGTAGCCACTATGATAGTATCTTGGTTAGAATACTAGAGTCTTACTAGTCTGGATGCTTTTTGAAAGCACGAGCCAAAAGATGCTACAACCTTTTTGTTTTCCTTATTGTTTTTTTGTGCTTTAAAAGTTATCACGGCCTATAAAGCTTTCCGTTTTCTCCAGGACTAATACAGTCACTAGACTAGCACTGCTTTTTCAAGGTATAAGGGTCCTGCAGGGGAAGAAGCATTTACGTTTGACGCAGTGGTGTAAACTCCATCTTAGCGGCCTCTGCAGTGCTGGGTGGGGGTGTAAGGAAGAAGGCAATCCACTTATAGCAACTTTGGGTTCTTCTGAGGTGGACCCCCCCCCCCCCACACGTTGCTCTAGAGGTCCTTTCTATGGTTGGTTGTTGGGGGTCCTCTAATTTTAGACTTTTGGGATTTAGCTCAGGCCTTTTCAGTCGTAGATCAGGTACAGTAAGTATTTCCCTGTCATCGGAGGGCTTGCAATCTAAGTTTTTACCTGAGGGCTAAGTGACTTGTCCAAATGAACATGGGCCTCTGGTATGACACGTGCTTTTATTTGTAGAAGAGACAAGTTCATAGTATTAATTTTGTAGTTTATTCATTGACCCAGTATGGCATATCTTATGTTCTTATGTTTTTAAATCTGCATATTCGTAGCCATAACCCTCCCCCCCCATATGCAGTCATTTCTTTTCACTTTCAGAACTTCAGTTCCACACAGCCATAACCCCAGAGTTTTACTGTTCTGGGTATTATCATGCTAAGCCAAGTGAATGAAATGCATCTGAGGACCCTTCGGCCATGTTTATCAAAGGTTTTCCCTATAGGAATGGAGTGGGATGAAGCGCTTGATAAGCTAGGCCGACGACATTTTTTTTAACATTTTCTGAGTGCTGATTTTTTTTTTCCGTGCTGAATTTACTTTGTACTGAATGTGAGACTCCTAATTCAAAATATGTAGAGAGATGTTTTTAATATATAATGTAAGGCTGAGGGAATTTATTAGAAGGCAAAATGCAGTATTTATAGTTTGTATCATAGCAACATTAATAACCTGAATTATGTTTACTCATGTCAGTTTGTTCCTTTTGGTAATACAGTATTTTAGTAGGCTTTGAAGTTAGAGATTTCGGTAGTTCTCCTGCTAGGAAAGAGAACTGCCAAAACATTACCTCACTTCCTGAACAGAGGGTAGGAAATGATGTCATGGCTGAGTGGTTTCCTTATTTGCCTCTTTTATTGACCCTGTGCTTGCTTAAATCACTTGGCTACTTGAATGATGAGACCTTAAAGAGTGCTAGGAAAGGGAAGGGGGGTAGTGATTCGCATTTTCATTTGCCCAGACATATTGGTCTCCTCAGCCACTATTTCTTTTGCAAAATTCCAGTAAATCCAGTATCTTTCCCGAAGTGAGGGATGCTGCAGGAAGATTAAAGAATTAATATAGTGAATTAGGTTGCCCTCACCTTTAATATTCCCGTGTCACTTTTTGACAGCTTTCTCAATAGTGTCAGGAGGGTAAAGGAGGTATTTTATTGTTTCCCTAAATACGTAGCTTGGTATATTCTAATATTTCATTCTTTTAGATAGCTCTGTTTCCTTGCAAGGTTGTGGTATTCAACAGAGAAACAGGCTAAGCAGTAGAAATCAGGGCATTAATTTAAAGCCGCAGGATAATGATTTTCAAAAGAGATAGTGAAGGAAATTGAACTTGCCAACATGTCTCAACCAGAACAAAATGTAGATGTTACCAATAATAGCCTCTCTTTCTCTGCATATTTGTGAGTATATTTATATGATATTGTTGTGTTAAGTGCGCCGTCAAGTCTGTGTCGACTCATGGCAACCCTCTGGATAGTTGTCCTAAACTGTGTTCGGTCTTCAGTCAGGTGGCTCACTGTTGCTAGAGTGGCATCCATTAATAGCTGCTGCTATGATATCGATCCATCTCATTGCTGGCCTTCCTCTTTTGTGTTGACCTTCAGCCTTGCCAAGCATGATGTCTTTCTCTAATGATCTCTCTCTTTGCATGATGTATCCAAAGATAGATATTTATATATTTATAAAAATATAATTTTCATTATTTTGTCGTTTGTAATGGTCATCCTTCTGTGGGACTCCCACCTAATGAAAGCCTCACATCACTGGTCATCAGGAAGACCTGCAGCCAAGGTGGACACAAGCCTAGTACTTGCCCATCAAATATCCTCCTCCCTCGTTTGACTCTTATTAAAGCACAGTGCCCCTTTAATATTCTCTCACTGAACTGAATGTTCCAGTGCACAAAGTCAAGTGTGTTGTAAATTCAAACATGGAAATAAAGGTGAATAAGCACTTTATAGGTGAGACATTTTTATTGGACTAACGATGCATTTCTTCATTAGCTTTTCAGGAGCTATCCTTTTTTCATCAGCTCAGATCAGTGAAGATGTCTGTTGACCCTTATTTCCATATATCTGAGTGGACCAACAGAGCTTTCAGAACCTCTTCTAAATTCACACCTTCTTTGTGCAAAAGTTAGGCCACGGTACAGTGGGGGTTCTTTATGGTACACATGGCTTTTACATTTCTCAGAATGCCAATGCCAGAGGTATGGGAGTAAGCTGAATCAGTGCATCCATATGGCAGTATGTGAATCTGCCATGGAGCATTAAGGATGGTTCTGTGTTTGCAATTTTTTCTTTAAAAAAAATGCACCTCAAAAGTGAGCGGTCGTCGTTTTACTTACAGAAGGAAAATCTCTGTGTAAAAGAATTGTAAAGAAATCCTGTTTTAAAATCCTGGTATTGGCTACAGTGGGAGGCAAGAGAAAGCTCTTTAGAGAAATTTGCTGGCTGTTCCCTCACTATGAAGATGGTATATTAAACGGGAAGATTTTCTTGCTGTGCCAGCTCCTTTAAATAATATAAAAACTTGTTTTGCAGCATTTTTATTATGAAAAATTCCATATAAAATTGTTGACTTTAAGGATTTTTTTGTGCGTAAATGCCTTTAATAGAAATACCCCAGCGGTTCCACATACAAAAGTCCATGTAGTGCCAAGACCGCGCACACTTTTACACGATCTCTGTGTAGGTGTCTTCAGGAATGGCCAGCAGAAGAAAGGAGGTGATAATGCCTCTGTATAAGTCTTTGGTGCGACCTCATTTGGAGTATAGTGTGCAATTCTGGAGACCGCACCTTCAAAAGGATATAAACAGGATGGAGTCGGTGCAGAGGGTGGCTGCTAAAATGGTTAGTGGTCTTCATTATAAAGGATATGAGGATAGACTTAAGGATCTTAATATGTACACCTTAGAGGAAAAGCGGGATAGAGGCGATATGATTGAGACGTTTAAATACCTTCGTGGCATAAATGCACAGGAGGAGAACCTCTTTCGAATGAAAGCAAGCTCTGCTACGAGGGGACATGGGATGAGGGTGAAGGGAGATAGATTCAGGAGTGATATGCGGAAATATTTCTTTATGGAAAGAGTGGTGGATCCGTGGAATAGTCTCCCAGTGGAGGTGGTAGAGATGAGGACAGTAACTGAATTCAAAGAAGCATGGGACAAACACAGAGGATCTCGAAAGGAAAAAAGGGAACTGTTGTAGTAGTTCTTATGGAAGAACAGACTAGATTAGATAGGCCATGTGGTCTTTTTCTGTCATCATGTTTCTATGTTTCTATTTACACCAGCTCCCAAACCAGGTGTCAGTATCCACGACATCAATCTATCGGCAACTTCTGTCACTTTGTCCCTAGATGAAGACACAGGCGCCTGTGTGTCTTCATAAAACAGGCCACAATAGAATTATATTCTAATCATGTAGTTACATTTTGTACATATTTAAATTTTGTTTTTTAAAATGTAACTTTCCTATAAAGAATGCTCTGGTGGTAACTGATCCAGATTCCCTCACCTTGCAAAATTTGACATGGATTCTCGGCTGGAGGGAAAAGAGAACCTCTTCAGAGTTCCAGGCATAGTTTTGTCCACACCCAGAGATGGTCTTCCAAAACAGTAACTCAAATTTATTGTAGAAACTTGTTGCGGGTCACAGATAATTAAATTCCGGTTCTTCTGCACCTCAGTTCATAGTAACCCCTGCAAATTTCAACACTGTTAGCCACAGCTCTGAACAACATGGTGCCTCTGGGCGGTCACACACCCTCAAGCCTTTATTCCCACTGGAGCTGTCTCTTTCCCTTGTGCTGTAGGGGCAAAAATCACCCCTTGGGTCCAGGTGACTTTGGAGTTTGAAGGGTGACTGGAACCTGTACCACTGTATCCACACTGTTTACTACGTTTCCTCTTTGCTGCAGTCCTCATGCTGGGATGAGCTCTATGAAGGGCTGATACTAGATGAGGACCTCCAGTTTATCTCCGAGCTCCACAGTGCTCAAAGGCTCACCTCCTCTGGCCTTTCCTCCAACCACTGGTAAGCAGATTCTTTCTTTGTTGCTCCAGGTTCATACTCTTCTCCTCTTAATGCTGGTCTCAGTATGACTTGCAACTGCTGGGAGCTTCGGACAGGGGTCTAGCACCCAATCCTTCTCTTTTCTTCCCTTCCCTTCTGCCTTTTCTCTCCATGTTAGCTCTTCTTTTTTAACCCTGGAAAACTACACTATTTGGGCCCCTCCTCATGGGGAGATCCCTTCTAACCAAATTTCAGAAAATTCCCTTTGAGAGACATCCTAAAATATTTGTACTTTGATTTGCTCTTCCACCCTGTGAGAATTATAAATAGAGCTTCTGATTTTCTGTTATGACCAGAAAACACTGATAAACTCCCCCCCTCCATCCTTGGAGTTTGGCAGAGCACAAGTTTACTTGTGCGAGTTATAAAATACTGCAATGCAAGCGTATTCCTGCAAAATCAAAGCATGGCGTTTACATCTGCCATAGAGCAGGTCTAAGCGCTGCCATTTATTTGATGTGTTTTTACATCCCTATTTTATAAAGTGTGCGCATATTTCATTTTATAAAATAGGCTTCAAATACGCGTGTTCACTCTGCAGGAGTTTATACGATTGCACTCATAATATAGAAACTGCCATTTTCAGATCGTTTCTCTGCTATTTACATCGCCCTCAAGGTACCTTATGGCTGCAGGTATGCATGTAAAAAAAATTTGGATCGTCTTCTGCTCGATTTTGTATTTTGTTTGGTCGATTTTCAGGAACAGCACCAGACTGCAGGGAGGCGTGTAATACTCTGAGAAAAGGTCAGATAGGAGTAGCCACCTCGGGGGGAGAGGAATAGCAGCATGGTGCTTCTCTGTTTTTTTCCCTATCTCATAGTTCTCGTCTCTCACCGTGCAGTAGGATCTAGACCTCATTTTGGTTGCGTGGAGCCCTTATTAACCTCCAGAAAATTCAGGGACCCCATTCATCCCCACCCTTTTTCCTGGATTACCTCCCCTCAGTGCCAAGCCTGTCCTTTCTAGCTCTGTTTTCCTCCCCTTTGTCCCCACCAATTTCTCTTTCAACCCCCCAACCAGTCCTTGTCTTTTCCCTCCCTTTTCCCAACCAGTTTTCCTCCACTGTCTCTCTTTCTCTCCCTAGCAGGCCCTAACAATCTTTTTTTTTCCCACAGCTACTCCCCACCAGCCTCTCTTTTTATTTTCCCTCTATTCTGTGTCCTATGGATCTCCTGTAATAGTCTTATGGACTCCCAGAGTCTGTCGACCACGGGTTGGGCATCATTGATGCAGAGTGTTTCAGCAGTCACAATCTGAATGCAGAGAGAGCAGCACTGGAACATGGGCGGCTCAAAGCTATTCTGATTTACTGCTTTCCAATAGTCGTTCAAGGGACGTTGCATTCAGGTGCAGCATATATTTCCCTGTCCCTGAAAGACTTACAATCAGCTTGTAAGTGAGGCAACGGAGGGTTAAGTGACTTGCATCGCAAGGAGCATCGGTGGGATTTGAACTCTGATTCTCAGCCCTTTGCTTTAACCATCAGGATTACTCAACCCTCATTTCAGAATGTGTTTCTTCAAATGTTTCATAAATATAATTGTCTTTGATTCTGTCCTTTTGTATGAGGTAAACCTTTTGGCTATGTAATTTTTTTTTCTTTTTGACCAGCCTCTTTTCACTGCTAAGTTAGTTGAGGTATGACCAAGATGAACCTTAAGCTCTCTAGTAGTTTGTTTTAGGATTGCTGGGATTTTCCATTTCTTTATCCAGCCGCTCTCCAGCAGATGCCTTGTTGCATCATGAAATCTTCAGCCTGGAGACAATTACCACAGCTCTCTTCACAGACCCGAACAATCCATCAGCTGGTCAGTCATTCTGTACCATTTTTGAGCAACACCCAGGTCTCCCTCAGAACAACTGAGTGCCATCTCCATCAGAAATCCCATAGAAGAATTTTCAAGGGGTTGGGTATATAACAAAAAAAAAGAAGGGGGATGTATGAAAAAAAATCATAGAAATGATTAAACTAGATTTATTTATTTATTTATTTATTACATTCTCTTATATACCGCGCTATTCTGCATCAGTGCGGTTTACATTGAACAAACTGAATCTTTTAGATCTTTTGGATGTTAACTAAACTGTTGAAAACAGCATGCTGGCTAGCTGAACCATTGGTCTAACCATTCTATCTGCGAAGATGTCTGATGATACGCCAAAGAGAACATCTAAAGAAATTCTATGGGGAGAGCATCTTTAAATTTACCAGAGAACCTTCTGATCTATGGGAAAAGAGAGATCTCCAGCCTTTCTCCAATGGACTTTCCCTCCAAAATTCAAATTTCCCACCTCAATCCCACCAACCCAGTTTGAGGACTGCTATATAAAAGAACAGACATCCACTGCTTCACCACTTCGTCCTGAATAAAGCCACAGTAGGGTGACTGAAACGTCTGTTCCAGTTACGAAGACACAAAAACCGTCATGTGGAAGAAATAAGCTTGCTCCGACTACTTCAGCTGTATAATGTATATATAGTATTCAGCTGCATATGAATGCTTAGCAGCTAGTGAGATTTGTCACTTTGACAGCTTTCCTGGGCTGAGGGACTGCTAAGTTTTCAAATCTCTGAAAAGTCCTTCAGAACAGTATTAATGATGGTCAGCATTTCTGCGGTATCTTGTCTGAAAACCATATTTCCAGAGAATGTGCTGCACACTCCTAGTCCTTAAGCAATCCAGTCTCACCTTTGGGGTAGCCGGCCATACACAGCGTGACTATCAGCACAAGGCATTTGTTAACTTTGCAAATCTTTGACTAGCAGTCATAACGAAAATTGTGATAGTCGAACCAAATTTTCTAAATTTCTACAGCAAATTGGTTTGACAGACCATGGTCTGTTTTCTGTTGTATCACTCAGATACGGTAAGGTAAAAGGATAAGGGGGTCATTTTAAAAACTATTCACGTACATAGAACAAAGGTTTAGGTACTGAAATGGCTTGTTAAAAAAATCAGCAGTCAAAAAAATACTACCCAAAATTGGCCAATCCCAAAACTTCAAAAGGAAAAACAAAATAACGATGATGTTAGGCATCTGTAATAAAATGATACAAAACTGTTTTACTTGTGCATAGTTTTAAAAAAAATGCTAAGAGTATATATGGATCGGGAACTGGTTAAAAGATAGAAAGCAGAGGATAGGGCTAAATGGCCAATTTTCCCAATGGAGAAAGGTGAATAGTGGTGTACCCCAGGGATCTGTGCTGGGTACGCTGCTTTTTGACATATTCATAAATGACCTGGAAAGTGGAATAACGAGTGAGGTTATCAAATTTGCAGATGACACAAAACTATTTAAAGTTGTTAAAACCCAAGAGGATTGTGAAAAATTGCAAGAGGATCTTGATAAATTGGAAGACTGGGCATCAAAATGGCAGATGAAATTTAATGTGGACAAGTGCACAGTTATGCACCTAGGGAAGAACAACCCAAACTATGGTTACAAGATGCAAGGTTCCACATTAGGAACCACCACCCAGGAAAAAGATTTAGGCGTCATTGTGGATAACATGTTAAAACCCTCGGTCCAGTGTGCAGCGGCGGCCAAGAGAGCAAATAGGTATGATAAGGAAAGGAATGGAAACTAAAACAAAAGATATTATAATGCCTCTATATCGTTCCATGGTGAGACCGCACCTTGAATATTGTGTGCAATTCTGGTCGCCTTATCTTAAAAAGGATATAGCGTTATTAGAAAAGGTTCAGAGAAGAGCCACCAAAATGGTAAAGGGGATGGAAGGATACTCCTATGAAGAAAGGTTAAAAAGGTTAGGGCTCTTTAACCTGGAAAAGAGACGGCTGAGGGGAGATATGATAGAAGTCTATAAATTAATGAACGGAGTGGAATGGGTAAACATAGATCGATTGTTTACGTTATCAGACTATAGAAAGACTAGGGGACATGCAATGAAGCTACAGGGTAAACTATATAAGACTAATAAAAGAAAATATTTTTTCACTCAACGTGTAATCAAACTCTGGAATTTGTTACCGGAGGATGTGGTAAAGGCTGTTAGTGTTGCTGGGTTTAAAAAAGGTTTGGACAAGTTCCTAGAGGAAAGGTCCATAAACCATTATTAAGAAGGGACCCAGGATATCAATGCTTGATCCAGTACAAGCATTGTGGAACCTGTGTCTTTTGGGGAAACTGCTAGGTACGTATGACCTAGATTGGCCACTGTTGGAAACAGAATACTGTACTTGATGGACCTTGGTCTGACCCAGTATGGCATATCTTATGTTCTTATGAATGTATATACTAAACGGCAGGTGGAAACGTATGTGTGCTTTCGGTGGAGTAACTTTCAAAGGGAAAGGGCACATGCACTATTCATTTGAAAATTGGTGTAACGTTTGCGCATATTTTCTGCACAGGTTAAGTAGCCTGTTGCAAAATTACCCTTAAAATGACTTTGCTAAAGTCACATTGACAAGGCACCAAGGTACAAATGCAAGCTTCCAGATTGCCAGTCCCATACAAAAAGCCTTCATTCTCTCGTAGTTTTTAAAAAAGACATTAAAGTCTAGCAGAGCATTTAATACATGTTAGCAGGTTATCAAGTCATATGATAGCCACATGTGAAAGCCTTTCTCCTAAGACCAATGGGTCGCTTTATTGATTAAAAATTCTCAATGTAGTGGTTTATTTTTTATTTTAAGGGGGTCGGATCATATACACTGGAATATTACACTGCTCATTAGCAATGATCTCCAAGCAGTCCAAAGCAAAGTTGCCTCCTAAAATTTTCTGATGCATGCTAGACCATCTCCCATATCCAGCAGAGGTACTTTCTTCATGGCTTTTTGAAAGCATTTGTTGACGCCATTTGTGTAGTGCTGCTTTACAGACACACATAAGAGACGGTCCCTGTTCCTTAGAGCTTACATTCTGGTCAAGACAGATGAGACACAAGAACAAAACACAGACTGTGAGTTAAGATAGTGAAGCCAATAATGTTCAATGTTTTCCTTCCAGCATCAACTGGTCAGTTTCGTAGTAGTTTCTCTTGTGGCTTGAAGGGATGTACTTCTGTTTGTAATGAAAGCAACAATCTGGGTGAAATGACAACATTTACGTCAATTCCTAGTTGCCATCAATACTGCACACTATCGAGCATGCATGAATTATATGTGCTATTGCATAAAAGTGCACACTATTGAGAGAAAATGATATGAGACAAAAATAAACATAAACTAAAAATGAAATGAAGATTTTTGGCCTACATGTTCTCTGGTGGCTTGTACCTTTTACCTTCTATTTTCATCCCACACTATTTGGTTTCTAATATTTTGAATTTTTTTAATTGGTCTCCACTTGGCTCCTAATTCATCATTTTGATCTTATTAGAGGAAAGCTAGAGCTTCTCTCAATTCTCTCTTTTTTTTTCATAGAATCTTTTCCCATGTGCAGGTTGTTGATCTCTAGTTGCCAAAAGAATGGGGCTTTGCCGTCTCATGAATTATTTCTGACACCGGTCTTTGATTGTCTACTAAGTGTTGGTCTCTAGACAATGCTGGGCTATCCCATACCCAAGATTTGAGCGTTTCTTAGTCTACTTTCCAAGCTGTATTCCTTCGCCTAAGCAGAGCCAGGAATCCAATCCAGACCACCTTTTCAGCAGCACAGAACATTGCCATTACTATATTGGACTGTAAGTTTTGCATGCAATGAAGCTACAAAGTCGTATATGTTAAACTAATCAGAGAAAGTATTTTTGTGTAATGAAACTCTGGAATTCTTTGCCAGAGGATGTAGCAAAAGCTGTTAGTGTAACTGGGTTTAAAAAAAAGTTTGGACAAGTTCTTGGAGGAAAAGTCCACAAACCATTATTACAGCAGACTGGGAGAAATCTACTACTTATCCCTGGGATAAAAAACATGCAGTCTGTCGACCATTTGGGATCCTTCCAGGTATTTCTGATGTGAATTGCCCACTGCTGGAACAGGATACTGAGCTTGATGGACCCAATATGGGAAATCTTTTTTTTTTTTAATGTTCTTGTAAAAGATACCATTCTTGTATTTTTGGCCATTTTCCTCTTTCCCTTTAACATCATTCTCCTGCTGTTTGTTCATGAATGTAGTTTTGTCAGAGTTCTGATTGGCTACATGCTGATTAACGTCTGAATGGTTGGATAGGGGGAGGGAGCAGCCACAACTTATTTCGCTTTGGGAGTAAAATATGAACCAGAGAGAGAGGGGCCGTGCAGATGATTTTGTTCAAATTGCTAACCTGAATGATTTAAAAAAGAATTATCTAGTGTTGCTTGTTCATACAAATTGCCTCCTAGCTACAGCTCCAGTCCTGGTGGTTCAGTCTTAATGGTTTTGGCCCGTTATGCTATACTGCAGTCCAAGGAGCTCTCTCAGCCTACAAAGATGCAGCAAGCCAGATAGCTTGGAATCCACCCTTTAAGGACTTTGATTTCTTGTTTGGGTTTAAGTAATAGAATGCTTGTGCTTCATGGGGATTTAGCCTTATACATCCAGGCCATAATGCAGAATGTTTGCAAATCATTCCAAATTCGTTGTTCAAAAATTGTAGTAAATCAAGAGAATGAAATAATACCTTTGTACTTTTTTGAACCCATTAGGTTTTCTCTTCTTGTGCATCCTGTCCAGCCAGAACCGTTCCAAACGCATAGCCCACTTGGCTGATGGGGGAAAGCGAGAAGCTTAGTTGTTACAAATCATTCAGTCTCCAGCTGTAATAGTGCAGTGGCAACGCTCCAGCCAGGGGACCTGAACCACAGTTTCCTCCATCGACTAGTTACAAATGTACCCTTGAGCTGGCTGGTATGCACGCTTCTGGGGAGACGTTTTTTGAAAAGAAGTGCAGGGACCAATTCCCACTGTGCTTCTGTTCCTCTGTATCACTCCTAAAGAATGTAAAGCGTATGGAGCATAAAACCACATGGAGAGTCACCCAAGACGGCTAGAGCTAGGATCCAGGTTGCCCTAGTAACTCTAAATTATGTGCATCTGCAGTCTGCTGTTCATGTGCTCAGTAAGGTCTTATTTGTGAAGCACCAGATTTAGGTGGCTTCTTTAAATAAGCATATCTGGCAGAGCGAGTGGTCTGCAAAATGAACTCTATTTTTAGAACTCCCGTGGAGCAAGGATAAAATCCTTGTGCATGTTCTCCTTGTGGAGGTGTACGTTTGTTAGGCTTTACACACGAGAAACAGTTTCTAATATGTGGAAAAGGCCTTTTATAAAACCGTGCGGCATTATGCACACAAGTATGAGCAGTAACAAGATGGCATGTACATGGCGCCAACTGCAGAAATGGTTCAGGATGTTGGTACCCTTGGCAAATTTTAGGCTTTATCCCACCTTTTCTGGCTGGGCATGCCCTGCATGTAGGCATCCCTGGGGGTGGAGTAGGGGCGGAGTCATGATGTAAAAATGTGTGTAACTATTTGGTGCTATCGGAGCTGGATCTGAGAGCCTATTTTATAAAGGCATGTCACTATATAAAATAGATGCCTTTTTGGAATTCTCACTTAGGCGTCCTCTTATAAAGTCCGGCCCATATTGTGCTCAGTACATAATTAGTACTTTTTTAAAAATTTAACTTAAGATTAATGCGCTAATGCCATTATTGTGCATTATCAACTGTGTAAAGTGAGCCCTGTAGTAAGTAGTGGTGCTAGAATGTGCTTTTAATGAATGACCCCAATGTGAGTTGTATCAGCATCCTAGGAAAGTTTTGCAAAGTTTAAGAGGTTCCACCCTAGTTATATATATAACTTTCTCTCATGCCAGCTATTGCAAGGAAAATCTTTAAGGCAGGGGCTACGACTCACGGGGTAATGCAGACTCAGTCTGGCTACTAGGAGGAGCTATGGAGTTTTGGCAGAGACTCTGTTCCCCATAGGGGCTTTGACAGCTACCTTGGCAGTATACCCAGTCCTTGCCTGGGAATAGAACCCAGGTCTTCGGCTTGGCAATGCCAGCCCTAACAGTTCTACTATTTTTTAATGAAATGCAGCACATTTCCTGTTTAAACTGAATCCAGATCGAGAAAGTGCTGGGTTGGTGTTTTTGAGCTTGTCTGCTCTGTACACGGAAACAAGACCAGATCTTTAATGTCGGGGATGAATGGTCCTGACGGAAAGTCCTCTTGTGGCTTTGTCATCTGCAAAATTTTTGCATAGCCACAGGATAGGAGGAAACATTTGGAAAGTAAGACCCATATATGTTGGCAATATCAGTGCTGAATATTTCGTAAGATGTAGAGAACGTCTGTATATTTGCCAAAGAAGGAGCTTAAATGAGGAACAGATTCAGAAGCTGTTTTTGCCGCGGTGTGGCTGGCTCTGATGCTGCTGTGTGGGACTGGAAGAGTTCAGAGTGTATTACTTCATTTTTTTTTTCACATTTAATTGAAGGGGCTTGTTTCCTCCCAGGAACTATTATTTCCCTTCAAGTTTGTGGTATGGAGGCCTGGATTGAAAGGAGAATGCATCTTCATTCCCTTTCCATTCCTGCTTTTTTCGGGAAATTGTCGCTGTGTGTTCCAGATCTGTGTGATTAATTTGTAAGACGTGTTTGTGAGAGAACATCCTGCACACAGCTTTTTTTCATGACGAAAAGTCGCTTTAAGAGTATCTTTTCACTGGGAACTGCACAAAAGGAGTCTGTGCATACTGCTGATCTTAGAACATAGAAGCTGGCTCTGGTGAACTGTGAATAAACTTGCAGAACCGTGAAAGCAATTTTGTCAGGTTCAGATTCCTTACTGCCATTTACTTGCTGAGTAAACTGGTTGAACGCCTCCCACTTAGAGGAGTGAGTGAAAAGGGAATAAGAAAATCCACAATTTTTCATTCATAACTTCTGCTCCGAGCCCGTTCTTGCTGACCTATGACTGCCGGGGGTTGTTGCTTTACTGTGTCTCTCGTCTGCTGCACTGTGACCGTAAGCAAGTGTCACCCATTATAGTGTGGCAAACAGTGACCCTTTAACGTGCACGATCTCATGGAAAAAGGCTCTTTTAGTGCTGACGTAGTGGCTGATTGGCAACCTTGCCGCATGGATTGATTTCAGTCAGGTTTTCTGCTCTTCAGATCCAGCCAGGGCTGGGATGCTACCAGAACAGTGTGGTAAGGGAATTTCATTGTGCAGCAATGATAGCTAGTGACCAGATGCACAGTCTGCTTTAGCCAACTTCCAGACCTGGTTGAGAGCTTTGGCTGCCATAGGAGAGGGCTAAAACCTAGGTGGGGATCCAGTGTGATGTGAATTAAAGACTCATGGTACCATAACGCAGCAGAGGCTGGTTCCAGTCGAGCTGGAAGCCCAAAAAAACAGGAGGTCAGCTGATGGGAGCCCAAAAAGAACTTTACATAAAAAATTCTGCAAGCGAGAGAGATGCAGGGTGGAATTGACAGCAAGCGACAGCAACACTGCAACATTTGCAATATTTCCATAACTTTTGTAATTTCTGTTATCTTCCCTTTCCTCCTGGATAGCGACATGCAGTAAGGGCTTCAGAGAGTTTCGATGACTCTCCAAGATAAATACAGGGCCAGCCCTACGTGGACTAGGCATCTGCCTAGGGTGGCAAAATTTTAGGGCCATAGCAGTGGTGCCAGTATGGCAGAAATCAGCAGTAATTAAACACAAGCAGTCAGTTATCACCGTCTCTGCCACCTGTCAGTGTCACCACTCAAACTGTTCCTGTGCACCTCGGCAGCATTAAAGACCTCTAGGGGCAGCCAGCACAGGGCCTCTGGGCACATATCTGTGCGCAAGGCCTGCCACCTCCACAACAGGAAGTTTGGAGGGGGCAGGGCCTTGAGCTGTGCCGGGGGGAGGCACACAGCTAAAGGTTCACCTAGGGTATAAGATCTCCTTGGGTTGTCCCTGAATAAATGGCCACGATGGCTACCATAGAACCAGGTTCATGCTTGCCTTCCTCTAACTCTCTCCAGCAGTGAAGGAGAAAGAGGAGCACAAACTAAACGCCAGGATGAGGTACAGCAAGCTCAGGGATGGCATCAAATTCTGTCTGTGGCCCCATCTGTGGGACCTTCCTTTCTCTGTTATTGCTGTAAAGCTGCCTGTTCTGGTCGTCACCGCCACCTCTTGCTGGAGGAGGAGCAGGAGCAGTTTGGAGGAGGGATGTTGGCAGGAGAGCATGGGTACATGGCATAGGAAGCCCAGGAGGAGAGAGAGAGAGAACCCAGTAGGACAGCAAAGAGGTAGAGATGTAGAGAACCCCTCAGGCTCGGGAAAGCCTAGGAAGAGAGACCAGTGATGTTAGAGGAGCGGGGGAACAGTAACAAAGTGCCAAGAAAATAAGAAGACCAGGCCTGCTAAAGCCTCGAGGATCCAAATACCATGAGCAGGGCACAGAGGTGTGAGCAAATGCCCGAGTCCTACTCTCTCTTGCTCTCTCTGAACCCTGTTGCTAGTTTCTTCCTCAGGAACAGAGGGTGCCACAGGAATTGGCCCTTTTGTTAACTCTACAGCATTGGAATTACAAAATGGAAGGAGCTGCGGAAGATTTGGACTGGCAAGAGAAACAGACACAGAGTGATGGTGGGGGGGGGAGGAGCTAGGAAGGGTGAGAGAGAGATGGAGGGCCAGCTGGGCTGAGCACTAATACATGATGCATTTACTAAATCGCCTCCCATGGCTCTCCCTATATGCCATTGTTGCTTCCTGTGGTGTGTGGCTTCTGTCAGCAAGGTGCTCACGCTCGCCTCTCTCTGCGCTTTACATTTTGGTCGCGGTTCATATGAAAGTCACTACGTGCCCTAGTTCACTTTCTGCACTCAGTCTACAATTCAGCTTAATCCTGTGAGGAACGGAGAAAGCTGTGAATTTTGTGTTGCATGAAAACAAGGATTTATACAATGAAACCAACTGGATACCATGTGATATTTGGGAAAGGGTGATGAAGCTGAATCATTTATCAGAATAGTTCTCAGAACAAACTTATCTTGGCCATTGACAGAAAAATGAGGTCTTTGTGGAAATGGCAGGATGCTGGATAGAAGCACTTGATTGTCAGCTTTTCATAGGCTATGGGCGCTGAGGGGAAAGAAGGAGGCGCCTAGCTGTTTTGGGTGACTGTCTTTATTCAGACATTGAATATGCTCTCAAGTCAACATTCAAGTAATAAATACATAGACCTCAAGGTTGCTGTATTTTCTCCTCCTGTGAATTGCGTGGGTTTTTTTTTTTGTGGTCTGAATATATATTTTTTTTTTATTGTTTGACTTATGAGACAAATTACTGAAGAGAAGGAAAGAGGGGAGAAAAAAAGCATATTTACTGGGAAAAAGAAAGGGAACCAGAAACACTCCTCTGCATACCTAAACCACATCCCACAGTCTCTTTTCAAGCTGCTGCAGGTTTCTTTGTGAATGCCATAACTCTCTAGTTATCTAATGCTCAAATGTGTGCGCACGCATACACACACACACACACACATGCCCGCATATATAGTGGACAAATACAGGGAGATCTGAAGCTATAACCGTTAATTCTTCTCTTTCTTGGGTTTTGTTGAATTAATAGCATGACTTAATACCTCAATATAAAATATTATTTCTGGTTTACTCAGTTTGTTTTTGCACATTTTTTGGGGGTTGCTTTTGTAAAAGTATGCATTTTAATATATGCAAATATTTGTTTGTTGAATACTAGCATTTTTATTATCTTTAAGGTTTACTTTAAACTGATGATGATAAATAGTGAAACTATTATGTGGACTTGTGATATTAATCACAGAATAAACATTGAAATCTGTATTTAAAAACATCATTGATGTCATTATTTGACTTGGGCCATTGCTTCGAACTGATGGTTTGCAGAACTTTTTCTTTGAAGAAGAGCTTGTTTCATTACAGGAATATTTACTGGCTTGTGCTCCAGACATTGGTTCAGCACTGGCACTATCTTGTCCGCCTGACTTTGAACGATAAGGAGCCAACTCAGGCATTTCTGCTTTTGTTTCAGAGTTTTAGATACTGGAAAACCTCATTGAATGCTCTGACAACAGGAGCCGATAAATTAGAAGTCACTTGCCTCTTCCTTATGCCTTGCAGGCATATGGTCATCCTCTGTGTTGCCAGATTAATGTATTAAGATGGTTCTCTCTAGTAGGAATCAAATAGATGCAACATTCTACTTTGGTTAGCTAATGACATTAACCCACAAGGAACAGGTCAAACCAGTTGTGGTTTTGTCCCTTGGCACCCACGGTCCTGAATTTCTAAGAGGAGCTGGAACCAGAAATCTGTAAAGGTAGTGATGTAAGACTAGGGCTAGAATAGTCTGGTCCTTAGGATCTGGAGTCATATAGCCCTAGTTTCTTTTTACTTTCCAAATTTAGTACAATTAGGAACTGTTGAAAGATATCGATATACATGTTGAGAACAATGAAATAGCCAGTGATGGCAGATAGACCATATGGCCTATCTAGTCTGCCCATTTATACCAACTACTGAGGTCTGCAATATCTTCCTCTCCCTCGGATACTGTTTGCCCCATGAATTCTTGATTTCAGATACAGTCCTCATCTCTGTCACCTATGCTAAGAGGCTGTTACATGCATCCACTGCTCGTTACATAAAGAAATATTGCCTTAGATTGCTCCTGAGTTTGTACCCCTTTCACCTTCATCCTATGACCTCTTCTTTCAGAGTTTCCTTGAAACTGAAAGAGGCCTGTCTCCTGTGTGTTTATACCACAGAGTTATTTAAATGTCTCTAACCTATGCCCTCTCCTGCTTTTCTTTCAAAGTGTATATATTTTGACATTTATCTGACCCCATATGTTTACAGCAAGAACCACTGACAATTTTAGTAGTTGCCCTCTTGACCGACTCCATCCTGGTCCTATCCTTTTAAAGGTGCAGGCTCCAGAATTCTACACAGTACTCCAAATGAGGTCTTACCAGAGACCTAAACACAGGAACCGTTACCTCCTTTTTTTTTTTTTTTTTTTTTCTCCAGCTGGCCATTCTTCTCCCTATGTACCTAAGCATCCCTCTGGGTTTTGCCGTCACCTGTTTGGCCATCTTAAGATACTTAGATATGATCACCCCTACTTCCTGCTCTTCTTTCATGAACTAAAAAGTCCAACCAGAAAGCAAATACCACATATAGGAAACAAAACAACCCTAAAGTTACTGCTTGGGTTAGAAATTGGTTGAGTGGGAGGCAACAAGGGGTACAGGTAAATAGAACTGACTTTGAGGAAGAGGTGGTTATCAGTGGTGTGCCCCAGGGATCTGTCCTTGGCCTGATTCTTTTTAACATCTTTGTTAGTGATATAGTGGAAGGGCTGTTGGGTAAGGTTTGCTTGCCTCTTTGCAGATGATACCAAAATCTGCAATAGAGTAAGCGCCCAGGAAGGTATAGATAACATGAGGAGGGATCTAGCTAAGCTTGAAGAATGGTCTAGAATTTGGCAGCTGAGATTTAATGTTAAAAAATGCAAGGTCATGCATTTGGGCTGCAGCAATCCAAGAGAGCAATATAGTATAGGGGGTGAAGTACTTTTGTCCACTAAAGAAGAGTGGGGCCTAGGCGTGATTGTGTCTGATGATCTTAAAGTAGCTAAACAGGTAGAAAAGGCAAAAGCTAGAAGGATGCTTGGGTGCATAGGGAGAGGAATGTCCAGCAGATGAAAGGAGGTGATAGTGCCTCTGTATAAGTCTTTGGTGCGACCTCATTTGGAGTATAGTGTGCAATTCTGGAGACTGCACCTTCAAAAGGATGTGAACAGAATATGGAGTAGGTGCAGAGGGTGGCTACTAAAATGGTTAGTGGTCTTCATTATAAAGCATATGAGGACAAACTTAAGGATCTTAATATGTACACCTTAGAGGAAAGGCGGTATAGAGGTGATATGATTGAGACGTTTAAATACCTCCATGGCATAAATGCACAGGAGGAGAGCCTATTTTGATTAAAAGCAAGCTCTGCTATGAAGGGACATGGGATAAGGGTGAAAGGGGATAGATTCAGGAGTGATATGCGGAAATATTTCTTTACGGAAAGAGTGGTGGATCCAAGGAAGTCTTCCAGTGGAGGTGGTAGAGGTGAGGACAGTATCTGAATTCAAAAAAGCATGGGACAAACACAGAGGATCTCTAAAGGAAAAAAGGGGAATGTTGTAGTGGTTGATATGGAAGGACAGACTAGATAGGCCATGTGGTCTTTTTCTGTTGTCATGTTTCTATGTTTAAGTCTGGGCGTGGTAAAAAGAAACCATCTTTATTAAACCATATGTGAACAAGGGAAATCAGAACCACCACAGGAGGAACAATAAGCAAAACCCAACGCAGGCCATGTTTCGGCTATGCCTTCTTCAGGAGTTCAATGGCAGGCTAAAATCATGAGCATAAATACAAAACATAAAAAACATGAATAAAACTAATGGTAAATGAATGCATGTGGTCTTTTTCTGTCATCATTGTGGTCTTTTTCTGTCATCATATTTCTATGTTTCTATGTTTAAACCATAAAAATGTAAAAAAAAAACAAAAAAAACATGACTTCATAAACAAATAGTCCTCATACAGTGTGAACTGATAAATACAATACAAGGAGCATACATATAAGATAACTAAAGATATGTTATATGATGACAGTAATGTAAAATAATAAATAAATAATAAAAATCCTGCAACAATAAATAAGAACGAAGAGATGTGATATATGAAATAGACAAAAAAGAACCGTATCTGCGCGCAGTGCCGACATCCACTGCATAGAAGGAGAAACGCCTGCGTCTACGCAGAATCAACTATCTCCAGGAACAAGCAGGAATGAATCTTCAGATATGGGTACGTCGGTACCGACGGAATCTGCGAGGGAACGCTTCCCAGCGTCCAATCAGAAAGCTTTTGGAAGCATCCCAACACGCCTGCGTGCTGCCTTCCCGCCTTCCCAACTGCCTCTCCTCAGTTTTCGTTTTTCCGCGGAGCCGGCAGGACGTCCTCCTGTCACCGCAGAAAATTCTTCTTTTATTTTTTAGTTTTCTTGTGGTCGCGGCTGCCTTCCCCGACGCCACCGGTACCGCCGGTATTTCTTTCTTCTTTTCTTGTAAAATATTTTCCTTAAGGAATATATTTTTTCTTTCTTAGTGTCTCACGGTTCTCAGGCCTTCTAGGTCTCTCCATTTTTCCTCATGGAACCGCCAGCCACTTTCCCCAAGAAATGTACAAACTGTGGCGGTACAACTTTATTTTTAGATACTCACATCGACTGGGTCAGTGTCACAACAGGACATGCTAGGGAGATAAAGTTCCTAGATGAAATAAATGACTGCTTCTTGGAGCAGCTGGTTCATGAACCAACCAGAGGGGAAGCAATATTAGACCTAGTCCTTAGTGGAACACCAGATGTAGTGCAAGAGATAAGGGTGTTGGGGCCACTTGGCAATAGTGATCATAGCATGATCGCCTTTGATTTAATTAGTGGAGGAGGGATAGTAAGGAAATCCACAGTACTACCCTTTAACTTTCGAAAGGGAGACTATGATAGAATGAGGAAAACAGTTAAGAAAAAACTAAAAGGAGCAGTTGCAAAGGTTAAAGACGTACATCAAGCTTGGGTGTTGTTGAAAAATACTATCTTGGAAGCCCAGACCAGCTGTATTCCACGCTTTAAGAAAAGTGGAAGGAAGTCCAAAAAATTGCCAGCATGGTTTAAAGCTGAGGTCAGAGAGGCTGTTGTTGCCAAAAAAGCATCTTTCAAGAAATGGAAAAAAGAGCCAAATGATGAAACCTGGAAACAGCACAAGCACTGGCAAGTCAAATGCAAGGCATTGATAAGGCAGGCAAAGAGAGAATTTGAGAAGAAGCTTGCTGCGGAAGCAAAAACGCGAAATAAAGACCTTTTCAAGTACATTCGTAGCAAAAAACCCGTGAGAGAGTCAGTTGGTCCATTAGATGATAAAGGGGTTAAAGGAGCACTAAGAGGCGACAAGGCGATAGCGGAGAGACTGAATGAATTCTTTGCTTCGGTCTTTACTGAGGAAGATGTAGGGATGTTACCCACGACTGAAGTGGTATTTAAAGGTGTGGAAGAATTGAAGGAAATATCGATACATCGGGAAGATGTCCTACAACTATTAGATAAACTGAAGAGTAGCAAATCACCTGGGCCGGATGGTATACATCCAAGGGTGTTGAAAGAACTGAAATTTGAGATTGCAGACCTGCTATCAGTAATCTGTGAACTATCATTAAAATCATCTCTAATACCTGAGGATTGGAGGATCGCCAATGTAACACCAATTTTTAAAAAGGGTTCGAGGGGTGATCCGGGAAACTACAGACCGGTGAGCCTGACATCAGTACCGGGAAAAATGGTAGAAACCATCATAAAGAATAAAATTACTCAGCATATAGATAGTCATGACCTAATGGGAGACAGCCAACATGGCTTTAGACAAGGAAGATCTTGTCTTACTAATCTGTTATGTTTTTTTGAAGGAGTGAATAAACAGGTGGACAAAGGTGAGTCGGTTGATATTGTGTATCTGGACTTTCAGAAAGCCTTTGACAAGGTCCCTCATGAGAGACTTTTGGCAAAACTAAAGAGTCATGGGATAGGAGGCAGTGTACTACTGTGGATCAGGAACTGGTTAAAAGATAGAAAGCAGAGGGTAGGACTAAATGGCCAATTTTCCCAATGGAGAAAGGTGAATAGTGGTGTACCCCAGGGATCTGTGCTGGGTCCGCTGCTTTTTGACATATTCATAAATGACCTGGAAAGTGGAATAACGAGTGAGGTTATCAAATTTGCTGATGACACAAAACTATTTAAAGTTGTTAAAACCCAGGAGGATTGTGGAAAATTGCAAGAGGATCTTGATAAATTGGAAGACTGGGCATCAAAATGGCAGATGAAATTTAATGTGGAGAAGTGCAAGGTTATGCACCTAGGGAAGAACAACCCAAACTATGGTTACACGATGCAAGGTTCCACATTAGGAACCACCACCCAAGAAAAAGATTTAGGCGTCCTTGTGGATACCATGTTAAAACCCTCGGCCCAGTGTGCAGCGGCGGCCAAGAGAGCAAATAGAATGCTAGGTATGATAAGGAAAGGAATGGAAAATAAAACAAAAGATATTATAATGCCTCTATATCGTTCCATGGTGAGACCGCACCTTGAATATTGTGTGCAATTCTGGTCGCCATATCTTAAAAAGGATATAGCAATTTTAGAAAAGGTTCAGAGAAGAGCCACCAAAATGGTAAAGGGGATGGAAGGCTACTCCTATGACGAAAGGCTAAAAAGGTTGGGGCTCTTTAACCTGGAAAAGAGACGGCTGAGGGGAGATATGATAGAAGTCTATAAATTAATGAACGGAGTGGAACGGGTAAACGTAGATCGATTGTTTACCTTATCAGAATATAGAAAGACTAGGGGACATGCAATGAAGCTACAGGGTAAACTATTTAAGACTAATAAAAGAAAATATTTTTTCACTCAACGTGTAATCAAACTCTGGAATTTGTTACCGGAGGATGTAGTAAAGGCTGTTAGTGTAGCTGGGTTTAAAAAAGGTTTGGACAAGTTCCTGGAGGAAAGGTCCATAAACCATTATTAAGAAGGGACCCAGGATATCAATGCTTGAACCAATACAAGCATTGTGGAACCTGTGTCCCTTGGGGAAACTGCTAGGTACATATGACCTAGATTGGCCACTGTTGGAAACAGAATACTGGGCTTGATGGACCTTGGTCTGACCCAGTATGGCATATCTTATGTTCTTATGTTCTTATGTCTAACCTGCTTGGGTTCTGACCATTTTCCTCCGGAGCCCTCGGGCACCAGTATTGTGAGAAGAAGTTTTCAACATCGTGTTCCCCTCGACATGCGGTCCCCTTCCAACTTTAGGGCACCGACCATATCTTCTTCTACACAGGATCAGGTAACCCAAAAACAGTCTGTTAAGACTAGCCAGTCCTCGAGCGGCACTTCTCATGCACAGCATAGAGATGCCTATGGCCTTGTCCTCGAGAATCCACTGGTTTCAAAACCCCGGTGGGAATCTTCGGCCTCCAAAGCCTGTGTGGGGTTTCAGGTTGTTCCTGAGGTTCACCCCTCACAGAACATACCTGAGCCATGCCCGGTGGTGGCATCCGCTTTGAGCGGTACCGATACCCCGGCATCGGCACTGGTGTTGGATGAAACATTCCTCACCAAGGATCGTCGTCTGGCGTCCTCGGTACCTGCGGGGCCGGTGGATACGCTTCAGATCGACCTTCCAGTGTCAGTATCGACACCGATACTAGTACCGACATCGGTACCCTCCAGACGTGCATCGATAGACTCGCTTCCTTCGATGCCGAGTCTCGAATTGATCTCCAGTCTGGAGGACTGGGTACCGACTCGCCTTGGTACCGACTCCCATCGGTACCGAAGGCTCGGTTCTGATAATTCGGATCCGCAACTCTCGGTTCCTCCGATACCGTTAGAATTGCCACCGGCTGGTCTTCTTCCACCGGTATCAGATACAGTACCGAGATCGGTACCGATATCCACAGTACCATTGCTGTCGGTACCTTCCATGCTTTTCTCATCAGGCTCGCTTCCCTCGATGCCGAGTCTTGAATCGATCCCTAGCATGGACGATCTGTTACCGACTGTCGCTGGTTCTGACCTGCAGTACCAGCGACCACCATCTAAGGATCCCATACTGCACCATTCAGGATCTTCTATTCCTATATACTGGAATAGATCCCTCGGTGCCAACGCTAGTTCTTCATCAGATCTAGCCTATCCAAGGGAAGCTCCCTCTGGGGATCCTTCTTTCCAGATTTTCCTCCTGGATATGGCAAAATCACTTGGAGGAGTGGAGGAGTGGCCTAGTGGTTGGGGCAAGGTACTTCGGGCCGGAAGGTTGGGGGTTCAAATCCCACTAGAGGACAGCAACCTTGGGCCGGAAGGACTGAGGTTTCTAGTCCCACAGGTGCTCCTTGTGGTCTTGGGCAAGCCACTTAACCCTCCATAGCCCATGTTCCCTGTAAAATAGTTATCCCCAAGTTATAATGCCCTGTTCAATGTAATTTCAGTTTGTTCAATGTGAACCGCACTGATGCAGAATAGCGCGGTATATAAGAGAATGTAAATAAATAAATAAATAAATATTCCTGGGCAAGATCCTACACAAGGGAATACAGAATACCTCTCTGTTCCTAGCAAAGCAAAGGAGAATATAATGCTTCCTTTGCATCATTCTTTGCAGGATCTCCTTCTACGAATGTGGGAAGCTCCTTTAAGGGTACCCCCACCTTCCAGAGCGACTGATCTCCTATATCAGGTGCCCCCCTCTCCAGGGTTTCAAAGGACTCAACTTCCTCATCATTCCATTGTGGTAGAATCAGCAATGAGGCGAGTGAAGAATAATAAAAAGCACTCTTCTTGTCCGCCAGGTCGTGAGTCTAAGACACTAGATGCCTTTGGACGTCAAGCCTTCCAGACATCCATGCTTTCAGCAAGAATTCTCTCATATATTTTTTATATGGGTCTATCTCTTGAGGAGGTCACAAGGAAATTACATCTTTTGACTCCTTTTCTTCAAGAGCACAAACAAGCAGACTATTCCTTACTGGTTAGTCATGCTCATAATATCTCTAGGTTTCTTACTCGTGCTTCCCTAGACTCCTTTGAGTCTGTTAGCAGGACTTCTGCTATAGCTATAGGGGCACGACGTAGAGCCTGGCTCCAAGCTTCAGACTTGGACAAATGGGCACAAGAAAGACTGGGAAATACTCCTTGCACTGGAGAAAATCTCTTCAACAAGGAATCTTTACTCCAGGTTACTCAGTTATCCACTGACTTTCCTGTTTCCAGAGGCTGTTCTACGCCGCCTTCTTTCCCAGTAGGTAGGAAATGTCCTACCAAACTTTCTTCCCCTAGGGGGAGAAGGTTTTGTCCATCATCTGCCCATCATACAGATGTTCCCAAACAGGGGAAACATCGCCCTGGTCTGAAGAATCCACAAACTCAACAGGGTCAACAAACCCAGCAGTCGCAGGGTTTCAAGTAGATCATTGTCCCTCTTGGTTGGTGGTTAGGGTGGCAGTCTGCTTTTTTTCACTTGCAGTATCTGCACTAAATTTATCCTAACCTACCTAGATATCTCTTCGAGACATCTTTTCTCTAAGAGTCTTTATGATGATCATGCCCATACTTAACAGTTTTTCCTCTTCCTCTTGGAGGAAAGAGAGGTACCAACTATCAATAGACAGTTGTTTCCCTGTACTGGCATGTATCATCTCACCTTTCAGAGACTTCCTCCATAGTTGGTCTCTTGCAACTCTGTCTTACCTCCCTCTTACTACAACATTTGTTTTGTAAGAGTGACTTTTTACACGGGTAAGCCCCTATGGTCCTCTACCTGTTCTACCGGGGGATTCTCCCTTCTGGAGTTGTCTTCCCCCTTGTTACCTTAGGGCAGCTCCTCAGACAATAGGAAGTCCCTACCATGTCTGTTGTTTCTTTTTCCCAATCTAAAAAAAGAGGGGGGAAAAGAAATTCTCCATGCTGCCCTGATAGTTGCTGCAGATGCAGAAATTCCTAGTGGTTAAGCCACTGGTTTTGTTCACTACACAACCAGGGCTTCCCCTCCACTAGCAATCCTCCTAGCCTCAGTGTTAAGTCCCAAACAGGTTATGAACCTCGTTTGGGAAGCCCTGTTATCACAGTTTGGTTGGTTAACTTCTATTCTTTGCCCCCTTGTCCTTGGCAGAATAGTTGGTTACCTGCTGGCTTTCCACATTCCTCACCAAGGATCGTCCACAGCCAGTTTTTTCTTCTAACCAACCTGCAGCATGCTCTCTGCAATTCTACAGAGTAGCTATGCACTATGGGCCCTTGCTAGAGAGCATTAGTATCTTGCCTAGCAGATAACCCCAGATGGTTAAAAGGGGTTCCCCCAGTCATGTTCATGCCTGGCAGGTATTCTCTACCCTTTCCATGTTATCTTAAATCTCTTTTGAGGCATAAGCCTCAGGCCTTTCATTACGTGAAAGCCTAAAAGAAGGGCCAATTCCCTGGCTTGGCTCATATCTCCTTGGGTCTTCCCGTCAGAGATAAATTCTTCACTGGCAGCTAGAGGACACCTAATACCCATCTTACCCTCATAGGCGGATCACTAGGGTATCTTCCTCCAGAGGCCTCCTCTATCCAATCTCCATACTACAATTCTGGAGATATCTGGACTTCCTGTCTGCAGATTGACGTTATCCTCTGCCATTTTCACGTAGGCCATCCTGGTTATTCAAGAGCTCAAATTCTGCAAAGAATTAAGCCGCCTTCTTGTCAGGGACACCCTTCATCTGACTATGCCAGTCATAACCAGGAGAAGAGGATTTTTTCTATTTATCTATTCAAGCAGGTATCAACCTTCTTGCTGTCAGATGAATCTTCCTCTCTCCCTATAAGGGGGGATGGGGTTCTCTGGACATCTCTCCATCCATATACCTGGAGACATGTTTCTATATGCCTGCCTATTCATCTATATATCTATATATATCTATATCTATATATATATAGATATATATAGATATAGATATATACTTATTTATATCTATCTGTGTGTCTTCTGCCCATGTTGTTGTTAAGTGCCGTCGAGTCGGAGTCGACTCATGGCGACCCTCTGGATAGCTATCCTAAATTGTGTTCGGTCTTCAGTCAGGCGGCTCATTGTTGACAGACTGGTACCCGTAGCTGCTGTTATTGTATCGATCCATCTCATTGCTGGCCTTCCTCTTTTGCGTTGACCTTCTATCTTGCCAAGCATAATGTCTTTCTCTAATGATTTCTCTCTTTGCATGATGTGTCCAAAGTATGAAAGTCGAAGTCTTGTCATCTGAGCTTCTAAAGAAAGCTTAGGTTTGATCTCCTCTAGTACCGATTGGTTTGTTCTTCGGGCAGTCCATGGTATACACAGTATTCGCCGCCAGCACCATAATTCAAAGGCATCAATTTTCTTCCTATCTGTCTTTTTCACTGTCCAGCTTTCACATCCATATGATGTTATTGAAAATACCATGGCTTGAACAAGTCGAATCTTTGTATGGAGAGAGACATCTCTGCTCTTGAGAATCTTATCTAGGTCTTTCATAGCCGTTCTGCCAAGAGCAATGCATCATCTGATTTTTTGACTGCTTGCTGCTTCTTTATTGATAGTTGATCCAAGTAGGTTAAAGTTGTTCACGATTTCAATTTCTTCTCCTTCAACGATGAACCTGTTGATTATGCCAGTTGTCATGATCTTTGTCTTCTTTACATTAAGGTGCAGGCCCATTTTGAGACTATGTTCTTTGATTGTGAGAAGCAAATGTTTCAGATCATCTTCACTTTCAGCCAGTAATGTGGTATCATCAGCATAGCGAAGGTTGTTGATGAGTCTTCCACCAATCTTCACACACCTGTTGTCTTCATACAATCCTGCTTCTCTGATGATTTGTTCTGCATATAAATTAAACAGGTAGGGGGAAAGTATGCAGCCTTGTCTTACACCTTTGCTTATTTTAAACCATTCTGTTTCTCCTTGTTCCGTTCGAACTTTTGCTTCTTGATCAATGTACAGATTGCGCAAGAGAACGATCAGGTGTTCTGGTATACCCATGCTTCTTAATGTGGTCCAGAGTTTTCTCATGGTTTACACAGTCAAAAGCCTTGCTATAGTCGATAAAGCACAAATAGATATCCTTTTGGTATTCTTTAGTCTTTTCAAGGATCCATCTCACATCTGCAATGATGTCTCTCGTTCCTCGCCCTTTCCTGAACCCTGCTTGCACTTCAGGTAGTTCTTGTTCCAGGTATGGTTGTAGTCTCTTTTGAATAATCTTCAGTAGAATCTTGCTGGCATGTGGGATCAGAGCGATTGTGCGATAATTTCCACAGTCAGTTGGATCACCTTTCTTTAGTTATTGGTATGAACACAGATTTTTTTCCAGTCAGTTTATTTATTTTTATTTATTTATTTAGCTGTATTTATATCCCGCTTTTCACCGGGTCAAAGCGGTCAATTGGGGGATACATTTAACACGAGGGGATATGAGACACATATGCTAATACTTACAGGGAACTATGGGCAATGGAGGGTTAAGTGGCTTGCCCAAGACCACAAGGAGTGCCTATAGGACTAGAAATCCCAGTCCCTCCGGCCTGAGATTGCTGTCCCCAGGTGGGACTTGAACTCCCGGCCCTCCGGCCTGAAGTACCTTGTCCTAACCACTAGACCACTCCTCCCACCAGTTGGCCATGCTGTTGTCTTCCATATTTCTTGGCAGAGCCTTGTGAGTATGGTAACAGCTGCATCAGATTGCTGCAATACTTCTATGGGAATGCTATCAATGCCTGGTGCTTTGTTCTTTGATAAGGCTTTCAATGCTGCTTCAACTTCTTCTTTCATCACCAATGGTTCCCGATCATAAGGTACAGGTTGAAACGGCTGTTGGTCCACTTGATCTTTATCATATAAAAACTCTGTATATTCCTTCCACCTTTTCTTGATCTTCTCAGCATCATTCAACATAGAACCTTGAGCATCTTGTAACATTCCAATTCGAGGCTGAACTTTTTCTTTAACTCTCGTAGTTTAGGAAAGCCGATCTTGTTCTTCCTCTAATAGTTTCTGCTTCTATTTCCTTGCAAGTGTCATTGTAGTACTTTTCCTTGTCCTGTCTTGCTGCACGTTGGAAATCTCTGTTGAGTTCTGCGATTGTCTTTCTTTCTCCTCTGGCTTTAGCTTCTCTGCATTTCTGGGCAATTTTCAGTTTTTTCCATCATCCATTTTGGCCATTTTTGCTTTTTCACCTTTTGTAGAGACTTCTCGCTTTCTTCCAACACAACCTTCTTGATGTCATTCCATAACTCTTCCAGAGCTCTGTCATTTGTATCTAAAGCAGCAAATCAATTTTGCAGGCAGTCTTTAAATTCCAGTGGTATATTCTCAAGGTCATATTTTGCTGCATTCATGAGTGGTTTGCTCTTTTTCAACTTTAGCTTGAGTTTGCATACTAGTAGTTGATGATCTGTACCACAGTCAGCTCCAGGTTTTGTCTTTGTTGACGTTACAGAGCTTTTCCATCGTTGACTTCCACAGATGTAGTCAATTTGATTTTTATACAATCCATTGGGTGAAGTCCATGTGTATAGTCACCGCTTGTGTTGCTGGAAGAAGGTGTTTGAGATGAATAGATCTTTGGTCTTGCAGAATTCTATCAGTCTTTCTCCAGCTTCATTTCTGTTGCCAAGTCCATATTTTCCAACTACTTTGCCTTCTTCTTTGTTGCCAACTTTTGCGTTCCAGTCACCCATGACTATCAGGATATCCTGTTTGCATGTTCTGTCAATTTCAGCTTGTACTTGTTCATAGAACTCTTCAATTTCATTCTCTTCTGCAGCTGTTGTTGGGGCATATACTTGAATTATAATTGTGTTGATAGGCAATCCTCGTAGACGAATAGAGATTAAGCGTTCGCTGACTGCATTGTATTTCATTACAGTTCTTGCAAGTTTCTTCTTTATTATAAATGCAACACCATTTCTTCTTTGTCTTTCATTTCCAGCATAGTAGACCATGTGATCATCTGACGCAAAGTGCCCCATGCCAGTCCATTTCAGTTCGCTGACACCCAACAGATCAAGTTGTACACGTTCCATTTCATTCTTGACCACCTCCAACTTCCCTTGGTTCATGCTTCGTACGTTCCATGTTCCAATGTGTAAGACATCTTTACAGCTTCTGACTCTCATTTCATGCCCATACATATCTATTTATAGATATATGCATATATACCCTATATGTGTATATTTTTAAATATATATATATATAAATGGATAGATAGATATATTAATAGATATAATGAGATATATTTTTAGATAGATCTGTATCCATCTACTTATCTATCTGTCTGTTAGGTTCAGATATCCTGACATTCCTATATGATCCTGACAAAGTGGGCACTAACCCTATCAATGCTGTACCAGCATACCTAGGGGACTACACCTATTACCACTCCTGTGGTAATTAGCACCTTTTTCCCTTACCATAACCTTTTCAGGTTAGGTACTCCTGAAGCTCTCCATGTACCTTTCTTTCCTAATTGACCCCATGTAGGAAAGACATTGCGGAGCTTCCGTTGCTCTAAAGCTTAGCGCTCCTGAGTCTGTCCTTACTTTCTTATCAGATACAAGGGTCTCCATACCCTTTCTCCCCTACATGGACTGATTCCAACCCCAGTCCAGTTGGGTCAGACTCAGTTTTTCTCTTGGTCCTAGATTTGTACTGTTTTTGGACCAAAACAGCTTAAGCTTTCTTTAATAGTACCTTCTGCGTCTCCGCTGAAGCTCTCCCTCTTATACTACCCCAGTTTTCCCCTGGGGCTATTTCTCACCCTGAAGGGTTCTGACCTCCACTTGTTTTTATTCTACTTTATTACCTCTACTTCTCAGTGAGGTACCCCTTGAGCAGATTCACTGGCTCTTCTATCAGATCCATATGTAGCTTAGTGCACCTGTGCAATGCCAACAAGGGAGGCCCAGATTACAATATTTTACTACTAAATGCCCTCAATACAGGGTCTTCCCCTTTTGAAGCCCTGTTCTAGCCAGCTGTTCCACAGCTCCTTTTCTGTATTCAACTCCTACCCTCCATCCCCAGGATGCCTGAGGTCCTGAGGAATAGCATGGCTTGTTCTAGACTTGCAACATGCTAGGACTCCCTCCGGGCATCTGAGCTTGGGAGTCCCCATTTATTTTATTTATTTTATTTAACTGCAGTTTTATCCCGCTTTTCACCGGGTCAAAGCGGCATTGTCCCCATATGTGAAGACTCATTCCTGCTTGTTCCTGGAGATAGCACAGTTACTTACCCTGTAACAGGTGATCTCTGGGAACAGCAGGAGTAAGTCTTCACAACGCACCCACCTCCCCTAGGAGTTGCATTTCTCTATATCTTTCCCTTCCTTGCTCTCTCTCTCTCTTTGTCTCAGCTTTAAAACTTAACTGAGGAGAGGCAGTTGGGAAGGCGGGAAGGCAGCATGCAGGCATGATGGGATGCTTCCAAAAGCTTTCTGATTGGACGCTGGGAAGCGTTCCCGCGCAGACTCCGTCGGTACCGACGTACCCATATGTGAAGACTTATTCCTGCTGTTCCCAGAGATCACCTGTTACAGGTAAGTAACTGTGCTTTATTATCAGTTAAATTGTCTTATTTATATAGTGGAAGGTGTAAGTGATAAAAAAGGCTGTCGATCCTGTAAAAACGGAGCGGGCGGGGGGGGGGGGGGAGATTATAATCTCAGCCATTGATTTGCAAATAAACTATGCCGCCATACCACTATATAAATAGGACAATTTAACTGATATTAAAGTTGAAGTGGATATCGGCACTGCATGCAGGTAGGGTTCTTTTTTTAGAATTTGTTCTTGGATCTTTGAAGTTTGGGTGGATTTCTATACGTAGTGGGGTATTGTTATGTACATTAACTGACAGCTGGGTCCTCCCGATATGGCCCATCTTCCCCTTTCATTTTTTTGGTTATTATTAATTTATATCAGGGCTCCCCTCCTGCTCTTGTTCACATGGCACGTTATTTCATATTTATTTAATATTAAAGTTATTGCATTGTGTGACATATGTTATAAATTTAAGCCATTGTTCTCTTTTTCCTGGTTAGTTGTTTTAAATGATACAAGGGTTGAAACAGAAGGTCCCATGCTTACAACTGGTACAAGGTTGGATTCTTTTTTATATGTGTGTTTAACTTTTTTGTTTTTCATATATCACATCTTTTTGTGCTTATTTAGTGTTGCAGGATTTTTATTTAATTTTTTGTTTTACTTTTATAGTTTTACATTACTGTCGTCATCATATAACATATTTTTAGTTATATGTATGCTCCTTGTATTGTGTTTATCAGTTCACCTTTTATGAGGACTATTTGTTTACAATGTCACGTTTTTTAACATTTTTATGGTTTGTATTCATGCATTCACTTACCATTAGTTTTGTTAATGTTTTTAATGCTTTTTATGTTTTGTATTTGTTTATGATTTTAGCCTGCCATTGAACCCCTGAAGAAGGCATAGCAGAAACACAGCCTGTGTTGGGTTTTGCTTATTTGTCCCCCTGTCGTGGTTCTGATTTCCCTTGTTCACGTATGGTTTAATAAAGACTGTTTCTTTTTACCACGCCCAGACATGGTTGGCTTCTTTCATGAATTGACACTCCTCCCTCATTAGGTTCTCCAGTCTTTCATCCTTTGCTTCTTTCAACTTTCTGGTTTCCTCATCCATTTCTCAGCCTGTCTGTTTTATTGAATTTATATCTCACTTAATCTGTAAGTACTGCCCTAGGTGGTTCACTCTCTCCATCTTAGCTTGTCTCTTCCACATGCTTTTTGTCAGTCTCCCCTTGGTCAGCTGTCTTCTCCTCTCCCAGTTATGTTCCTCATTAATCTCCATCTTCCTGAAGGAGTGTGGAAACAGGACCTGCATCTACTGGTGTGTAATCTTGACTTGTGAGTGTTGGCTTGTTGGGAAATTGATTATCTTAAAACCTGGGAAGGGAGATTCTCTGTGGACAAACAGGAATGAGTCTCACATATGGGGTGATATCCTCCGGAGCCCACATGGGAACGATCCCCAGCTCCTATTGGAAGTTTTTGTGAGGCTCCACCATGCCTGTGCACCTCCTTCCCACCTGCCACTGTGGCACCATTGTAAACCAGTCTTCATTTTTCTGTGGAGCCCTATGAACACGTTTCAATCTTCTCTGCTTGGTAATTGATTTTTGTTTTTGCCTGTGGGCGATCCTGCAGTTCTGGTTTCACTCAGCGATCACCTACCATCACAATTTTTCTCTTTTCCCTTTGTCTTTATTGTCCTTATCGATCATTTCATTTACTTTCTTTTTCCGTGGCACCTTGACCCCCTTAGGCACCAGTGCACTGGCTTGGCCCTTCATTGAAAATTAAGCCATTTGAATTTGCTGCAGCCATCTTTGTGGACGACATGTTCCAGCCAATGGGTTCAAAAAGTGTTCCCAGTATACCAGAACCATATCTGCTGCAGATACTCATAGTTGGTGTGTTCCGTGCCTGGGACCGGTCATCGGCCCTCTTCTTGTAATTTGTGTTTGCAGATTTTATTCAAGAGGTGGCTCGAGGTCTTTCCATCACAGTGGCTCCTGAAAAATAGCCTAGGGCAAAGGAATTGGAAATCCCGCATACCCTAAAGCTCCCAAGGAGGCAGCTACCTTACCTATTCATGAGATCTTGCATGATCTCATGTTAAGGATGGGGGAAACACCTCTAACCACTTCTCCTCACTCTCGAAGGCTCGACACCATGTATCGAGTTCCTCCTTGTCCTGGGTTTCAAAAGACTCAGCTACCACACCATTCCATGGTGGTGGAATCAGCTATGAGAAGGATCAAGAGTGCAAAAAGACATGCATCTAATCCTCCTGGACATGAGTGTAGGACTCTTGACGCCTTTGGACGTCGAACCTTCCAGGCTTCCATGCTTTCTGCTAGGATCAGTTCCTATATATTAAATATGGGAATGTTCCTTAAGGAGGTCACAGGAGATTTGGAGCTTATGAGCCCTCTCCTTCCTGATGATAAGAGGCAGGATTAACTTGCCCTTGTCAAACATGCTCAGTATGTTTCCAAGTTTGTACATCGTGCAGCCTTTGACTGCTTTGAGTGCATAAGCAGAACCTCTGCTATTGCCATAAGTGCACGTAGGATTGCCTGGCTCCAGGCATCTGACTTGGAACTTTGGGTACAGGATAAACTGGGGAATATTCCTTGCACAGGAGAGAATCTCTTTGGCAAGAATTGGCAGGAAAAAGCTAATGAGATAGATGCTGACAATATCACCTTGGATAGATTGTCTAAATCTACAGCTGATCCTGCAAGGAAAAAAATCCTACAAGAAACCATTCTTCGGTAAGAAGAAGTAGTTTTACCCCTCCTATACCCAGCAGGGACATTGTTTAGGTCAGTCTGCCCAAAAGGGACAGCAGCAACAACCTAGGCAAAGAAAAACGAAAGCTGCTAAGCCTCAACCGGCTCAGCAGACTCAGCCTCCATAGGGGCTTTGACTCCTATCTAGAGAACTTTGCCTTCCTGGCCCTGAACGACCCAGAGCCTTCCACCATTCCAGGAAGGTTATGTCATTTTGCCCCCAGATGGGGGCAGATAACAGCAGAAAATTGGACACTCTCCATTATAAAAGAGGGGTGCAAGCTTCACTTTCTGTGCATGCTCCCTCACACAATGGTAAGACAGTTCAATTCTCAGACCTCTCTTATCAACCTACTAGATCAAGAGGTCACTATGCTTCTTGCCCAAGGGGCAATAGAAGACGTACCCATTCATCAACAGAAAATTGGACTCTGTCCATTGTAAGAGAGGGGTACAAGCTTCATTTCCTCAGCATGCCCCCTCCTACAATAGTAAGACAGTTCAATTCTCAGACCTCTCTCAACGCACAGTTAGGTCAAGAGGTCACTTTGCTTCTTGCCCAGGGAGCAATAGAAGAGGTACCCATTCTCCAACAGGGTACAGGGTTCTACTCCCCCTGTTTCCTTATTCAAAAGAAAACAGGAGGACATAGACCCATTTTGGACCTCAGAGAATTGAACAAATTCCTGTTCAAAGAGAAGTTCAAAATGATTTCTCTAGGAACTCTGCTGCCATACCTTCAGAGTCAGGATTGGCTTTGTTCTCTAGATCTCAAGGATGCGTACACTCATGTTCTCATCCATCCAACTCATCGAAAGTTCCTTCGCTTTCTATTTCAAGGGAAGCACTACCAATACAGGGTTCTTCCTTTTGGCCTGGCCTCGGCATCAAGGTTGTTCACAAAATGCATGGCTGTGGTGGCAGCATTTCTTCACACCCTGGGAATATTCGTCATCCCTTACTTAGACGACTGCCTCATTCGAGCCCCTTCAGAGCCAGAGGCCAGGATTTCTCTCTCTCGCACAATGTGCATCCTTCAGTATTTGGGACTTGTCATAAACTTCCCAAAATCTAACCTTGCTCCCACTCAGTCTCTAGAGTTTATAGGAGCTTTGCTGGATACCAGACAGACAAGGGCCTATCTTCCACAGCCACGCTGCCTTCGCATTGTGCAGTTAGCTTCCCAAGCAGTGCTAAAGCCTCACCTCACTGCTCAGGAAATGTTACAATTGCTAGGCCATATGGCATCCACCGTGCATGTGGTTCCTTATGCTCGCCTCCTGGAAGGTTGTCTTTCTTATTGCAATCACATCAGCACGTCGCATCAGTGAATTGCAAGCATTGGTGGCTGATCCTCCTTATACAAGGTTCCATCATGATAAGGTAGTCCTTAGGACTCATCCACACTTTATGCCAAAGGTGGTGTCACCTTTTCATTTAAACCAAGCGGTTTACCTTCCTGTATTCTTCCCAAGGCCTCATGCCTCAAATGCAGAAAGGAATCTTCATACTTTGGATTGTAAAAGGGCCCTGGCCTTTTACTTACAAAGGACACAGCAACATAGGAAGTCCTCTCAACTTTTTGTTGCTTTTGATCCTAGTCATTTGGGACTTCCAGTCTCCAAAAGAACACTGTCCAACTGGATTGCAAGGTGTATATCTTTTGCCTATGAGAGTAAAAACCTTCCTGTGGAAGGCCATGTCACAGCTCACAATGTGAGAGCCATGGCAGCCTCTATGGCTTATCTTCACTCTGTCTCTATCGATGACATCTGTCGAGCAGCTGCTTGGGCCTCGGTTCATACCTTCACAGCCCATTACTGCTTAGACAAGGACTCCCACCGGGATGCCTTGTTTGGTCAGGCTGTTCTTCAACACCTGTTCCATACTTAATCAACTCCTACCCACCATCCCTGGTAGAATGCCAGAGATCCATGGGGGGAAGTGGAGCCCTTTCACAAGGGCACACAACTTCTGGGGTTTCTCCCTGGCATCTGCAGCTAGGGAGTCCCCATATGTGAAGACTACAATCTCCAGGAACAAGCAGGAATGTAGTCTTCACATATGGGTAGCAAAATTGTACCTAGTTAACTAATGTTCCATGTAAAACAGACTTGTAAATCTGTTCATTCTTTGTTCATTGTAAACCGCACCTGATCTGTGGAAGGTAGCGGTATATAAGCAACTGTTAAATAAATAAATAAATAAAATAAATGGGTATCATCGGTACCGACAGAGCCTGCATGGGAACGCTCCCCAGCATCCAATTATGAAGCCTTTGGGAGCATCCCACAGCGCCTGCGTGCTGCCTTTCCGCCTTTCCCAACTGCCTCTCTCCAGTTCTTCGTTTTCCGCAGAGCCAGCAGGTCGTGTTCCTGTCACCGCAGAAAATTGTTTCTTCATTCTTTATTTTTTTGTGGCCAGGATGTTCTCGAGGCCTCGACCTCGGCAGAACTACTGGTGCCATGCTCTGGGGTACCGGTTGCGTCTGGTACCGACACCCAGGCATCGGCAGCGTCAATAGACCAGAGGTTCCTGGCTATTGAGTGCAGTCTGACGGCTCTCCTTGCGGCATCGACGCCCTCGGAACCGCTTCAGATGGTTCAATCGGTACCGCTGCCGGTACTGGTACTGATAGCATCGACATCAGTATCGGCTATGCCGGTACCCAGTCATGCGATGCTGTCCGGTGCCGATACACTGGTACCGATTACCCCCGGTACCGACTTCGGTCGGTACAGGTATCGGGCTCTTCAAGAGCATCCGGACAGACGGTACTTCGAATCCTCGGAAGACTCCGAGAATTATGACAGCTCTGCTGGTACCGGGATACTTCTCCCGGAGGAGCCTTCCTCTCCTCAATGTAGGATGTCGCCTCCAGAGGATATCTCCTTTCAGGATTTCATCAGAGAGGTGGCTCGTGGGTTGTCCATTACTGTGACTCCTGAAACAGAGCCCAGAGCTAAGGAGTTGGAGATTTTACAATATCCCAAGGCTCCTAAGGAGGCGGCTACCTTGCCTATCCATGAGATTTTACATGATCTCATGTTGAAAATGTGGGAGACACCTCTTACCGCCTCTCCTCACTCTTGCAGGCTAGATACTATGTATCGAGTCCCTCCTTGTCCTGGCTTCCTAAAACTCAGCTTCCCCACCACTCCATTGTTGTGGAGTCAGCTATGAGAAGGATCAGGAGTGCAAAGAGGCATGCCTCTAATCCTCCAGGACGTGAGTGTAGAACTTTGGATGCCTTTGGACGTCGTACGTTCCAGGCTTCCATGCTTTCTGCCAGGATCAGTTCCTATATTTTATATATGGGAATGTTCCTTAAAGAGGTCACAGGAGATTTAGAGGTTTTGAGCCCTCTTCTTCCTGAGAACAAAAGGCAGGATTATCTCACACTGGTTAAGCATGCCCAGGATGTTTCGAAGTTTGTCAGTCGTGCAGCTTTTGACTGTTTTGAGTGCATTAGCAGAACCTCTGCCATTGCCATAGGTGCACGAAGAATTGCCTGGCTCCAGGCATCCGATTTGGAGCTCTGGGTGCAGGACAAACTGGGAAATATCCCTTGTACAGGTGAGAACCTGTTCAGCAAGAATTGGCAAGAAAAAGCCAATGAGATGGATGCTGACAACTTTACCTTGGATAGGTTGTCCAAGGGCACAGCTGATCCTGCCAGAAAGAAATCTTTCAAGAAGCCTTTCTTCACAAAAAAGAAGAGGTTTTATCCCTCTTATTCCCAGCGGGGACATTCTGCAGATCAGCTTGTCCAAAAGGGTCAGCAACCACCCAAACAGAGGAAAGCAAAGACTGCCAAGCCTCAACCATCTCAGCAGTCTCAGCCTCCACAAGGCCTTTGACTTTCATCTAGAGAACTTAGCCTTCCTGGCCCTCAATGGTCCAGAGCCTTCCACCATTCCAGGAAGGTTATGTCACTTTGACCCCAGATGGGGGCAGATAACAGCAGAGCGTTGGACACTCTCCATTATAAAAGAGGGGTACAAACTTCACTTTCTGTGCATGCCCCCTCACACAATGGTAAGACAGTTCAATTCTCAGACCTCTCTTATCAACCTATTAGATCAAGAGGTCACTATGCTTCTTGCCCAAGGGGCAATAGAAGAAGTACCCATTCATCAACAGGGTACAGGGTTTTACTCCCCCTACTTCCTTATGCCAAAGAAAACAGGGGGATACAGACCTATCTTAGATCTCAGAGAATTGAACAAATTCCTGTTCAAAGAGAAATTCAAGATGATTTCTCTAGGAACTCTGCTGCCATACCTTCAGAGTCAGGATTGGCTTTGTTCTCTAGATCTCAAGGATGCGTACACTCATGTTCTCATCCATCCAACCCACAGAAAGTTCCTTCGGTTCCTTTTTCAAGGAAAGCACTACCAATACAGAGTGCTTCCTTTTGGCCTGGTCTCAGCACCAAGAGTGTTCACGAAATGAATGGCTGTGGCAGCAGCATTTCCTCGTACTCTAGGAATATTCGTCTTCCCCTACTTAGACGACTAGCTCATTCGAGCCCCATCAGAGTCAGAGGCCAGGACTTCCCTATCTTGCACAATGTGTATTCTTCAGTATTTGGGTCTGGTCATAAACATCCCAAAATCCAGTCTAACTCCCACTCAGTCTCTAGAGTTCATAGGAGCTTTGCTGGATACCAGAAAAGCGAGGGCCTATCTTCCCCAGGCCCGTTGCCTCCGCATGGTGCAGTTAGCTTCTCAAGCAGTGCTAAAACCTCAGCTCACTGCTGTTACAACTACTAGGCCAAATGGCATCTGCAGTGCATGTGGTCCCTTATGCTTGCCTCCATATGAGTTTACTTTTATACAAAAAAGGTTACTACCCCAACCAAAAGAAAAAAGAAAAAATGAAAAAACGTATGAGACAAAAAAACAAAACAAACCCCAATGCTGCAGACCTACCAGTATAGGAGGAAAAAGACCTCAGTAATCTCCAATGTAAAAACCAAAGGAGTTAAGTCTGTCAAAAAGACGAAATAACGTCTGAATAAATGAACAGGCTATAAAGCACATCAACGGTCTTAAAAAACCTCCAGCCAAACCTGACAAATAAAGCAAAGGCAGGCTACCAGCAGGCTTACAAACAGCTTGGCACAGTCCTTACATTATCACATGACAAAAAACAGAAAACAAAAGTAGAAACTCTCTGGACACTTATCTGCAGATGTTGAAAAGGCAGGCAATGATAATGTTGAAATGTCGTTAAGATGCAGGAAAAACGCTGACATCAGTCATGAACAAAGGTGGCAGGGAGCCCCGACATCGGATGTTTCGCCTCCGTGGCTTCTTCAGGGAGCTGAAATTCACTCTCCACCTCGTATGTGTTAGAACTGCAGATAACCCAGAAAATGCACCTGAGCTGAAAATAAAGCCTGTAAGCTGGATTTAGGGAGATAATCACAAAAAATATATAGAGATAGCAGCCAGAATGCAGATCCTAATAGTAACAATGACCGGCCATCGGCTCATCGGCTCCATATGAGAGCAGCCCAGTGGACCTTATCCACTAAATGGACCCAAGCATCAGGGTGCCTGTCAGACAAAATAACAAACACAAATCGTCTCTTTTTGTCTCTCCAGTGGTGGCAGTCCACTCAGAACCTGTTGCTGGGGTCCCCGTTTCAACAGCCTTTACCCCAGGCAACTCTCACAACAGATGCTTCACCAGTTGGTTGGGGAGCTCATCTGCAAGACTTCTCCACCCAGGGCACTTGGTCTCCACAGGAGACTCATCTACATATCAATCTCCTAGAACTCAGAGCAATCTTCCTTGCTCTTTGAGTGTTCCACACCCTGCTCAGCTACAAGACCAGTCCTCATCCACACGGACAATCAAGTAGCCATGTTCAACGTGAACAAGCAGGGAGGAACAGGCTCTGTCGCTTTGCAACAAAGCTTTGCGACTATGGGCCCTCGCCAGAGAGCATCAGATTCACCTCCTGGCAGTGTATCTTCCAGGCATACAAAACTCTTGGGCGGACAGACTCAGTCGAGTTCTGCTTTCACACGAATGGTCTCTACATGCAGACCAGGTGGCCGAAATTTTTCAAATTTGGGGAACCCCGGACATAGACCTCTTTGCAAGTCCGTTGAATGCCAAACTTCCCCGGTTCTGTTCCAGAATTCTGGCTCAGGGTTCTCAGGCCAGGGATGCCTTCCTCCTTCACTGGGGTCAGGACTTCCTTTATGCCTTTCCACCCATTCCCCTAATTCCCAAAACCCTATTCAAGCTTCAGAGAGACAGAGGGCGTATGATTCTCATAGCTCCACATTGGCCACGGCAAGTGTGGTACCCTCTGCTTCTACATCTCTCTCAAGCTCCCTCCCTGGAGTTAGGGTCTGCTCCAGATCTCCTATCTCAGGAGGACGGAATGTTATGGCTTCCCAATCCCCAGTCTCTGCATCTCAGAGCTTGGTTGCTGAAGGCCTAGATCTTCATGGTCTTAACCTCCCTCAGCAAGTAAAGGATGTCCTTTATGCTTCCAGGAAGCCTTCCACTAGACGCTCTTATGCTTTTAAGTGGAAGAGGTTTACCATATGGTGTTCGCAAAAGGGTCTTAAGGCCCTTGCGATACCTCTGGAATCATTACTTGAGTATCTCCTTCATTTATCCAATGCAGGACTTAAAACTAACTCAGAGTCCAATTGAGTGCTATTGCAGCTTCTTTCAAGCCTCTAAATGGACAACCTATTTCCTCCCATCCTCTTATAGCAAGATTTATGAGAGGCCTTCTTCTAACTAAGCCTCCCATTAGGCCACCACCGGTGGCATGGGACTTAAACCTGGTTCTTGGTCAGCTCATGAAGCCACCTTTCGAACCCTTAGCTACTACCTCATTGAAATTCCTTTCTTGGAAAGTTATCTTTCTCATTGCAATCACATCAGCACGTCGCATCAGTGAGTTGCAAGCACTGGTGGCTGCTCCACCTTATACAAGGTTTCCTCATGACAAGGTAGTCCTTAGGACGCAACCACACTTCATGCCAAAGGTGGTCTCACCTTTTCATCTTAACCAAGCGATCTACCTGACTGTGTTCTTTCCAAGACCTCATGCATCAAATGCAGAAAGGAATCTTCATACTTTGGACTGTAAAAGAGCTTTAGCTTTTTACTTGCAAAGAACACAGCAACATAGAAAGTCCTCTCAACTCTTTGTTGCTTTTGATCCTTCTCATTTGGGACTTCCAGTCTCCAAGAGAACACTGTCCAACTGGATTGCACAGTGTATTTCCTTTGCCTATCAGAGTAAGAACCTTCCTCTGGAGGGCCATGTCACTGCTCACAATGTGAGAGCCATGGCAGCTTCAATGGTTCATCTGCACTCTGTGTCTATCGACGACATCTGTCGAGCAGCCACTTGGGCCTCGGTTCATACCTTCACAGCCCATTACTGCTTGGACAAGGACTCCCGCCAGGATGCCTTGTTTGGTCAGGCTGTTCTCCAACACCTGTTCCATACCTAATCAACTCCTACCTGCTATGTCAGGTTGGATGCCAGAGATCCATGGGGGGAAGTGGAGCCCTGTCTCAGGGGCACAAAACCTCTGGGGTCTCTCCCTGGCATCTAAAGCTAGGGAGTCCCCATATGTGAAGACTACATTCCTGCTTGTTCCTGGAGATAGCATAGTTACTCACCTGTAACAGGTAATCTCCGGGAACAACAGGAATTTAGTCTTCACAACCCACCCACCTCCCCTAGGAGTTGTATCTCTCTATCTCTCTCTTTCACTCTCTCTTTGTCTCAGCTTTAAACTCAACTGGAGAGGGACAGTTGGGAAAGGTGGGAAAGCAGCACACAGGCACTGTGGGATGCTCCCAAAAGCTTTCCTATTGGATACTGGGGAGCGTTCCTGCGCAGGCTCAGTCGGTACCGACGATACCCATATGTAAAGACTAAATTCCTGCTGTTCCCGGAGATCACCTGTTACAGGTGAGTAACTATGCTTTCCTCTCTGAGTCTGATACAGAAGGCTGTCTAACAGTGGCCAATCTAGGTCATACCTTCACAGCCCAAGCAGTAATGGGCTGTGCAGGTATGACCTAGATTGGCCATTGTTGGAAACAGGATACTGGGCTTGATGGACCTTGGTCTGACCCAGTATGGCATATCTTATGTTCTTATGAATCTGAAGACCTGTTGGAGGACAGGTCTCCTGAACTTCTTTTGGGCCCTTCTCCACCTCATGAGTGGCATAAGTCCCCTCCTGAGGACATGACCTTCTAGGATTTTGTAAGGGACATGTCCAAGGCCATAGTGTTTTCTTTGGAGACTGAGAATGAACCTAGTGCAGAAGAATTGGAGATCCTGCAGTACTCCTCAGCCACTAAGGAGGCTGTGACAGTGACAGTGCCCATGCACTGCATCCTGCAGAGAGTGCAGATGAGAATGTGGGAAAACCACCTTCCCTTCACTGTGCTTCCAGTCAGTAGAAGGCTTTACTCCATGTACAGAGCTCAGAAGACTCCTGGATTCGAGAAGCCTCAGCTTCCTTACCATTCCTCAGTGGACAAATCCACCCTTAAGAGGTCCAAGAGTACAAAGAATCATTCCTCAGCACTCCCGGGGAGGGAGGCTCAGACATTAGACTCTTTAGGGAGGAGGTATTTTCAGAGTTCCATGCTCATAGCCCACATGGCCTCTTACCAATTCTACATGGGCATGTTCTTGAAGAACATCATGTGCAACCTTGCTGAGCTGTCTCATTTTCTCCCTTCAGAGAAGTTGAAACAGTATCAGCCCCTAGTGGCTCACAGCAAGGCCTGCTTGAAGTTCATGGTCCAGTGACCTATGACATTTTTGAAACAACTTTGAGAGTTTCTGCCATGGGTATTGGCACTTGGAGACTCACCTGGCTCCAGTCCTCTGATCTGGAACAAACAGTGCAGAACAAGCTTGCTGATGTGCAGTGTCTTGGAGAGAATATCTTCAGAGAACAGGTCAAAGAGAAGGCTGGCTTCATTGAAAAGCAGCATGTCACCCTTCATAATCTCTCAAGGCACATGTCCAAGCTGGCTTCCTATCGCAGGAAGTACCAAGGAAGGGGAAAGAAAAAGACCTATTATTCTCATAGGCGTACTTTCCTGAGTCCCAAATCTCCCAGCCCAAACAGGCTCCTCACCCACAACAGCATCAAGAGAAGCCTCAGAAAGCACAGTCAGCTCCTCAACCAAAGTTGGGGGTGGGGTTTTGACTGGTTTCTTTGTAGCATAGTCAATCTAACAGTAACCATGGTAGGAAACCCTCTAGTCAGGGGAAGGCTCACTCTTTTTGCCCAAAGGTGGCCTCTCATAACCTCAGACTCATGGGTTCTACAGATAATCCAAAGCGGTTACAAACTACATTTATTGGATCTGCCACCAAATTGCCATCAGGAACTGTTTCAGAGAGAAATCTCCACCCCCTTGTCAGATCTTGCGATCGAGCTTGTGCCACCAGAGCAAAGAGGGTGAGGATTTTGTTTCAGGTACTTCCTAATCCCCAAGAAAATAGGGGGGAGATACCATCCCATCAGACATACGAGATCTGAACACATTCTTGGTAAGATAAGTTCAGAATGATTTCTCTAGGCACCCTGCTTCCTTACCTTCAAAAAAGAGATTGGCTATGCTCCTTGGATCTGAAATTTGGGTATACCCACATACAGATACTGTATCCCACTCACAGGAGATATCTCAGATTTGTCCTGGGGGAATAAAACTTCCAATACTGAGGGTTACGTTTTGGCGTAACCTTAGTGTTCTGCATGTTCACAAAGTGCTCATGGATGATTGGCTGATCAAGAATACAACTCCGGAAGGGGATCAAGAATCAACACGATTGACCATTTGGGTGTTGGAACTACTAGGGTTTATTATAAATTACCTCTTGTCCCACCTTCAACCCACCCAGCAGTTGGAATTCATAGGAGCTCTGTTCGACACGACTCAGGCAAGAGCCTTCCTCCCGCATGACTGACTTCTCAGACTGACAGCACTAATGCGAGAATACTCAAGCAAATCAGCAAGTATCAGCTCACGGGATGTTGACTGTACTAGGCCACATGGCCTTTACAGTACATGTCACCCCTTGGCATGCCTCCATATGAGGCAGGCATATGTATTTGGAGTTGACGCCTCCAAATGAGGCAGGCTCAGTGAACTCTGAGGACTCGATGGACCCAAGCCACAGGTTGACTCAGGGATTGTCTGTATGTCACCTATCCTCTTGTTCAGTCACTACAGTGGTGGACAGTCCACCACAGTTTGCTCGGAGGTCTCCTTTTCCAAATTGCTCCACCCCAAAACGTTTTGATGACAGACACATCCAAGCTAGGATGGGAAGCTCATCTCAATGGGATTCACCCTTAAGGCGATTGGTCCATCAATAAAGTCTCTATCAGATCAGCTCTAAAGGCTTTCCAAGATTGGCTGGCCAATCAAATTGTTCTGATTCAGGCTGACAATCAAGTTGCCTTGTTCTGCATCAACAAGCAGGGAGGAACAGGCTCCATACCTCCTGTGTTGGGAAGCAGCGTGAAAGTTTGCCATCATTCATGGGATGGACTTGAGAGCCATGTACCTGCCAGGCAAACGGAACACTCTGGTAGACAGACTGAGTTGAGTCCTCCAACCACATGCGTGGATACTGGACAGGGATTACAGTTTGCATCTTTCGAGAGTGGAGCACCCCCTCGGTAGATCTGATTGCCATGCCACAGAATGCCCAGGTGGATTAATTCTGTTCCAGGGTAAGATCGCACAACAGACTAGCCTCAGATGCTTTCTTCCTGCATTTGGGGGGGGGGTCTTCAACGAAAATGTGTCTTATTCCTGCAAATGGAAGAGGTTTGCTGACTGGTGTGAGGGCCCAGGCTCTAGATCCTTTTGTCAGGGTCCAGCTCAGATTAATTGGAGCTTAAGATCGAGGTGTACCATCTCAAAACAGTCTTTAGTTGTTTGCTTTAAGCAGGGGTTACTTTTCTTGAAGCCTCCCTACAAACCACCTGCAGTGTCTTGGGACCTAAATGTGGTTCTTGCGCATCTCATGAAAGCTCCCTTTGAGCTACTCAATTCCTGCCCTCTGAGATTTTTGATCTGGCAGGTGGTGTTTCTGGTGACAGTCACTTCAGCATACAGAGTGAGCAAGCGTCAGGCTCTAGTAGTTCATCCACCTTACACCAAATTCCATCATAATAGAGTGGTCCTCCATACTCATCCTAAATTCCTTCCAAAAGTGATATCCGATTTCCATCTTAATCAGTCAATTATTCTTCCAACATTCTTCCCAAGAACTCATGGCCACAAAGGAGGGAAGCTGCATTGCACATATTGAACTGCAAGCGAGTCGTAGCCTTTTGGAGTGGACAAAAGTCCATAGAAAGTCTATCCAGCTTTTTGTTTCTTTTGACCCCAGCAAGCTAGGGGCTGCCGTTTCCAAGTGCTCTTTCATTTTGGCTAGCAGACTGCATCTCTTCCACTTATATCCAGGCAGGCCTGGGCCTTGATGGTCCTGTCACAGTTCACAGTGTCAGAATTATGGCTGTGTTGGTGGCCAACTTATGCTGTCTCCATGGAAGAGATCTGCAGAGCTGTGATGTGGTCCTCTGTCCATACATTCACATCTCACTACTGTCTAGATGGGGATGCCCAACATGATGCCAACTTTGACCAATCTGTACTCTGAAATCTGTTAGGGGATTAGAATCCAATTCCATTACCACCCCACCTCCACCCCTCCTGGCCCATTCTATTCTGTCCCAGCTACCAAAACAAAAAGGAATGAGAATCACTCATATTGTACAAGGAACATATGGCTTAGAGAAAAGTATCTTGTAATGATACTGGCAAAATGCTGAAATTAAATTGTACCAATAGAGAGGATGTGGTAAAAGCAGAAGTAGCCCAGGAACATTTAAACTCGCAGATATCAAAACGCAAAGCAGGAGCAAGGTGAAGAAATAAAACAACCCACCAAGGTATGAAGTGTATAATCAACAATCTTTGTTGTCCTTTTGGTTCTTCCACCCTACACGGCCATGTTTATCAGGTTTGTAACCTCAAAAGTGATGGTTACATAACGTGCAACATTGGTATGCAGGACATGCCCCATGTGGGCTTCAGAGAGTCAACTTCATGAGGACTGACAGAGAATTTGTGTGGGTAAAACGAGGCCCATGGTATCTGTGTATAGATTGATGTCTGCATTGCTGATAAGACCTTTCTGCCAGATTCTGATGTCATTGAAGCTATTGATGCATTCGTCTGATATTCACAGATCCTGCTGTGGATGTACATGGAGGTACAGGTATGGTGGTAATGTCATTAAATCCCTAAAATTGAGATGATATGTCAATGCAGGAATGCTCTGCCTATTAGGGTGACACAGCATTAACAATTCAGGGAGCCAGTTAATGATTGCATTTCATGTAGAATCATTTTCTTGGATCACATTGCGATGAGCAGTTTGGACCACAGCTCCAAAATCTTGTCGGGTGGTAATCTAGTCACTCTGTTGCTGCTATCAATTTCAGTGCCCAAGAATGAGATGATGTGTGTGGACCCCACTATCTTGTCTTTGGTGATAGGTACACTGAATTCTGCTGATGTGGCCCAAAAGTGTTTGCAGGAGGAGCAAGTATTTATCAAAAGATTGTGGACCCATGAACAGGAAACAGTCTAGGTAGTGAACTATGGTGTGGAGGCTGGAGGGTTGTTTGATCACTTAGGAAAGAACTGAATGTCTTAAATAGGTAGTGGGACATGGAAGATTCCCATGGGCATACACCGATCAAAATAGTAGCTGCCGGCCATTGTAAAGCCCAACAGTGAAAAACATGATGGATGAATGGGTAGCAGACAGAATGCTGATGTCTGATTTCATTATGAATGCCTTCTGGACTATCTATAGGGCATGGTGAAACTGCTGAACTCACTTTGGGTGGGATGAAGTCATTAATTTATGACCTGTCGGGGTGTGACAGATTGAGTATGAGCTGATACTTGCCAACCTCCTTTCTTGGGTACTACAGATATTTAGTTATTTATTAGTATTTAGCTCATGCCTTTCTAGTAGGTAGTTTAAAGACAAGTTAGATTAGTTACAGAAGGCATTTCCCTGTCCCCAGATGGCTTACAATCTAATGGGCTGATGCAGAAAAGCTTAGTGCAGCAATGTTTTGGCGCTTTTCCCATGCTAGGCTTGTTCTCTGATCCAAAAAGCATCAGAAATGTGCCAAAGAAACAACCATGCTAAATTTCAGTATACCTGGCATGCAAATCACTGCATAATTAATTGTGCCCAATGTAAAATACTGCACTGAAACTTAGTGCAGTTTTTTACACTGTTTTTTTAATGCTGGATCTTCATACCAGCTTCGGGCAGACGTAAAGATCTAGCCAGGAGCAAAAATATCATCTGAGGTGAAGTTTGACACTTCACCTTAGATGATCCAGGCATCAGGGAAAACTCCCAATGCCATTGAGATACTATTGAGGGGCTGATGCCTCCCCAGACACTGACACCCCCCCCCCCCCAACAGAAACAAAATCTCCAGTGGCCATCTATTTTTCCTCCCCACCAGCACCCAATCACAAACATCCCTGGTGGCCTAGTGGTCCCCCAACCCCCACCTCTACTCCCCAGTACCTTTAAGTATGAGATGGGAGCATTGCCACATGCTCTTGCCCTTGTGCTGCCATCTTGAAAAATGGTGGTGCCTGGCCTTGCGTGATGCATCCTGGGATATACAGAGTGGGGTCAGACCTGCCTTTTAAGGCATATAAGGATGCAACATGGCAGACTATGCCCATTGGGCAAAGTGTATGGGGCCTGGAGTATGGGATCTGAAAACCATGCAAGAAACCCTCATGAAATGTCTCAGTGAGTGTTTTTTGGAGGGGGGGGGGGGTAGTGAAGAAACCAAGGAATCATTGACTAAATGATTATGGGTGTCTGAGCCTGGGAGAACATTGCTGCATTACTTGTGGAAACAGAATTTCTAGGCAGAGTTTGTTTGTTGCTTTGAGTGGCTGGGTGCAATGTGGTGCAGTGCAAGAGGAGCAGATGTGCTTCTATTTGCAGTTGTGAATGGAGCCAGAGTCCCTTGTTAAAGCAACTACACACATCTGGCTGTGAGAAAATAGCTTTCTGGGTTGGGCTTGTTTGTGTGTACCACTTCTTCTGGGTCTGACTGCTTGATTTGTAGGACATTTGCCTAAGCCACAGACCAGTGTCATCTACTCCCCAAGATATGAGGCCTGATCTCCATCCTGTTGCGGAACTGCTCTTCATATTCCAACCAGCCGAAACCTTTGTAGTCCTGAGCACATTGATGAATGGTAAATGTGTCAAAGTACTGTCTTCTGAGTACCTTCTTCTAGAGGGATTTAGGTACTCTTTCCCATAGTATAAAGATGTCTGAAGCTGGGCAGATGTGTGCTGTGCAATTTCTTCTTGTGATTTCAGCCTCAATGGATGGGGATCATAAGGATGAGGAAGAAGAACTGGACCACCTGGACCGCTTCATCTTTTTACTCCATTGTTGCTTGTCCTGCCTGCTCCCAGCCACACCAGCAGACATAGTACAACCAGTGGTATTGAATGTGCCTGGTTGAGCTCAATACTCCTCACCACCCTGTGGAAGCATGCTACTTCTGGGCACCATGGGTTGTGGTATTGGTCTTGTCCCTCTATCAGTGATCGAGGGAGTGGCATCAAAGCAGAGTTCAGATGTGCAGTGGGCGCTAACCTGTCCTGTGAAGGTGCTAACCACTCATTTTTCTGCCTACTTGATGACGTGTAGCTAGTGCCACTAAGTGATCTTTGCACCTGCAATGTCGGGATCGATGCCATCCAATGTGACATGTGGAATGATGGTCTCATCTGGGAGCTTCCTGCCATAGAGTTGTCAAGCTGCGGTCCCATGTGGTTCTATGTGGCAGCCTGGGAGGTGTACTGCTGTGTTGGGTGAGGTGGGGGGAGATTGGGTTTTGAGTTTTAGTGTATATTTGTGTTGCTTTATAATTTTATATATTGCACAGAGTGTTGGTTCAGTTATGCAATTAACAAGTAACTAATAAGAAGCTAAATGAATTCTTTGCTTCTGTCTTTCCTGAAGATGATGTAGGGGCGATACTCATGCCAGAAATTATAGTTAAAGTTGATGAATCGGAGGAATTGAAACAAATTTCGGTGAACCTGAAAGATGTACACCAACTCCACTGCTCACAACATAGCCCCGACCACATGCATCCACTCCTCATGTATTTGTATTTAAGTGTGAATATCATTCTGTTATCATTACAAATGTAAATAGTTAATACTGTTATCCAGGTTGAGCTACCTGTTATATGTAACACGGTGTTAACCCCCACCGTAAAATACCCCATGTTCTATGTAAACCGCACTGATGTTGAAGAGCGCGGTATATAAGCGATTTAAATAAATAAATGTAATAGGGCTATTTGACAAGCTAAAGAATAACAAATTACCTGGATCAGGTGGTATGTATTCCAGGGTGCTGATATAATTGAAAAATTAAATTGTTGATGTACTATTAGTAAATTGTAACCTATTAAAATAATTTATAGTTCCTGAAGACTAGAGAGTGGCCAACATAACTCCAATTTTTAAAAAGGTTTCCAGGGGTGATCCAAGAAAATATGGATCGGTGGACCTGACACCAGTACTGGGAAAATGGTAATTTTGTTCTTTATAATGGTTTCAACATATAGATAATCATGTTTTAATGGAAGAAAGCCAACATGGATTTAGCCCAGGGGAAGTCTTGCCTCAGCAATCTGCTACATTTTTATGAAGGTGCGAATAAACAAGGTAGATAAAGGTGAGCTAGTTGATATAATGGTTTATGGACTTTTCCTCCAGGAACTTGTTCAAATCTTTTTTTAAACCCCACCCCACTACACTAAGAGCTTTTATTACTCCTCCCAGCGACAAAATGTAGAGCTTAATTATGCATTGAGTGAAAATATTTTCTCTGATTAATCTTAAAGGTGCTGCTTTGTTAGCTTCATTGGGTTTCCCCTAGTCTCAATATTTTTTGAAGGAGTAAGCAACCAGTTTAAGAACATAAGAACATAAGAAATGCCATACTGGGTCAGACCGAGGTCCATCAAGCCCAGTATCCTGTTTCCAACAGTGGCCAATCTAGGTCATATGTACCTAGCAGTTTCCCCAAAAGACACAGGTTCTGCAGTGCTTGTACTAGGCCAAGCATTGATATCCTGGGTCCCTTTTTAATAGTGGTTTATGGACCTTTCCTCCAGGAACTTGTCCAAACCTTTTTTAAACCCAGCTATACTAACAGCCCTTACTACATCCTCCGGTAACAGATTCCAGAGTTTGATTACACGTTGAGAGAAGAAATATTTTCTCCTATTTGTCTTAAATAGTTTACCCTGTAGCTTCATTACATGCCCCCTAGTCCTATATTCTGATAGCGTAAACAATTTATCCACGTTTATCCGTTCCACTCCATTCATTAATTTATACACCTCTATCATATCTCCCCTCAGCCGCCTCTTTTCTAGGTTAAAGAGCCCTAACCTTTTTAGCCTCTCTTCATAGGAGTAGCCTTCCATCCCCTTCACCAATTTGGTGGCTCTTCTCTGTACTTTTTCTAATAACTCTGTCCTTTTTAAGATACGGTGACCAGAATTGCACACAATATTCAAGGTGCGGTCGTACCATGGAGCGATACAGAGGCATTATAATATCCTTTGTTTTATTCTCCATCCCTTTCCTTATGATACCTAGCATTCTATTTGCTTTCTTGGCCGCCGCTGCACACTGGGCGGAGGGTTTTAACATGTTATCCACGATGACTCCTAAATCTTTTTCCTGGGTGGTGGTTTCTAATGTGGAGCCTTGCATCTTGTAACTATAGTGTGGGTTGTTCTTTCCTAGGTGCATAACTTTGCACTTGTCCACATTAAATTTCATCTGCCATTTGGATGCCCAGTCTTCCAATTTATCCAGATCCTCCTGCAGTTTTCCACAATCCTCTTGGGTTTTAACAACTTTAAACAGTTTTGTGTCATCTGCAAATTTGATTACCTCACTAGTTATTCCCTTTTCCAGGTCATTTATGAATATGTCAAAAAGTAGCGGACCCAGTACAGATCCCTGGGGTACTCCACTATTCACCTTTTTCCATTGGGAATATTGGCCATTTAGCCCTACCCTCTGCTTTCTATCTTTTAACCAGTTCCCGATCCACAATAGTACACTGCCTCCTATCCCATGACTTTTTAGCTTCGCCAAAAGTCTCTGATGGGGGACCTTGTCAAAAGCTTTCTGAAAGTCCAGATACACTATATCAACCGACTCACCTTTGTCTACCTGTTTATGCACACCTTCAAAAAAACAGATCAGATTAGTAAGACAAGATCTTCCTTGTCTAAAGCCATGTTGGCTGTCTCCCATTAGGCCATGACTATCTACATGCTGTGTAATTTTGTTCTTTATGATGGCTTCTACCATTTTCCCTGGTACTGACGTCAGGCTCACCGGTCTGTAATTTCCCGGGTCACCCCTGGAACCCTTTTTAAAAATTGGTGTTACGTTGGCGACCCTCCAATCTTCAGGTATTACAGATGATTTTAATGAAAGTTCACAGATTACCAATAACAGGTCTGCAATCTCATATTTCAGTTCTTTCAACACTCTGGGATGTATACCATCCGGTCCAGGTGATTTGCTACTATTCAGTTTATCAAATAGTTGTAATATATCTTCCCGGTGTAGCGATATTTCTCTCAATTCCTCTGCAGTATCACCTTTAAATACCACTTCAGTCTTGGGTAACACCCCTACATCTTCCTCAGTAAAGACCGAAGCAAAGAATTCATTCAGTCTCTCTGCTATAGCCTTGTCTCCTCTTACTGCCCCTTTTACCCCTCTATCATCTAATGGTCCAATTGACTCTCTCACAGGCCTTTTGCTACGAATGTACTTGAAAAAGTCTTTATTTCGTGTTTTTGCTTCCGTAGCAAGTTTCTTCTCAAATTCCCGCTTTGCCTGCCTTATCAATGCTTTGCATTTAACTTGCCAGTGCTTGTGCTGTTTCCAGTTTTCATCATTTGGCTCTTTTTTCCATTTTCTGAAGGTTGCTCTTTTGGCAGCAACAGCCTCTCTGACCTCACCTTTAAACCATGCTGGCAGTTTTTTGGACTTTCTTCCACTTTTCTTAATGCGTGGAATACAGCTGGTCTGGGCTTCGAGGATAGTATTTTTAAATAACACCCAAGCTTGCTGTAAGTCTTTAACCTTTGGAACCGCTCCTTTTAGTTTTTTCCGAACTATATTCCTCATTCTATCATAGTCACCCTTTTGAAAGTTAAAAGGTAGTACTGTGGATTCCTTTACTATCTGTCCTCCACTGATTAAATCAAACATGATCATACTATGATCACTATTGCCAAGTGGTCCCAACACCCTTATTTCTTGCACCAGATCTGGCGTTCCACTAAGGACTAGGTCTAGTATGGCTTCCCCTCTGGTCGGTTCATGAACCAGCTGCTCCAAGAAGCAGTCATTTATTTCATCTAGAAACTTTATCTCTTTAGCTTGTCCTGCTGTGACACTGTCCCAGTCGATACCGGGGTAATTGAAATCACCCATTATTACTACTCTGTTGTGGCTTTTGTTAGCTTCCTTGATTTCTTTGAGCATTTCATCATCCATTTGTTCATTCTGGCCAGGTGGTCGATAGTATACTCCCACTGCCATCACCTTCCCCTTCATAAATGGAATTTCAATCCATAGAGATTCTACAGCATATTTTGTTCCCTGCAAAACTTTAATCCTTTCTGACTCAATGCCCTCTCTAACATAGAGCGCAACCCCTCCACCAATTTGTTCAGCTCTATCATTACGATATAGTTTGTATCCAGGTATCACAGTGTCCCACTGGTTATCCTCCTTCCACCATGTCTCTGAGAGTGCAATCATATCTAACCTCTCATTTAATGCTATATATTCTAATTCTCCCATCTTATTGTTTAGACTTCTAGCATTGGCATACAAGCATTTTAGAGACTGTATTTTATTAATATTAATCTGGCTATTGGTAGGCATGGGTAATTGGGAATCTTTATGCTCTGTCTGCTCCTTACTCAAGGGCATTTGGGCTACTATACTCCCTTTTGGAACCTCACTGCTTTTGGTAGTATCCTTCATGGATACCTTTGTCCGAACCGTGCGCTCCTGGGTGACTGTCGGCTTTCCCCTATTTTCTAGTTTAAAAGCTTCTCTATCTCTTTTTTAAAGGTTAATGCCAGCAGTCTGGTCCCATCCTGATTAAGGTGAAGCCCATCCCTTCGGAAGAGCCCCCCCTTTCCCCAGAATGTTCCCCAGTTCCTAACAAATCCAAAACCCTCATCCTTGCACCATTGTCTCATCCACGCATTGAGACTCCGGAGCTCTGCCTGTCTTTTGGGTCCTGCACGTGGAACAGGAAGCATTTCGGAGAACGCTATCCTGGAAGTTCTGGATTTCAACTTCCTACCTAAAAGCTTAAATTTAGCCTCCAGAACTTCCCTACCACATTTTCCTATGTCATTGGTACCAACATGTACCAAGACAGCAGACTCCCCCCCAGCACTATCTATGATCCTATCTAGGCGGTGCGTGAGATCTGCTACCTTCGCACCAGGCAGGCATGTTACCAGGCGATCCTCACGTCCACCAGCCACCCAGCTATCTACATTCCTAATGATTGAATCACCAACTATAACAGCTGTCCTGACCCTCCCCTCATGGGGACATGGCCCTGGAGAAACGTCCTCGGTGCGAGAGGGTTTTACATCACCTGGAGGACAGGTCCTAGTTACAGGATCACTTCCTGCCACACGAGGGTGATGCTCTCCTGTCACTTGACCTCTCTCCTCCATGGCAACAGGGATGCTGCCAGACTGGAGGTGGGACGTCAGGACTATATCCCTGTAGGTCTCGTCCATGTACTTCTCTGTCTTTCTTATGTCTTCCAGGTCTGCTACTCTAGCCTCTAGAGAACGGACTCGTTCCCTGAGAGCAAAGAGCTCCCTGCACTTAGTGCATATGTAGGACCTCTCACCAACTGGGAGATAATCATACATGTGACACTCGATGCAAAAGACTGGAGAACCCCCATCTCGTTGCTGGACCTCTGACTGCATCTTAGTTTAAAGCTTGTGTTTAGGTCTTTTAAATCGGTATATAATAAGGATTGGTGTAGATGCTTATACTAATAAAAGTGTATCTAATACCCCTAATACACCCTGTGTACCTGAAGCTAATTAATCACAGGTCCTCTGTGTATGACTGATTTGGATTAAGAGCTGCACCTGAGAGCAGCCCCTTTCCTCTAAGATGTCCAAGTACCTATAAAACTACAATTTCCCCAGGGGTGGGTGGGTGCTGGGGAGGGAGGGGGGGAGATAAGTCCTATTAAAGAGGGCAGTTACAAGGTACCCTGTCCTGAACCCTCAGCAGGGGGATGGGGGTACCACACAAAGCCCAGTTAGTTGCGAGAGGCAAGGTAAGTACAGCTGAGAAGGCTGAACTTGCACACCACTAAGACAAACACTAAATAATTAAACAAACAACAGTTAGACAAACAGTAAATAATTAAATAAACAGCTAGAACTCACAGTAAGATGTCCCAGGAGGCAAAAATCCACTCACTAGCAGAGCTCTGTAAAAGTTCAGCCTTTCTCTGATCAGAGAAAAGCAAACTAAAACAGCCTATGCACACGTGGAGAAAACAGGAACAAGGTTACAGGATACCTCAGGGGGAGGGGGTCAGGGGGAGGAGTCACTCAGGCAGGCAAGGACAGGAAAAAGCTTAACAAACAGCAGGCTCTGGGGAGAGAGATTAATTCAAAATGGCTACCACACACACAGGGGGAGGAGTCACTCAGGCAGGCAAGGACAGGAAAAGCTTAACAAACAGCAGGCTCTGGGGAGAGAGATTAATTCAAAATGGCTACCACACAAGGCCCAGTTAATTGAGAGAGGCAAGGTAAGTACAGCTGAGAAGGCTGAAACTTGCACACCACTAAGACAAACACTAAATAATTAAACAAACAACAGTTAGACAAACAGTAAATAATTAAATAAACAGCTAGAACTCACAGTAAGATGTCCCAGGAGGCAAAAATCCACTCACTAGCAGAGCTCTGTAAAAGTTCAGCCTTTCTCTGATCAGAGAAAAGCAAACTAAAACAGTTGAGTTTACGTTTACTCATTCTACTTGGCTCGTTATTTTATAGATCACTATCATATCTCCCCCTCAGCCATCTCTTCTCCAAGCTGAAGAGCCCTAATCATTTACTCATACCTAATCATTTACTCATAATGCTATTGTTCCATTCCCTTTATCATTTTGCTTGCCATTCTCTTTACCTTTTTTTTTTTCCCAGATGCAGCGACCAGAACTGCACACAATACAGTAAGTGCGGTCACACGGTAGAGGCATTACAATTACGGAGGCTTTATGATATATTTTTGTTATTCTCTATTCCTTCCTTACAATTCCTAGCATTCTATTAGCTTTCTTGGCTGCTGCTGCACACTAGAATCTTGCAGCATGTAGCTATAGTTTGGACATCCAATCTCTCAATTTCTCAGGGTCCTCTTGCAATTCATAATCCCCTTGTGATTTAACAACTTTGAATATTTTTTTGTTGTCTGCAGATATGATCACCTTACTCATTGTTCCCATTTTCAGGTCATTTATAAATACAGTATATTTTATTTTAGCTATGTTTTTATAGCAATTTTCCTCAGGTCAAAGCTGTTTACATTGGAGCTGCAAACTTCAGTTACATAAAACATCTTATTGAGAACTATGTATATATAGTAATAAAGTTAACTATGTACAGATAACATTTCAGCCGTAGATAACATATTTACAGGGCAGCTTGGCATTTCAGGTGAGGGTTCTGGGGTGTTATGTGATAGGGCCATAGTATTCACTGAACAGGAAGGTCTTCAGGTGTTTTCGGAAGGAGTGTAGGTCAATGATATTTCTTATGGGGTTTGGGAGAGTGTTCCAAATGGTTGATGCAAAGAATTCAAACGCTCTACGGCAGGCTTATTCGTTGGTCTTTGTCTTGGATTGGGATATGGTGAGTTTGTTAGTTGTGGATGATCTTCAAGGTCTGTTAGAGTTGAGAGCTTGTAGGAGAGGCTGGAGTTGAGGAAGGGGGGAGGGGTGGTAGTGTAGTGCTTTGGGTGTCAGGAGTAGGGTTTTGTATTTTACCCTACTGGGGAGTGGGAGCCAATATAGCTATCTGAGGATGGGGGTGATGCTATCTTGTCTGGATGCTCCTTGGATTGTGCAAGTGACAGTGTGGAGGGCAGTTTGTAATGGAAGGAGGGTGGATTGTGGGACACCTTAATATATTATGTTGCAGTAGTCAATGTGTGGGAGGCTGAGGGCTTGTAGTGCTGACCAGAAAGCTGTTAGTTCTAGGAGGGGCCAAAGGTGCTGTAGGGTTTTGGCTTTGAAATATACTGTTTTGGATGTAGTCATTATTCGAGTCTTGAAGAGGTGCTGGTCTAGCTTGATGCCTATGTATCTCAATTCTGGTTTCATGTTGATTTGGATGTTTAAGGTTATGGAGGTTGGGGGGGGGGCGGGCAGTGAATGAGGAGTCCTTTGTAGCAAACAGTGCTTCAGTTTTCTTGTAGTTGATTGTTAGGTTGTTTGCAAATAACCAGCAGGAGATGTCTGTAAAACAGTCTTGCATTTGTGTGTATGAAGGCTGTTTGGTGTGAATTGGAGAGGAGATCATAATGTCATTGGCATAGATGTGGAAACTGATATTGTGTGCTTTTATGATTGCACAGAGGGGTTGGAGCTATAGGTTGAAGAGGAGGGCTGATAATGTTTTAAAAGCAGTGAGCTCAGTACAGATCCCTGGGGCACTCCTCTATTTGCCTTTCTCCATTCAGAAAATTGACCATTTAGAACCTACTCTGTTTCCTATCTTTTAACTAGTTCCCATTTCAGAATAGGATATTGCCTCCTATCCCATGACTTTTTAATTTACTCATGTCTCCTGAGGGACCTTGTCATAGGCTTTCTGAAAATTCAGATCCATTATTAAAGTGGACTGTGGGAAATCCTGGGATAAGCAGCATGGAGTCTGCCTTTCCTTTGGGCTTCTGGATTGGTCACTGGAAGCAAGATAGTGGACTTGATGGACCTTTGATCTGACCCAGTGTGACATCTCTTAAGTGGCACTTTAGAAGAGATATCTAGGAAGAATCTGGGATGTCTAGAGCAGAATGTCTAAAAATCTGGAGGGTAGGGGAGGAAGAAAGAGGTGACAGCAATGAAGGCAAACATGTATACATGTCTGGTGAAATCATCTCCACCCCATACAACGAAAGTCCAAGTAGCTGTTTCTGGAGATGCCCCCCATCGCACATAGCAAGGCTGGTCATGTGAACGGGTATATGCCACTTAACAAATATGAATACCAAGAAATCACAAAAATAGCAGAAACTCCCAAAATGTATTTTAAAATATTTTTTGTCGGATGAAACAACAGGAGAAAAGATTTATCCCTCTGGAATGCTGAAAACATCCATTTTCTCAAAAACAAATCTCAAAGAGCCACACTTATCTCATAAAACGCTGATGCCTTCAGTAGAAATGCGTCCAATAAGCCCAACTCCACTCCACTCTAAAAGTTAATCCCAGAATTACACGACATACAGAGTCCTGAGTTTGTATTCGAAACATGTATCAAGTGCCTCCGGGTGTTGTCCTTCAAGGGCTTCTTCCAAATCGCCGTAAACCAACTTGAAATCTTTTAAGAGTCTGCATCTAAAAGGATTGGCCAATAGATGACACGTGCATTCTTTTGAGCCACCAATCACAATAAAGAGATAACCCCACGTCATGGGGGAAACCCTACAATGATAGGTTGCAATTACATCAGGCTTAGCCAATCGATTTCACGATTGAGACCAAAAGGATGGATAATATTGAGGCGATAAATATAGTGCTGTTCTAACCATTGGAGTTTGAAAACCCGATTGCCTCCGCAGGAGTCCATAGGAACATAATCGATAACAGTCCGTAAATGATCTTCGAATAAATGTGACAACTCTAAGCAATGTTCTACCATCGGGACTGTACGAAGGACAACACCCGGAGGCACTTGATACAGAGTCCTGAGTGTGGTTCTTTGAGAGCTTTTTTTTTGAGAAAATGGATGTTTTCAGCATTCAAGAGGGATGAATCTTTTCTCCTGCTGTTTCATCAGACAAAAAATATTTTAAAATAGATTTTGGGAGTTTCTGCTATTTTTGTGATTTCTTGATATTGGTATTTATATTAATCACATATAGGTCTTTTTGTGTGTTTATACTTGTCCAATCTGGGGATTCCCGTATTTGTTATCTGCAGAACCAGGTACTTGTCGTCCCAGCTGGGGTATTTCAGAAGGAGGGTGATTATGAAATGAGACTAGCACTGTCCTGACCTATTATTTCAGATGTGTGGCAGCAGGCCTGTAATATGTTTGAAGTATGGATTTACACTCTGATTACTTTGGACAGGAAAAACTTACCGGGGCAATGAAAGCGCCTTTTGCGCTTCCTTCTGGAAGTGTTGCATTCATGAAATGAGCACTTTTTACACCTTATCCATTGAATATCTGTTAGCATTCTAAAGTGGCAAACCCCCTTTGGACACGTCCTTTCAGGCACATGACTCTGTGACTACAGCCGTGTACAGTGATTTAATGATGCTTTAATCTGCTGGTTTTAGAACGTAAAAACATAAGATATGCCATACTAGGTCAGACCAGGAATCCATCAAGCCCAGTATCCTGTTTCCTACAATGGGCAATCCAGGTCAAAAATACCTGTCAGGTTCCCAAAAGATATACAGATTCCATGCTGCTTGTCCCAGAGGTAAGCAGCAGATTTCCCTAGTACACTTTTCCTCCAGGAACTTGTCCAAACTTATTTTAAACCCGGCTATGCCTTTGATTCAGTGCTGACTCCTGGCGACCCAGCAGTCCCTGGGTTTTCGTGGCAGTGTGACTGGAAGTAGATTGCCAGGCCTTTCTTCCAAGGCAATGGAGGATTAAGTGATGTGCTAGTTGGAATCAAACAGTGGTCTCTTGGTTACCAAGGCAGTGCTCAAACCATTAGGCTACTCCTCCACTCCAAACCCAGCTATGCTAACAGCTTTTACTACATTCTCTAACGAATTCCAGAGTTTGATTATGTGTTGAGTGAAAAAATATGTTCTCTGATTTGTCTTAAATGTGCTAATATTGTAGCTTTAATGCATGTCGCCTAGTCTTTCTACTCTTTGAAGGAGTAAACAACCAATCTAGGTTTACCCATTCCATTCATTATTTTGTAGTCCTCTACCATATCTCCCCTCAGCCGTCTCCTTTCCAAGTCGAAGACACCTAACATTTAAGCCTTTCCTTGTAGAGATAGCCTTCTATCCACTTTACCATTTTTGTTGCTCTTCTCTGTACCTTTTAGAATTCTGCTATATCCTTTTTAAAATATGGTGACCAGAACTGCACACAGTATTCAAAGTGTGCTTGCACCATGGAGCAATACAGAGGCATTATAATATCCTTGGTTCCTTATCGTCCCTCCAGTCCAGTCCCGCACCTCTGGGTAGTGTACCTCTTCCAGCAGCTTGGAGGCTGAGCCTGTCATCTTTTTGATGACACTAGTGTACATATGTAGCTGGCACCGCCCACCAGCCCCAGTATGCTCAGCCTCCAAGCAGCTGGAGGAGGTTGTGAGCCAGGGTGCTGGACTCACAGAAAGAACAGAACTAAGAAAACCTTTAGATCAGAGCAAATTGATATCATATATAAAAGGCTCCCAATCTCAATAAATGACCATCTTAATAATTATTCTTTTGTCGGAGCTAGCCGTGGGAAGGCCGGAAGGGAAACCGACTCTCACCAGGCGGGTAGCTACTTTTATTCTCAAAGGTTCTTCACCAAAAAATAAAGTTCAAGTGCAATTAACCAGTAAAGTTTAAATCAGATAGACTTATCTCAATCCAGAAATGCCAGTTATAGTAGGTACACGATGTGCACGTTTCGGGCAATCCAACCCTGTTTCAAGTGTAATAACCAGACTTCAAAATTCTTCATAAACTATTTTCAAAACTACTGCTTCCAAAATGCCATCATCGCAGCTGAGGTCAATCTTACAATGGCTGATAAAACGCTTTTTAAACAAGAGAACCATCCAATCAGAATCGGGAAAAACCCCCACATGTCGGGGAACCCCTGATCTGATTGGTCCGCCTAGAGTTATGACGAAAAATTTATTCAATGGGACAAAGCCAGTCATTTAAGTTATCCATAGTCCCGAGCCCCGATCATTGATAGATAAAAATACTCATACTGGTAAAGATATTAATAGTTTTATATTAAAGACATATTCTAAAGAAGGCTCTGCCAGTCAATTTCTTTATTCATGCCTCCTGGTTCCATCGTTCCAGGACTCACAGAAAGGACAACTAAGGAGATAGGTTTAGTTAGTTTGCTTTTATTTCCCCTGTTAAGGTGCAGGTTTCTTTGTTTTTAAAGGCAGAAGTAAAAAAAAAAAAAAAAAAAAACCCAGAAGGAACAGAGAGAACCCAGGGGACAACAGGGCTGAGGGGAGGATATTCCTTCTTCCCCCTCTCCCCCCAGGATTTCGGGGGGGGAGGGTTCTGAGGGGGCTTTCCTCAGTCTGAGACTTCTGGCTGCTCCTGAACCCATTATCGGGTGAGAAGCCACTGCAGGGGCTGCAGTTCTTTGACTGGAGTGAAAGCTGGCAGCCCTGAGTCACCCCCCTTCAGCGCCAAAGCCAGGGAGGAAGGCTGAGTGCGAGGGGTAGAAAAGCCATGCAGCAAAGAGGCTCCAAGGTAAGATTGGCGGGGGAGGGGGGAGGACAGCAGAAACCTCAAGCAACCGACAGAACATGAGGAGACAGAGAGCGGCCTGCAGCCGCATGTTTGGGAGCCTGCAGCAGTGTGTGAAATTCCACCCCCCCCCCCCCCCCCCGCTGCATTTAGGCACAATTTCTTCTTATTCAGGCCCACAAGTGTTTAACCCTCTGCTGTGTTTTGGGTGCTTGGGAGAGGCAGCCACCGGAGAATAAAGCAGGACAGAGCAGCCTCTTCCTAAGGGGCCATTTGCAGTTATTTTTCATTTCAGTTTCATTTAATTAGATTTTATTTTATTTTAGTTCAAGTACTCTGGTGCTCTGTGCCTGAGCCTGTGGAGGTGCACTGTGCTGGGGATCCTGTTACATACCCGGGTACAGATTGAGGGAGTTCCTGGGGGGTGCCCCCACTCCTTCCCACCATGCTGGCCAGGCCGCAGTACCTGGTATAGGAAGGCATCAAGGGGTGTGAACCCCATTTAATCCTTAAGCATTCTTTATGTTATACAGCTCAAAACGTATTAAGTGCACAATGACTTGATGCAGACATGTGGGAAAGGCCTAATCAGATAGGCCATTGTTGTTACTGTTAGTGCTGTTTGCCTGGTCAGGTGATCTAAAAGGAGACATTGTTACTTTCTCCTGAGAAGGGTCTGATAGAAAGTCAGAGACAGGAATAAGTGTTAAAAAAAAAAAAAGTTGCTGAATATAGGTTTGTAGCAGCTACAGCCCTGTGGAAAACAGGAAGTACCTGCATACAAGAAATGTATGTAATTTGAAAGATAGTGGATAGGAAGCAAATGAAATCCTTCCATTTGTCTATGGTCAGTGAGTAACCTGACATGATCATCTCTTGTCTCTTAGCCCAGATTATGTACCTATTAAATCTGTAATATTGCTTGTAAGGGAAGCTGTACTCCCTTATAGCCATTTGTAGTATTAGAATAAAAATGTAAACTTTACTCAGAGAATGTGTCAGTTTGATTGGATCAGGGCAAGGTCCATTTCATATCTTTAAGATTCAACATTGCAGTGCAATCTAAAAATTCTCAAGATATGCAGTCCCTGATGTGATGTGATCTCGGAGGGAGGTGTCTGCCTAAACTGCACGCAAGAGGCGGTCATGGGAGCAGGACGTGCAGGATGAGATGAGGCAGGAAAATCCCTCCCTGTTGCAAGAGACCCTGGGGGCACCATGTTACCTTTAACGGATCCAGTCCCTGCACAATGCCTGGACCATCCACCCCTCAAGCCCAGGGAGCGATAGAGCTCCCGGGGAGTTCTCACCAGAGTTTGCCTTACTTTTGCATAAGTCGTTTTGCCTACCAAGTGGCTCCTCGGCCCCGGAACACAGGGCTAAGAGGATGTCAGATGCAAAAGAGCACGAGTCAGGAGCAGTGGCATCTAAGTGGACTAGAGGCTTAGAGGAGTGGCAGCAATCGTCTTTGTCAGGGGGGCTGGATGGGGAAGACCTTGAGCTAGATCTGCATGAGGAGTTGGACGAAGGAGAGAGCCCAGAACAGGAGGATCAGGCCTGAATTGTTTGGGTTTTCCACCGGGAGGCACTATCTTCATGCTTATGTTTATGCAATTTCTCGATATACCACCAAGGCCGAAGGCCATCAGGGCGGTTTACAATCACTACAAGCAGGTACTGATACAATTCCTCATCCCCAAAGGACTCACATTCTATATGTACCTTGGCAACCCTCAAGGCCCTGAATATGCCTGCTAACCTCCAGGCAGAGGAAGAGGCGCTGTAGGATCCGCTGTTCCAGGCAGTATGGAAATCGCAGAAAGTCTTACCAGTACATGAAGTAGTAGGACAGATGATCCAGGATGTGTGCGATCTGCCAGAGGTTGGCCTTAAAGGGGTGCAACCACCCAATAAAAACGTGGAATGCAAATGAAAGGACACACAAAATTTTATTAAATAATATCACTCCAGCCAATGGCCCAACACAGGCCGTGTTTTGGAAAAGCCTTCTTCAGGGGCGTGTAGGCTAAAAGGATGAAGTATAATACACATAAACAATAAAATAATAAAGATAAAATCTAATTATTATAACAGAAATGGACATTAAGGACAAACATATTAAAAGCATAAATAATTAAAAAATAAAATGAATGCCAAATTAAAATTATAAATTGCATATACGGCTAAAAAAAGGGGAGGAGCTATAAAAACTTACACATAAAAATAGATAACATTTTAAACCAATCATTCAAAACATACAAAATGAACAATAAAATAGTAAAAAAATACTCTTTAGAACATTATAAATATGACTAGGGCACATAAAATAAATAAATAAATAAACATTAATAAAAGTAAAAAATCATGAATAATAATTATTAAAACATCATTAAATAAAATACAAACAATTATAAGAATATATATACATATAAAACGTATATAAATCATTTTTACTTTATGTGGTTTAAGTAAAAATGATTTAGGGGTATGTTTACTAAACGGCGCACTTGTGCGGGGCGCACTTGAGCGCCCTAAAATGATGCATTTAAGTGCTCTTAAGCGCCCCGTACGCGTGCACATCACATTAATGGGCCCCGCATGCGTGCGCCGAAAACGCGCACGTTTGCGGGGCGCTCATGTGCGATAGAGGCGTGGAAAGGCGAAATGAGGGCGGAGGAAGGCCCCCGAGGGGCGGAGAGACGGGGTCAATGGGTGGAATGTGGGAGGGGAGAGACTCCCCGCACAGGAGCGTGCCCGAATTTACAAGGAAAAAATACCGCGAGTGAAACACTCGCGGTAGAGCGCATTTAAAGGGAAGAGAAACCATTTCCGTCAGCAATGTACAGCAAAGTCGGGGAAACCTAAAACACGTGAGCAGTGTGATACATGTGCACAGAACAAAATAGCAAATATGATATGAAAATGACCACAACACATTCTAAGAAAATTATAATCCAGCAGGGCAACAGTGATATTAATGGGCAACCATACAAAACACTCCCAGGAAAGCTCAAAAAAAAAGAAATGATTTTTGGAAGGGTCTACGCTCCGTAGACTCATTCAAAAGCACTGCATTTTAATGGAGCATTCCTGGGAGTGTTTTCCAGGTTGCCCATTGATATCACTGTTGCGCAGCTTGGTTATGGTTTTCTTCCCCTTTTTTGGAGGGCATTTGTGAGGTTTATTTGCACCTTTGTCCCCATACAAGGTCAACAAGCCCACAGTAAAATTGTGAAGAGCAGGGTGTCTGACTCGTGCGGCCAGGTACCACATCTCCAGAGACTGCACTGTTTCTGTGGCCACAGTGTGGTGCAGCGGACACAGCCAGTACTGTAAATTAAAATAAACATAAATTGACTCCTAAAGCAACCTTCCCCATAATACGTAATACTTCAGCTAGCCCTGTTCATTGGGCACTGTGAGGAATTGAACCCTTGCTCTCTGCACCATTGGTAAGTGCCTTAACCATTGTGCTGTGGCTCTGTGTTTCTGTTTGCACATCAGCGCCCCACTTATACCTTCCAGTATGCGATTGCCGCTGAAACCGGCGCGCCGCCTTATGCCGCCCAGTAGTAATATGCCGCCAGAAACAGCGCGCCGCTTTATGCCGCCCAGTATTAATATGCCGCATAAAAACATCAGCGTGCCGCTTTATGCCGCCCAGTATTAATATGCCGCATGAAAACATCAGCGCGCCGCCTTATGCCGTCCAGTATTGATGTGCCGCCAAAAAAAAACAGCACGCTGCTTTATTCGGCCCAGTATTTCTCTGCCTCATAAACTAACACCTCAGCAAGCCATTGAGCATTGTGGGGGTTTGAACCCCTGATCCCCGCACCATTGGTCAGTGCTTTAACCATTGTGCTGTGGCTCTGTTCTTCTGTTTTCAGATCAGCGCGACACATATGCCTCCCGTTCAGCTCTCAGTTGCAGTAAGGTGCGGGGCGCACACGGGCGCCGCGCACCTTAGCGCATCTGTCAATCATGGCTTTTCTTCTTCAGGACGGAACGCCCACTCCTTATACAGCACACGCACTCTACCGCGGCACGCACTTTACCGGTCTTTTAGTAAACATACCCCTTATATATGTTTTATATGTATATATATTCTCTTATAATTGTATTTTATTTAATGATGTTTTAATAATTATTATTCATGATTTTTTACTTTTATTAATGTTTATTTATTTATTTATTTATTTATGTGCCCTAGTCATATTTATAATGTTCTAAAGAGTATTTTTTTTACTATTTTATTGTTCATTTTGTATGTTTTGAATGATTGGTTTAAAATGTTATCTATTTTTATGTGTTTTTATAGCTCCTCCCCTTTTTTTAGCCGTATATGCAATTTATAATTTTAATTTGGCATTCATTTTATTTTTTAATTATTTATGCTTTTAATATGTTTGTCCTAATGTCCATTTCTGTTATAATAATTATATTTTATCTTTATTATTTTGTTTATGTGTATTATACTTCATCCTTTTAGCCTACACGCCCCTGAAGAAGGCTTTTCCGAAACATGGCCTGTGTTGGGCCATTGGCTGGAGTGATGATATTTAATAAAATTTGGTGTGTCCTTTCATTTGCATTCCTCGTTTTTATTGGGTGGTTCTTTGCACGTGGATCCGTGCTTGGTGTTGGACTCCTTAAAGGGGTGCAATCCATGACGTGCCTATACCTGCTGCTGGAGCAAGAATGAGCTCCTTTGATTGCCCAAAGTAGGCGCAGCAGTGTTGGCAGCAGTAGAAGAGACCTTGACTTGTCTCCTGCAGCTGAGAGCTGTGGAACTCTTTCCACGAGACCAGTACGTCTGCGGTCGATGCTTCATGTATTCCGTTTTGTCCAAAAGGAAGGTTCCTTTTGCCCAATTCTCAACTTTGAGGGCATGAACTACGGTCTCCAGATACCATATTTTCACAGTAGTAATGGCGGTAGGAAACAGAGTTTTTTGGTGACTCTCGATCTTCCATCCAGAACATCTGCAGTTTCTCCGCTTTGCGGTGCCAAGGGGCCATTTTCAGTTTTGAGCGTTGCCCTTCAGTCTGGCGACCACCCCCCCCCCCCCGTACCTTCACCAAGGTCATGGTGGTGATGGCGGCAGCTCTCCACAAGGAAGGGGTTGTCGTCCACCCATACCTAGACAATTGGCTGATTCAGGCGAGGTCCAGGGACGATAGTGAAAAAAGCAACAGCGCAGGTGGGAGAGTTCCTTCAAAGTTTCGGTCGGGGTCAACCTGGCCAAGGGCCAGTTACAGCCGGCCCAGGAGCTAGAGTATTTGAGAGCATGCTTTGATGCCTGCATGGGCAGGAATTTCCTGTCTATTTGCCCGTCGCAGGAGCTGCGACAGTTGATACGGCAGGTCTTGAAGAGGGCAAGACCATCAGCGTGGCATTATCTGCAGGTTCAGGTTCTGGGGACCATGGCGACCACTCTCGAGCTAGTCCCATGGGCAAGGGCGCATATGCAATTGCTGTAGAGGGCTCTTCTCCATCGATGGTCCCATCAGAGTCAACCCCTGTCCCAAGTACTCCCCTGCCCACGGAGCGCCAGGAGAGCTCTCAGTTGGTGGCTGCATGTGGAAGGAGTCCCTGGTGTGGGTTCCTCGGATGACTAGCTGGTCAGGTTGGAAAACCCATTGCGAAGGACACTTTGTTCAGGGACAAGAGTCGGCAGGAGGCCCTGTGGTCGATCAACAGGCTCGAGATGCGAGCGGTGACCTTGACGCTAGAAAGTTTCTAGCCATGGTTGCAGGGGAGAAGGTGGTCCAAATCCTCTCGGACAATGTGACCATGGTGTCTTACATCAACCGGCAAAGAGGCATGGGCAGTGCAGCCCTGGAGGAGGAGGCCGAAGGTCTGTTCAGATGGGCAGCGATTCATCTCCAGGCATTATCAGCGGCGCATGTAGGAGGAGTTGACAGTATGATGGCAGACTACCTCAGCCAAGTGTGCATGGACCCCGGAGAGTGGTAGCTCAATCAGGAGGTGTTCGAGCAGGTGATCCGCCGATGGGGGTCTAATGGCAATGTTCGAGTCAGCCAAGGCCTGCCGGTTTTTCAGTAGAAGAAGAGAAGAAGTCCAAGGGCCTGGATGCTCTAATTCAGCAGTGGCTCAAAAAGGGTCTTCTCTGTTTTTCCCCGTGGGCACTCATAGGCTGGTTAGTGCAGTGTCTAGAGGCGCACCGGGGATTTGTGATTCTGGTGGCAGAGGTGCCCGTGGTATGCTGACCTGATTTGGATACTGGCGGATTGACTGTGGTGGCTTCCAGTTCGGAAGGACCTCTTGATGCAGGAGCCACTTCGCATGCCCCAGGCACTGTTCCCTCTAAGCTGTGCGCGTGTGCGCGCGCACACACCTCGCCGAGCGAGCGCACATACTTTACAACAGAGCGCACAAAAATTACAGTTCTGATTCTGATAGAAAACAACACAGATGTCTTAAAAATTTAAAGTGATTGTAATTACTAGAAAATTTCTGCTTCATTTAGTAATCGTCTATTTCCATTTAATTTGATTAAAATCAATGTGGTGTACATACTGCATTCTGACGTGTAGTCAAATTTTGAAGTATATAACTCCGAGTGTCATTATGTGGCGCACAAAAATTTAACCTTCCTTCAAAAGCTGCACAGCTGATATTTTATGTGCACACGGTCTGCAGAAAATTAGAGGGAACATTGGCCCCAGGTGGATCAATTCTCACTTACGGCATGGCTCATGAACGGGTGAGGTTGAAGAAGAAAGGATAATCAGGCTCTGGGATAGCGACCTTGCTACAGGCCCAGAGGTGGTCTACGAACCTGTTGTGCATCTGCGTAGGGCGCATCTTTGAATCGTGGTGTGGAGAGAGGCAACCGCGCCCTTCCACTGCCTCCGTCCCGGACATCTTGGCGTTCTTGCAATCTGGTTTTGATAAGGGTCTAGCTGCCAGTTCCTTGAGGATGCAACTGGCGGCGATTTTAACTTTTAACCATTGCAGTTGCTCCTTTTATTTTTTTCTGAACCTTTTTCCTCAATTTATCAATCTCCTTTTTTAAAGTTAAATGTGATCACAGTCAATGTCTTTGCTATTCTCTCTTCATTTATTAAATCAAATGTGATCATGCTCTGATTGTTATTGCTAAGTGACTCCAACACAGTTACCTCTTGCACCAGGTTCTGCATTCCACTAAGGCCTAGGTCTAAAATAGCTTCCCTTTGTGTTGGTTGATGAACCCGCTGCTCCATTAAACAGTCCTTTATCTCCCTTATATTCCTGATGTGACATAGACCCAGTCAATACTGGGATAATTGAAATCTCCCATTATTACTATGTTGTAAACTTTGCTGTCTTCCCTAATTTCTGTTAGCATTTCATCATCTGTCCATTCTGGCCAGTTTTTGATGGATATGCATATTTTCTCAAATATACAGGGTGGCCCAAAAAAAGTGAGAACATCTCGTAGCATATAAGTTATTTAAAAATTCAAAAAGACAGATGTAAACAATTGACAAATTTTAACAAAAAATGGCGACTGGAAATTGTCAAAATAAAGACGTTATATAGGTAAAAAAGGTAAATAAATAAATAAGTAAACTATTTAAGCTTTTAATTTACGAGATGTTCTCACTTTTTTTGGGCCGCCCTGTATGCGCATGGACATACAGAAATGCACAGATTTACACCACCTGTGGAGCACGGGTAGATTTTATGCTTGAGAATTTGTGCAGTTCTGGAGATAGCTTTGAGTATCTATTTGGGTGCCTATGTTGCCTTTATACAATTCCACTATCATCATATAGCTCAAAAAGGAAGCTCGTATCAAAGTAATCAAAGCACCATTCAGGCGTACCATTGCACAGTATAAACCTTTGAGCGGACCGTCAAAAATATTTGCCTCACTTAACAAAAAGACATAAACGCCTTATAAAGTGCTCTACTTTAATTCATTATAGGTCCATTTTTTTAAATATCCATGCTCACTTAAAATCAAATCTATGGGCCCTCTTCTCCCATTTTGTGTCTATGGAAAAACTGCTTCATGAACGGGGCCCTATATGTTTTCTATTTCCCTTTAATAAAATTGGCACTTTTTTGAACATTCCACTTGGATGCCTTTTTATGAATTTATTTCCTACATGTATGGCAAAGGATGTTCTGTTTATTATAAATATGTATAACCGCCTTTTGCAAGCTAAGTTCAAGGTGGATTACAGTAGAATTAATACTTTATAATTAGTGCAGTCAAAACTTATAGCACCAGATTTCTTATAGCATACATCTTCAACACTAGTACATTTAATTTACTTGTCCTAAAATTATCTGTCCTGAATCAGCTATAAATCATCCATTCTAACTTAGTTTATAAACCTTTCAGATAAAAATATTTAAATTGCCCAAATCTATATTATTTTTCCTGTTTAAGAAAAAGTGGAAGTTCATTCCAAGACAGTGCAGCCTGAAAATTGAATAACTTATCCAAAGTGCTCTTAAACGTATATTGTTTTGGAGAACAGGATTATATAATGCCATCTGCCAAGTGTAAAGATCCAATATACTAGAAAAATGGGGCTGCAATCATCTAATCATACAACTATATCAGTGCAGCCCCCTACAAGACTGCTGAATAGCAAACACCCATAGGTATACCACCATATAGATATGTTTAAGATAAATCCCGTGTGAGCATAAAGATCTGAAAGTCTCTTTATAATTCAACATTTTCATCATATAAACAGGCTCACAACCATATAAAATGTATGAATAAAACATGCCAGCTTAAGAGTAACTCTCAAATTCACTGGGAGTCAGGATAATTTTATAAAAATTGGGGTTCTCCCCATTTATGACCTTTTCAATAAAACCATATCAGCTGTGTAATTTAGTACTTTTAACTTAGACAAATGTTTATGTGGTAACCCTAAATAAAGAATACTAAAAAAAAAAAAAAAAAGCAATGGAACAGAAGATTTAACTATTGTTTTCAGATAGTCTTTAGATAAACAGGGCCTAATCTGTTTTATTAATTTTAATTTATAGAAAGTATTTTATGTCTTTATTGTTAGTCAAGGACCACACCAAAAAGTGTTATTGTTTTTGCCAATTTGATAACATTGCCTACCAAGGTAGGATTTCTTTGTGGGAACAATTCCAGAAATCGCCCAACTCGGAGAAGATTAGCTGGGGGGTTTCAGCATTTTAATTTTGAATCTGATTCTTTATCCATATGGTAACTAACTGAAAACAATGTTATAAAAGTTTGTTTGCCAATAAAGTTATCTTAATCTAAACAGCAACCAAGAAAGAGAAGATGGCTCAGCATCTCCTATCAGCCTTGATCCTGGGCTGCCATAAATTTATTACTGTGAATTTTGCAAGCAGGAGTGAAAATAAGATCAGCAGCCTCTGGATTCCTGGGCCTCTGAAGCATTATGAGTACATTGTATAAAAACCCATGCTAGAAATAGTTAATAAAAAAAAATCCTAATGTTGAAAGAGTAGAGTGAGTCTTTCAGCTGGTACTTTGTACTGAATATTGATGGATATAACACAAATGTGTACATTATTCTTGGCCTTAACTAGGGATATCAGTTTAACATGTACCAGGAATTGGTATGTTTTAACCTTTCACCTTGGTCTAGACACCACGGAGTATCCACTGTCCCTTTTTAATGAGAAAATGGAGCTCCCCGTGGTCTCTCTGGCTGGGCGTTGGAGCCAGCCAGATTTCCAGGAACAGATGGTGGCGTTTTCTAACAACACTGGCACCACCAACCTGTCTCCTCCAAACTGTCCTGTGTAAATTATTAAAGATTCTGATTCCTTTCATCTTTCTAGTAAGGGTCTATCTGTGCTTTCTAATCAAATGTGTTGCTGTCCTTGCAGTGTGTGGTGGCACAGGGCACCCAGAGCTTGCTGTGCCGGGCAGGGGAGATGGGGGAAAGCAATCTGTCATGAACAGAGCAAAGTTTTAACAAAGAGCATCTGTGTAAATAGGAATTTGCTGGTAAGTCATTTTTATCTCATAGGGAACCTGATAAAACCAATTACAGCAAAGTTACAGATCCCACACCCGTAGATACTCGAACTTCCACAGCTGTCTCCTCCACATGCACTGCAGAGTTGTACTTGGGCCAAGTGGATTTCAAACTGGGTCAAGCTGTGAAGAACAGAACAAAAAAGTCAGATGTTTTATTCTGAAACGTCTTTATTTATACATTTTTATATACTGCCTTATGGTGAGAGCAGTGGGCTGAAAATCAGGAAAGCCCGGTTCAAATCCAATGCCCTCCATGCGACCTTGGGCAAGTCGCTTAACCCTTCATTGTTTCAGGTACAACTTTGTAAGCCTTCTGGAAACAGGGAAATACTTACTGTATCTGAATATAACTCACCTTGAGCCACCCCTAAAAAGGGGATGAGCTAAATCCAAAATCCCTTCCTTTCTCCCTTCCCTCATCTGATAGGTCTATCATTTGAGGTGGTTTACAATCGTATTAAAACACAAATCTGCCCAGGAAGAGCCATCAAATATGAGACAAATGTTGAGGAAGTCTGTAGAGTTGCTGTGGACATCTGTGGTACAGTAGGTGAATACTGAATGGTTTGCCAGCAGGTGTTTTAAGATCTGCTGTGGATTTTGCTAGCAGCTAACATCTGCAAAAGTGACAGAGCGGAGAGCTTGCTTCCACAAATTAGTTCATGACCCTCTTTTAAAGAAATTTGCAGAAATCCAATCATAGAGTTCTCTTATATGCCTTTATTCAAACAAGTTAATTTGCTTAAGGTGCAGCCATTTAAAGCATAAGAACATAAGAAATGCCATTCTGGGTCAGACCAAGGTCCATCAGGCCCAGTATCCTGTTTCCAACCGTAGCCAATCCAGGTCACAAGTACCTGGAAGGTTCCCAAAAGGTGCACATGTTCCACAGTGCTTGTCCTGGGGCAAGCAGTGGATTTCCCGGATCCTCTTTAATAATGGCTTATGGACCTTTCCTCCAGAAACTTGTCCAAACCTTTTTTTAAACCCAACTATGCTAACAGCTTTTATTACATCCTCCGGTAACAAATTCCAGAGTTTGATTACATGTTGAGTGAAAAAATATTTCTCTTATTAGTCTTAAATGGGTTATATTGTAGCTTCATCGCATGCCCTCTAGTCTTTTTCTACTTTTTGATGGCATAAATAACCAATCTATGTTTATCCATTCCACTCCATTCATTAATTTAGCGACCTCTATCATATCTCCCCTCAGCCATCTCTTTTCCAAGCAGAATAGCCCTAACTTTATAAGCCTCTCCTCATAGGATATCCTTCCATTCCCTTTACTATTTTGGTGGCTCTTTTCTGTACCTTTTCTAATAATGCTATATCCTGTTTAAGACATGGCAACCAGAATTGCACACAATATTCAACGTGCAGTTGCCCCATGGAACGATACAGAGGCATTAAAATATCATTGGTCTTATTCTCCATTCCTTTCCTTATGATTCCTAGCATTCTATTTGCTTTCTTGGCTGCTGCTGCACACTGGGTGGAGAGTTTTAACCTAAGAGACACAAGACTCCATCCCAGCCAAACCTGAGCAGCATGCTAATTAATGCCCGCTCCATCCATTCCAAATGGCCTGCCCTCACCGACTATATTAAACACCGGAATCTAGACCTACTTCTCGTCACTGAAACGTGGTCAATAGACACAGACACAATGATCACCAACCAACTAAAACCTCCTGGGTATTTTTTTATTTACATTCTCTTATATACTGCGCTATTCTGCATCAGTGCGTATGACCTCTTCAACTGCCCCAGAACAAACTGGCGCAGAGGCAGAGTCCTAATAATAGCCAAAAGCAACCTCCACTTCCATTGCACTCTAACACAAAGTTCCACCAATCTAGACATCATCCAAATCTCTAACAACACCCTAACAATCTGTCTCCTCTACCGCCCACCCTCTTCAAGCACTGACAAGTTGGCCACAATCCTTGACCAAGCATGCAACAACAACATCCAATGGAAACAACTCTGGATCCTTGGTGACTTCAATCTTCCCTCTCTCCATGTCAAACACTCCATAGCATTCCTGGACGCAATGACCACAATGGGATACCACCAAATCGCTCACACCTCTTCCCACACTAGAGGCAACACCTTGGATCTCATTTTCACCCCACAACATCACAACACCTCAGACAATCAGTACTGTCCTCAAGTACACCCAGTGCCATGGTCTGCTCACAAGGCCATCCTCTTTGACATTCCACACGACAACATAGAGCAGTAATCTGCCGCACCAAGCGTGCCTGTGCACTGCCGATTCAAGCATTTTGACAAGGAAACCATCCTCATTAACACATTACACCTCAACCCCGACACTAATGACCTGGGCAATCTACTAGACAACTGGAACAACCACCTTTCTGAAGCTGCACTCCTCCCACCATTCACAAAACCTGCTCACAAAAATCATACAGCAGTATGGTTCACCGCTGATCTGCGTGAATCACTAGTTCAACTCAGAAAGCTTGAACGCCGCTGGCGATGCTCCAAACTGACCAGTGACAAAGATGCCTACCTGAACAAACTACAACAGCATCGAAGAATGACCAACAACAAGAGAAAGGAACATCACACCAACACCCTCATGTGCTCTCTTAATAAACCTTGCGAACTCTTCAACCTAGTCAAATCACTCACAAAAGATCCATCTACAAAATAACCAATAAACACTCCAAGCCCAGATGAATTTGCCACCTACTTCCGAAGTAAAACCACATCGCCAACAACCAACCCATTGAAGCATGAAGCCCCAAGAACCCTGACAACCCCACCGGCTCTCCCTCACCGATCCTGGAATCCTTCTATCCATACCCTCCTGATCAAATGAAAGAGTCATCAGTGGGATCAACACCATAACCTCCCCAACAGACCCTTGTCCATCTTTCTGGATCAAACAAACAAAAACCTATCTCAGCCCAATAATAGCTAGAATCGCCAACATATCACTAGCTGAAGGCACCCTTCCGCCCCATTGAAAACAGCAGCTATCAGACCTCTGATCAAAAACAACAAGCTTGACCCATCAGATATCAAATCCTACAGACCCATCTCTAGCCTCCCCTTCCTAACCAAAGTCATAGAAAAAATTGTGTACCAACAGACTCAGGACCACATCTATGCACCTCTAAACCAGCAACAGCACGGATTTCGGCAACAGCATGGTGTGGAAACCCTTCTCATGACTCTCCTTGACAGACTCCATACAGGCCTCGATAAGAAAAAACAAGGCTTCATCCTCATATCTATGGACATCGCCTCAGTTTTGACACTGTCAACCACAACCTTTTGCTCACCCAACTCTATCAAAAAAGCGTAAGAAGCTTAGCCTTAGACTGGTTCAAATCCTACCTATCTGACCGACAACAACAAGTCTGAATAGACAACCAGGCATCCAGGCCTTTCCAACAAACACAAGGGGTCCCCCAAGGATCTTCCCTCTCATCCCTACTCTTCAACATCTACATACAGCCAATCTGTTCTATCATCCAATCATTCAACATACTTTACCACATCTACGCCGACGATGTGTTACTATACACTCCATTCATCATTGACAAGCCGGACTACTCATCCATAGTTGAATGCTTCAACACAGTCTCAGATTGGCTCATGACACACAACCTGAAGGTCAACACCAATAAGACTGAGGTCTTATTCATATCCAAAGACCCCACATTTACCCCACCACCCTCCCTCAAAGTGAAAGACTTTGACCTCATAACCAAGCAAGAGGTCCGCTATCTGGGAGTAACAATTGACCAACGCTTGTCATGGGAGACCCACACTCAAAATATCTCCAAGACAGTCTACCATAAACTAAGAACCCTCCGGCACTTACGTCCTCTCCTCGAAACCTCGGACTTCCGTTCGGTTGCTCAAGCTCTCATCCTCCTTCATCTAGACTATTGCAACATCATCCTTCATGGTATGCTGAAGCACACCCTCCAGCCACTACAACTCACCATGAACACAGCTTCCTGCATAATCCTATCTGCATTCAGATATGACCACATCACTCCCATTCTAATTCAGCTTCATTGGCTCCCCATAGCAAGTCGCCTGACCTACAAAGCAATGCTACTCGCTTTTAAGGCCCTGCATACAATGTCGGCAACTTTGCTCTCAGAACTGATGCAAATAACGCCGGAGACCAGGACCAGGAGAACATGTATGATAAACTCTCTTATGACTCCTTCAACAGTAAGGACCTGTACCCAGTCAACCAAAAACTGTGCCTTTTCCCTATTTGCGCCAACCCAATGAAATGCCCTATCCCCAACGATACGTGCTATCCCAGATCTTACAACTTTTAGGAAGGCATTGAAGACTTATCTCTTCCAACTAACGTACAACCACCCTAGTCCAGCCAAACAAATGGAAACAGCTGACGGTTTACTACTGTAAATATGTGCCGGAAATGTAAATATGTAGACCAGCTGACAGCCCGTCACTTTGAATATGCTCCAGTAATGTAAACAACTCCTGTAATGTAAATATGTTCCTAGTTTTATCTCAGATGTAAACCATGTTAGATGTAAACCATGTAATCTAATCACTATGTTATCTGTAACACACATTCATATGTTTCATGTAAACCGCACTGATCTGTAATAGCGTGGTATATATTTTTATTTATTTAACATTTCTTATATACCGCGCTATTAAGATCAGTGCGGTGTACATTGAACAAAATATACAACAATGTATGCAAGTAACATTGAGTTTACATAGAACATGGGAATATATAACATGGATTAACAGGTAAAACTATGTACAGTCAACATCAAATATATATGTTTTACTAAATAAATAAATATGTTAGCTCAAGTGGATATTATCTGCGTAATTTATGTGGGAGGTGGGAATCAACAGAGGATGTGGAGCTATCGTGGAGCTTAACCATTTTCTGGTTGAATTAAGGTAATATGGTGTTTAGTGCACGTTGGAGGTCTGTTGTTTGAGTGGACATGCGGGGTCACTTCTGGGTAGAATTTTGTGAATAAGTGATGCTTCACGGCTTTCCTGAATTGTAAAAGGTTTTTGATACATAAATAAATAAATATTTGATATAAATAAATATTTGATATATAAATAAATATTTATATATAAATAAATAAATAAATATTTATATATAAATAAATATTTGATATATAAATAAATATATAAATAAATATTTGATATATAAATAAATAAATATTGTCCATGATGATGCCTAAATCTTTTTCCTAGGTGGTGTTTCTTAATGTGGAACCTTGCATCGTGTAACTATAGCTTGGGTTGTTCTTTCCTAGTTGCATAACTTTGCCCTTTGGACGTCCAGTTTTCCAATTTATCAAGTTCCTCCTGCAATTTTCACAGTGCTCTTGTGTGTTAATGTTGAATAATTTTGTGTTATCTGCAAATTTGATCACCTCACTCATTCCTATGTCCAGGTCATTTATGAATATGTTAAAAAGCAACGGGGCCTAGCACACATCCCTGGGGTACTCCATTATTCACTTTTCTCCACAGTAGTACATTGCCTCCAATTCCATTACTTTTTAATTTCACCAAGTGTCTCTTATGAGGGACCTTGTCAAAGGCTTTCTGAAAATCTAATACACTATATCAACTGGCTCACCTTGGTCTACCTCTTTATTCACACCTTCAAAAAATATAAGAGATTAGTAATATAAGACTTTCCTTGGCTAAATCCATGTTGGCTTTCTCCCATTAAACCATGACTGTCTACATGTTCAGTAATTTTATTCTGACAAGACTTTGACTTTCATACTTTGGACACATCATGCGAAGAGAGAGATCATTAGAGAAAGACATCATGCTTGGCAAGGTAGAAGGTCAATGCAAAAGAGGAAGACCAGCAATGAGATGGATCAATACAATAACAGCAGCTATGGGTGCCAGTCTGTCAACAATGAGCCGCCTGACTGAAGATCAAGCACAATTTAGGACAACTATCTGGAGGATCGCCATGAGTCGACAACAATTTGACGGCACTTAACAACAACAATGGTTTCTACCATTTTGCCTGGTACTGACGTCAGGCTCAGAGGTCTGTAGTTTCCCGGATCACCCCTGGTAGACTGTCTTGGAGATATTTTGAGTGTGGGTCTCCCATGCCTTTTAAAAATTGGCATTATAATCTTCAAGTATTATGACTGATTTAATGATAGTTCACAGATTACTAATAATAGGTCTGCAATCTCAGCAGTAGGGTCTTCAGAAGATGATCTTGGCTGTTTCCTGGCTCTGTTTCTTTTATCTTTTGCTTTGTATATAGATCTCCATTGTTTTTTTTGTTTTGTTTTGGGGGTTTTTGTTGATGTTTTTTTTAAATATTTAACCTACAGTTTTGTGCTTTTTTTGATCAGAATTATGATTGCCATGTTTCTCTACTTTGAAATGTGGAAAATAAGGATCAACAAACAAGTTATAGGTTATACCAATTAAATTTTATTGGACTGTCTTCTGCAACTTATTTGATACCTTTTTGATAAAACAGAAGACAGAGGATAGAGGTGAATGAAATTCACTTGGAGGGGAGAAATATGAGTGAGTGTTTATTGGTCCTGGGGTCTGTTCTGTTTAGTGTCTTTGAATGATATTGTTGAAGAGTTAGAAGGAAAACGTGGCCATTTTATCAATGACGCACAGATCAGCAACTGAGTGGACACCACCTGAAGTAAAGTTACCAGATTTTTGGTTCGCAAATCTGGGACACCTGGGCGGGGCATGTGACAGAAGGGGCGGGGAGGGTGGAGGCTTCTCCCTCTCGGAACGTTAGTGTCCTCCCTTCCTTCCACCCCCCCCCCACCCCCGCTTCCCCTCCCAATCCTGCATGTTTCCTTTGTTTTAGAGGGCAGCACAATAAAATACAAAAAAAGCAACATTGTGTGCCCCCCTTGGCTCCCCCCTCCCAATCCAGCATATCCCCTTGCTTCATGGGCAGCTCAAAAACGTAAATGCAGAAAATGCTCTTTTGTGCTTGCTTTTTTTTTTTGTTCTGCCTGCCGAAGTGAGGGGTAATGCTGGATTGGGAGGGGGTGAGTCAAAAGCCTTGCTGTAGTCAATAAAGCACAAATACGTACATATCCTTTTTTATTCTTTAGTCTTTTCAAGGATCCATCTCATATCGGCAATATTGTCTCTTGTTCCTCGCCTTTTTCTGAGCCCTGCTTGCACTACTTGTAGTTCTCGTTCCAGGTATGGTTGTAGTCTCTGTTGAATAATCTTCAGTAGAATTTTGTAGGCATGTGGGATCAGAGCGATTGTGTGATAATTTCCACAGTCAGTTGGATCACCTTTCTTTAGTATTGGTATAAACACAGATCTTTTCCAGTCAGTTGGCCATGATGATGTCTTCCAAATTTCCTGGCAGAGCCGTGTAAGTATGGTAACAGTTGCATCAGATTGCTATAATACTTCCATGGGAATGCATCAATGCCTGGTGCTTTGTTCTTTGATAAGGCTTTCAATGCTGTTTCAACTTCTTCTTTCTTTACCAGTGGTTTCATATAGTAAGGTACAGGTTGAAACGGCTGTTGGTCCACTTGATCCTTATCATATAAAAACTCTGTATATTCCTTCCACTTTTTCTTGAACTTCTCAGCATCATTCAACATAGAACCTTGAGCATCTTGTAACATTCCAATTCGAGAGTGGAATTTTTTCTTTGGCTTTCCTAAAGCGACGAAAGTTAATCTTGTTCTTCCTCTAATAGTTTCTGCTTCTCTTTCCTTGCATGCATCATTGTAATAGTACTCCTTGTCTAGAGTAGCAAAAATGACAGAGGCAGGTGATACCTTATAGGACTAACCAATTTGAGGCCCATGCCTCAATAAATTGGTCTATAAGGTGCCACATGACTGTCATTTTTGTCCCAGCATTAACTTAAGTGAAGGGGTGTCTGAACATCATTTGCATGTAGGGAGGAGTAGCCTAGTGGTTGGGGCAAGGTACTTCAGGCCAGAAGGTCAGGGGTTCAAATCCCACTAGAGGACAGCAACCTTGGGCCGGAAGGACTGAGGTTTCTAGTCCCACAGATGCTCCTTGTGGTCTTGGGCAAGCCACTTAACCCTCCATTGCCCATGTTCCCTGTAAGTATTAGTGTATGTGTCTCATATCCCCGTGTGTTAAATGTATCCCCCAATTGTGTTGTGACCACTTTGATTGAAGGATAAGGCGGTATACAAAAAAAAAAAAAACCCTGTTTAAATAAAAAAAATAAAATGTGCAGTGGGGTTAGAAAGAGGCTACCAGATTTTGGCATGTCTTCCCTCCAGCTTCAACTATCATATACATGAGGAAGTACTATAAAACCCTGCAAAAAGACCAGTCGGTGTTCATAGCAAACCTGCCATAATGTAACATTACCGAGACTCATATAGCACCAATCTATTGTAGCTATGAAAAAGCAGCACCACCACCACCACCACAAATATTAAATCAATATATCTTAGAGAACACTAATACCTTTCCTACTAGGAAAACAGAACAAGTGGGACTCCTAGAGATCGCTATACAGAAACTGCATGGTAACAGAATATCACGCCTTGGTCACTCACACAAAGCACAGATAGACCCTCGCCAAATATAAAACAAGAGGACCACAAATTAAAAACAGAAAGACAATAATTAAATGAGGAACCCCAAGAAGTCAAACTCCACTTTGATGGCAGCATTGGAGAAATAAAAATGGAAATGCATCTCCTCTTCTCCTGAACAAAAACCCAGACCGCACCTTGAATATTGTGTGCAATTCTGGTCGCTGTATCTTAAAAAGGATATAGTGTTATTAGAAAAGGTTCAGAGAAGAGCCACCAAAATGGTAAAGGGGATGGAAGGATACTCCTATGAAGAGAGGCTAAAAAGGTTAGGGCTCTTTAACCTGGAAAAGAGACGGCTGAGGGGAGATATGATAGAAGTCTATAAATTAATGAACGGAGTGGAACGGGTAAACGTAGATCGATCGTTTACGTTATCAGAATATAGAAAGACTAGGGGACATGCAATGAAGCTACAGGGTAAACTATTTAACACTAATAAAAGAAAATATTTTTTCACCCAACGTGTAATCAAACTCTGGAATTTGTTACCGGAGGATGTAGTAAAGGCTGTTAGTGTAGCTGGGTTTAAAAAAGGTTTGGACAAGTTCCTGGAGGAAAAGTCCATAAACCATTATTAAGAAGGGACACATGATATCAATGCTTGACCCAGTACAAGCATTGAGGAACCTGTGTCTTTTGGGGAACTGCTAGGTACATATGACCTAGATTGGCCACTGTTGGAAACAGGATACTGGGCTTGATGGACCTTGGTCTGACCCAGTATGGCATATCTTATGTTCAGATGTCAGCAATGCACATTCTCTCTCTGTCTGTCTCTGATATATTAATTTTCCCTTTCAGCTCCTCCCTCTATATCTTTCTTTATTGCCTCTCTATGCACTCAGATTTTACCATCTATCCACCCAGGGCCAGCCTGTCCACCAGGCGAGCTAGGCGGTCGACCTGGGTGGGGGCAGCAGCAGCAACAGCACCACACATGACTGACCACTCTGCCCCTCCCCTCCAGTTGCCGCCAATTCCGTCTCAGGAGGGGGAGGCGGGCAACAGCAGTATTTCCAAAAGCAGCTGCTTTTTGCTGCCGCTTTTTGAACTACTTCTACTGCCCACCCTTCCCTCCCGAGATGGAATCAGCAGTAGCTGGAGGAGGGGGGGGGCAGCTGCGGGGGGAGTGGTGCGGCTGGGGTTTCTGCCTAGGGCAGCAGAAACCCTTGGGCCGGCCCTGTATCCACCCTTCATAGTCCAGCATCTTCCTCTCTGCCATACCTCATAGCTCAATCCAGTTTCCTATGACAAAAGTAGATTTCTGAAGCTTGTCCTGTCTGTGCAACTTCCCTTTAATGCTGACACTGCACTTACATGCTGCATGCCCAGATTCTCAAATGATATATATATAGTCTGCTATCATCAACTAGTACAAAAGTTATGCCTGAAAGGCTTCCACAGATTCAAAGTTTATTGCATTCTCAGAACTTTCCCCAGTAAACAGAACTAGCTAAGACTTCATCTTTTGGTAAACGGGTCAAGCAAACAAATGGGCTACATCTGATTGGCCATCGTCCTTGAGTTGAGTCCCCATGGAGGTCTGCCATGCTCCCTTACACAGTGCATCCAAAGCTTGGATGCTGTGAGTGGCGATTTTCCCCTGTGTAGGTTTGTGATGTGGAGTGTCAGGGCTGTGTACATGCATATGCGTGTATGTCACGGGGAGTGTCAGGGTTGCATATGTGCATTGTGGGGAGTGCCAGAGGCTACAGTATGTGCATGTACACATCTCTCATGGTGGGTGTCATGGGCTGTGTGTGTCTCTCATGACCTCCCTCACAGGCTTCCTACAGGCTCTTTCTCTCTCTCTCATGACCCCCCTCAGGCTTCCTCCAGGCTGTTTGTCTCTCATGCCCCCCCCCCCCGGCTTCCTCCAGGCTGTTTGTCTCTCATGAAACCCCCCCCCCCCCCCGGGCCAGGCTTCCTCCAGGCTGTTTCTCTGTCTCTCATACCCTCCCTTCTGTCTGTCTCTTATCACCTGACCCAGGAGGCTTCTCTCTCTCACTCTCATAACCCCGCTCCCCGACTGCCTCCACTGATTTCATTTATTGCTCTGCTGTGGGAGGCCGCAGTTGAGCAGTTGTCTGTACTGCAATCAGGCAGCAGACAGCAACTTGCAGGCTTTCCAAATCAGCATGGGATTTTGAAGCCCATGTACGTGCTGTATGTCAGATGTGCCACATGTGCATGAGCTCCCAAGCACCGTGCTAATTTTCAGGAGCATTTTGGCATTTGCAAAGCAATCAGCTCTTTGTGAACAGCAGAGCCACATGGCACAGGAAGTTCATGCGGGCACCAAGTCTTTCTTGATCCTCTGTTCCTGTTGTATGTTTGTCTTGCCTCTATAAAACTGTGATAATGTAGCATCCCAGGAATATAAGGTTACCAACTTTTTGAATAGGGTTGCCAAATGGCCGGTTTTCAGCCGGCCTGGCCGGTTTTTCCATGGCCAGGCCGGCTGCCGGTGCAGATGTTAAACCGGCCCTTGAAAAGCCGGTTTTTTGCTCTGGCCGCAAGATCGGGAGCGGCCAGAACAAAAGACCGGCTTTTCTCCTGACCCGCAGTTTAAAAAAAAAAAAACCCACCCAAGGCCGGCCCACACACTGGAGAGCTTCAGAGGGAGCTGGGGAAGCTCGTGCGAGGCCCCGGCTCCCTCTGTACAGCCGCCAGCGTGAAGAGCCTTTTCCTTCACGCTGGTGGCTGTATCTGTGAAGCTGCGATTGGTGGGAAAGGTTAAAGGCAATACCCTTTAACCTTTCCCAGCATTCGCGGCTTCACAGATACAGCTGCCAGCGTGAAGGAAAAGGCTCTTCACGCTGGCGGCTGTACAGAGGGAGCCGGGGCCTCGCGCGAGCTTACCCGGCTCCCTCTGAAGCCTCTCAGACAGCCGCGGTGCTGGTCGGGGGGGGGGGGGGGGGGGGGGCCAAGGACTGCATGGGCTGTGATGGGGGGGCTAGGACTACAAATGGGCTGTGATTGGGGGGGGACCTGGACTGGAAAAGGTCTATGGGGGGGGGGGGACTTGGACTGGAAATGGGTTGTGGGGGGGGGGGGGACCTGGACTGTAAACGGGTTATGGGGGGGGGGGACTTGGACTGGAAATGGGTTGTGATGGGGGGGGACCTGGACTGTAAACAGGTTATGGGGGGGGACTGGGACTGGAAATAGGCTGTGATGGGGGGGGGGGACCTGGACTGGAAATGGGTTGTGATGGGGGGGACCTGGACCAGAAAAGGGCTAGGGGGGGGGACTTGGACTGCAAATGGGCTGTGATGGTGGGGGGGGGGGGCTAGGACTGCAAATGGGCTGTGATGGTGGGGGGGCCTAGGACTGGAAATAGGTTGTGATGGGGGACTCGAACTGGAAATGGGCTGTGATGGGGGGGGGGACCTGGACTGGAAAAGGGCTATGGGGGGAGACTTGGACTGGAAATGGGTTGTGATGGGGGGGGCCTGGACCGGAAAAGGGCTGGGGGGGGACTTGGACTGGAAAGGGGCTGTGATGGGGGGGACCCAGACTGTAAAAGGGCTATGGGGGGGGGGGGACATGGACTGGAAATGGGTTGTGATGGGGGTGGAGGGGGGACCTGGACTGGAAAAGGGCTATGGGGGGGGGGGGGACTTGGACTGGAAATGGGCTATGGTGGAGGGAGGGGGAACTTGGACTGGAAATAGGCTGTGATTAGGGGGGCTAGGACTGCAAATGTGCTGTGATGGTGGGGGGGGGACTCGGACTGCAAATGGGCTGTGATGGTGGGGGGCCTAGGACTGGAAATAGGCTGTGATGGGGGGGGCTAGGACTGGAAATGGCCTGTGATGTGAGGGCTAGCACTGGAAATGGGCTGATGAAGAGCTAGAATAGGACTGGAAATGGGCTGATGTGGGGCATGGGAGAATGGGACTAGAAGGGAGTGGATGCTGGGTGGGTCTAGAACTATAAGGGAACTGATTTTGGGGGAGGACTAGAATGGATGGGGAATGAGAATAGAGAGGGGAAAAATATTTTGTGTGGAAGAAAAGTCTATGATGGGCCGGTATTGGGAGAGTAAGAGGGGCTTGAGAATGGAAGGGTGAAATTTAAACGGATGATAAAGGAATAAGGAAAGAATTGGGGGAAAGAGCAAAAGGGAAACAATCAGTATGTTAAAGCAGAAATAGAGAGAGAATGGAAAACATCTAAAAGAGAAGAAAGGACAAATGGATAGCTCGCAGAAGACACGAAGAAACCAGAAGAAAGTGACTGGAGCAATTGCAACAGAAAAATAAAACGCCCAAACAGAAGGTAGAAAAATACTTTTTATTTTGAATTTATTAACTGGAATATGTCTGGTCTGGGAAGTGTGTATTGCTAACATCTTTGCGTTTTTGTTTAGTGCAAGAGGAAATTACTTTATAGTTTTATTTCTCCAGTGTTGTACATTTCATGTTTGGATTTTGGGGTTCCTAGTTTAATTATTATCTGACCAAGGAAGTTAGCCTACACGTATCCTCGGTAATTTTTGTGGGTGGGGCTGGGGGCAGGGCAGGGGTGGGACTAGGGGCGGAGAATGGGTGGAGCTTGGCGAGCCACTGGTGTCGGGTTTTTCTCGGTGAAAAAGTTGGCAACCCTATTTTTGAAAGAGAAAAACCCATTACCTATGGCTAGCCATACTCCGCCATGCCCGCTCCCCTGCCCTGCCCATAAAAAATAATTGCAGAGAGGGCAATGGTGCAGCTACAAGAGGTTGAATTTCTCAGCACTTATTCAGCCACAGTCCCCTTCTCAGGCCCCTCCAGCACACATATACTCTCCGATATGACATTAAATCCAAACATACATATTCTGCATCCACTGAATCCCACCCCCTGGCTCCCTTCCCGAACAATCTGAGCAGAACTAGAACCTTCCACATAAAACTTACCATACAAGAAAAAAAAATCCCTCTCAATACCAAGCAAATTGTGAATAAGGGCCAGCCCTGGAGTTGATTCACGTATTGGCACCCTAAGCAAATCTTAACCCATATGTCACCCCTGGCTGTCAGAATTTATTTAGCTCTGAGTGCCCTACTCTCTGCCAACCCCCAGAAGCGATTGCCTGATGGTTGGGCCGGCGCTGGAATTAATACAAAAAAGTCATTCGGGACCAAGGACAAATGTACCATGCCAGTACTAACTTCTAAAACTCACACAAGGACACTACCTAGAAAAAGGCAGCACTATAAATATTGCAGTGGGCCCTAAAGCAACAATAAACCTATTTAGGAAAGCTGAATAAGCCAGATTATTACACATTCTTAAACAGAAAATCCATGCTAACAGAATACCCAGTCTTGGTCACACACACACACATTACAGATAGGCCTTCGCCATTAGTGACCACAAAGTGAAAACAGAAATATGTAGACAAAACTTAAACCTCAGAAAGCCAGACGCTGCACGCAGTGCAACACCAAAGAAACAGAAAGAAATGCATTTCCCCCTGTATTGTACAAAACAAAAGAAAGCAGATGTCAGGATTAGTATTAAGAGGGAAGCAGCCAGGACCTTTAATCTGTCTGAGACTGAAAAAGGCTCAGCTTGCTAGCGGGCTTTAGGGTCCCTTCTCAAGTTTTGCCTTGGGCTAGGCCCCAGCTATGTCTGACACCAATCCTGACTCCAGTTAGATGTACTTTCTAAATATTGACATTTTCCAGTTATAAAATAGAAAATAAAATTCTTTTTTCTGCCATGGTTGTTGGGTCATTTTATTTTTCTAATGGTGTTGGTCCCAGACTCTGTTTTTTATTTTCCTCTGTCTTTTCTTAGCTCTTTTTTCTTGGTCTCCTCTTCATTTTCCATTTGTTCTCTTTCCTCCTGTCTTCACTTCCTCCCTTATATCAGTTTTTAACATTAATCTTTTCAGTTTTCTTACATTTATTTTTCTGCTTCTCTCTCCAGATTTCACTCCTCCTCCTTACAAACTACTCAATTTCACCCTTTCTACTGTATCTAGCTATAGCTTTCCATCCGGGAAGCGGTCCTCCTCTGCTCTTTCGCCTTCCGTCGAGGGATGACCCTTCGAGCGGTCTACCTCACGGGCCATGAGAACATTCTTGCGGACAAACTCAGCAGGATCCTCCGTCCTCACGAATGGCGGCTGGACCTGGAGGTGACCAACTGGCTGTTCCATCAGTGAGGGACCCCGACCATGGACCTGTTTGCCAGCCCGACGAACACTCAGCTCCCCTGCTTTTGCACCCCAGTCTTGCACCCGAGCAGGGATGCGTTCCTCTTGAGCTGCTCCTCCGGGCTTCTCTATGCATTCCCTCCCACTCCTCTCATTCTGAGGACCCTTCACAAAGCTCAGCTGGAACGAGCGTCGATGATATTCGTTGCTTCCTTGTGGCCTCGGCAACTGTGGTCCCCATCCTGCTCCGTCTCACATCTGAGCCTCTGATTCCCCTGGGCTGTGCCCCAGGCCTGCTAATGCAGGAGGAGGGGGCGGGTGCTACACTCGAACCTGGCCTCATTGTCCCTCACAGCCTGGCGGCTGAACAGGTCACCCTAGCCATGCTAGACCTCCCAGAGGAGGAGGTCCTCCTCGCATCAAGGAAGGACTCGACGAGATGAGCTTATGCCTTCAAGTGGCGACGCTTCTCAGTCTGGTGCTCTGAGCTCCAGATCGACCCTTTCTTGTGTCCTATTTGGTGGGTCCTCCAGTACCTTCTCCATCTCTCGAAGGAGGGGCTGAAGTCGAACTCTGTCAGGGTACACCTGAGTGCCATCTCGCACATCATTTCCCCATAGAGGGCAAACCTCTCTCAGAGCAGCCCTTGGTCTCCTGCTTCATGTGGGGCCACCTGCGGTCCAAATCTCCCATCCGGCCACCCCTGGCGGAATGGGATCTGAACATAGTGTTCATGCAGCTTCGCGTTCACCCTTCGAGCCGATGACGACATGCTCGCTTTGGCACCTATCCTGGAAGGTGGTCTTCCTGGTGGCTTTGACCTCGGCCCACCGAGTCAGTGAACTCCAGGTTCTCATGGCTGAAGCCCCTTACACCAGGTTCTATAGAAACAGGATGGTCCTCCATACCCACCCCAGGTTCCTGCCGAATGTTGTCTCGGATTTTCATCTCAATCAGGAGATAGTCTTGCTGACCTTCTTCCCGAGACCCCATGCTGACCAGGTGTCGGCGGTTTTGCATGCGCTCGACTGCAAGAGGGCTCTTGCCTTCTATCTGCAGTGCACCGAGTCTCATCGCAAGTCTGGCCAGCTTTTCGTGACCTATGATCCCAATCGCCTGGGGCAGGCAGTCACAAATCGCACCCTCTCCATTTGGGTGACGGACTGCATCACCTTCACTCATGCGAAGGTGGGCGCCCCGCTGGATCGATGGGTCACCTCATGCAGCATCCAAGCCAAGGCGGCTTTGGTGGCTTTGCTGCGTTCAGTGCCGCTATCAGACATCTGCCGGGCTGCGACCTGGGCTTCGGCGAACACTTTCGCCTCGCACTACTGCCTGGAGAGGGAGTCCCGCCGGGACAGCGCCTTCGGCCAGGCTGTACTCCGTAATCTGTTCGAGGTATAAGCAACTCCTGCCTTCCAACCCTTCTTGATGGCTACTGAGGGTTTCGCCCCGGGAACCCGAAGATGCGGGCTCCTTCAGGCATTGGCTTCTGCTTACGGCCTCGCGGAGGCATTTTTTGTTTACAGATTCGGTAGCCTGTAGCTGGGGAGTCCCATAAGTCAGGACTGACTTCCTGCTTGTTCCTGGAGAAAGCGTAGTTACTCACCTGTAACAGGTGTTCTCCAGGAATGGCAGGAATCAGTTCTCACTACCCTCCCACCTCCCCTGATGAGTTGCTAGATTTTTATCCTTCCCTTGCCATCTGCTTGGTAGGGCTCTAGCTACGGGACCTGACTGAGCAAGATGGCACCCTTGGGTGGGAAGAGGACCACACATGTGTGGCAGCAATCCCAAAGGCTTTCTTTGAAAGCTGGGGAATTGCTCCGCGCGGGCTCCGTTGGTGCCGACGTTACCCATAAGTGAGGACTGATTCCTGCTGTCCCTAGAGAACACCTGTTACAGGTGAGTAACTATGCTTTTCCTTTCAGTTTTCTTCCATTTATTTTTGTCTCTGTCCACTAGTATTTCACTACTCCTTCTTACTATCCAGTCCTTAAGCCCCAATTTTTTTCTCCATCTGCCCACTACTTTTCAACCCCTCACCCATTTCCTCCCATTCCCCATCTCTTCTTCCCTGGTCTATTATTCCCCAGTCTTTTGCTTATTCTCTTTTTCCTCTCCATGTCTAACATCTCTCACCCTCCCCATCCAGTGTCTGTCCCCTATCTCTCTCTCTTTCTCACCATCTAGCAACTCTCGCTCACTCTCTCTCCTTCTGTGTCCTCCCTCTCCCTTCCTATCCCCATATCCAGCATTTTCCCTCTCCTTTGCTATCCCTGTGTGTCCTGCATTTCCCCTGTCTCCATACCACCCCCTCCTTATTACTCCCATATACAGCATCTCTGTCTCTCTCACCCTACTTACCCCATTTCAATCTTCTCCCTCTCTCTCCCTATTACCCCGTGTCCTATATCTCCTGTTTCCCTCTGTCCCACCTCCATGTCCAGCATCTTCCAATAGTCTCCGTATACCCCCCATGTCCAGTATCCCCCCCTCCATCTCAAAAGTCTCCCTCCTTGCATGTCCCTGTGCCTATTCTCCTTATATTCATATCCCATGTCAAGTGGGGTGGAGGAGTGGCCTTGTGGTTGGGGCAAGGTACTTCAGGCCGGAAGGTCGGGGGTTCAAATCCCACTAGAGGACAGCAACCTTGGGCCGGAAGGACTGGGGTTTCTAGTCCCACAGGTGCTCCTTGTGGTCTTGGGCAAGCCACTTAACCCTCCATAGCCCATGTTCCCTGTAAAATAGTTATCTCCAAGTTATAATGCCCTGTTCAATGTAATTTCAGTTTGTTCAATGTAAACCGCACTGATGCAGAATAGCGCGGTATATAAGAGAATGTAAATAAATAAATAAGTATCTCCCCTTGATCTTCTTAGCCGCAGCATTTAGCATGTCCCTTCTGCCTCCCTATTCCACCCCTGCATCTAGCATGTCCCCTCCGTCTCCCAATGCCCAGCATGGTTCCTGTAACCTCTCCTTGTCCAATGTTTTCTCTCCATGTTCATTTCCCCCGCCATCTCCCTATGTCTCTTCTGTGTCTAGTATTTTCCTCTGTCATCCTAGCCCTCTATCCCCAGTACCTCCAATATCTTCCCTCCATCCTCCTGCCCCTCTCCTGCTGTCCCCTTCCCAGACTCTGTCCCTTTCTCACTTCCCCTTTGCAGTCTCATGCCCCCCTTTGCAGTCTCATCCCCCCCCTTTAAATCTAATATAACTTCTCTGCCCCCTCTCTCTCTAGCCTTCAACAACTGCCCTTGCATTCCCTCCTCGGGACCTGCAACCAGCACAATCTGGTTGGCAGCTCTTCTGCCTGTGGGACTTGCTGCTCCCGCAAGCACGATTTTCCTTTCTGGGCTGCAATGACAAGAAGATCATGCCTACGGGAACATGTTTCTGTGGGCAGCACAGCTCTGCAGGCAGGGCTGCAAAGACAAGAAGATCATGCCCGTGGGAGCAGCAGGTCCCGTGGGCAGAAGAGTTGTTCCCGCCAGCATGATCTTCTTGTCTTTGCAGTCTTGCATGCAGAGCTCTGCTTCCTATGGGACTTGCTGCACCTACGGGTACGATCTTCCTGTTTGGACTGTGATCGTGATGCACATCATGGCTCAGATAGGAAGATTGTGCCCACAGAAGCAGCAAGTACCTCAGGCAGCAGAGTTCTGCATGCAAGGCCACATTCATGACCCAGAAAGGAGGATTGTGCCTATGGGAGCAGCAAGTCCTGCAAGCAGCAGAGCTCTTCCTCTCTGGGCATGTGGAAGATGCGGGAGCGGGCTGGGTGGAAGTGGGCCAGGTGCTTACCCCGTTTACTGGGTAGCACCAGCCCTGCCTGTGTCCAGCATGCCCCCGTGCTCATATCCAGCATCTCCTCTGTATCTCTACCACCATGTCCAGCATACCCCTTCTGCCCCTATCCTCCCGCCATGTCCAGCATCTCCCCATCTCACCCCACCGCCCGTCCAGTTTGCTTCTCCTCATGCTGCCTGCTTCCTGTCCCATTGGCAGCAGTGGTGGGAAACCTCCAATTTAAAACCCCCCAAAATAAAACACAACACTGGTCTTTGTGACTCTGCGCTTGGAAGGATGGTCTGTTTCTGCCTCCTCTGACGCAAGCATACATCAGCGGAGGGAGGGACCAGACCAACCTTGCAAGTGCAGAGTCTCAAAGACCCTTTTTTTTTTTTTTAAAACGTTTATTTTCATTTTACAACAAACAAAAGTAACAACACACCAAAAGATACAAATACACACATACAATAAGGAAAACAACCCCAATTACCCCCCACCCCTATGCTTCTTCTCTAAGCTAATAAGAGTCATCACATAAGCGCTTACACACAACAGTTATTGTACAGCAAACAAGCAGAAATGGTATTGATGATACAGGCTGATCCTGTGGCAGAAATGTATACAAAATTAAACAGTCAAATGAGAGCATTTAGCAGTTAGAACATAATCATGGAACACCTTCCTTTTAAACAAGTAGTGAAAGGCTTGAGTGGAAGAGATTGACATACAAGATAGTTGCTCATAATTACAGTAAAAATGGACATAATTCCACCAATCATTGAGGCTCAGATGGGAGCCAAGTTCCAGTATTTCGTAATGAAGGAGATAGGAAATAGCTATGCCCAGTAAATGGGCCTCCTGAAGAAACACTAACTCAGAATAATCATGATTAAGAGAGCTAAGGATTGTCCTTCTTTGGAATAGACTATTGATGCCTTTTACAGTCAGTAATGATAACTTACATAAAGCCATGCAAAATAGTTAAACAATCTGAAAAAGAAACATAATAGCGCACAGAGGTACACAATGTCGCTCATAGTACCAGTAAATGACTGCAGAAACAACATGATAGAAATTAAACTAAGGAAAACCATGAAGCGCCCCATATAACAAAATAAGCACCGAAGTGCCTTAGAGAAGAAGAAAATACCCAGAAATTACTGGCGGCCTGATGTCTGCGGGGAGAAACCCCAGAGAAGGCCTGAATTGAAACATAAATCCTACAGAGCTATACGGGCTCCGAAACTAACCAAGGATCTCATCGTGGAAAGAAAGGAGACCAATAAGGTATATATAAAGAGAAAGAAAAGTCCAGGCAGTCTCCGTTTCAGGCAGCGATCACCGCATCGGGCCGTTCAAAATGGCGGACAGTTCCAGCGGATTCCATCCAAGCTGTTGGATTAGCGCATCTGGTCTGCTTCTTTGGAAGCTAGAAATGTTGCTAGCAGATCAGGATCTTCGAAGGTACGAGTTTGGTTATGGAGAGTCACTCTGAGCTTCGCTGGATATAAGATGCCGAAGCGAGCCTGTAACTGTTGAAGTCTAGGTCGAAAAGCAAGGAGTCTCTTCCGACGGTCAACTGTGGGCTTAGCCAAGTCAGGGAAGAAGGAGACTTTATGATTTTCAAACTCCAAATGACGATTCGCCCGGGCAGCATTTAGAATTTGCTCAGCTTGCTGATATCTCAGTAGACGAAAAATGATGGGCCGGGGGTTCGTCCGATTGAGCGCCATGCTGGCAGGAACACGATGTGCTCGGTCAATTTCCAGATCTCTGTGAAAAGTAATCTTCAGCAAGGAGGGAAGAGTTTTGACCAGGAATTCTCTCATATCTCCTGCTTCCGCGCCCTCCGGTACACCAATGAGCCTTACATTGTTGCGACGGGCTCGATTATTGCCATCCTCTAACTCTTTTTGTAGATTCTGTATCTGACGCTCAGCCTCATCCAGTTTCACCAAGCGCACCGCGTGCGAGTCGAGGACCCCCGCCATATTGTCCTGCCGTAATGAAAGACCTTCAAGTCGATCCTGAAGCACACCAAAATCTTCTCTCATGGCTCGGAGCGCTTCTCCGTTGGACTGCACCAGTTCCTTCACACCACGTATTTCCTCCAAGATGATCTGTTGCATTTCGGGGTTATCCCGAAATGGCACCATCTTTTGTGGGGAAGGCAGCTCTGTCTTGGAACGTTTTCCGTGTGAAGAAGAGGGAGATCCGAAGTCTAAACGCGCTGGTTTATGGGCCGCCATCCCCCCCGAGACACCCCGGTAAGTTCGGAGCAAAATAGTAAGTTAATGTAGGTATTAAGTCAGGATTCTGAGTAGGCCCCTCGGGAGCTTCAGCGCAAAGCGTCTAACCCGCTGGACATCAGGCTCCGCCCCCTCAAAGACCCTTTTTATTTTTAATTGGAAATCTACGGCGGCAGGCCAAGGACAGGTTGGGCAGGCAGTGTGGGGAGGAGCTGAGGCCGGCAGTAGGCAGAAAACCAGCCCTTCATTGGCAAGTTTTACTGTCCAGCTGGCTGCTGGCCTACAGCTCATAAAACCAGCTAGGACGGCCTAAAACCATTCGGTTGACAAACCAGCAAGAAGGTAGGACACATGCTTCATGGTGCAGAGGGCCTTAGTTGGGGCTAGATATTACAGATTATCCCTATGTTACCTGAAGCACATACAAATAGATGGGAAGGACCCCACTTATCTTCCCCACAATCCTACCCCTCTACCAGGGTACTTAAATAAAAAAGTAACCCCACCCTATTAAAGTGTCTTGCAAAGATAGAGAAAAGACATTAGGCTATAAAGCAAAAGTTAAAAGGCACATTTTAGAAAAGTTGTGGAGATTGAAATTAAGACATCGTGGTTGCAGTTCACAATTTGAGCAAGATTTTAGAAAAGGCTCTGCCAAAGGTGGAGCCTCTTCTAGAACCCAGAATAAGGAGGTACAGGAGTGCATGTGTATGTGCTCCTACGATCCCAAACCTACTGGTGCTTCCTATAGGTATGCACACACAACAACTCCTCACGTGGCAATACCCTAACAAACATATTACCCGCAAACCACACAAATTAATACAAATAATACCCCTAGTTACATCCACTCTGCCAACCCCATACTAGATTCATACATCACATGGGTCTCTCCATTTCAAAGCAAGGTACCAAAGCTTCACCAACCGAACAATGACTGGAAAAATCACATTGCCAAAGCTGTTGCCCCATTACAGCTTCTACCTCTGTCCAGATAAAGAGCCCAATGCCAGTTGAAGGATCGGTTCCATGTGCAGGATGCCTACATGCTGAAGCTCTCAGGAAACAGGTGGAGGAACTCAGAGAAAAGGTGGTAAGGCTGAGGAGCATTCAAGACAGTGAAAATTACATTGATGAGATGCTTCTTGAAACATCCAAGCTCTCCAGCAGAGGTGAGGATGGGATACTACAGAGGGATCAAGGTTGGATATGAGTCACCATGGCCTGCAGAATCACCAATCCAACTCCTCAAGCCCTTGAATTGAAGAACCGTTATGCAGCCCTGGAAGTAGAAGAGGCAGAGATCCCAGGAAAGGGAAGAATCAGAGATTGAGCACCCCAAATTTGCTGAATCAGTGACCACTAGGAAGCAAATAATAGTGGTGGTTGCTGACTCTGTTCTGAGAGGTACTGAGACATCCATCTCCTGATCAGATGTGTTGTCCAGAGAGGTATGCTGTCTGCTAGGTGCCAGAATCCAAGATGTTACAGAGAATTTGCTGAGACTCATCCAGCCTACTGACTATTATCCGATGTTGCTTATCTGTGTCGGCACAAATGATACTGCCAGGTATCCCTCAGAGCATATCAAGTGACTTCATGGCTCTGGGACAGAGGGTGTTCTCTTCAATCCTTCCTGCTTGAGGGTAAAGGCCAGGGCAGAGAAGTTTGCATCCTGGAGATAAATGCATGGTTGTGTGGATGGTGTCATCAAGAGCGTTTTGGTTTCCTGGACCATGGGATGATGATCCAAGGCTGCAGAGAAGAGATGGTGTCTATTTTCCCAAGAAGGGTTGAGATGTCTTCAGTAGCAGACTGGCTAACCTATTGAAGAGGGCTTTAAACTAGATTGATTGGGGATGGGTGAAGAAAGCTCCAGGTAAGTGAAAGCTCCCAAGCAAGTAAAACATTAAATACCATTATAGAAATAGGTAAAAGGGGCAACATCTGGAAGGCAGTGTCTATAAATGCCCAAAGCATGGGAAATAATATCCCAGATGTTGAGGCTTTAATGGGAGAGGCTGACTAGGATTTAGTGACAGTTGCAGAGACATGGTTCATGGACAACCATGACTGGGATATAACTATACCAGGCTATATGTTATTCAGAAAGGACAGGGTAGGAAGAAAGGGTGGAGGCGTGGCACTATATGTAAAAAATAATATTAAAGCTTTGGAAATACAGGGCTTAAAAGGGAGAGAGAAGGCAGTGTGGGTTAAACTAGAAAGAGGGAAAGAGAAATCCATTTGCATTGGCGTGATATATACAGACCTCCAGCACAGGGAGAAGACATGGTTGGAGATTTAATAGAAGACATATGCAGCATTGCCAGGAAACAGGAAGGGCTACTGATAGGGGATTTCAATATGCTGGATGTTGATTGGAGCATCCCTGCTGTGGTGTCATCTAGAAGCAAGGAGATCCTGGATTCTTTACAGGAAGAAGTATTCAGGCAACTGGTTACAGAACCCACACGTGAAGGGGCCATATTGGACTTGGTGCTTATCAATGGGGAAAGTGTTTCTGATGTTATAGTAGGAGATCATCTCGCATCCAGTGATCACCAGATAATATGATTCAGTATTATGACTAGGGCTGATAAAATCCATCAAAAGCAAGGGTCTTAGACTTTAGGAAAACTAACTTTTCCAAGATGGGCCAATACCTCAAGGAGTCGTCAGCAGGATGGGAACAGCGGGGGATTGTTGAAAAACAGTGGGCAAAACTGAAAGGGGTTATTTTAAGGGCAACCAATCTTTTTGTTAGAATAGTAAATAAAAGGAAAAGGAGGCCACTATGGTTCTCAAAAGAGGTAGCTGGAAAGGTGAAGAAGAGGATGAAGGCCTTCATAAAATACAAGAGATCACAGAGGGAGGAAGACAGGCATCTATATTTGGAAAAACTTAGAGAGGCTGGTAAAGTAGTCAGGAAAGCAAAAGTACAAAAAGAAGAAGAAATAGCCAATGCAATAAAATGGGGAAATAAGACATTTTTCAGATATGTTAGTGAGAAGAGGAAGGGCAAAAGTGGTATTTTCAGACTCAAGGGTGAAGAAGAGGAATATGTAGAAGCTGATGAGTATAAAGTAGAATTGCTTAACAAATATTTCTGTTCTGTGTTTACAGATGAAGGGCTGGGAGCAGGACCTCGGACAACACCCACATACCGGAACAAAAGCGAGGGGCATCTCAAACGATTTTTAGAGGACTGTGTTCATGAGGAACCTACTAAACTAAAAGTGGACAAAGCAGTGGGATCAGATGGGATACATTAAAGAATACTGAAGGAACTTGGAGACATTCTAGCAGCTCCACTGACTGACTTTTTCAATGGCTCTTTGGCGTCAGGGGTTGTGCCAGAAGATTGGAGAGAGGCACATATGGTCCCTTTACACAAAAATGGAAATAAGGATGTGACTGAAAATTACAGGCCAGTTAGTTTAACCTCTGTGGTGAGTAAATTATTGGAAACGCTGCTGAAAGAGAAAATAGTGAGGTTTCTGGAGTCCAATGGATTGCAGGATCTGAGGCAGCATGGATTCACCCGGAGCAGGTCTTTTCAGATAAATCTGATTTGATTTCTTTGATTGGGTGACCAGGGAGTTAGACCAAGAGAGAGCCCTAGATGTGGTGTGTTTAGAGTTCAGTAAAGCATATGACACTGTTCCGCACAGGCAACTTATAAACAAACTAAGCACCCTTGGGATAGACCCTAAAGTTACTGATTGGGTTAGAAATTGGTTGAGTGGGAGGCGACAAAGGATACAGGTAAATGGAGTTCACGCTGAGGTGAAGGAGGTTACCAGTGGAATGCTGCAGGGATCTGTTCTTGATCTGATTCTTTTTAACATTTTTGTTAATGATATCGCAAGAAGGGCTTTCGAGTAAGGTTTGCATCTTTGCGGATGATACCAAAATCTGCAAAAGAGTACACACCCAGGACAGTATAGATAACATGAAGAGGGATCTAGCTAAGCTTGAAGAATAGTCTAGAATTTGGCAGCTAAGATTTAATGCTAAAAAATATAGGGACATGCATTTGGGCTGCAACAATCCAAGGAAGCGGTACAATATAGGGGGTGACATACTTCTGTCCACGAAAGAAGAATGAGACCTAGGCGTGATTGTGTCTGATGATCTCAAAGTAGCTAAACGGGTGGAAAAGGTGACTGAAAGCTAGAAGGATGTTTGGGTGCATAGGGTGAGGAATGGCCAGAAGAAGAGAGGAGGTGATAGTGCCTCTGTATAAGTCTCTGGTGTAACCTCATTTGGAGTATTGTATGCAATTCTGGAGACCGCACCTTCAAAAGGATGTAAACAGGCTGGAGTCAGTGTAGAGGGTAGCTACTATATTTGTTAATGGTCTTCGTTATAAAGCATGAGGACAGACATAAGGACCTTAATATCCTTGCTCCGCTCCTCTTCAATGTTTTCCTCACACCACTTGCCTTACTTATACAACAAACTGGTCTATCCGCCTACTTTTTTGCTGACGACATCCTCTTGGTTCATCATACGTCATCACTTGCTCCCGATCTTTCCCCTTTAAACAATTGCCTAGCTTCCGTTACCAAGTGGTTCCACGACAACTACCTTATTGTCAACCCCTCTAAGTCAGTGGCCATCTGGTTCACCTTCGGTGCTCCTTCTCCCACCCTGGCGCCACTGATGTCAAACTCACCCATTCCCCTGGCACCTACCCTCCGCTATCTTGGTGTGACCCTGGACTCTTCGCTGTCTTTCCACCAACACATCTCTGGGGTGGTACGTAGCTCCCTCTTTCAACTTCGGAAAATTTGGGTCGTCCGCTCTCTTCTTCCCTCTGCATCTCTTACCACATTGATTCTTTCCTTGGTGATCAATTGCCTTGATTATTGTAACTCCCTACTCGCCGGCATCCCTCAGTACCAACTTCGTAGATTGCAGTGAATTCAAACTACAGCTGCCCGTCTTCTCACCTTTTCCTCCCCTCACGATCATGTCACCCCCTGCCTGCTCTCCCTTCACTGGCTTCCCATCAAAGCCCGCTATGTCTACAAGCTTCTTATCATCACTCACAAAGTTCTTTATACTAACACCCCCCAGTACCTAGCCGACCTTATTTTTCTTCAACCTACCCCCCGCCTGTTACGTTCCGCCCACGGCAATCGCCTTTTCCTCCCTTCCCCAACTCAGGCTCATCTCGAATCCACCCGTCACGCCGCTTTCTTCTTCGCTAGCCCCGCTTTATGGAACTCCCTCCCACATGTCATTCGTACCGAGCTATCCTTCCCTCATTTCAAAGCTATGCTTAAAACTTATCTCTTTTGCCAGGCCTTTGACCTCCCTCTCCCTCCATTCACCACCACCCAGTCAAGCACACTTACCCACTCGCAACTCATTAAAGGGCTATAACACCTCTACACCCCCCCAGGACGCTCTCATGGCCCCCTGAGTCGTCCTCCCTTGTTGTCTCCCCGCTCTGATGTTCCCCTATGTTGCCTGTTGTATTCCTGTTGCGTAGCTTGTCCACTTGTTATGTTAGTTGTAATCTGCTTTGTTACTTGTCTTCGTCACCCTGTCTATTATTCGTTATGTTGGTCCATCTGCTACGTCTCGTCTCGTCTCGTCCATCATGTTGTTTTCTGTAGCTCGCTTTTCACTACCTTTTGCTGTCCCTTTCTCTCTGTCCACTTTCCTATCCATCAAACGGCGTTCCTTTCTATCCTTCTTTTCCACAGCCAAGATAGTTTTCATTGTACACCGCCTTAATACTTTTGCAATAGGCGGTATATCAAATCTGCTAAATAAAGATAAAGATAAAGAATAACATCATAAACAAATCTAAGCATCAATTCCACACCAACCTCATTATGAATTTGGCTAATAAACCGCGCAAACTATTTGAAATAGCTCGGTCACCCATTAGAGACCCAGCACAACAGTCAGCCCCCAGAAGTATACCCAGAAGATGTAGCAAACATCTAATGACCAAAAATTTGCAACTAAATATGAACTTACCTCCAGCCATAACAGCCAGCAACCAAGATCCAATGAATTGAACACATTATTTCCTCCCTCAATACCACCAAGTCTCCGTCAGACCCATGCCCTGTAGCCTGGATAAAATATGCAAAGGACCAACTCATACACTTTATACACAACATAGTAACAATGGCTCTCACCCAAGGATTCATGCCAAGTTCACTTAAGCATGCTACTATATGGCCAGTCATCAAGAACTCATCACTCGACAGAAGCCATTCAGCATCATACTGCCCAATTTCCAGTCTACCATTCATGGCAAAAATCATTGAAAAAGTGGTCCAAAGGCAGTTGCAGAACCAATTGGACCAGCAAGCCCCTCTGGACCCCCATCAACATGGGTTCATACCAAACCATAACGTCAAAATACTGATAACATCACTCGACATCATCAGGGGAATTGACAACATCAAATCAGGCTTCATTCTCATATTCATGGACTTATCAACTGCCTTCAATACAGTATCCCACAATATCATGCTGTGACACCTTCAGGAAATTGGCCTTTATGACGCCACACTAAAATGGTTTCAATCATATTTCAGCAACAGGCAACACAAGTGAAATGCGGCATGCACAAATCCACTCCCTTCAGCTTAAAATGGGGCATCCCTCAAGGATCATCTATCTCTTCAATGCTATTTAACATCTGCATACAGCCCAAATGCAACATAAATATCATAAAATATAATACCGACTATACACTGACGACATCGTGGTTTTCACTCAGATTGACATCTGCAAACCTGACTACCTGCCCATTACCAAATGCATGGAAGACATGATCAGCTGGCTCGTGCAACCTCACAGTAAACTACGATAAAACAGAGGCTTTATTCATCACAAGAGACTCCTCATTCAAGCCCCCACAAGAAATCTGCCTATTACCCAGAACCATTAAGGTGCAAAAAGAAGTCAAGTATCTCAGTGTCAAATGCTTACTACAAGATGAAACTCCTCAAGAAAATAAAAAAAATACTTAGCCAGGATCATTTTCATTCTGTATTTCAAGCAGTCATCACACCAATCTTAGACTACTGTAATTCCATATACCAGGGCTTATCAAGGTGCTTCATGCACCACCTGCAATTGGCAGAAAATATGGCCACCTGTATTATCACTGGAAGTTCAAATAAGATCATATAACCCTCATACTTAACCAACTACACTGGCTTCCAATACACTCCTGGACTAAGTTCAAGACAATGCTCATAATCATCAAAATCCTACACCACTCCTCTGTAGATGTTGTTGTTAAGTGCCGTCGAGTCGGAGTCGACTCATGGCGACCCTCTGGATAGCTATCCTAAACTGTGTTCGGTCTTCAGTCAGGCGGCTCATTGTTGACAGACTGGTACCCGTAGCTGCTGTTATTGTATCGATCCATCTCATTGCTGGCCTTCCTCTTTTGCGTTGACCTTCTATCTTGCCAAGCATAATGTCTTTCTCTAATGATCTCTCTCTTCGCATGATGTGTCCAAAGTATGAAAGTCGAAGTCTTGTCATCTGAGCTTCTAAAGAAAGCTTAGGTTTGATCTCCTCTAGTACCGACTGGTTTGTTCTTTGGGCAGTCCATGGTATACACAGTATTCGCCGCCAGCACCATAATTCAAAGGCATCAATTTTCTTCCTGTCTATCTTTTTCACTGTCCAGCTTTCACATCCATATGATGTTATTGAAAATACCATGGCTTGAACAAGTCGAATCTTTGTATGGAGAGAGACATCTCTGCTCTTGAGAATCTTATCTAGGTCTTTCATAGCCATTCTGCCAAGAGCAATGCGTCGTCTGATTTCTTGACTGCTTGTTGCTTCTTTATTGATAGTTGATCCAAGTAGGTTAAAGTTGTTCACAATTTCAATTTCTTCTCCTTCAATGATGAACCTGTTGATTATGCCAGTTGTCATGATCTTTGTCTTCTTTACATTAAGGTGCAGGCCCATTTTGAGACTGTTCTTTGATTGTGAGAAGCAAATGTTTCAGATCATCTTCACTTTCAGCCAGTAATGTGGTATCATCAGCATAGCGAAGGTTGTTGATGAGTCTTCCACCAATCTTCACACCTCTGTTGTCTTCATACAATCCTGCTTCTCTGATGATTTGTTCTGCATATAAATTAAACAGGTAGGGGGAAAGTATGCAGCCTTGTCTTACACCTTTGCTTATTTTAAACCATTCTGTTTCTCCTTGTTCCGTTCGAACTGTTGCTTCTTGATCAATGTACAGATTGCGCAAGAGAACGATCAGGTGTTCTGGTATACCCATGCTTCTTAATGTGGCCCAGAGTTTCTCATGGTTTACACAGTCAAAAGCCTTGCTATAGTCGATAAAGCACAAATAGATATCCTTTTGGTATTCTTTAGTCTTTTCAAGGATCCATCTCACATCCGCAATGATGTCTCTCGTTCCTCGCCCTTTCCTGAACCCTGCTCGCACTTCAGGTAGTTCTTGTTCCAGGTATGGTTGTAGTCTCTTTTGAATAATCTTCAGTAGAATCTTGCTGGCATGTGGGATCAGAGCGATTGTGCGATAATTTCCACAGTCAGTTGGATCACCTTTCTTTAGAATTGGTATAAACACAGATCTTTTCCAGTCAGTTGGCCATGATGTTGTCTTCCATATTTCTTGGCAGAGCCTTGTGAGTACGGTAACAGCTGCATCAGATTGCTGCAATACTTCTATGAGAATGCTATCAATGCCTGGTGCTTTGTTCTTTGATAAGGCTTTCAATGCTGCTTCAACTTCTTCTTTCATCACCAATGGTTCCCGATCATAAGGTACAGGTTGAAATGGCTGTTGGTCCACTTGATCTTTATCATATAAAAACTCTGTATATTCCTTCCACCTTTTCTTGATCTTCTCAGCATCATTCAACATAGAACCTTGAGTATCTTGTAACATTCCAATTCGAGGCTGGAACCTTTTCTTTATCTCTCGTAGCTTTAGGAAAGCCGATCTTGTTCTTCCTCTAATAGTTTCTGCTTCTGTTTCCTTGCAAGTGTCATTGTAGTACTTTTCCTTGTCCTGTCTTGCTGCACGTTGGAAATCTCTGTTGAGTTCTGCGATTGTCTTTCTTTCTCCTCTGGCTTTAGCTTCTCTGCGTTTCTGGGCAATTTTCAGAGTTTCTTCCGTCATCCATTTTGGCCGTTTTTGCTTTTTCACCTTTTGTAGAGACTTCTCGCTTTCTTCCAACACAACCTTCTTGATGTCATTCCATAACTCTTCCGGAGCTCTATCATTTGTATCTAAAGCAGCAAATCGATTTTGCAGGCAGTCTTTAAATTCCAGTGGTATATTCTCAAGGTCATATTTTGCTGCATTCATGAGTGGTTTGCTCTTTTTCAACTTTAGCTTGAGTTTGCATACTAGTAGTTGATGATCTGTACCACAGTCAGCTCCAGGTTTTGTCTTTGTTGATGTTACATATATAAGATATATAAGATATATATAAGATATATAAGATATATATATATATAAGATATCTTACAAGAACTGATTGCTTGAGACACCTGCATACATCCCAGGAGAATTAACAATACAAACATGATTGTCATCCCACCCTAATACCAGAAATCCAACCAAACTACATCAAAAAGGGCACTCTTCCTCTCTGCTCCAGCGTTATCGAATTCCCTGCCAGAAGATATTAGAAACACAACAGACATCAAGGACTTCCATAATAAGCTAAAGATGCACCTATACACTGAACATTTCAGACACATCACTTAAATACATTATCCTCGAACCCTGCTAATGGAGCCCATAGCATATCTGGTCACCTCTAAGCTGAGCTATAATGCTCTTATGCCTGTCCCTCTTACTGTATATAAGTTCCACATTACTCTTGTTTATCGTTGTCAATAATATGTCTGTTTAATGTAAGAGTTAATTTATTGTAATATCTTCACTCATTTTACTGTATAAAATTCATGTTCAATGTAAACCGCTTTGATTGAAGGATAAAGCGGTATAAAATCTGGTTAAATAAATAAATGTGTGGATTTTTGATGCACCCAGACCAATCCCTAATCATGCCTCTGATATGCCCCCTAGAAAGCACACAACTCCAAATGGCTCAAAACACTGCAGGATGTGTATGAGGTGTGACAAAAAAGAAACAAGACTGTGGCAGCCACGCCCATGACTGAATGCCAATTGGCTAACTGCTTATGTCACTGTGTTGTGCAACATCTCACCACTATTCTGCTGTAATATTTTTTATCTCTCTCACTCTGTTTTTTTTTTTACAGGTGTTTTTGTAGCATACTGCTCCATTGCTGTATCACACAACTGGAGGTGGCAGAAATATGGAGCAAAGAATGAACTTGAAATTTTGGGTTAAGTTGGAAAAGGTCCCAACTGAGTGTCTCCAACTTCTCCAAAAGGCTTATGGAGAAGATGCAATGTCAAGGCCACGAGTCTTCGAGTGGCACTAATGCTTCAAGACTGGCCACAAGGATGACCCCAAGTCAGGACGGCCTTCCACGACAAAGACAGCTGAGAACACTGACAGAGTGAACCAGCTGGTGCGGAGTGATCGCAGATTGACAGTGCAGATGATAGCTGAGGAGCTCACTCTGAACAGGGAGTCAGTGCGGACCGTCTTGGTGCAGGAACTGGGGATGCGGAAGGTGTGCGCCAAGATGGTGCCCAAGCTTTTATCGGGCAACCAGAAGGAGCACGGGTCAATGTTTGTCGAGACTTGCTAGAGAAGATCAGAGAAGATCCAGAGTTCATTAGCCAAGTCATCACAGGAGACAAGACTTGGGTCTTCCAGTATGACCCTGAAAGCAAGAGATAGAGCCTGCAGTGGACGACTTGACTGTCACCCAGACCCAAGAAGGGAGCGCATGTCCAAATCAAGGATCAAGGTCATGCTGATCGCATTCTTCGACCATAAAGGAGTGGTCCATCATGAGTTTGTGCCTGAGGTTCAGACAGTCAACCAGCACTTCTACCAGCAGGTCCTCAATCACTTCCATGACCGGGTTCGGCGCAGCAGGCGGGGTCTGTGGAGAGACAAGTCATGGCTGCTCCACCACGACAACGCGCCTGCACACACCGCGCTCAGTGTGAGGCAGTTCTTGGCCAACAAACAGATCACAGCTCTCGACTACCCTCCTTATTCCCCAGATCTCGCATCGTGCAACTTCTGGCTCTTCCCCAGGCTGAAGAATGTGCTCAAAGGAACTCATTTTGCCTAAATAGAAGAGATCAAGTCCACTGTGACGAGGGAGCTGAGGGACCTCAGAGGAGGACTTTACCGAGTGCTTCCATACGTGGCAGAAGTGACTGCAGAAGTGCATTAACTCTAGGGGGGATTACTTTGAAGGGGACAATGTGTAATTTATCTGTAGATTTTGTAATAAAACATTTATGGGACAGTTTCATTTCTTTTTTTGCCACACCTCGTAGTCTTTAAAATTCACAGTTCTGAACACATCACCCCTCTCCTTCACCAGCTACACTGGTTACCCATTCAAAGCAGAATCATTTACAATCATTTTCAAACTAATACATGACATAGCACCATCCTATCTAACCTCCCTAATCAGAAAACTCCAAACGACAGGCCGAGACGAGCTTGCACATAGAACACTTTGATTATTCCCAAAGACTTTTGGAACACAAATAGATCAATGAGTGATAAAACCTTTTCATTTTTTGCACCAATTCTCTGGAACTCCCTACCAGATAACCTCAGAGCATTGGCTGACCTCACCGTGTTCAGGAAACAACTCAAAACTCACTTATTGAAAGATTATTTTGGCACTCAGACCGACACTGAAAAGGTTTACCAAACATAAACCTTACTCTTACTCCCCATGTTTTCCAAACCGACCACCTTGTGCCAGTCGCTACTTTGTGAATACACTGTAAATATGTTAACAATTATAATGCCTGAATGTATTATTAAACTTGAGTTGATTTAAGCATGTTTAAGTTATGTTAATTCACTAAAATAGTTCCTTGTAAAAGTTACACTCGTATTTTCTTCCCCTGTTCTGATGTAACTAAGTTGGTTATTTGAAAACTGCTTTGATCTTGTGTAACAGCGATATAAAATCACATAAATAAATACAATAAATTAAATCCATGTGTAAATTCATCCCTTTCTGAAATGGCCATTTACATGTGGATGCCATTTCCACATTTAAATGTCTGATTGTACATATGAAATTGCATGGCGATGACATATACGGCTAACATCGATCTTTGTGCCTCACCAAAGTAAAAGTGGCAGAGGCTCAGCCGCAAAAATGTCATCTCTGTAGCCTGTAGAGACATTGGAGGTGTCACCAAAGGGGCCGCAGAATCTTCTGCTTCTCCCAAGAAGGTCTGCGATGGGCGAATGCTGGGAAGTTGATCCACAAGAACCTCTAGACGCTCCTCACCTCCATGCTCAGGAGTCAGCCCCCCTGCAGCCGGCGGCACACCTAATGTAGGAAGAGCTGACGATGATGATGCCAAACACCCAGAGCTAGCCCACTCCTGCAATGCAGCCTTTAAGGGATGCTACTCAACCGGTAACAAGATCTCTGGCCCCGAGCTACTCGACAAGCCAACCCGCTCCACTGCGATGCCACTGGAGCTCTCTAACGCTGGTTGCATTCCTGGCTGCTGTTGTGAAAACAGAAGAAATGGATCTGAAGGACCAACAAGAGGTAAGGAAAAGACAGCTTTTGGGGCCTTGGAGGGCTTAAGGCCCGTCTTAGCTTTCCTCTTCCCCATATAAAAGAGCGTCACAGCAGCAGCAACCTGCCTGCCGCTATCTTGGATCAGTCTCTGCTTCCTACATTTCATTACAGTTGGATTTTTTTTCTTGTTTAATTGTTGATTTTTGAGTGAGTAATTGTAATTTCAATTTTGAGATTAATAAACTAAAAAAAAAACCCTCTGGATATTATAATGCCTCTGTATCGTTCCATGGTGCAACTGCACTTGAATATTTATTTATTTATTTAATTAACTTTTTTTTTTTTTTCATACCGCCTTTCTACTAGTCAAGATGGTTTACAGATAACTCAGTGCAAAACAATTTAACTAGAAGAGTAGAGTGCACTTTACAAGGAACATGTTGGGGGTTATTCTGTGCTATGATTAGCGGGGATGGACGGCCCGACAGGACATCCATCCCCACTATTTGTGCCCTTGCCCGCCCCGGCTAACTTCCCCGCCGATTGTGCGGGGGAGTTAGATGGGGGCGGGGAAGGGATGGTCCGGGGGCGGTCGCCGGCCCTGGATGTACAGGGTCGGTGAAATGTCTGGGTAAGTTATTTCACCTCTGAGGTGGAATAACTTCCCTGGATTTTTTTTTTGATGACCCGGGGCACGGATGGGGTGGGGGGAGGCCATGGTTTATTCCCCACAGCCTGACCCTGACCTTAGGAGGCCAGATCAGGTGTCGGGCTGCAGGGAATAAATCCTTTTTGCAGACGGCCAGCATCACTGCTTTTAAATGGAGCCATGGTGTCATGGCAACATGACGCCACGGCTCCAATTAAAATCCCTAACTGAGTTAGCTGGGTGCAGTCTTGCATGTGCAGGCCAGACAGAATCACTGTCCCGGACTGCACATGCAGGACTGTTTGCGATTCTGATCCCGCGGACGTACAGAGGAGATCTACGTCCAGGACAGAATTGGGCCCATTGTAAACAATTGTTGAACGTTGACACATTAAAGTTAGTCAACTATTTACAAGGAGGTAGTGATATGCACCGTACTGTGAGCACTGTTCTTTAATCTCCTCTTGGTCCATAATGTTCTAGGAAAAGCATTATCTTTAGGTTTTTACTGAATTCAATGGTGAGTTGAATGGTGCTGAGTTGAGGAGGCATAGAGTACCAGAGGGTGGTAGTGTGTAGAGCAAATGATCTGCTATTGGCTCTTTGACTTCTTGAGGGTTTGTCTGTGGGGATTTCCAGAGTGTTTGCTGTGGTTTTTCTCCTGGGTCTGGTATAATTGCAAATGCAATGTGTGCCTTTGAGTCAGTCCTGACTCCTGGCGACCCAGAAGCTCCTGGGTTTCTTGGCAGTGTCACCGGAAGTAGATTGCCAGGCCTTTCTTCTGAGGCAATGGAGGGTTAAGTGACTTGCCCAAGGCCACAAGGAGTGCTAGTGGGAATTGAACCCTGGTTGCTTGGTTACCAAGCCAGTGTTCTAACCACTAGGCTACTCCTCCACTCCCCTGGTATAAAGTCACTAATAAGGGAGTGAGGCTGTCTGTTGATTGGTGGGTTAGGATTTTATGCATGGTGAGCAGGACCTTGTATTTGATCCTGCTTGTGATGGATAGCCAGTGACATTTTTTAAGGAGAGGGGTTATGTGAGTTTGTTAGGATTTTTCCAGTGTGATTCTTGCTATGGTGTTCTGTGCTAGTTGAAGAGGGTATAATGTGCTCTTAGGAGTCCATGGTAGATGGAGTTGCAATAATCAAATACTAGGGTGATTATGGCTTGACACACAGTGCAGAAGTCTGGTGGGGCGAGGAATTTGCATAAATTCTTTAGCATGTGGAGTTTGAAATACAGAGACTTGCTAATGCGGCTTATTTGAGGCTGAAAGTTGAGTTCTTGGTCGAATGTGATACCCAAATAGTTGATTTGGGTTTTGACATTGGATTGATTATTATTTATCATGCTTGTAGATGATGGTTTGAAATTCTTATCTCTTGTAATGTGAAGTATTTCGGATTTGCTATGGTTAATCAGGTGGTAGTGTTCTTTGAGCCAGAGATCAATTGCAGTGAAGCAGTTTGAGATTTTAGTGTAGTCAGGAGCTGTCGTTGAGAAAAGAATAAATATCAAGTTATCTGCGTAGATGAGATAATTGACTCTTAAGTTTTGATAATGTCACAGAAAGTCTATTTGTAGATATTAAATAGAGTTGGAGAGAGAGCAGATCCCTGTGGTACTCCTTGACAGAAGGTGAGAGGTGCAGAGGTTACGGTGCCAATTTTGACCTGCTCTATGCGGTTTGATAAGTAGGAGTGGAACCAGTTTAAAGGAGTGCCTTGTATCCCGATCTTGTAGAGCCTGTGTAGTAAGAGCTGGTAGGAGACAGTCAAAAGCAGAGGATAGATCCAGGAATATGAGTACATATCCTTGCGATATGATTTCTGTGCCCTTGATCAGAGTGTTGAGAAGGGAGGTCAGGAGGGTTTCTACACTGTGGAGGGGTGAGAAGTCATGCTGGTGGATGTCAAGAGGAGAGTGTTTGCTCAACAGCAGCTTCAAGATAACTTAGACAATCTTTTCAATGACATTTCAATGTATGCAGTTCTGGTGGCCATATCTTAAAAATGATATCACAGAATTAGAAAAGGTACAGAGAAGAGCCACCAAAATGGTGAAGGAGATGGAAGAATACGCTTATGAGGAAAGGCTTAAAAGGTTAGGGCTCTTCAACTTGGAAAAGAGACGGCTGAGGGGAGATATGATAGAGATCTATAAATTAATGAGTGGAATGGTTAAACTTTACTTACACACAAAAAGAACAGCTGTAAAGAGCAAAGAGAATACCCAACAATACAAAAAAACTGCTCTAAATCCAAAATTCACAATACACATAAATATTCCAATATAAATAACAACTCCAAACAATCATTTCCAGGCAATATGACCTCAGATGGCTCAACCCTACATGTAGTGAAAAATCACTATAGGGATTAGCAGACGCTCACATCACTGGTCAAAGCCTCCCACACAATCACCAACTTTATTATTTATGTTTACCAAAAAAGTCCTTAAAAAACCACAACTTCACCTTTGGGAAAGACAAATTAATATTTTTAAACCACCTACCTACAACCATACATCCACCACTCACACTCAATCAATCCAGTCTTAAACAAAGCATCTGAAGTTTAATCAGCTCAACAGAGCAAGGCTGAGCACCGCCGGAGCAACCAGATAGCACCTGTAAATAAATAACAGAAAATTAAGACATCTAACTCGGCAACACCAGCACGAAATTTTCAAAGACTTAACTTTAAATAGATGTCTTGCAACCGGCTGGATCCTCAACCTTCAAAGTTGATTCATGGCACAATGGGTCAGTCCGACCTCCAACGCGGGGAATACTGTTATCTTTTATAATTACTACCACATTCTGTTACCAGATCACTACCAAGCTCTACAAAAGCTTTCGTTTCGCCATTATCCGGCTTCATCAGGGGCTGTGTGATAAAAATAAAACGCCACTACAATAGCTACTCAAAAACATAATTCCCCCGCCATCCACTATTTGTCTTTCCCAAAGGTGAAGTTATGTTTTTTTAAGGACTTTTTTGGTAAACATAAATAATAAAGTTGGTGATTGTGTGGGAGGCTTTGACCAGTGATGTGAGCGTCTGCTAATCCCTATAGTGATTTTTCACTACATGTAGGGTTGAGCCATCTGAGGTCATATTGCCTGGAAATGATTGTTTGGAGTTGTTATTTATATTGGAATATTTATGTGTATTGTGAATTTTGGATTTAGAGCAGTTTTTTTGTATTGTTGGGTATACTTTACTTACGCCATCAAAAAGTAGAAAAACTAGGGAATATGCAATAAAGCTACAATGTAACCCATTTAAGTCTGATAAGAAAAAATATTTTTTCAGTCAATGTGTAATCAAACTCTGGAATTCTTTACCTGAGGATATAGTAAAAGCTGTTAGTGTTGTTGGGTTAAAAAAAGGTTTGGACAAGTTCCTGGAAGAAAGATCCATAAACCATTATTAAAGAGGTCCTGGGAAATCCACTGCTTACCCCAGGACAAGCATTGTGGAACCTAAGTGCCTTTTTGGGAACCTTCTAAGTACTTGTGATCTAGATTGGCCACTGCTGGAAATTGGATACTGGACTTGATGGACCTTGATCTGACCCAGTACGGCATTTCTTATGTCTGCATATGCCACACCAATGGCAGAATGACGGAGACTATGCAGTCATGAGTTTTGTATTACTTCACAATATGCCCAGTACTGGGGAAGGTTGATATTGTTACTGAGATGACACTAGAATCAGAAATTACTTTTGGTATGTTAAGTTGTGATTGAAATATCCTAGTTCTGCTCTGCACCTATTGTTGGGAGAGGGGTTTCTTTGGATGAGAATATTATGTTAAAAAAACAGAGAACCACGGCACAGTTTAAAGCAGGGGTCTCAAACTCAAATTGCTTTGAGGGCCAAATGAGGACTTGTAAAGTAACCCGGGGGCCGCATAAGACGCGGGGCCTCATTTGCATAAGGGGCCTCATTTGCATAAATATTTGCATAATGTTACCATACACTAACTTTTAGTAAACATGCCTCTTTAATGAGTATGGATAAAGAAAGACTAAAAGATTTAGAAACAAGAAGACAATAATTAAACTGGGAACCCCAAAAGCCAAACTTGGAATGTACAACAACACTGTAGAAATAAAACTATAAATTAATTTCCTCTTGTACTAAACAAAGCGCAAACATTAATGATGCACATTTCCCAGAGCTGACATATTCCAGTTAATAAATTCAAAATAAAGAGATATTTTTCTACCTTTTGTGCATTTTTTTCAGTTGCAATTGTTCCAGCCACTTTCTTCTGGTTTCTTCATGTCTTCTGCTAACTCTCCATCGTCTGCTGTCCATTTGCCCTTTCTTCTCTCCTAGTTTTTTTTTCCATTCTCTCTCTACATCTGCTTTAACATACTAATCTTTCTCCTTTTTCTCTTTCCTCATTCCTATTTCATCCACTCAAATTTTACCCCTCCATCCTCAATCCCCACTTACTCTCCCAATACCTGGCCAATTGTAGATTTGTCTTCTCTCCCAGACAAAATATTTTTCCCCTCTCCATTTCACTTTCCCAGCTCCATCCCATTCTAATCCTCCCCCAACATCAGCTCCCTTCTAGTTCCAGCCCCACCCAGCATCCGCTCCCTTCTAGTCCCCCATTAGTCCATTTCCAGTCCTATCCTAGCCTCACCATCAGCCCATTTCCAATCCTAGCCCCCCATCAGCCCATTTCCAATCCTAGCTCCCTCCCCTCACAGCCCATTTCCATTCCAAGCCCCCCTCCCCATCAGCCATTTGCAGTTCAAGCCCCCCTTCCACTCAGCCCATTTCCAGTCCTAGCAACCCCCCCCCAGCCCATTACCAGTCCTAACCTCCCCATAGCGCACTTCCAGTTTTACCCCCATCACCCCATTTTCAGTCTTACCCCCCCCCCATAGCCCATTACCAGTCATAACCCCCCTGCCAATAGCCCACTTCCAGCCCTAACCCCCATTACCCCATTTCAGTCAGCCCTTCCATAGCTCATTACCAGTCCTAACTCCCCCCATCAGCCCACCTCCAGTCCTTCCTAACCCCCACATGCCCATTTCCAGTCCGAGCCCACACCATAGCCCATTACCAGTCATAACACCCCTGCCAATAGCCCATCTCCAGTCATAACCCCCCCCTGCCAATAGCCCATTTCCAGTCATACCCCCCCCGCCAATAGCCCATTTCCAGTCATACCCCCCCCGCCAATAGCCCATTTCCAGTCATACCCCCCCCCCTGCCAATAGCCCATTTCCAGTCATACCCCCCCCCCCTGCCAATAGCCCATTTCCAGTCATACCCCCCCCCTGCCACTAGCCCATTTCCAGTCCTACAACCCCCCCCCCCCCGGTAAATAAAAAAAAAACCTGGCTTCTGCTGCTCAAGCAGCAAAATCAGCTGTCCTGCGGCCCCTTCCCCGGTGCCCGGAGATCCGAGTCTGCTCTATCAGCGGCGTGCTTTTCAAGCCGCGAGGAGAGTATTCCCCTCTCGCGCGGCTTGAAACCGCGCGAGAGGGGAATACTCTCTTCGCGGCTTGAAAAGCACGCCGCTGATAGAGCAGACTCGGATCTCCGGGCACAGGGGAAGGGGCCGCAGGACAGCTGATTTTGCTGCTTGAGCAGCAGAAGTAAGTTTTTTTAAAACTTTGACAATTGATTCTGCCGCTGCCACGGCGGCAACGGCAGAAGCCAGGGTTTTGGGGTTTTTTTGTTTTCCTCCGTCGCGGGCCGCACAAAGTTGTCTCGCGGGCCGCGTGTTTGAGACCCCTGGTTTAAAGCATCAAAATAAAACTAGTTGTAATAATTTTATTTTGGTGTTATAAAAGGCGCTGTGGTTCTCGCTTTTTCTTTTTGCTCCTTGATATGTGATCACATTGCATCTCCTTTGTCTTTTGCAGAATATATAGTTACATTAAATACCATGACGGTCCAGTGTGCAGTGTCAGGAGCCAATATGTTTTATATTAGATTCCTAGGCTATGTAATTAATCTGCAACAATGTTTGCTGAATGTACAGATCATTGCAAAGTTTTAAAAAAAGGTTGGGAAGATGTTGCTTTCTTTATTCATCCTGATTGAGGGGGACCCCTGTTTCCTGACTAGAGCTCTGAGGAGGCTCCTCCATTTTGGCTGCTGGCGGGGGGGAGGTGATGCTAACTCACTTCTCACCTCAGGTATGAGGTTGCCTTGAGCTGCCCTTGACTACAGGAGAGGTTGGGAAGATGAGGAGAAATTCTGGACATAGAGCCAGGGGGATGGGAAGAGTGGGGAAAAACAATATGGGACATGGGAGAGTGGGGAAAAACGATATGGGACTCTTCTTCCCTCCCTCCCTCCCTCCCTCAGTTCCTGTTGCTCAATCCCAGAACAAAGGGGATTACCTCTCCAGGCTTCAGATAGCAAGTGTCCCAGATTTTCTTGCAAAAATCTGTTAACCTTAGCTGGGGGAGGGGTAAGTAACTAGATAATTATCTTCTTTCGGCCCAGGCTACACTTAGGACTAGCACAGTAGTTTCTCATTTGTCCATATTTAAAATTTTGATGCACATAGGCAAGACCAAAGAGTGGGGATCAGGAGAAAGGGGTCTTAAAGATCCCATAGATTGGAGAGCCAGAATAGGAGCAGAGAAAGGTCATAGTGACAGTACAGTCCCTTTAAATCTGCACATGGTGCTAATGTAGGCAGGAGCTGGCTTCTCTTTGGTCTTCGATATTTGGCGACCTAGGCAGTTATCTTAGGTTACTTATGCTTAATCTGGTCCTGGTACCTTGATTTATAGCTTCTTCTCATGGCAGAAATAATAAAATGCATATGCAGGAACTTTGAAAATGTGAAACATTTTAGAAGGCCGTTTTCAAAGCACTTCCACAGATAAAACAGTGGTTTACCCATACAAATAAGCTTCTATAAAACTGCCGGCTCAGTCTGTGCATAATGTGTGTATATAGCCTGTACACACACGTTTACTTGAACTGAGTGGAGACATTCTTGGGAGAGAGTTTGGACAGGGGCTTGCATTTGACGTGCATACTTTTGAAAATTTACTCTTGTATGTGTATTTACATCTGCTCTTTACAATGAACCTTGAATATTGGTAACGAGCAGATGTAAATGTGTCTGCACAAATTCCCTATGATAATTCTCAAAGTGGAAGGATACATATCGTTTCACTTTGCGATGAAGCACACGCAGAGAAAAGTAGGTGTGCAATTGCTGTGGGTGCATGCACTTGTATTAATTTGGAGAAAAAAAAAGGAATCTAAATAATTGTATATTTTTTAACAGTCTAATAAAAAAAATGTTGCTGCATAGGCAGGCTCCATTCATGTGGGTTTTGGAAACCAAGAGCAATTAGGGGACAATTTTATAAAGCATTTGCTGCTTTACTGGTGGAAAAATGGCTTTTATAAAATTATGTGAGGTAGCAATGAGCTGATCGGATGTGTGCAGATCAGCTCCGGGCACCTACCCCACAAAGCGGCAACAAATCTGACTCCATAGCGGCTCTATGCCCCTGGCGACACTGAAGGGTGGCAGAAAGAGTGTTGAGATCACGGTTGTTCCTGCCCCGTGTACTGGGGGACACCCGATGGCAGCCAAAGTGACCAGGAGGGAGAAAGCACGAGGCCCTGACTTAAAGATGGCGGACGGAGCGCCTCAGAGTCCCGGGTCGGACAGCGATCGTAATATGGTGGCTGATGTGAGTGCCGCAGTGGTGCGGGCCTTAGATGAGCGCTTTTCTGAGTTGGGGGATCAGCTGCACTCGGTTGCCCAAAACATTGCAGATTTCACAGGGAGGATGGAGCAAGCCGAAACAAGGATCCTCTGGCTTGGAGGATACCCAACATTCCCTGATTGCATGAATGCAAGCCCTGGAGACTATAGTAAAGCAGCAAGGTGACAAATTGGAGGATTTGGAGAATAGGGGACGCAGGAAAAACCTTTGATTTATTGGGATTCCCGAGACTGTAGCTGATACTGCTCTCTCCAGTTACTTAATATCCTGGATAGAACAACTTCCCAATAACAGAGTGGAGAAGCCCATCATCCTGGAACGGGTGCACAGGCTGGGCCCACGGAGAGATCAGGCCCGGAGGCCACATGCGGTGATTGCACGCTTTCTAGACTACCGGCAGAAGGAGGCAGTGCTGCGAGCAGCTCGCACCCGTCGAAGGCAAGCAGGAGTGTCAGAACACATCTTGGTTTTTCAAGACTATTCTTTATTGGTGAGCCAGCAAAGACTAGCGTTCTCTGGCCTTTGTGCACAACTGGCGAATAAAGGGATCTGCTTTTCCCTGCTATATCCTGCTAAGCTCCGCGTGGAACATCAAGGGCAGATGCGCTACTTGGGGACCCCGGAAGAGGCCTTAGCATGGTTGGAGCAACTGCCTGAACCCTCGGCGGCGGTCCCGTTAAGCAGAGGCGGGAGCTATTGCATCTGCGCTGCCTCGGAGGGACTCTTCGCCTCGGGGGAATAATGGAGCAGTGAGTGTGGCTGCCCCGGGGTTTGTGTGCGGGCAATCTAGCATACCCTATTATTGATCGATGCCACACCGGGCTTACCTAAAGGTGCCCCTTGATTTATTTATTTATTTATTTATTTAAAGTTTCTTTTATACCGCGCTATTCGACATCAGCGCGGTTTACAGTGAACAGAAATTACACTTCACAACATTGATCAGTGCTTACAATGAACAGGGCAATACATTAAACAGGTTTACATTAAACAGGTTTCTTAAACAGCGAACATACTAAACTATGTACAAAAGGCAACTATATACAAAGCCGCTAAGTGCAGCTATATGATTCCTGGTGAGAGCGGAAGCAAGGTGAGATTGCCGCTCTTCGTGTTAAGACTATAGAGCGCATGGGTTTAACGTGTTGACCTGGGATGTAGAGGTGGGTTGGTGTGAGACGGTGTCGGAAACATTGTAGTGAAGCAAGAACAGGTGGTGCTTCAGTGCCTTCCTGAACTGAGAAAGGTCACTGATGGTTCTGATGTCTGTTGGTAGGGCATTCCAACATAATGGTGCGAAGTAAGAGAAGGCTCTGGATCTAGTGGCTTGAGAGCACTTCGTGATTGCCTTAGGTAATACAAGGGAGTTAGAGGCAGTTGATCTCCTTGCACGATTAGGGGGTGTAATTGATATCAGGTCGGTGATGGAAGATGCGGAGTTGTTATTAATCGCTTTGTGAGTCAAGGTTAGTATCTTGAAAGAGATCCTGGATTGCATCGGAAGCCAATGTAGCTGTTTCAGTATTGGAGTGATGTGAGTTCTCTTGGAGGCTCCATAAAGGATTCTTGCAGCCGAGTTCATGGCCAATTGTAAGGGGTTAATCGTGCTCTTTGGTAGGCCATGGAGGATAGCATTGGCGTAGTCCAAGTGGGGCATTATTAAGGCTTGAAAGACTGAACGAAAGTCATCAGGTTCAAGCAACTGACGCAAATGACGGAGGGTCCGGATTTTATGATAGATAGATTTCGTTACGTTGCTGATGTGAGCCTTCATGTTGAGCTGTTGATCGAGAGTAACCCCTAGGTATCTAACTGTGGTCTTGCAGATGAGCTCAGCGTCACGCACCTTGATGGACCTTGGTGGAGTGAATGCAGGGTTTCTGTTCACAAAGAGGACTTCAGTCTTTTTAAAATTTATCTTAAGCATTTGTGATTTTAACCAGTCTGTAACCGCATCGAAGCACTCGATTAGTGGGGAGAGGTCAAGGAGATCTGTTGAGAATGGCATATACATAAGGACATCATCGGCGTAGACCAGGCAGTTGATGTTAAAAGAGTGGATGAGGTCACAGATAGGCTGCATATAAACGTTGAAAAGTAAGGCGGAAAGGGAGGAGCCTTGTGGCACACCTTTGGTTTGCTGGAAGGGGTCAGAGGTTGAAGATCCAGAACGAACATGTTGCCAACGGTCTCTGAGATATGAGGAACACCAGGAGAGGGCGGATCCATGAACTCCCTTCTCTCTAAGACGTGACAGGAGAACTTCATGATCAACAGTGTCGAACGCCGCGGCAATGTCCATGAGGATTAAAGCAAAACCTTGTCTGATATTGTTTAGGCCTATAGTTAGAGTATTGAACAGGGAAGTCAGTAGGGTTTCGACACCGTGTGACTCACGAAATCCGTGCTGACATGGGTGCAAGGGTGAATTGGAGTCAAGATGATCTTGTAGTTGACGTTGGGTAATCTTTTCGATGACTTTCGAAAGGAGAGGAATGCTGGAGATGGGTCTATACGATTCCATCAAGGAGGGGTCCAACCTGCTGTTTTTTAAGAGAGGTCTGATGGAGGTCTGTTTCAGAGCGTGGGGGAAAGTCCCTGTAGCGAACGATACATCCATTATTTTAGCTAGAAATGGGCTAAGATCAGCCCGTAGTGCCTTTATCCAGGAAGCTGGACAGGGGTCGGAGGGAGATGTTGTAGGGTTTATTTTTAAGATGGTATCTTGAATGACTCTGTCATTTGGGGTGGAAAAGGATGAGATAGTGTGTTGGGTCTCGCCAGAGAACTGGCTAGGTGCGGGTGTAGGGACAGTGTAGGGGGTATTGGCTGAAGTGGGGGGTATAGAGGTTGAATCAAGCTGATTACTTTTGCTTCGTAAGTAGTTGGCGTATTCCTGGGGGTCTAGGTGTGGTGGAGCACCCTGAGAGGGTTCCTTTGATAAGGTTTTCACAATGTGGAAGAGCTCGTGAGGTTTGTTGAGGGAGCGCTGTAGTCTGCCTGCGTAATATTTTTTCATACTGGAGGATACGGATGAGCGATGCCTTGATAATTGTGTTTTGAATGCATCGTGGTTCTCGGTTGTTCTTGAACGTCGCCATCGTCTTTCTAGTTGTCTGAGGAGGAGGAGTGATTTTCTTAACTCTGGAGAGTACCATGGTGCATTCTTTTTCTTATGGGGTGTTTTGATTGAGGTAGGAGAGTGGATCACAGCATCTAGGCAGGAGTTCCAAGAGTCGACCATGTCATCAAGGCTTTTTTCAGGAGAGCAAATTAGGTTCTGGGTCTTCTTTAGGATGTCTTCTTGGTTAAAAGGGTGAAAGCGTCTGAAGTGCTCTGAGGAGAGTGCATCTGCTGGGAGTGTCTTGGAAGATCTAGGGCAGATAGGCATCTGAAACAGGATTAGGAGATGATCGGACCATGGTACTGTAATTGAATTTAGGTAGGACTGGTGCCAATGGGTAAGAGCTGATTGTGGTGCGAAGATAAGGTCCAGTGTGTTACCTTTTATATGAGTGGGTGTGTTGACCAACTGAACAAAGCCTAGTTCGATGAGTGCATCAGTGAAGGCATTAGTATGGCTGTCTTGAATGGTTGGGAGGTTAAGGTTTAAGAAGGAATGTTTAAAATGGAGCACAGTTTGTAATTACCCGTACTTTATTATGTTTAACATGTCTTGAGATGGTGTTATTCAGCTGGGGGCGGCCCTCTCATAAGTCTGAGAGCTTCCGATATGGGGGTGGGTGGGGAGGAGGGTATAGGAAGCAGGGAACGGCGGACAAGTTGGGCCTCGCGGCGATCCCACGTGGTGCCCGGCTTTAGCTGCTGCCTACACCGGGTGCTTGGCGCGTGCCGCCCCGAAGGGGAGAAAGCCTGTTTTGACCTAGGTGCTTGGTTTAACTCATAGTGAAGGGGGGGGCGTTTTTGGTTGGGGGTACCCCTCCTAGTTGTTGGGTGGGTATTGTGGGTGGGGGAAGGGAGGGAGGTCGGCTTCTTTTTCTATGTCTTTGTCAATGCTCTTTTTTTTTTTTTCCCTCTTCTTCTTTCTCCCCCCCTCCACCTTTCTCTTTCTGATATGCAGCATGGTGGCTGCAGATTGTATCCCTAGAGGGATCCCCTCTTACCGTGTGTAATTTAGTAGGACTTGCTGACTTTTGAAATGTTGTAGTCATACCGGATTGTGAGGTGTTGGGCCCCAGGCCCGAAGAGGGGTATTGGTATTGTGAGTGGGTTTTTGGAAGGGGCTGGCGGAGTGGTCTCATGGGAGATCTGGGGTAGACAGGGGGTTTCTGTCTTCTACTAGGGGAAGGCTCTTAACTTGAATAACTGCCTGGAATGATTGGGGGAATGGTGGTAGGGGTGCTGCGTATATGGATTCTCATCTATTAGGGAGGACTGCAGGTGGGGGCGAGAGTGTGCTAGTGATTTAATATGGGGGAATACCCTGGGAATAGAGAGGGTGGTCAGGGGTAATGGAACCTTTGGGGACTACAGAGGACTATTGGGAGGTGGGCCCGACTGCTACAGGAAGTCGACCGGCCTTGCTTAGGCTGGGTGGTGTTAGCAGGGTTAGGAGGTTGGAGGTGGAGGAGGGGCAAGGAGGGGGGATAGGGAAGGGAGGGGTAGTTTGTAATAGCTTTCGGGGGGTGGAGTTGTTAGCCGTGGGAGGGAAGGGAGCTCGGAAGGGGATGGGGGGTGGGGGAGGAGTGGGGGTGGGGGGAGGAGGGGGGATAGTCGCGGTCTTCAGCCCTCATTTCAGTTCAGTCATTTCATCTGGGAGATCCGCAGGAGGAGGCCCTGGGCTGGGGGGGGGGTTTCCTTCAAGCGTATGTGGCTACTGTGGATATTTGAGCCTCACATGGACCTATGACAGTGGAGTCATGTTGAAGGTCTTTTCGTGGAATGTCTGTGGCCTGGGGAGCCCATTAAGAGATATAAAGTATTGAAAGCATTGGCTAGACATCACTGTGACATTGCGCTTCTCCAGGAAACTCATCAGATGGAGGAGGAACACGCTAAACTGTGTAGAGACTGGGTGGGACAGGTCTGGGGGGCTCCTGCCATGGGTAAGAAAGGTGGAGTTGCCATTTTAATTCATAATAGGATGCGTTTTACGTTGAAGCAGCAGGTTGTGGACCCGCAGGGGCGATTTTTGTTATTACATGGTCTGCTGGAAGACCGGGAGATAATTTTGGGTGACTTGTACGGCCCCAACTCGCGCGATCCGGCCTTCTTTAATCGACTCGCGGCTAAGGTTGAACAACTCCCAGATGTACCCCTGCTTATGGGCGGTGATTTTAATGGGGTCTTTGACGTGGACCTCGATACTTCGAGAGGCAGCGGCACCCGGGAACGGCAGCTTCTTGCCCGAACCTTGCAAAGTTTTCGGACTAGACTGGGATTAGTGTACCCCTGGAGATTGTTACATCCCCTCGAAAAGGATTTTACGCACTCATCGTGGGCGCATGGAACTAGTGCTCGCATTGATTATCTCCTGATTTCAGCGAGTCAATTCGCTGGCACTGGGGATGCTCAGATCGGTCCTCTGGAAATCTCGGATCATGCTATGATTTAGTTGGAGCTGCAATGGGGGGGCGTAACTGGTTTCACGCATCTATGGCGATTCTCAATTGAATTCTATAAGGATACCCAATTCCAGGTGTTCTTGCGTCAGCGTTGGCAGGATTTTGAGGAGAACCATCAGGCGCATCGAGACGATCCGGAATTGGTGTGGGAGACGGCTAAAGTGGTGATACGGGGAGACATTATTGGTTATATAGTTCGGAAGTGACGACTGGTAGCGGAGCAAATTATTCGGCTGGAGAAACAAGTCACTCAGGCGCGACGTCTTAGTGGCCACAGCCCCACACCGTCGAACAAGAAGAGATTGTGGGAGCTCCAGGTTGCTTTGAATGAATTGTTGCATCAACGAGCCAAGAAATCTCTATTATACTATAAATATAAGCTGCACTGTTTTGGCGATAAACCAGGCAAGTTGTTAGGTAGGTGTCTGAAGGGTCCATGCAGTAGCCGGTTGGTGGCAGCGCTTCGAGATGAGCAAGGTCGAATCCAAAATAAAAAAGAGGCGATAAGTGCGGTGTTTAAGGGCTTTTTTCAAAAATTATATGCAGCGGAGGAGTTCACACCTTCCCTGATGGAAACTTACTTGCAAGACCTGGAGCTGCCACAGATAACAGCGGAGCAGTGTGCCATTTTGGGGCAGCCCATAACTCTTCAAGAGGTACAGCAGGTGATCTCATCTGCTAGTTGTTATAAAACTCCGGGATCTGATGGTTATGGGGCAGAATTCTATAAAATACTTTCTGATTGGGTAGCCCCTACGCTAGTGGAGACGTATCAGAGAAGAACAGAGAGTGGTACCATGAAATGGGGGGAAAACCAGGCGTACATTACGCTGATTCCTAAACCTGGTAAGGACTTGTCACAAGCGGCCTCCTATCGGCTGATTTCTTTGCTGAATTTTGATATGAAGATTTTGGCGAAAATTCTGGCTGAAAGACTGGCAGCTTTGATGGGGGATTTAGTGCATGAATCCCAAGTGGGCTTTATCAGGGGTCGATACACAGTCCGTAATTTGCGTAGAATCTTGGCGTCTCTGGAATGGGTGCATACGCGACAAGTGCAGTCACTTTTAGTGAGTTTTGACGCCGAAAAGGCGTTTGACAGAGTCGACTGGCAATATCTTTATTATCTGTTACCGCGGTATGGCTTGGGTCCTTCATTTTGTGGGATGATGCGGAGTCTCTATGTGAACCCGACAGCTCGGGTGCTCTGTAATGGGGTCCTTTCAGATCAGTTCTCTTTGTTTCGCGGTACCAGACAGGGATGTCCCTTGTCACCTTTGTTTGTTTTAGCTTTGGACCCCCTTATTCGTAGAATAGAATCCGATAAGAAGATTTGTGGGGTGGACATTGGTACGCAAGGTTTCAAGATATCGGCGTTCGCAGATGACATGCTGGTGCATCTACTTGCTCCCCGTAAATCTTTGTCTCGATTAATGACTGAGTTTGTGGAATATGGTAGATTTGCGGGCCTTCGTATCAATATGGACAAATCGGAGGCATTAGATGTGGGGGGCCGGCTGCAGGGAGAGGGCATTTCCTTTTGCGGTGGGCGGAACAGCACTTTGTATATCTTGGTATTGTCTTGACCTGCCGCCCTCGAGAGTTATACCGTACAAATTTTGAAAAAGTCCTGACCGGGGTGCGAACCCAATTAAGAGCCTGGAACCCCCTTCCGTTGTCATTACTGGGGAGGGTGGCTGCAGTAAAGATGGTGGTCCTGCTGCGAATCCTTTATTGACTACAGACTTTGCCAGTTTGGTTGTTGCATCGCGATCTGCGCCGTTTGGAACGAGAAATACAGGGATTTTTGTGGAAGGGGGCTAGAGCTCGCATACCGATGAGCCGAATGATTGGACCGTGGCTTAGTGGAGGTATTGCTTGCCCGACCTATGGTTATATGCTTTGGCCTGTCAGGCACGCCACGTGGGAGACTGGTTGAGGGGACTGATATTTATACGCCTCGAACGTTGGAGATGGCTGTGGTTGCCCCACTTTCATTGCTCGGGATTCTACACTTCGAGAGTGCTTCTCTGCCTAGTGGACTTCAACACCATGTCCTGCTGAATGCCGCATGTCGTACTTGGCGACAGTTAAATGGCTATTGGAACCGAGACTGGCGGGTCTCGAGTTGGTTGCCATTGCATGGTAATGTGCATTTCACCCCAGGCTCTGAATCTCGGGTGTTTCAGGCCTGGGGAGCGCAGGGATTGCGGAATGTCGGCCATGTTGTGGATCTATTGGGAGGGTGTAAACCTTTCTTGGTGTTGTGCGAAGAGTACGAGCTCTCTACTCGGCACTCCTTTGCCTATCTACAGCTCGCCCATTATGTAGCCTCCCTATCTAGAGAGGAACTTACAGTGGATCGCTCAGTGCAAATTCTTGCATTTTTTTACATTGGGGGTGATGCTCCGCCGTCGATAGCGTGGTTGAAGACTCGACTCGAGTGCTTTGGTGTAGTACCCAACTATGATAGGGTCGAGCAGGCCTGGGCTCGAGAGATGGGATAAGAGGTCCCTCGTGGGACCCTTCTTGTGGCGTTGAGGCGGTTAGCTACCCTAGTTGAAGGGACCCGTTGGTGGGAGGTACAATATAAAGCGCTGACCCGGGTTCATTTCTCACCTAGAAGGGCTTTGCGTAGTCATATCACCCAGGATGGGTCGTGCCCCCGCTGCTCTGAGCCACTGGCTGACTTAACCCATATGTGGTGGACGTGTAGGCGCATCCGTCCCTATTGGTCTCGTATCCACCACTGCCTGATGAGGCTGTTCCAGCAGCATTTCCCCTGGACGGGATCGTTGGTAATCTTGGACCAGTTGAATCAGACCCTGCCGAAAGGGAAAGGGGAGCGGTTGTTGGTGCATAAGGCCTGTCTGGTGGGGAAGGGCCCGATATTACATAGATGGCGGGATTCCTCCCCGCCTACTTTCCTGGAGTGGCGCAATAGTTTTCACCATCTGATGCTGACTGAAGGTTGGAGGGCTAGGGGACAGCCGAAGCGGTGGTCCGTTTTCATACTAATTTGGGAACCCTATATTCAGAGTCTGGGACCATACTGCAGGAATGAAGTACTTAAAGGGGGCTCTTAGTGATATCAGGCAATCCGAAGATACAAGTGGGGGCAAGGAGGGGGGGTCCCCATGAGGCTGAAGTGGGCTGCTAGGGGGGGGGGCTGTAGACTGTGACCGGGGGGGGGAATGGGAGGGGGGTAGCTACTTTGTAGACATACAACACATAAAAATAACCAAAACTGTACTACTTATGGCGATGCTTTTTGATGCCATGTCAACCTGTACGGATTGGTCCCCGTAGCGGGGATCAGAGTACACCCTGCTCGGGGAGTTGTTGTCTGATGTTCTGATATGAAAATGGCTGTAATTTTTTTCTTTGTGGTTAATAAATAAAATTAAAAAAAAAAAATTATGTGACCAAAGATGTTCGTATAAGTGAGTGTATCAACAAGATGGCATGTAGTAGGCCTTCCCAGGAATGGAGTGCAATGGGTGAATATATTTTGGAAAATATGCAGGTACACACATACCTTTATACCTTCAGAGCAGGTGTAAATTTGCACGCTTTTGAGGCTGGCTCTGGGTATCTGTTTTCTAAAGTCACATAGGTACCTATGCCTCTTACATATAAAATAGGCATAAAATGTATGTGCTTTTGCCCATTTCACATTGGTATGTGGAGGAAGCCTCTTTTACCAGTGATATTACTGATAAAGAAGTACAAAATCTCTTGGATAATACTGTGAGTCCTATGAAGTTGCCTTTCATTTTTGCTCATGTCTTTTATCAAGCAATAAATGCCATAGACGTACAGAACAGTAAAGAGAACAGTAAAACATTGACGAGGGTTATTGACTAATTAGCACAGACTAAAATATTTAACGTGCATTCCACGCTTTAAAAAAGGTAGAACAAAGCTAAATGACAGCCAGCATGGCTCAAAGATGAAGTCAAAGAGGTTGTTATAGCTTAGAGAAAATCTTTCAGAAAATGGAAAAAAGAGCCAAATGACGAAAACAGGAAATAGCAAAAGTGCTGGCAAGATAAATACAAGGCATTAATAGGGCGGGCAAAGAGAAAATTTGAAAAAAACCTGCCATGGAAGCAAAAGCACATAATAAAAATGTTTTCAAGTATATTCATATCAAAACACCAGTGAGAGAGTCAGTTGGACCATTAGATAATGGGGATAAAAGGTGTACTGAGAGAGGACAAGGCCATAGCGGAGAGACTGAGTGAATTTCTTGCTTCAGTCTTTACTGAAGAAGATATAGGAAACTTACCCATGCTAGAACATAAGAACATAAGATATGCCATACTGGGTCAGACCAAGGTCCATCAAGCCCAGTATCCTGTTTCCAACAGTGGCCAGTCTAGGTCATACGTACCTAGCAGTTTCCCCAAAAGACACAGGTTCCGCAATGCTTGTACTGGGTCAAGCATTGATATCCTGGGTCCCTTCTTAATAATGGTTTATGGACCTTTCCTCCAGGAACTTGTCCAAACCTTTTTTAAACCCAGCTACACTAACAGCCTTTACTACATCCTCCAGTAACAAATTCCAGAGTTTGATTACACGTTGAGTGAAAAAATATTTTCTTTTATTAGTCTTAAATAGTTTACCCTGTAGCTTCATGCTAGAAATGATATTTCAAGTTGATGTATTAGAGGAATTGAAACAAATCTCAATAAATTGGGAAGATGTAATATAGCTAATTGATAAACTAAAGAGCAGCAAATCACCTGGACCAGGGTGCTGAAAAAACTGAAATATGAGATTGTGGAACTACTATTAGTAATCTGAGATCCATCATTAAAATCCTCTGTAGTATCCGAATATTGGAGAATGGCCAATGTAACATCAATTTTTAAAAAAGGTTCCAGGAGTGATCCAGGAAACTACAGACTGGCGAGTCTGAAGTCAATATCTGGCATGGTAGAAACCATTATAAAAAAGAAAATTACTGAACATGTAGTTAGTCATGATTTAATGGCAGAAAGCCAACATGGATTTAGCCAATTAAAGACGTGTCTTATTAATCTCTCAAAATTTTTTGAAGGTGTGAGTAAACAGGTAGATAAAGGTGAGCTGGTTGGTATAGTGTATCTAGATCTTCAGAAAGCCTTTGACAAAGTCCCTCATGAGAGACTCTTGGGGAAATTTAAAAGTCATGGAATAGGAGATAATGTACTATTGTGGATCAGAAACTGATTAAAAGATAGAAAACAGAGAGTAGGGCTAAATTGCCAATTCTCTCATTGGAGAAAGGTGAATAGTGGAGTACCCCAGGAATCTGTGCTGGGCCTGCTGTTTGGTAACATATTTATAAATGACCTGGAATTGGGAACAATGAGTGAGGTGATCAAATTTGCAGATGACACAAAATTATTCAACATTCTTAAAACACAAGAGGATTGTAAAAAAATTGCCAGAAGTCCTTGAAAAATTGAGAGACTGGATATCCAAATGGGAGATTAAATTTAATGTGACAAGTGCAAAGTTATGCACTTACGGAAAAAGAACCCAAACTACAGTTACACGATGCAAGGTTCCACCCAGGAAACGGATCCTGGGCATCATTGTGGATAATATGTTGAAACCCTTTGCCTGGTGTGCAGCCATGGCCAAGAAACAAAATAGAATGCTAGGAATCAGAAATAAAGGAATGGAGAAAAAAACGAAGGAAATTATAATTCCGCTGTATTGCAATCCTGGTCGCATCTCTTAAAAAGGATATAGCAGAATTAGAAAATGTACGGAGAAGAGTGAAAAAAATGGTAAAGGGAATGGAAGGATATCCCAAGAGGAAAGGCTCGATATCCCAAGAGGAAAGGCTCAAAGGTTAGGGCTCTTCAACTTGGAAAAGAGATGGCTGAGGGAAGATATGATGGCGGTCTTGTAGTCTTTCGCAAGGGTTTGAAACCTTTTCTGTTCCGTCAGCTGGGGGATGTGGTGCATTAAGAGGCAGTGCTGGTTGTTGGACTTGAAAGATGGTATGGGGGCAGACTTTTGTTTTTCTTTTTATATAGCTTTGTTTTTGTCTAAGGTCATACGACCATATATTTTACTGTGTTGTAAACCGCCTTGAATGCGAGGTGCATATGGTTGCATATAAATGTTTTAAATTCTGCGCTTGCAGAATCAGGGCACTTAGACATCCCGGCATGCAGCATTTGATTTGCATTATCTGTCTCCCCCCCCCCCCATCTCTTTCTCTTCCCTCTCTGGTTCTCCCCTATGCCCAGCACTTATTCCACCCTCAGGGTAGAATAAGGCGAGCATCCAACGCAGCTCAGAGGGATGTACAGAGGCCTGACTGGAATGGCCTCTGTACGTCTGGGTGTATGGCCACACCCCTGTCCCACCCTTGCTCTACCCCAGTGCCGCCCCCTTCCAGCACTTCCCGCACAATGGCTCTGTACATGGGGGGAGCAGCTGGCACAGAATACGGTCCCGGCGAAGAGCGCGGGTTGGATGTCCAATCCTGACATACAACCCCCAGTATTCTGGGATCAGAATCTACCCCATAGTGAAACTGGGGAATAGAGTATGGTAAGATACATATAAGTAGTGGACAAGAGTGTGAGGAACATCAGGATCCAAAAGCGACTTCAAAGGTGGGTTTTTAGCCTGGGTTTGAATAGGACGAGAGAAGGGGCCCTAGACTATCTGAATTCAAGAAAGCACGGGACAAACACAGAGGATCTCTAAAGACTGAGGATATCCACTGCTTACCCATAGGATAAGCAGCATGGAATCCGTACACCTTTTGGGAACCTGACAGGTTCTTGTGACTTGGATTGGCCACTAATGGAAACGGGATACTGTGCTTGATAGACCCTAGGTCTGATCCACTATGGCATATCGTATCATCTTAAAGGGGTTGCAGAGCTTAATAGTTGGTATGGAAGGGCAGACTGGATGGGCCATATGATCTTTAGCTGCCATAATTTTCTATGAATTGGGCAGACCTTTATGAACCTCATGGGGCATCCTAGTCTTGTCTTTGGGGAATTCTAGTAGCCATATTTGTTCTGGAGGAGGTTAGATTATTTTCAGTTTAGAATAGCTTATAGTGGACCAGTGTAAAACTTTTCCACAAACATTGCTGTACATGAGCTTCCGACACCACCTCTTCCCTTCTTCAAATCTGCATAAAATCTTCCAGCCAGAAAATGTGATGCTTGACGGCCTCTTTTTAGTTGCTGTCATTTTCTGTAGTGCACTTCATGCTTTGGGTAGAGAGCAATTCTCTTTTAGCAGAGGTGCTGCTGGCTTTCCAAGTGAAACTGCAAGTTGCAAAACCCATTTGTAGCCAAAGTAACTGCACACAAGGGGGGGGGGGATGGATATCGGCAATATGCCTAATAAAGAGAAAGCATGGTGGATAGAACAGTCTCCCTGCCTCCCTGCATCACAATTCAAGAAAGTAAGGGACAAGCACTAAGGCTGCTGAGTAATGTAGCTAAAGCTTGAGATGGTGAGTCGAATTGGACTGTTGTGCTGAGGAGGGAAGGGGCTTACCAGCTGCTCTTGGGCTCTCCACTTGTGGGCTACCGGTGCCTGGCTCTATCGGAGCTGGCGCGTGCAGGGACAGCTATCTCCATGGAAGGACCCTTTCCCCTGAAAGATAAATATGCAGCAGCCCTTGCGGCTGTGGTTCTGGGCTGAAGGGTCATGACCAAAAGTGCGAGGCATGCCCCTTTGGCGCCCCTTCAGTGCACCGGTGGTCAGCACTTTAGGACCTAAAAGTTGAGTGTTCCCTGGTGGTTATGGGAAAGTGGAAGAACAAAGGGGGGTTTGAAAGTCGATCCTGTTACAACTATAGGTAAAACTGATGGCCCTCTTGATAAACATTCAGTCCCCTTGCAGAGTAGACAGTCCTCACCTGATGGAGCTTCCTTTAGCTCTGGAGGTCTGACGCCGCAACCAACCCCACTGTCTTTCCTGTCTTCAGCTATATCAGAGAATGTTTCACCTGTGGGTGTAGATGACGGTTTACAGGTGCAGATCCCTAAACCTGTGGCTCTTGCAGATGCTTTGATGGTGAAGTCACTTTGCAGGATTTGTGGCAGGCGGCCAGAGTGATAGATGCAAACCTTTCCACAGCTGTAGTTTCCTTATGTAGTTTTCCCTAAGGAACTGTGTAGAAGCTAGTGGACTTAGATAGCAGACTTTTGGATTTAAATAAATCAATGATCCGATTAGAGACGTAAGGGCAGTCTGTTTCTACTGCGCATGTGGCCTCTAAGGACTCACTTGTTCCTGAACTTTCAGGTTACTCATTTGTCGTCACTGGAAATTTAACTTGCTAAATATTTTTCTGAAATATTTAAATTACCCCAACCTGTTGATGTTGCTTAAATGTATTATATACCTATGAAAGTTCGAGTGGCTGACCCAAATTTAGGTAAGTTTGATTCTCTTTCTCCTACAGTTAGCCAGAATTTGACTGAGTTTCTTGAAGAGTCCACAGATTTAATCACAAAAAGGAACACTTTGATGGTTACATTCACTACTGAGGCGGTGAAGATTAAGTTATTAAAGTTATTCTTTAAGCCTAGCGATGTTCCTTTTTGTGGTCAGATAATAAATATATTTCCTGATGTCACTACATCAACTCAAACCCGCCGTAAACAATTCTTGACGCTCAGGCAACGGGTTCTCTCATTAGGAGCAACTTTCTAGTTGCGTTTTCCCTGCAAATGTATTATAACTTTGCAGGGTCAGTCATATCTTTTTCTTGATGTCTCTCATTTGGAAGCATTTTTGGTAGGCAGACAGAGGTAGTGGGTTTTGCTGCGAAGATATAAGTATACTGTAGTCCTCCTATTTATAAGGCTTGTTGCCTAATTATATGAAATTTTCTTTGGGTTTAGTCTGGTACTTCTCTCCATGCATGCCTTTGTCTTAGTTTCATAGTGGGGTATTAATCTTTTTTTTTTCACTTGTACTGGTAGTTTGTCTTGTTATTAGTGAAATGTAAATGTTTTGAAAATCCTATAAATAAAAAAAGGTTGAGATGAAGTGGGTATCATGACACTGAAACAGGAAGGAAGTTGGGCTACACAGTCCTTATCTACCATCACAGTCTGTTTCTAAGAAGGCCAGGCATCACAGGCGTCAAACCACAGTGGCAGGAAAACCTCATCGTTTTGTAACTGGCTTTTTTCAAAGCAAAAGCACTATCATGAAACTCTGAAGCTGTAAGCTGTCTCGGTGGTTTTAGCTCCTGCAGTGCATAATGAGAAGAATCCTGTGTAGTAACGTTAGGCCCTAGTAAATGGCGGTCGATAAAGACCAGTTATTCCATGTGGCCTGCCCGATTATGCAACTCTACACTGTTAAGGATATATCTCAGCTGCCAGCTGTTGAAGCCTCACCACTACTAGGATGTCAGTTCTCATGTACCAGCTCGCCCAACTTATAGCCTGCAGTGTCACCACAGCTGTTCACTTAACCCTGTCTTTATCTTATTACCTCTCCTCTTGCATCTCTTCTCGGGGAACTGCAAAGTGAGTTGTTGCAGCAATGAAATCTTTTAGCTCCGTTTCTACCACTATGTGTTCCACGTGTGGCCGTGTGGCTGAATTTTGTCAACTACTGGTTTCTGCTACCTCTGCTTTAGGTTGTTCCAGGCATCCACTACTCTCTCAATAAATAAGTATTTTCTGTCTGAACCTTCCTCCTTGCAGCTTCTGTAACAGGACCAACTAGTCTTTGAAATTCTTTTTCTATAAAGCATTTCATCTTCCTCTAATTTATTGAAGTCTGTCAAATATTTGAATGTTTTTCATATCTCCTTCCCTTCTTTCTTCCAATGAGTACATTTTGGATGTGCTAAGCTTCTCTTTCTAGACTTTGTGCCATCTCAGAAGCTTCTATTTGAACTGTTCCCAATCTCTCAATGTCCACTGGAAGGTATAGTTTCCAGAACCGTTCAAGGACTAAATTACCATCCCATCTAGGGATTCCCCTGTAGTTTCAATGCAATCTGAGTTTCTCGGGGGAGGGGGGATAGTTAAAAATATGTTTTGGACTTTCTATATTTTGGAAGAGGGACATGCTTGAACAAGAAATGAAGCAATTAGAAGACTTTAAAAAAAGTCAAAGGCTCTAGATTATCATACCATTTAAATAGGAATTAGGATAGCCAAGAGTAGTCACTAATATGAAAGATCCCTCTGGTACACGGTCCATGCTTAGACTGAAAGGGCTAAACCTATAAATAAGACAGAGGTTAAAGGAATGGATAGTGGGAAATTGGGTGAGTGTGTCTGCCTCTAATGCCAAGAAGCACTGGATGGAAATACTTGTACCCTGGTGCAAAAGGATATTTTAGAAACGTTCAGAACCACTCAAAGTTTTTAGGAGCTAGGGCAAAAACATATTTTTCCTCTCAACCTTATTTTATACTTTTTTTTGGTTGTTTGATTTTCTTTTTGGACTTTTTATATTTTTTAATCTTTTTCCTGTTTTATCTCTATTTTGGATTTCTTCGCTTTCTTGTGAGTGGGTTTTTTTTTTTTTTGCTTGCTTGTTTGTCATTTTTAGTGCTTCTTTCCTAAAAAAAAAAAATTGTCTTATGGATTTGTTTTGTCTATGTGCACATTTCTCTCTTGAATGATAAACGTATAGCAGTCAAATTTCCAGAATAGGTATATTTATTATAAAAGATAGAAACCAAAATAATGTTTTTTCTGCAGCTAAGTGGATCTTGATTTGTTCCATTATTCATATCAGAGCTTTTGATCTGGCAGGCATATCATCAGCTAGTATGAAATGCTACCTGAAGTACAACCCTGTGCCACCACCCAGAGGAGGAAATAAATTTTAAATCTATTTCCTCCCTAGTTTTCCAAAAGAAGATGTGTTCTCTCCCTGGAGGTGGATTCTGTCAGACCCTTATTCTCTCCTGTAGGTGTTCCCTAGTAGACTCTGGAGGGAACGACTTTTAATGTCAAACTTATTTTCCATTTAAGGCTATGGGTAGTGATAAGGTCCTTGCTGCAATCCTAGCCTCCTCACCATTGTGGCCATTACATTCTTGCATTTAGCAGCCTATAGCACCTGGTTCTCCATCCATCTATTGATCTGCTTACTCTTCGAGGCCTGCCAAGTTCAAGCTCAGCTAGGACCACATTGCTGTGGGATTTGAGGGCTTACAATATTGAGTCTTACCTCTTTAACACCGTCTGACAACATCTCAGCTTAGCCAAGGTTTGCTGTCTTTTTGGCCTCTCCAGAGAAGACTAAGACTGAATGGCCATACAAACACACAGGCCACCCTTTTTAATCCCTCATGCAATCGGGGCTGGTGTAAGACTATGAGACAAATCTCATTCCTGACTTGCTTCTGCTCCCACCCCGCTGCCATTGCCACGTCTCTCCGGGTCCTGCAGTGACAGCAGTTAGCACTAAAAGACAATGCAGTACTTCTCATAAACCCGGTGCGACATTGCTGTTCTCTTTCGTTCCTCTTTGCATTGGGGGCAGAAGCTGGAACGGGGACGGAAACTGGAACAATGATGAAGTTCATGGTAATTGCTACAGGTCCCAGAGAGAGGCAAAAGCAGTGGCAATGGTGCCCACTGGTGCTCTAGGCAACTGTCTACTTTGCCTAATGGTAGCGACGGCCCTGCATGCGATACATCTCCGATAGCTGAAGCAGAGCTATTCGCCCGGAGATACACACTAGACATTGGTCAGGTATGTTGGGGAAGCATTGCGTATCTGCTGCCTGAGGTAAGCTTATCCTGGGAGTAGAGAAAAGAGAATTAAAACAGTAACCGTGGTCAATGTTTCTAGCTTATTGACAGACTACCTAGACTGCAGGTATCTAGTCAGAAGAAATGCTGACAAGTCAGAACATTGGAAGAGCGCCAGTACCCACAGTGCTTAGCCTCACCTACGTCCGTGCTAAGATTGAAGATGAGCAGCTGATTCAGCTCCATTGTTTTGGGTTCCTGCTTGGCGAACTGTTGTTGAATATCAAGCATTGCGGAATGTCTGCCATCATAAAAAAGGTTTGTTTAGGAGCTATTTGGTGCAGGCACAAAAGTATACTTTATTTTAACTAGTCATGTTGAAATCTAGCCAGGGAGAAGGCAGAGCTAAACACTTCTAAACACCCTTCACTCTGCCCTCCCAAGTCAGCCCACCAGGGATTAATTACCTATACATTTAAGCGGCACTTAATCGCTTCCTGGCAGCTGCCACCCCAAAATGGATTAACATCTGCTCAGGGCATGAGTAACTTTGCCTCCCCCCCCCAACTATACACACATGTCTTTTTTGTTTTTGTTTTTTTCTTTGAGGTGTAGCTCTCATTACTGTCTTTTGGATGGAATTGTTATTTTTCTTCTCTTTCTCTGGAAACTAATTGGAGTCAGGTCTTGCCACCTTTCTCTATTTTGCTGTCATTTTTCATTAGATTTTTTTTTTTTAGTGCTGTCAAGTCAGTGCTGACTCCTGGTGACCCAGCTACCTCTGGGTTTCCTTGGCAATGTATCACCGGAAGTAGATCGCCAGACCTTTTCTTCCAAGGCAATGGAGGGTAAAGAGACTTGCCCAAGGTCACAAGGAGTGCCAGTGGGAATCGAACCCTTGATCTGGGTGCTAGGCAGTTGTTCTAACCATTGGGCTGCTCCTCCAGTCTTTCATTAGATATCATAATGGCATATGAAAATGTTTCTGATCAGAGAAAGGCTGAACTTTTACAGAGCTCTGCTAGTGAGTGGATTTTTGCCTCCTGGGACATCTTACTGTGAGTTCTAGCTGTTTATTTAATTATTTACTGTTTGTCTAACTGTTGTTTGTTTAATTATTTAGTGTTTGTCTTAGTGGTGTGCTAATTCAGCCTTCTCAGCTGTACTTACCTTGCCTCTCTCAATTAACTGGGCCTTGTGTGGTAGCCATTTTGAATTAATCTCTCTCCCCAGAGCCTGCTGTTAAGCTTTTCCTGTCCTTGCCTGCCTGAGTGACTCCTCCCCCTGTGTGTGTGGTAGCCATTTTGAATTAATCTCTCTCCCCAGAGCCTGCTGTTGTTAAGCTTTTTCCTATCCTTGCCTGCCTGAGTGACTCCTCCCCCTGACCCCCTCCCCCTGAGGTATCCTGTAACCTTGTTCCTGTTTTCTCCACGTGTGCATAGGCTGTTTTAGTTTGCTTTTCTCTGATCAGAGAAAGGCTGAACTTTTACAGAGCTCTGCTAGTGAGTGGATTTTTGCCTCCTGGGACATCTTACTGTGAGTTCTAGCTGTTTATTTAATTATTTACTGTTTGTCTAACTGTTGTTTGTTTAATTATTTAGTGTTTGTCTTAGTGGTGTGCTAATTCAGCCTTCTCAGCTGTACTTACCTTGCCTCTCTCAATTAACTGGGCCTTGTGTGGTAGCCATTTTGAATTAATCTCTCTCCCCAGAGCCTGCTGTTAAGCTTTTCCTGTCCTTGCCTGCCTGAGTGACTCCTCCCCCTGTGTGTGTGGTAGCCATTTTGAATTAATCTCTCTCCCCAGAGCCTGCTGTTGTTAAGCTTTTTCCTGTCCTTGCCTGCCTGAGTGACTCCTCCCCCTGACCCCCTCCCCCTGAGGTATCCTGTAACCTTGTTCCTGTTTTCTCCACGTGTGCATAGGCTGTTTTAGTTTGCTTTTCTCTGATCAGAGAAAGGCTGAACTTTTACAGAGCTCTGCTAGTGAGTGGATTTTTGCCTCCTGGGACATCTTACTGTGAGTTCTAGCTGTTTATTTAATTATTTACTGTTTGTCTAACTGTTGTTTGTTTAATTATTTAGTGTTTGTCTTAGTGGTGTGCTAATTCAGCCTTCTCAGCTGTACTTACCTTGCCTCTCTCAATTAACTGGGCCTTGTGTGGTAGCCATTTTGAATTAATCTCTCTCCCCAGAGCCTGCTGTTAAGCTTTTCCTGTCCTTGCCTGCCTGAGTGACTCCTCCCCCTGTGTGTGTGGTAGCCATTTTGAATTAATCTCTCTCCCCAGAGCCTGCTGTTGTTAAGCTTTTTCCTGTCCTTGCCTGCCTGAGTGACTCCTCCCCCTGACCCCCTCCCCCTGAGGTATCCTGTAACCTTGTTCCTGTTTTCTCCACGTGTGCATAGGCTGTTTTAGTTTGCTTTTCTCTGATCAGAGAAAGGCTGAACTTTTACAGAGCTCTGCTAGTGAGTGGATTTTTGCCTCCTGGGACATCTTACTGTGAGTTCTAGCTGTTTATTTAATTATTTACTGTTTGTCTAACTGTTGTTTGTTTAATTATTTAGTGTTTGTCTTAGTGGTGTGCTAATTCAGCCTTCTCAGCTGTACTTACCTTGCCTCTCTCAATTAACTGGGCCTTGTGTGGTAGCCATTTTGAATTAATCTCTCTCCCCAGAGCCTGCTGTTAAGCTTTTCCTGTCCTTGCCTGCCTGAGTGACTCCTCCCCCTGTGTGTGTGGTAGCCATTTTGAATTAATCTCTCTCCCCAGAGCCTGCTGTTGTTAAGCTTTTTCCTGTCCTTGCCTGCCTGAGTGACTCCTCCCCCTGACCCCCTCCCCCTGAGGTATCCTGTAACCTTGTTCCTGTTTTCTCCACGTGTGCATAGGCTGTTTTAGTTTGCTTTTCTCTGATCAGAGAAAGGCTGAACTTTTACAGAGCTCTGCTAGTGAGTGGATTTTTGCCTCCTGGGACATCTTACTGTGAGTTCTAGCTGTTTATTTAATTATTTACTGTTTGTCTAACTGTTGTTTGTTTAATTATTTAGTGTTTGTCTTAGTGGTGTGCTAATTCAGCCTTCTCAGCTGTACTTACCTTGCCTCTCTCAATTAACTGGGCCTTGTGTGGTAGCCATTTTGAATTAATCTCTCTCCCCAGAGCCTGCTGTTAAGCTTTTCCTGTCCTTGCCTGCCTGAGTGACTCCTCCCCCTGTGTGTGTGGTAGCCATTTTGAATTAATCTCTCTCCCCAGAGCCTGCTGTTGTTAAGCTTTTTCCTGTCCTTGCCTGCCTGAGTGACTCCTCCCCCTGACCCCCTCCCCCTGAGGTATCCTGTAACCTTGTTCCTGTTTTCTCCACGTGTGCATAGGCTGTTTTAGTTTGCTTTTCTCTGATCAGAGAAAGGCTGAACTTTTACAGAGCTCTGCTAGTGAGTGGATTTTTGCCTCCTGGGACATCTTACTGTGAGTTCTAGCTGTTTATTTAATTATTTACTGTTTGTCTAACTGTTGTTTGTTTAATTATTTAGTGTTTGTCTTAGTGGTGTGCTAATTCAGCCTTCTCAGCTGTACTTACCTTGCCTCTCTCAATTAACTGGGCCTTGTGTGGTACCCCCATCCCCCTGCTGAGGGTTCAGGACAGGGTACCTTGTAACTGCCCTCTTTAATAGGACTTATCTCCCCCCCTCCCTCCCCAGCACCCACCCACCCCTGGGGAAATTGTAGTTTTATAGGTACTTGGACATCTTAGAGGAAAGGGGCTGCTCTCAGGTGCAGCTCTTAATCCAAATCAGTCATACACAGAGGACCTGTGATTAATTAGTTTCAGGTACACAGGGTGTATTAGGGGTATTAGATACACTTTTATTAGTATAAGCATCTACACCAATCCTTATTATATACCGCTTTAAAAGACCTAAACACAAGCTTTAAACTAAGATGCAGTCAGAGGTGCAGCAACGAGATGGGGGTTCTCCAGTCTTTTGCATCGAGTGTCACATGTATGATTATCTCCCAGTTGGTGAGAGGTCCTACATATGCACTAAGTGCAGGGAGCTCTTTGCTCTCAGGGAACGAGTCCGTTCTCTAGAGGCTAGAGTAGCAGACCTGGAAGACATAAGAAAGACAGAGAAGTACATGGACGAGACCTACAGGGATATAGTCCTGAAGTCCCACCTCCAGTCTGGCAGCATCCCTGTTGCCATGGAGGAGAGAGGTCACGTGACAGGAGAGCATCACCCTGGTGTGGCAGGAAGTGATCCTGTAACTAGGACCTGTCCTCCAGGTGATGTAAAACCCTCTCGCACCGAGGACGTTTCTCCAGGGCCATGTCCCCATGAGGGGAGGGTCAGGACAGCTGTTATAGTTGGTGATTCAATCATTAGGAATGTAGATAGCTGGGTGGCTGGTGGACGTGAGGATCGCCTGGTAACATGCCTGCCTGGTGCGAAGGTAGCAGATCTCACGCACCGCCTAGATAGGATCATAGATAGTGCTGGGGGGGAGTCTGCTGTCTTGGTACATGTTGGTACCAATGACATAGGAAAATGTGGTAGGGAAGTTCTGGAGGCTAAATTTAAGCTTTTAGGTAGGAAGTTGAAATCCAGAACTTCCAGGATAGCGTTCTCCGAAATGCTTCCTGTTCCACGTGCAGGACCCAAAAGACAGGCAGAGCTCCGGAGTCTCAATGCGTGGATGAGACAATGGTGCAAGGATGAGGGTTTTGGATTTGTTAGGAACTGGGGAACATTCTGGGGAAAGGGGGGGCTCTTCCGAAGGGATGGGCTTCACCTTAATCAGGATGGGACCAGACTGCTGGCATTAACCTTTAAAAAAGAGATAGAGAAGCTTTTAAACTAGAAAATAGGGGAAAGCCGACAGTCACCCAGGAGCGCACGGTTCGGACAAAGGTATCCTTGAAGGATACTACCAAAAGCAGTGAGGTTCCAAAAGGGAGTATAGTAGCCCAAATGCCCTTGAGTAAGGAGCAGACAGAGCATAAAGATTCCCAATTACCCATGCCTACCAATAGCCAGATTAATATTAATAAAATGCAGTCTCTAAAATGCTTGTATGCCAATGCTAGAAGTCTAAACAATAAGATGGGAGAATTAGAATATATAGCATTAAATGAGAGGTTAGATATGATTGCACTCTCAGAGACATGGTGGAAGGAGGATAACCAGTGGGGACACTGTGATACCTGGATACAAACTATATCGTAATGATAGAGCTGAACAAATTGGTGGAGGGGTTGCGCTCTATGTTAGAGAGGGCATTGAGTCAGAAAGGATTAAAGTTTTGCAGGGAACAAAATATGCTGTAGAATCTCTATGGATTGAAATTCCATTATGAAGGGGAAGGTGATGGCAGTGGGAGTATACTATCGACCACCTGGCCAGAATGAACAAATGGATGATGAAATGCTCAAAGAAATCAAGGAAGCTAACAAAAGCCACAACAGAGTAGTAATAATGGGTGATTTCAATTACCCCGGTATCGACTGGGACAGTGTCACAGCAGGACAAGCTAAAGAGATAAAGTTTCTAGATGAAATAAATGACTGCTTCTTGGAGCAGCTGGTTCATGAACCGACCAGAGGGGAAGCCATACTGGACCTAGTCCTTAGTGGAACGCCAGATCTGGTGCAAGAAATAAGGGTGTTGGGACCACTTGGCAATAGTGATCATAGTATGATCATGTTTGATTTAATCAGTGGAGGACAGATAGTAAAGGAATCCACAGTACTACCTTTTAACTTTCAAAAGGGTGACTATGATAGAATGAGGAATATAGTTCGGAAAAAACTAAAAGGAGCGGTTCCAAAGGTTAAAGACTTACAGCAAGCTTGGGTGTTATTTAAAAATACTATCCTCGAAGCCCAGACCAGCTGTATTCCACGCATTAAGAAAAGTGGAAGAAAGTCCAAAAAACTGCCAGCATGGTTTAAAGGTGAGGTCAGAGAGGCTGTTGCTGCCAAAAGAGCAACCTTCAGAAAATGGAAAAAAGAGCCAAATGATGAAAACTGGAAACAGCACAAGCACTGGCAAGTTAAATGCAAAGCATTGATAAGGCAGGCAAAGCGGGAATTTGAGAAGAAGAAACTTGCTACGGAAGCAAAAACACGAAATAAAGACTTTTTCAAGTACATTCGTAGCAAAAGGCCTGTGAGAGAGTCAATTGGACCATTAGATGATAGAGGGGTAAAAGGGGCAGTAAGAGGAGACAAGGCTATAGCAGAGAGACTGAATGAATTCTTTGCTTCGGTCTTTACTGAGGAAGATGTAGGGGTGTTACCCAAGACTGAAGTGGTATTTAAAGGTGATACTGCAGAGGAATTGAGAGAAATATCGCTACACCGGGAAGATATATTACAACTATTTGATAAACTGAATAGTAGCAAATCACCTGGACCGGATGGTATACATCCCAGAGTGTTGAAAGAACTGAAATATGAGATTGCAGACCTGTTATTGGTAATCTGTGAACTTTCATTAAAATCATCTGTAATACCTGAAGATTGGAGGGTCGCCAACGTAACACCAATTTTTAAAAAGGGTTCCAGGGGTGACCCGGGAAATTACAGACCGGTGAGCCTGACGTCAGTACCAGGGAAAATGGTAGAAGCCATCATAAAGAACAAAATTACACAGCATGTAGATAGTCATGGCCTAATGGGAGACAGCCAACATGGCTTTAGACAAGGCAGATCTTGTCTTACTAATCTGATCTGTTTTTTTGAAGGTGTGCATAAACAGGTAGACAAAGGTGAGTCGGTTGATATAGTGTATCTGGACTTTCAGAAAGCTTTTGACAAGGTCCCCCATCAGAGACTTTTGGCGAAGCTAAAAAGTCATGGGATAGGAGGCAGTGTACTATTGTGGATCGGGAAGTGGTTTAAAGATAGAAAGCAGAGGGTAGGGCTAAATGGCCAATATTCCCAATGGAAAAAGGTGAATAGTGGAGTACCCCAGGGATCTGTACTGGGTCCGCTACTTTTTGACATATTCATAAATGACCTGGAAAAGGGAATAACTAGTGAGGTAATCAAATTTGCAGATGACACAAAACTGTTTAAAGTTGTTAAAACCCAAGAGGATTGTGGAAAACTGCAGGAGGATCTGGATAAATTGGAAGACTGGGCATCCAAATGGCAGATGAAATTTAATGTGGACAAGTGCAAAGTTATGCACCTAGGAAAGAACAACCCACACTATAGTTACAAGATGCAAGGCTCCACATTAGAAACCACCACCCAGGAAAAAGATTTAGGAGTCATCGTGGATAACATGTTAAAACCCTCCGCCCAGTGTGCAGCGGCGGCCAAGAAAGCAAATAGAATGCTAGGTATCCTAAGGAAAGGGATGGAGAATAAAACAAAGGATATTATAATGCCTCTGTATCGCTCCATGGTACGACCGCACCTTGAATATTGTGTGCAATTCTGGTCACCGTATCTTAAAAAGGACATAGAGTTATTAGAAAAAGTACAGAGAAGAGCCACCAAATTGGTGAAGGGGATGGAAGGCTACTCCTATGAAGAGAGGCTAAAAAGGTTAGGGCTCTTTAACCTAGAAAAGAGGCGGCTGAGGGGAGATATGATAGAGGTGTATAAATTAATGAATGGAGTGGAACGGATAAACGTGGATAAATTGTTTACGCTATCAGAATATAGAAGGACTAGGGGGCATGTAATGAAGCTACAGGGTAAACTATTTAAGACAAATAGGAGAAAATATTTCTTCTCTCAACGTGTAATCAAACTCTGGAATCTGTTACCGGAGGATGTAGTAAGGGCTGTTAGTATAGCTGGGTTTAAAAAAGGTTTGGACAAGTTCCTGGAGGAAAGGTCCATAAACCACTATTAAAAAGGGACCCAGGATATCAATGCTTGGCCTAGTACAAGCACTGCTGCAGAACCTGTGTCTTTTGGGGAAACTGCTAGGTACGTATGACCTAGATTGGCCACTGTTGGAAACAGGATACTGGGCTTGATGGACCTCGGTCTGACCCAGTATGGCATTTCTTATGTTCTTATGTTCTTATGTTCTGGGAATTAGGGGCCTCGTATTCAGCGGTGGTGGCTAGCCATTGCCACTGAAAACTAACCCTGGATATATAATGCTGGGGCCATGAATATCTGGACCATTGCAGAACCCGGCAGCGGCAGTATTGAGCCCCGGTGCAGTTAGCTCCTATGGGTAAAGATAGGCCAGCCTTTGCCATGCCTGGGGCTATTTTCAATACATTTAAAGTACCAGAACGAGCTACAGTTCCAGTTTTCATGCTATGCAAATTATGGCATGATTTTCCTATGTAAGCCTGGTGTTAAAGCACATGAAATAAAAAGACCTTTCGATATTTATTTATTTATTTTATTTAACAATTCTTATGTACCGCACTATTTGTTATCAGTGCGGTTTACATTTAACAAAGAATACTCAGAACAGAGAAGACTGATTGGGTTTACATTATAACAGGGAATAGAACTTGGAGAACATGGGTAACTATTTACATACTGACATCTATCAGGATAGATGCAGAATACATGAAACTATATACATAAAGATATGGCATAATCGATGATACTTGATCTAAAAGTACGTAAGATGCTTCCAGGCTGGCGAGAGAAAGCTTGGGGCTTGAGCGTTATGTTGTGTTGGGGGCTCTAGTAGGGGATGGGGGAAATGGAGCAGAAAGAGGTGGTGTTTTATTGCTTTCCGGAATTGTAGAAGGTCTCGAATCGCTCTGATTTCTGGAGGGAGGTCATTCCAACATTTTGGTGCGTAGTGGGCAAAGGTTCTTCTCCTGGTTGTTTGTGAGCACTTAATGGAATCTTTAGGGATAGTCAAAGTGTTGTCTGTTGCTGTCCTTCTGGTTCTAGTTTTTGGAGTAGGTGTGATAAGTTCCTTGAGAGAATTGGGGGCGATGTTGTTGATAATCTTGAATGTTATTAGCAGAATCTTATATGTTAGCCTGGAGTATATTGGTAACCAATGGAGATCCTTAAGTATTTGTGTGATATGGTCTGATCTGGCTAGACCACAGAGGACACGGGCGGCGGCGTTCATAGCTTGTTGGAGAGGATTGAGAGTGTTCTTTGGTAGGCCATACAAGATTAAGTTTGCGTAATCTAAATGTGGTAGTATGAGGGCCTGGAAGATGGTTCGGAAATCGTCAGCAGGTAGCATAGGTTTGAGATGTCTCAGTGTTCTAATTTTGTTGTAGATGGACCTGGTGATGTTTTTTATGTGTTCCTTGAAATCGAGATGCTGGTCCAGAGTAATGCGGAGATAGCGTATGGCATTACGGCTTGGAAGCTCCGCATTTCTTACTCTTAGGATGGAGGGAGGAGAGAAGCTTTTGTTCCTTGATATGAAGAGTACCTCTGTTTTCTTGAAATTAATGTGGAGGTTTTGGGTAGTTAGCCAGTCTGTAATTGCGTTGAAGCAGTTGACAAGGTTGGTGAATTCCGGGTGTTTGACTTTGAACGGGGTAAATAGCAAAACATCATCGGCGTAGATTAGGGTAGAAATATTGAAGGATCGGATGATGTTGCATATCGGCTGCATATAGATATTGAACAGCAGAGCCGATAGGGAGGAACCTTGTGGGACACCTTGTTGTTGGTGGAATGGTGCCGAAGTTTTAGAACCAACCTGGACTTGTTGCCAGCGATCCGATAGGTAAGATTTACACCACTCCCAGGCAAGGCCGTGAATGCCCTTTTCCAGGAGGCGGGTAAGTAGCTGGTTGTGATTGACGGAATCGAAGGCAGCTGAGATATCCAGGAAGATGAGGGCGAAACCATTTTCTGTGTTGTCAATTCCTCTATTCAGGAATATGATGATTCTTCTGCATTCGTAGACATTTTCTGCATCTTATAGTCATGTCCTTAGATACAAGGTGCGATCAAAAAGTATTGAAACTTGTACAATAACACAAGAAGTATAATGCTGGCAGTTATTGCACACGGTCTCCTTCAAAGTAGTTCCCTTCTGATAAAACACACTTCTTCCAGTGTTCCTGCCACTGCTGGAAACAATTTTGAAATGCTACTTTGTTATGCTGTGAAGTTGCTGTGTCGAATTTTGCTTAATGGTCTCCAAGTCATCAAATCTCCTTCCTTTCAGTGGTAATTTCAATTTTGGAAGCAAGAAAAAGTCACAGGGTGTGAAGTCAGGTGACTACGGAGGCTACCGGACTTGCTCGATTTGGTGTTTGGCCAAGAATTGCTAGACAAGATGTGGTGCGCGAGCTGGGGCTTTATAGTGATGAAGCACCATTCACCACTCCTGCGCAACTCTGGCCTCTTAACATAAGAAATGCCATACTGGGTCAGACCAAGGTCCATCAAGCCCAGTGTCCTGTTTCCAACAGTGGCCAATCCAGGTAACAAGTACCTGGCAGGTTACTAAAAGGCGCACAGGTTCCACAATACTTGTCCCTGGACCTCTTAATAATGGTTTATGGACCTTTCCTCCAGGAATTTGTCCAAACTTTTTTTAAACCCAGCTATACTCACAGCTTTTACTACATCGTCCGGTAACAGATTCCAGAGTTTGATTACGCATTGAGTGAAAAAATATTTTCTCTTATTAGTCTTAAGTTGGTCACATTGTAGCTTCATTGCGTCTCCCCTAGTCTTTCTACTTTTTGATAGCGTAAACAACCGATCTACGTTTATAGACTTCTGTCATATCTCTCCTCAGCCATCTCTTTTCCAAGTTGAATGGCCTTAACCTTTTAAGCCTTTCCTCATAGGGGTATCCTTCCATCCCCTTTACCATTTTAGTGGCTCTTCGCTGTACCTTTTCTAATTCAGTGATATCCTTTTTAAGATATGGCGACCAGAATTGCACACAATATTCAAGGTGTGGTCACCATGGAATGATACAGTGGCATTATAATATCTTTGATTTTATTTTCCATTCCTTTCCTTATGATTCTTAGCATTCTATTTGTTCTCTTGGCCAACACTGTACACTTTGCAGAAGGTTTCAACATATTATCCACGATGACACCTTAATCTTTTTCCTCAGTGGTGGTTCCTAATATGGAAATTTGCATTGTGTAACCATAGTTTGGATTGTTCTTTCCTAAGTGCATAACTTGTCCACATCAAATTTCATCTGCCATTTGAACGTCCAGTCCAATTTATCAAGGTCCTCTTGCAATTTTTCACAATCCTTTTATGTTTTAACAACTTTGACTAATTTTGTGTCATCTGCAAATTTCATCACCTCCCTCGTTATTCCCATTTCCAGGTAATTTATGAATATGTTAAAAAGCAGGGGGCCCGCCACAGATCCCTGGGGTACTCCACTATTCACCTTTCTCCATTGGGAAAATTGGCCATTCAACCCTACTCTCTGTTTTCTATCTTTTAACCAGTAGTACATCCATACTGCCATTGCCTTCCCCTTTTTCATGGGATTTTTATCCATAGAGATTCTACAGTGAATTTTGTTTCCTGAAAACGTTAATCCTGTGTGACTCAATGCCCTCTCTAACATAGAGCGCAACCCCCTCCACCAATTTGATCTACTCTATCATTGCGATATAATTTGTCCCCAGAGATCACAGTGACCCATTGGTTGTCCTCTTTCCACCAGGTCTCTGAGATGCTAATCATATCTGACCTTTCATTTATTGCTATAGATTCTAGCTTTCCCATCTTATTTTTTAGACTTCATTCATTTTCATACAGGCATTTTAATGGTTGTATTTTATTCATATTAATCTTGTTATCAGTTGATAGGGGAAATTTGGAATCTTTCAGCTCTGTACTTAAGGGCATCTGGTTTACTTTTATCTTTATTGGAACCTCTTTGTCGACGAACTGCATCTCTCAAACGAGTCAGAACTTGGGCATAGTACTCCTTATTGGTGGTTTGGCTTTTTGAAGCATACTCGTGATGAACAATACCCTGGTCATCAAAGAAAACTGAGCATGACCTTGACATTGCTCCTCACCTGACGGGCTTTCTCGGTTCTGGGAGAGTCTGGAGTCTTCCATTGTGAGGACTGAGCCTTAGTTTCCAGGTCATAACCATAAGCCCATGATTCATTTCCAGTAATAATCTTTTTGATGAAATCTGAGTCATTTTCAATGCATTCCAACAACTCCCTGGCTGCAGACAGTCAATTTTCTTTTTTGTCAGGGGAAATGAGTTTCTGCATGAATTTTGCAGATACACGAGTCATCCCCAAATTGACCGCAAGAATGGACAGTTCAACCCGTTAATGTCCAACAACTCCTTAAAAAAAAAGTGGGCAGTGAAATGGCTTTGGATTATACGTGCACACATACTTGATGCATAAAAGAATCAAATAAAAGATGACCAATTTAAAAAAAGGAAATAGTAGGAAATAGTATAAAAATTGGAACATTGCCGGGACATGATTATTCAAATACAAAAAATTGGATTCAATCAAAACTAAATACACTGTCTATAATAGCCCACCAAAATCTACCAAATAGCCAATACACTACTCAAATGATTGTGTGTTTTTCTTAGATTGTTTGTCTTGAAAGGAAAACCTTTCTTGTGAACAAACCCTCCAGTTTTCTCTGTTTAAAAGGCATGAGACCTCCATTGCTCAAAACCACATGTGGATAACACATCTTGCGAGACCTCATACTACACTTATCTAGTTCCACAAGGAATCTGTATTACAGGATAGACAAGCCACGTTAAAAGCTGCAACGCTGGCAAAATCAGCGTGTATGTAAGTCACTGTCAGCAAAAGCCCACTGCCGTTGGTCATCTTATGGCTGTATTTGCTGAACCAAATTACGCCAAATTAAACAACGTCCATTAGTGGTTTGAAAATCCATGTGCCCATGCAGTGGTTTAATAATCCATATGTCCATGCAACACAACACTCTGTTTTGAGCCCTTAGAAACTCAGGGCCCTTCCTCAAGCAGAAGAACATAGTGTCCAACATCTTCTCTCCATCTGTTTCCCCTCCATCTCTGTATGCCCAGGGCCGGCCCATCCACTAGGTGGGTGGCCAACCTATCTGGCAGCATGGCACTGATGGCAGGCCATGTGCTTCAACACACATGACCTGACATTTCTGACTCCCCCTCCTCCCATGTCAGAGGGGGATCAGAAGCAGTAGGCCAAAGAACGTGGCCTGCCGCTGCTGCCACACTGAGCTGTCCCCCCACTACCACCCCACGGCAGCAGTGGCTTGGTATGGGGGGTAGAATGCTAGGTATCCTAAGGAAAGGAATGGAAAATAAAACAAAAGATATTATAATGCCTCTATATCGTTCCCTGGTGAGACCGCACCTTGAATATTGTGTGCAATTCTGGTTGCCATATCTTAAAAAGGATATAGCTTTATTAGAAAAGGTTCAGAGAAGAGCCACCAAAATGGTAAAGGGGATGGAAGGTTACTCCTATGAAGAGAGGCTACAAAGGTTAGGGCTCTTTAACCTGGAAAAGAGACGGCTGAGGGGAGATATGATAGAAGTCTATAAATTAATGAACGGAGTGGAATGGGTAAACGTAGATCGATTGTTTACGTTATCAGAATTTAGAAAGACTAGGGGACATGCAATGAAGCTACAGGGTATTTAAGACTAATAAAAGAAAATATTTTTTCACTCAACGTGTAATCAAACTCTGGAATTTGTTACCGGAGGATGTAGTAAAGGCTGTTAGTGTAGCTGGGTTTAAAAAAGGTTTGGACAAGTTCCTGGAGGAAAGGTCCATAAACCATTATTAAGAAGGGACCCAGGATATCAATGCTTGACCCAGTACAAGCATTGCGGAACCTGTGGCTTTTGGAGAAACTGGTAGGTACGTATGACCTAGATTGACCACTGTTGGAAACAGGATACTGGGCTTGATGGACCTTGGTCTGACTCAGTATGGCATATCTTATGTTCTTATGTTCATTGGGGCAGCGTGACGCAGCTTGGCAGGAGGGGGGAGGCTTGGCCAGGGCTTCTGCTTGGGGTAGTAGAAATACTTGAACTGGCCCTGTGTGTGCTCCCTGTGTCCATTATCTCCCTCCATCTCCCATGTCCAGTATGTGCCCTCCAACTCTGTTCCTCTTCCCATTCTCTGTCCCTTTCTCACTCTCCCTTTGCACTCACCCCCTGCCCTCCATTTGCCCCCCTATCCTCCTCTCCATAAACCACTGCCCATTTAGATTTCTCCCAACTTCTTTGCCTCTCTCTCTGGTCCCCATCTCTAAACTGCTCTTGCAGCAAGCGTGATCTGGCCGGCAGCTCTTCTGCTCGCGGGACATGCTGCTCCCATAGGTAGGATCTCCCTTTTTCAGCCGCGCTTTTCATCCTGCTTGGGGGAGGAGGGCAGCTAGCAATAGCACCCTCTACCATGCTTACTGGGTAGCACTAGCCCTGTGTGAGATCCAGGGCCGGATTTACCTATACGCCATGTACGCCATGGCGTAGGGCCCACAGCCGGCAGGGGCCCACAAAAAAAAACCAAGTTCATTTTTTTTTAAATAAAATTTAAAAGAAAACCTGGTGGCTGCCGCCGCGGGGCCCCCTCTGCTGCCGCGGCAGCACCGACTGACCCGCGGGGGCCCCGTCTACAAGCTGAAGCCGTCGGTTCCCTCCCTCCCTCCCTCCCTCCGTGCAGGCTGCAGGCTGTGAGAGACGCGAGAGTGTCTCCTCGCGTCTCTGTTAAGCCCGCAGGGGCTGATGGGAAATTTCCCATCAGCCCCTGCGGGCTTAACAGAGACGCGAGGAGACGCTCTCCCTTCGCGTCTCTCACAGCCTGCAGCTTGCACGGAGGGAGGGAGGGAAGAACCAACCGAACCGACGGCTTCAGTTTGTAGACGGGGCCCCCGCGGGTCAGTCGGTGCTGCCGCGGCAGCAGAGGGGGCCCCGCGGTGGCAGCCACCAGGTTTTTTTTTTTAAATTAAATTTTACTTTAGGCCGGGGGGGGGGGAGGGTAGGACTGGTAATGGCCTATGGGGGGGGGGTGGTAGGACTGGTAATGGGCTATTGGGGGGGCTGGGGCTGGAAATGGGCTGGGGGGGGGTAGGGCTGGTAATGGGCTATGGGGGGGTAGGACTGGTAATTGGCTATTGGGGGGGCTGGGGCTGGTAATGGGCTATGGGGGGGTAGGACTGGTAATTGGCTATTGGGGGGGCTGGGGCTGGAAATGGGCTGGGGGGGTTAAGGCTAGAGGTGGGCTGATGGGGTTAGGACTGGTAATGGACTGTGGGCTGTTGGGGGGCTTAGAACTGGCAATGGGCTTTGGGGGGGGTTAAGACTGGTAATGGGCTGTGGGCTGATGGGGGCTGTCTGGTAATGGGCTATGGGGGGGCTAGGACTGGAAATGGGCTGGGGGGTTAAGACTGGAGGTGGGCTGATGGGGTTAGGACTGGTAATGGGCTGTTGGGGGGGGTTAGAACTGGTAATGGGCTTTGGGGGGGTTAAGACTGGTAATGGGCTGTGGGCTGATGGGGGTTGTCTGGTAATGGGCTATGGGGGGCTAGGACTGGAAATGGGCTGGGGGGTTAAAACTGGAGGTGGGATGATGGGGTTAGGACTGGTAATGGGCTGTGGGCTGATGGGGGGGGTAGGACTGGCAATGGGCTATGGGGGGCTGACTGGAAATGGCTTGATGGGGTTAGGACTGGAAGTGGGCTGATGGGGGGTTAGGACTGGTAATGGGTTATAGGGGGGGCTTAAACTGAAAATGGGGTGATGGGGGATTAAGGACTGTAAGTGGGTTGATGGGGGGCTAGGACTGGTATTGGGTTGGGGGGTTGCTAGGACTGGAAATGGGCTGATGGATGGCTAGGACTGGAAATGGGCTGATGCAGGGACTAGAAGGGAATGGATGCTGGGTGAGGCTGGAACTAGAAGGGAGCTGATGTTGGGGGAGGATTAGAATGGGATGGGGCTGGAAGAGTAAAATGGAGAAGGGAAAAATATTTTGTGTGGGAGGGATAAAAATCTACAATTGGCCGGGTATTGGGAGAGTAAGTGGGGATTGAGGATGGAGGGGTAAAATTTGAGTGGATGAAATAGGAATGAGGAAAGAGCAAAAGGAGAAAGATTAGTATGTTAAAGCAGATGTAGAGAGAGAATGGAAAAAAATCTAGAAGAGAGAAGAAAGGACAAATGGACAGCAGACGATGGAGAGTTAGCAGAAGACACGAAGAAACCAGAAGAAAGTGGCTGGAGCAATTGCAGCTGAAAAAAATGCACAAAAGGTAGAAAAATATCTCTTTATTTTGAATTTATTAATTGGAATATGTCAGCTCTGGTAAATGTGCATCATTAACGTCTGCGCTTTGTTTAGTACAAGAGCAAATTAATGTATAGTTTTATTTCTACAGTGTTGTACATTCCAAGTTTGGCTTTTGGGATTCCCAGTTTAATTATTGTCTTCCTGTTTCTAAATTGTGATTACTTGTTTGGTGATGGTCTATGTTCTGCATGTGTAACTGAGCTGAGGTGTTCTGTTTATATAATTCCTATTTGACATTGCCACTTGTTGTCTTTCCCCAGTAGGTCATGTATTGTTGTTCTCTGAAATGTATTGGTTTAATATTTGCAGTGTTGCCTTTTGATTGGTAGAGTATGGTGCTTTGTGAGTCCTGGTAGTGCTGTTAGGATACGGCGGGTTTACTATGGGCAGTGTTTGTAGTAGTTCCTAATGTGTCTGGCAGTTGGCACTGGATTATAGTAATGTAGAAATCTTTTAGTCTTTCTTTATCCATACACTCATTAAGAGGCACGTTTACTAAAAGTTAGTATATGGTAACATTATGCAAATATTTATGCAAATGAGGCCCCTTATGCAAATGAGGCCCCGCACCCCCCTTGGGCCGCCCCTGCTGGGGGCCCACAATTTTTGTTGGCGTAGGGCCTCACTCAAGGTAAATCCGGCCCTGGTGAGATCCCTGGTTTGCATTCTGGTTTATGCTGACTCTGCCCATCTATTCCTTCCCCAGTCCTCTCTTTCTGTGGTTGTTACTCCTTTCCTTTATCGATTATGGAGTTCCTCTTCTTTTCCTTGTTGTTTATATTTTTATTTATTTATTTATTACTGTAACCTGCCTTGATTGAATCCATAAAAGCAGTATATCAAGTCCAGTAAACTACAAACCATCAAGAGCAGAGTGAAAGGTTTCCCTTGACTCCTGTTTTTTTTTAATCTGCAGCCACCTTGGGTTTACCAATGTGCAGTCATTTGAAATTGCTGACATTTTCTATATTGTTTCATGTTGTTTTCTAAAATCTACTTTTTTACATTGTCTTCAATAGTGTCCTATTCGTACTTAGCACGTACTCTTCCCATACAGTGCTCACTAATCTTGCTTGGCACGCACTATTCTTAAATAGCACAAGCTAATAACAAAGAGTCAGCTATTCAAAGGGACTTACTCATGTGGAGCCCAATTCCAGAACATGCACGTCCAGCTCACGGGCATAACCAGATCGAAAATGGGCATGATTGAAATGTGATTCTGCAGCCATGGGGATAGACACACCTGCTGTTTTGGAATCGGGAACGTAGACGTGTTCAGCGCAGCATGAACAAAGCATTATGGAGTACAAGACACGGCTATACACAGCAAATGGCTTTGTACATCCCCGCGCTCACCATATTCTGAAAAGATTGCCGTTTTTGATCCTGCCCATCTCCGCTATATACCCATGAATGGCTACATCCCCCTGCAAAATGTTCATCTCCTAAGCTATTTCTCTCACTGACAGTGTTGTGCTGATGCAAACTACACATGAAAACTGATGATATATAAATGTTGATGCAAACTAGACTATATAGACCAGTCTGTTGCATGCCCAGAACACTGCAGTAATCAGCAGGTAGAAAGTGATGTGTTTGTCGTGACATACTTTGCATCACAGCATATATGGCAGTAGAAGACATCCTTAGTTAAGCTTGCATTGGTCATCTCTGAAAACAGTCTGTACAATGCTAAGTATGGATCAGAAAGAATCAAAAAGGTTCTCCATAGCAAAATGTCAAAACATTTCCCTGTCACTAATAAGGGACCCTCAGAATGGGAGCATTTAACAGTGCAAACAGCACTAATACATGGCGAAAGGACCTATCATCGCTCTCTACAAATGTGCACATTTTTAGAGACCAGTGATGGTGCTTCTGGGCATGTCTTAGTGCTGTTTGCACTGTTGAGTGCTCTCATTTTGAGGGTCTCTTATTAGTGACAGGGATATGTTTTGACATTTTGCTATAGAGAACCTGTTGATTTATTCTGCCTGATCACATTGGCACTGGTGATGCTGCGGTCATCTCTATGGTCCAGATACTGGCCAGGTATTCATGTCCCCACAGATTTGTGGATGAGCACACCAGATCCTCCAGTGCAATACTCAAACTACACACACACACACACTCACTCTCACTTGCAGTCACAAATAACAATCCTCTGCTAAAGCCATGCCCTGCATCTATAAACATAAGACATAGTGGCGTGGCGTCTCAGGACACCACATCTGATCTGCATTTCTCAGCCAAACATGATTTTGCTCCATACTAACTCACAGACCATCCCTACATTTCCATTTTCCCCAAACACTGGAATTGTTAGGGTATACCAAAAATGAAGCACTTTTTAAAATGAAAGAAAAAACCCCCATCTAGAAATAATATGAAAAACCAAATGAAGTTTCCCAGTGCACATTCCTATGTGGGTTCCTCTGCGCCTTCAAGTCAAATGAAGAAAGGCTTTGCACATTGCATGTATGTATGTGTGTGCATATGGGGGGGGGGGGGGGTTAGGGGTAGGGATGCTGAGTTGTGGAGGATGAGTCACTCTCCTGGATTGCCAACCCAGGGTGGACATGTACCACAGAGAGTACAGCATAGCCCTAATCTGTGATTGCATTTTATAATAGAGTTCTTTCCCATTCTGTGATAGTTCTCTGCTATATAGAATCTATGAAATAATCTTATATTAACCTAAAACTGGTCTCATCTTGTGTGTGTGTTTTTTATTTGGAAGGGAGGGGATGCCCCCTGAGAATCCTGCAGTGCTTAGGCTCAGGGACTCTTGTGCCCTAAACTGCAAGAGGCAGGGAAGGAGAGCTAACACATTACTGGCTATAATTACAGCACTCCTAGATTTATTTATTTTTCTTTCAGCTCACCTTCTTTGATCTTGACGTCTGGTCTAAACAGAGCCTGTTTCAGCTCTACTCCCTGCTCTTGCTTGTATAGGAGAGAGTCCACAGGGGATGTACCCGGGGATTCATTAGTAGCAGTCAGGATTTTTTCCCTTTTAATCTGTCCTACCTTCCTTGTTGGTCTCTAGCCTCCTTTGCTGGTTCTCTTTTGCTGCATCATACTGCTGGAAGAGAGACTTAGACCATGGCACACTTCCGAAACTCACCGAGTGGCATCAAGGGCTTCTTCCTTGAGGCCTGTGAATAGGGCAGTATGGGAAAAGCTTGGTCTGCAGTGCCCTTGGCATGTTTGTGCATAATTGGAGGACACACACACAGGTGATGCACATACAGACACAGACATGTGCACATGTACACGCCAGTGACATCAGTTATGAGGGGCTGCCAAGCAAAGTTTTGCTGAGGGCCTCCTTTTGTCACGCCGGTGGCGCTTCCCCTCTGTGTGCCCCTCTCCCCCCGGTGCAGGCTCCTCCTTCGTGCGACAGGTCTCCCTCCCCTCCATGTGGCGGCAAACTTAGTTGATTGTGTTTGCTGCGCTGCTCCGCTCTTCTGTGCTCATCGTGGAGCCGGCAGCTGTTCTCCCAGGGCAAGCAGGATGAAGTCAGCCACAAAGTGGTGACGTCATCCGACGGAGCCAGAACGGAAGTACTCTCACTAGCCCAGAAGGCTTTAGCCTTCTGGGCTGGACCGGTAGCCCCACCTTCCGATCCGCCCCTAGCTGGCCAGTTCCTGTCTTTCGCCTTGCCAGCAAGACGGTTTTTTTTTATTTTCTCTCTCACTGTTTTCAATAATTCAAGTTAAAGTTACCTCCAGATCGGGACCATGCCCGGTTTTAAAAAGTGCTCCGGCTGCTCGAGGAAAATGGCCCTCTCCGACTCTCATCAGCTGTGCATTCGCTGTCTCGGGCCCGAGCATGCCGTTGAGGACTGCCCCGCTTGCGGCCGCATGTCCCCCAGAGCCAAGAAGATCCGGCGAAACGCCCTGGCTGAGTTCCTCGCTGTGAGTACTCCCGCCGATGCCTCCTCTGCTCCGATGATCGCCGCTGCCTCTCCGGCCGGGGACCCGCCTTGTCAGGCCTCCGTCCCCCGCCGTGAATCCGGGCTTCCCAGCACCTCATGTCAGCATATGGAGGCAGACATCTTGGTTAATGAGGCTCCCTCGTCACTTCCGCCCGCTCCTGTCACTTCCGGCCTAGCGCTCTGCGCTCACGCCGCTGATGAAGACCAGCCTCTTCAAGCAGGCAGCTCCTGCAGTGACTCCGGGGCGTATAATGAAGCTGGCAGCGAGCAGCACGATCTCTGCGCTGACCACCACCGGAGCTCCCATTCTCCACGCAGCTCCCGACGGCGCTCACAGAAGCGGAGCAGGAAACGCTCAAAAAAATCACAGCGCAGTGCTTCTAGCCGGCGCAGATCTCACAGACGCCGAAAATCTGCAAGCCGGAAGCACCACCATCGGTGCAGATCCTCGAGCCGCAGCAGATCTCGCAGCAAAAGCAGATCCCGCAGCAGGCACAGGAGAAGTCACAGGAGCCATAGTAGCAGGCGCAGCCCTGAGTCTCACCGCGCACACAGGGCTTCAGGCGCACGCAGCGAACAGGAAGAACTGTATGACCTGACGCACGGAGAGCTGGATGACCACACGCAGGCAGTATACCTCCTCCCGGAACCCACTTCCGCAGACGCGGAGGCAACTCAACCAGATCCAGCTCCAGAGACCCTCAGACTTCTCCAGGGCATGCTACAGCAGTGGTCCTCCTCCCTGGCCACTCTGGTCTCGGGGAAACCCTCTCAGCCACAGCCCTCAGTGCCGCACTCCTGCGCGGTCAACAACCAGACCTCGCGCAGCCCGGCACGCACCTCTTCTCCTCAGGAGCATGAGGTGCCAGCAGAGCCATCTCTGCTCGATTCAGCGCCTCAACTGGACTCTCTCTCCAACGCGGATGGCCAACCTGACCAGCCTGTCCCACCAGAGGATGTCACCTACTACAAATTCACCCAAAAGATCATCACCTCTCTTGCCATCCCACCCCCGCTAACTACGGATAACCGGGACGAGGTGCAGAACGCCCTCAAGTTCATCGATGTTCCCAAATCTAACCCGGTGCTGCCTGTCCATCAGCTCCTGCACGACAACCTCTCCAGAATGTGGCAGGCCCCAGCCTATAATCACGCCTGCCCACGTAGACTAGATAGCAAATACAGCGTCCAGCCCATCTCGGCCTTTGCGAAGCCGCCGCTACCCCACCATTCCATTGTGGTGGAATCAGCATTGAAGCGCTCCAAATCCTCACGCAGCTCCAATAATTCCCCGCCCGGTAAGGAGAACAAGCTCATAGATGACGTGGCCAAAAAGGTCTACCTGGGGGCCATGTTGAATGCCAGGATCGCGGCCCACCAATTCCAGCACGCGATCTACCAAGACTCACTGGTGAGCACCATCAAGTCTGCCACCTCACTTCTAACGGAGACCCCGCCATCCCTCTCCTCTGCTCTCGCAGAATTGAACGACTGTATAAAGCACCAAGGACGGGCCGCCCACGATGCCTTTGAAACCGCAGTCAGGGTGGCGGGCACGGCCATCTCAGCACGCAGACTAGCCTGGCTCCGGGCTTCCGGTCTCCGCACCGATTCACACGACAGCATCGCAGATACCCCCTGCTCGGGCGACTCCTTGTTCGGTGACAAAGTAAAGGACACGGTTAATGACATGCGGGAACGCTGCAACACCCTGCAAACTTTGGAGGAGGGCCCTGACCGCCCTCGCACCTACCGCAAACCTACACAAAACAGCTCAAGCTCCAAGAGGTACCAACCTTATCGCAAATGGCAACAGCAGCCCCGGTACAAGCAGCCGCAACACTACCAGGCACCATACAAGCAGAAGCAGCGGCAAAGGGACCAAGGTCCAAAAAAATCTACGCCAGCCCCCGCGAAGAACAACTCGGGGTTTTGACTCGCAGCCCTGCCAGCACCTTCCGACCGGGGGGCGCTTGTCTGCTTTCCTACCTGCATGGGAAAGGATAACATCGGACCAGTGGGTGCTGTCCATTATAAAGCAGGGCTTCCGTATCAACTTCTCTTCCAGGCCGCCCCTCCGGCCCCCCTCCCAGGGCTCAGCCCCTCCGGAGCACCTCGCCCTCATGACGGCAGAAATTCACACCCTCCTGGCAGCAAGAGCCATCGAGCCAGTCCCCCCTGGCGAAATCGGCAATGGTTTCTACTCGAGGTACTTCCTCGTCCCCAAAAAATCGGGAGGTTTGCGCCCCATCCTCGATTTAAGGAAACTCAACAAATGTATCACAAAGGAGAAGTTCAGGATGCATTCCCTCTCCACCATCCTGCCACTCATCCAACCAAGGGAGTGGCTGGCCTCCCTGGATCTCCAGGACGCCTACACGCACGTCCCAATGCACTCGCAACACAAAAGATTCCTTCGCTTCTGTGTGGCCGGTCGCCACTACCAGTACAGAGTGCTGCCCTTCGGACTCTCCCCTGCTCCAAGGGTCTTTACCAAATGTGTAGCAGTGGCAGCTGCGTCGCTCCGAAGACAAGGGATATGTGTTTTCCCCTACCTGGACGACTGGTTGTTCTCCGCAAGATCCCCGGAGGACTTACGGAAGGCGGTCAACTCAGCCGTCTCCCTCCTGTCATCCCTGGGGTTCTTGGTAAATTTCAAAAAATCTCACCTATCACCAGTGCAAAAGCTCGAATTCATCGGTGCCCAAGTGGATACACAACAGGGCAAGGCCTTCCTGCCCCAAAGCAGGAGGCAGTCTATCGCCCGACTGGCGCTACAATTCCTCAGCAGCCCGCAATCCACGGCCAGGACCGTTCTGCGCCTCCTCGGCCACATGGCGGCAGCAACCCACGTCCTCCCCTTCGCAAGATTGCACATGAGAGTCCTCCAGTGGCACCTACGCTCGCACTGGTGCCAGCACACCCATCCCCTCTCCGACAAGATTCCAAGGGACGATACTTCCTCCAGAGCGGTGCACTGGTGGACCCTCCCCAAAAATCTCGCCAAGGGCATGCACCTGCAAGCACCCTCACACCAAATCACCGTAACCACGGATGCTTCGAAGCAGGGTTGGGGAGCCCACTGTGTCAACTCGAGCACACAAGGGGTCTGGTCCCCCTCGGAGACAGACCTCCACATCAATGTTCTGGAACTCAGGGCCGTCCGACTCGCCCTCTCAGCCTTCCGAGACCTTATCTCCGGCAAGATCGTCAGGATACTGACCGACAACCAAGTCGCAATGTTCTACATAAACAAGCAAGGGGGCACAGGATCTCGCCCTCTCTGCAGAGAAGCGCTCCTCCTTTGGAACCTCGCCTTCTCCCTCAGCTGCAGCCTCCAAGCATGCTACCTGCCAGGAGAGGAGAATGTCCTAGCCGATCGCCTCAGCAGACAACTCAACCCACACGAGTGGACACTTCACCAAGAAGTGGCAGCATCCCTGTTCAGGAGGTGGGGTACTCCACAGATCGACCTCTTCGCGTCACAGAGCAATGCGAAGTGTCCCCTGTTCTGCTCAAAGAGGCCCTCCCGACTCAGGCTAGCGGCGGACGCCTTCGACCTCCCCTGGAACCAATGGACTCTGGCCTACGCGTTTCCTCCGGCACCCCTGGTAGCGCGGACCATTCAACGCATCATCAGGGACCGTGCGACGGTCATCCTAGTGGCCCCTTACTGGCTCAGGCAAATATGGTTCCCATACCTGCAGCGCCTGGCGTCGGAGCCGCCAATCAGACTCCCCCTGAGAGCGGATCTCCTATTACAGGACGACGGGTCAATGCTGCATCCCAACCTGCAGATGCTATCGCTAGCGGCCTGGATCCTGAAAGGCTAACCTTGGGCCCCCTCAACCTGTCAGAGGAGGTCCAGCGCATCGTCCTGGCAGCCCGACGACCATCCACCAGGAAATGCTACAGTCTTAAATGGCGCCGCTTCTGCATCTGGTGTGAGGCACGGCAACTCGATCCCTTCTCCTGCCCAGTGCCCCAGCTCCTGGAATACCTCGCATCCCTGTCCTCCCGAGGTCTGCAAACGCAATCCATCAGGATACACCTCGCTGCCATCTCAGCTTTCCACCACCGCGTTCACGATGTGTCAGTGACGGCCCTCCCCGTCGTCGCCAGCTTCATGAAAGGGATGGCCAATCTACATCCTACAGTCAGAGATCCGGTACCACCCTGGGACCTGAACATCGTGCTCGATCAGCTCACCAAGGAGCCCTTCGAGCCCCTGCTCTCCTCTGAGATGAAGTTTGTCTCGTGGAAAACTCTTTTTCTCATCGCCATCACCTCGGCCAGGCGCATCAGCGAGCTCCACGCCCTTGTCGATTACCCACCTTACACGGTCCTGCTGCACGACCGCGCTCTCCTGAGGACACACCCAAAGTTCGTCCCCAAGGTGGCAACCCCCTTCCACATCAACCAAGCCATTGAACTACCCTGCTTCCTTCCCGGCCCACACTCCGACCAGGAGCAGTGCAGACTGCACACGTTGGATTGCGTCAGGGCCCTTCGCTGCTACCTGCAAAGGACCGCATCATTTCGCAAGGGGTCTCAACTTTTCATCTCCTTCGACCCTAACAAACCTGGCCGTCCAGTCTCCAAGCGCACACTATCTGGATGGATTTCAGCATGTATCTCTCTGTGCCTTTCACTGGCTGGGGTAGATCCCCCTGCGGGCGTCAAAGCGCACCACCTGCGGGCGCTGGCAACTTCCATTGCCAACCTGCGCTCCACTCCCATCACGGACATTTGCAAGGCCGCCACCTGGTCCTCTATACAGACCTTTCAGAGACACTACTGTCTGGACGGTGCAGACCACGGCGGACCGGCCTTCGGCCTATCTGTACTGTCCATGCACGCCGGGCCGAGTCGTGCTCCTTAGCTCCCAGCCCGGCTCCAGGACTGTAATCCTGTTAAGCCACTGTTATGCCTTGCTAATGAACACCTTGACTTCTTGTTCACGTTGAACATATGCTATGTTGCACCCAGTTACATTCGTTCTGAATTGACGTTAACCCATTATTACGATGCTTATACTGCGTTCTGTTGAACACCTGTTATTTGCACTTGTTATTGCACAACTTATTGTTATTACGCAACCTATTGTTATTGCACAACCTATTGTTATTGCACTGTTTGCACAAGCCTATTGTTGCACAGGCCTACTTACTCAGGCCGCATTAAATCTGTTTGCACCTTACCGCTCTATGCCTACTTCTTGGTTCCCCGCCGCTGCCTGTGTAGCTGGGGAGGCACCACTTTGTGGCTGACTTCATCCTGCTTGCCCTGGGAGAAATACGAGTTACTTACCTGTAACGTGAGTTCTCCAGGGACAGCAGGATAAGTCAGCCACACAATCCCTCCCTCCCTCCCCGGCGGGTACCCCTGTGTCCGTTCCGCCTCCTAGCCGCTGGAATGCCTCAGCTGGGGAAATCTGGCCAGCTAGGGGCGGATCGGAAGGTGGGGCTACCGGTCCAGCCCAGAAGGCTAAAGCCTTCTGGGCTAGTGAGAGTACTTCCGTTCTGGTTCCGTCGGATGACGTCACCACTTTGTGGCTGACTTATCCTGCTGTCCCTGGAGAACTCACGTTACAGGTAAGTAACTCGTATTTTTCTGCTGGGCTGAAGTCTTGCGCTGTGACTATTATCATGACACTTTGGCCTGGGGAGGGACAGCTGATGGGCTCACAGCAAACTCAATCAAGTAAGTTTGCAGTGCTACTGCCGCCACTGCTGAGTGGGCCCCCTTTCTGCCTGCCCCCCCCCCCCCCGTATTGTGGGGGCTGCTTGGGCATACACACATGTACAGACGGGTTAGAAAGAATTCCATGAGCTTTGTTCTGCATGCTTTCCCCACTTATTCTGGAGATACATATTGGCATACTATAGGTCTGCTGTTGTATAGGCCTTGCAAGCTATTCCCTCTGCATCCTGCCAGAAACATCCCATATAGACTAAAGTAGGTGGGAACATTATTTCCTGTGGACTAGAGAAAGAAGGAAGCAGCAGCACCTCAGAATTGGCCTGTTCCTGCCCTACCCTCTCTGCTCCTGCCTCAGTCTCCATTACTGCTCCAGCCCAGCATCACTTCCGACTTGGCCTTGACAAGCAGTTCCTCCTGCCACTGGGGCTAGCACCTCTTCTTTCAGCTTCTGTATTTGACCAATACTGCATGCCATAAATACAGAGCACTGCATGATTTGAACAGTTGACGTTTGAACTGTTTGCACTGTGGATAGGAAAGAAGGAGAGAAGAGACCCCAGAAGAACATTCCATACTGGGTCAGACCAAGGTCCATCAAGCCTAGTATCCTGCTTCCAACAGTGGCCAATTGAGTCAAAAGTACCTAGCAGTTTCCCTAAAAGACACAGGTTACACAATGCTTGTATTGGGTCCACTTTAATAATAGTTTATGGACTTTTCCTCCAGGAACTTATCCAAACCTTTTTTAAATCTGGCTACACTTACAGTTTTTACTATATCCTCCGGTAACGAGTTTAATTATACGTTGAATGAAAAAAATATTTTCTCTTATTAGTCTTAAATAGTTTACCCTGTAGCTTCATTGCATGTCCCTTAGTCTTCCTATATTTTGATAGCATAAACGTTTGATCTACGTTTCCCGTTCCACTCCATTCATTGATTTATAGACCTCTATCATATCTCCCCTCAGCCATCTCTTATCCAGGTTGAAGAGCCCTAACTTTTAGCTTCTCTTCATAGGGGTATCCTTCCATCCCCTTTACCATTTTGGTGGCTCTTCTCTGTATCTTTTCTAATAACGCTATATCCTTTTTAAGATACGGTGACCAGAATTGCACACAATATTCAAGATGCAGTCGCACCATGGAACAATACAGAGGCATTATAATATCCTTTGTTTTATTTTCCATTCCTTTCCTTATGATACCTAGCATTCTATTTGCTCTCTTGGCCACCACTGCACACTGGGCGGAGGGTTTCAACATGTTCTCAACGATGACGCTTAAATCTTTTATCTGGGTGGTGGCTTCTAATGTGGAACCTTGCATCGTGTAACCATAGATTGGGTTGTTCTTTCCTAGGTGCATAACTTTGTTCTTGTCCACATTAAATTTCATCTGCCATTTGGACGCCCAGTCTTCCAGTTCATCAAGGTCATCTTGCAATTTTCCACAATCCTCATGGGTTTTAATAATTTTGAATAATTTTGTCGCATCTGCAAATTTGATTACCTCACTCGTTATTCACATTTCGAGGTCATTTACAAATATGTTAAAAAGCAGTGGACCCAGCACAGATCCCTGGGGTACTCCACTATTCACCTTTCTCCATCGGGAAAATTGGCCATTTAACCCTATCCTCTACTTTCTATCTTTTAACCAGTTCCTGATCCACAACAGTGCACTGCCTCCTATCCCATCACTTTTTAATTTTGCCAAAAGTCTCTCAATTCACACCTTCAACAAAACATAACAGATTAGTAAGACAAGACCTTCCTTAGCCAAAGCTATGTTGGCTGTCTCCCAGTAAGCCATGACTATCTACATGTTCAGTAATTTTGTTCTTTATAAAGATTTCTGCCATTTTTCCCGGTACTGACGTCAGGCTCACCGGTCTGTTGTTTCCCAGATCACCCCTGGAACCCTTTTTAAAAATTGGCATTACATTGGCCATCCTCCAATCTTCAGTAACACAGATAACTATTAGTAATCTGTGAACTGTCATTACAATTATAATTTTTCCTTCTACTTACAGCGGACCCAGGCCCATTACTAATAGTAGGTCTGCAATCTCATATTTCAGTTCTTTCAACACTCTCGGATGTATACCATCTGGTCCAGGTGATTTGGTACTCTTCAGTTTATCAAATAGTTGTAATACATCTTCCTGGTGTATCAATATTTCTTTCAATTCTTTTGCAACATCACCTTTAAATACCATTTCAGCCCTGGGTAACTTCCCTATATCTTTATCAATAAAAGACCGAAGCAAAGAATTAATTCAGTCTCTCCGCTATCGCCTTGTCCCCTCTTAGTGCCCCTTTTACCTCTCTATCATCTAATGGTCCAACTGACTCCGTCATAGGTTTTTTGCTATGAATGTACTTGAAAAAGTCTTTATTATGTGTCTTTGCTACCACAGCAAGCTTCTTCTCAAATTCTCCCTTTGCCTGCCTTATCAATGCCTTGCATCTAACTTGCCAGTGCTTGTGTTGTTTTCAGTTTTCATCATTTGGCTCCTTTTTCCATTTCCTGAAAGATGCTTTTTGGCAACAGCAGCCTCTCTGACCTCACCTTTAAATCATGCTGGCAGATTTTTGGACTTCCTTCCACTTTTCCTAAAGCGTGGAATACAGCTGATCTGGGCTTCCAAGATAGTATTTTTAAACAACACCCATGCTTGATGCAAATCTTTAACCTTTGCAACTGCTCCCCTTAGTTTTTTCTTAACTATTTTCCTCATTTTATCAGTCTCCCTTTTGAAAGTTAAAAGGTAGTACTGTGGATTTCCTTACTGTCTCTCCTCCATTTATTAAATCAAATGCGGTCATGCTATGATCACTATTGCCAAGTGGCCTCAACACCTTTATCTCTTGCACCAGATCTTTTGTTCCAATAAGGACTAGGTCCAAAATGGCTTCCACTCTGGTTGGTTTATGAACCAGCTGCTCCAAAAAGCAGTCATTTATTTCATCTAGAAACTTTATCTCCCTAGCATGTCCTGCCGAGACACTGACCCAGGGTAATTGAAATTACAGCACAGTAATAATAATGGGTAACTTTTGTTAGCTTCCCTGATTTCTTTGAGCATGTCATCATCCATTTGTTCATTCTGGCCAGGCAGTTGATAGTACACCACCATTGCCATTGCCTTTCTCTTCTCCTTTTTATATGGAATTTCAATCCATAGAGGTTCTACAGTGAATTTTGTTTCCTGCAAAACTTTAATCCTTTGTGACTCAATGCCCTCTCTAACACAGAGCGCATCCCCTCCACTAATTTGATTTGGTCTATCATTACGATATAGTATGTACCCAGGTTGTCCTCTTTCCACCATGTCTCTGAAATACCAATCATATCTAACCTCTCATTTAGTGCTATATATTCTAACTCTCGCATCTTATTTTTTAGACTTCTAGCATTTGCATACAAGCATTTGAAAGGCTGTATTGTATTCATATTAATCTGGCTATTAGTAGGCAGGGGTAATTTGGAATCTTTAAGCTGTGTCTGCTCTGTACTCAAGGGCATTTGGGCTGCTTTTGCCTTTATTGGAATCTTTCTGATGATATGCCCTAACTTCAATCTTTGGCTAGTATCCTTCAACTATACATTGTTTTGAGCCATGCGCTCTTGGGTGACTGCTGGCTCTCCCCTATTATCAAGCTTAAAAGCTGCTCTATCTCCTTTATAAAGGTTAATGCCGGCAGCCTAGTTCCATCCCGGTTAAGGTGGAGCTCATCCCTTCGGAAGAGCCTCTCTTTTCCCCAGAATGTTCCCCAGTTCTGAGCAAATTCAAAACCCTCTTCCTTGCACCATTGTCTCATCCATGCATTGAGTCCAGAGCTTTGCCTGCCTTTTGGGTCTGCAAGTGGAACGGGAAACATTTTGGAGAATGCTACCCTGGAAGTTCTGGATTTCAACTTCCTACCTAAAAACCTAAATTTATCCTCCAGAACCTCTCTACCATACTTTCCTATGTCATTGGTACTGACATGTACCAAGACAACAGACTCCTCCCCAGCACTATCTAAGAGCTTGTCTAGATGGCGCATGAGGTCCACTACCTTTGCACCAGGCAGGCATGTTACCAGGCGATCCTCACGTCCACCAGCCACCCAGCTATCTACATGCCTAATTATCGAATCACCAACTATAATGGCTGTCCTAATCCTTCCCTCGTGGGCACATGGCCCTGGAGGAACAGGTCCTATCTACAGGATCACTTCCTGCCACACAAGGGTGACGCTCTCCTGTCCCATGACCCCTCTCTTCCATGGCAACATGGAGGCTACTACTACTACTACTACTATTGAACATTTATATAGTGCTGCTAGTCGTACGCAACACTGTACAGACATGTAAGAGAGACAGTCCCTGCTCATCAGAGCTTACAATCTAGTCAAGACAAAACACAGAGCAACAGTTTATTTATTTATTTTATTTTATTTAACAATTTTTATATACCGCACTATTTATCATCAGTGCGGTTTACATCAAACAACATACTACCTAGACAGAATAAACTGACATAGGTTTACAGATAACAGGGAATATAAACTGGGTATGAACAGGGGAAAACTATATACAATTAAATAGATAACATTTTGGTCCGCTATTTACATAAAAGCAGCACTTTCCGCAGTGCTATCATCTCTTAGTCCGGGCAAAACACAAACACGGCATTTACAATCTAGTTAAGACTAAGCACAGAAGTCAAGAACTGAAAGCAGCAGTGAAGAGGTGCGTTTTCAACCTGGATTTGAAGATGGCCAGGGAGGGTGCCCGGTGTATAGACACAGGTAGCTTGTTCCAGGCATAAGGTGCAGCAAGGTGAAAGGAGCGAAGTCTGGAGTTAGCAGTACAAGTGGAGGGCATAGATAGAAGTAGTTTGTTAGAAGAGCGAAGTTCCCGAGAGGGGATGTAGGGAGAGATAAGAGGTGAAATGTACTGAGGAACTGAAGAGTGAATGCATTTATAGGTCAGGAGGAGAAGTTTGAACTGGATGCGGAAATGGATAGGGAGCCAGTGAAGTGACTTAAGAAGAGGAGTAATATGGGCATGGCGAGGCTGGCGGAAAATTAGTCGAGCAGCCGAATGTTGAATGGATTGAAGGGGAAAGATATGGTTCGCGGGGAGACCAGCAAGGAGCAGGTTGCAGTAGCCAAGGCAGGAGGTGATTAAGGAGTGGATAAGCGTTTTAGTAGTGTGTTCAGAAAGGAAGGGGCAGATTTTGCTAATGTTGTAGAGAAAGAAACGGAAGGTCTTAGCTATGAGCTGGATATGTGTGAAGAAAGAGAGAGAGGAGTCAAAGATAACCCCCAGATTGCGGACCAAGGAAACAGGAAGGATTACAGAATTATCCACAGAGATCGAGAAAGGAGGAAGAGGGGTGCCGGTTTTGGGGGGAAAGATAAGGCTGCCAGACTGGAGGTGGGATTTCAGCACTATATCCCTGTAGGTCTTGTCTATGTACCTCTCTGTCTTCTTTATGTCCTCCAAGTCCGCTACTCTAGCCTTCAGAGATTGGACTCGTGTCCTGAGAGCAAAAAGATCCTTGCACCTCGTGCACACGTAAGACCCCTCACCAACTGGGAGAAAATCATACATGTACCACTCAGTGCAAAAGACTGGAAAGCCCCCATCTCGTTGCTGGACTACTGTCTGCCTCTTAGTTTTAAGGTTGTGTTTAGGTATTTAAGTTGTTTACTTACTAAGGTTTTCTGGGGATACTTATACCAATAAAACTATACCTAGTATGTTTAATGGACTTTGTTCACCTCAAACTTAATTAATCTCAGGTCCTTAATGTATGCCTGATGTGGATAAACAGCTGCACCCCAGATGAATATGGTACCACCTATAAAGCTACTATTATCCCAGGGGTGGGTGGGAGTCGGGGAAGGAGGAAGGGAAAGAAGACTTATTAAAAGTTGACTGTTACATATTGCCCTGTCCTGTGATTCACCCAGCCCTTGTTTGGATAGAGGGAGTCTTTCAAAATGTCCCTTTGATCTGTCACTTGGCTTTAACACCTATTTAAAACAATTTCACAGGTCTCTTGTCCCCTATATAGAAGGCCTCTTTGTAAAGGTCTCTAGAAACAATTTATTGCTCAAAGAATACTGTCCCTGCTTTTCCTTTTATGTTGAGTTATACTCTGATTTGATTTAAATTAAAGCTCTTTGCTGATACTAGGCCATGACCGCAGTGGAGTGGGACCTCAACGTGGTGCTCTCACAATTTGAAACGCTAGACACTTGCCACCTGTGGTACCTGTCTTGAAAAGTGGCCCTTCTGATGGCCCTCACATCTGCTCAAAGAGTGAGTGAATTGCTCTTGTGGCAGATCCACCATATACAATGTTCTACAAGAACAGGGTAGTGCTCCATACACATCCCAAATTCCTCCCGAAGGTGGTATCTCCTTTCTACCTCAACCAAGAGGTGGTCCGCCCCACCTTCTTCCCGCAGCCTCACGCTGGCAGTGGGGAACTAGTTCTCCATACACTGGACTGCAAATGGGCCCTTTCCTTCTACTTACAGTGGACCCAGGCCCATCGCAAAGCTCCTCAGCTTTTTGTGTCTTATGACCCCAGCAGACTGGTGGTCCCTGTGACTAAGTGAACTCTGTCCATTTGGGTGGCGGACTGTATTGCCCTCACTTATGAGTGAGCTGGCCTCTCCCTAGAGCACTGGATCACAGCGCATCGCGTGAGGGTAATAGCCACATCTGTGGCCAACCTGTGCTCGGTGCCGGTGACAGAGATATGCAAGGCTGCCATATGGTCTTTGATTCACACATTCACAGCTCACTACTGCCTGAAGAGTGAGCCCCACAGGGACAGTGCATTCGGTCAGGCAGTACTCCGTAATATTCTTGGGATATAGGCAACTCCTGCCCTCTGACCCTTCTGTGTTCAGGCTGCCGGAGTGTTGGTGTCGCTGGATGCTAGAGTCTTGCAGAGTCTCTCAGTGTGGACTCATCTTCTGCAACTCACTGCTACCCGACTTGGCCACTATAGGTGCTGTGGTAGTTCTATCCTTGGCAGCCTGGAGCTAGGGAGTCCCATATGTGAGAACTGACTTCCTGCTTGTTCCTGGAGAAAGCAAAGTTACTCACCTGTAACAGGTGTTCTCCAAGGACAGCAGGAATCAGTCCTCACAACCTTCCCTCTTCCCCTGGGAGTTACCTCAGTACCTTATTTTATTTTACTACTGTCCTAGCTATGTCATCTGACTGAGCAAGATGGCACCCTTGGGTGGGAATGGGGCCATGCATGTGTGGTAGCATGTCCCAAAGACTTTTTTTGAAAGCTGGGGAAATGCTCCGCGTGGGCTCTGTCTGCACCATCGCCCATATGTGAGGACTGATTCCTGCTGTCCCTGGAGAACACCTGTTACAAGTGAGTAACTATGCTTTCTCCTCCTGTCTTTCGCTATGTTTTGTTAATATGTATTTGTTAGAGGAAAGGAGGGATAGAAGAGATATGATAGAGATATTTAAATACCTCCATGGCATAAATGCACAGGGAAGAGCCTCTTCAATTGAAAGCAAGCTTTGCAATGAGAGGACATAAGATGAAGGTGAAAGGGGATATCGGGGGGGGGGGGGGGAATTCTCCACTCGTGCGACTTTCCCCAATACTGAAGCTGCAAGTTCCAGTTCACCACCTGCCTCCATGTAACCTCTCTTGAGCCATGATGCTGTGGCTGTCATTGTTGCTACCAGTGGAAGTGGGACTTCCCTCCAGTCACAGTCCTCTCCACTGCTGCGGCCCTACAGCATTTTACTTCCGCCTCTGCTTTTTCCTCTTTCGTCTTCCTTCCGGTCAAGGTCTGGGTTCAGAATCTGAACCACTGCCACGAGAGAAATATTGCTTCTGTCCTGCTGAGTTGGGGGTGGATGGGATTGGGACCTCCCTCTTTCCCTCCAGACAGGTAAATGAAGTGCTTCAGCGGCTAAGACCACGTCTTGAACCATCTGACTTTAGAACGGTCATTCAAGCAATGATCAATCCCCGTTTAGACTATTGTAACAGCATCCTCCAGGGTCTCCCAATGCAAATTCTATCGCACCTTCAACTTGCACAGAACACAGCAGCGCGTATAATAATGCATGCAAATAATAGAGATCACATCACACCAATCCTACAGAGCCTCCACTGGCTCCCAATAGCCAATCGAATCAAATACAAAAACTTGGTTATCATATTCAAACTGCTACATGACATAGCACCATCACACATCACCACATTAATATCAAAAGCACAGAACACGACTGAGAAGGAGCTGCACACAAAACTCCCTAAACCACCCAGACGACTTCTGTAAAGCAACCAAAACCACAAATAAAAGAGCCTTCTCACACTAGGCCCCAACACTTTGGAATGCATTACCACCAGATCTGAAAGAGATAAAAGACCTCACCAACTTTCGAAAAAGATTAGACGTTCCTTTTCAGTGAACACTATGGGTATTCCCACCTGGAATCCCCTTTCATAAATAGGAAAGCACCGTAATACCATTCCATCCTAACCTCACTGACTCGATACTATACAACTTTCCCATCAAGTCCTAAACAACATTACATCCCTAACCCACTCAAACCAAATTATGTAAATAGTTTTACAGTTACGCTGTTATGTTTAATGTTTAATGTACCTTGTTCTGTTAATTTTAAACTGCCTTGATTACCAAATAAGGTGGTATATAAGAATGTGAAATAAATAAATAAATAAGCACCCTGGCCTGTTAATAACATAGGTGCGTATGTGCACTTATAAGGCATATACAATGAGCCACAGTAATATACAAATGCTCTCACATGAATTTGCGTCCTCTCCGAAGAAGTGTAAATTTGTGCTTATTTAGAAGTCTTTTATAAAATATGTGCATACATGGCAACTCTTCCCCAGCTCCACCCAAGCAACATTTCAGGAATGCTAAAATGACTATTGTGTCTAAGTAGGTACAGTCTTGTGGTGCATGTGACGTGCATTTTAGAAAGGGAATCCAAGTATAATCTGGGATGTCCGAGGCAAAATGTGCAGACAAGCACCAGAGATGTCTGTTTCGGCCTGATTTTAGAAACATGGATGCCCCCAAAGTGATGCCCATGTCAGCATCCACATAGATGTCTCCCACTACAAAAAAAGTGAGATGAAGACGTCTATCTCATGATAGTTTGCATACAGGGACATCCATCAGTATGGCAAAATAAAAACAAAAACCCTCATTACCCATTGGTATTGGTTGTCAACTTAAAAAATATGGGGGATATGAGTGTACCTCTTTTTCCACACTCTTTGGATCTTTGGCTGGCAAAATGAGCACTTTTCCAATGCCTAGTCATGCCTGGAGCAGGTACAAAGTTGGAAGCGGCTCAGGATGTGCAGGTCATTTCTGAGATTGAGCAAGGACATTCAGGTTCTTGGAAACACCCCAGGCAAGCCTACACCATGTCCCCATTCTAGTTTGGATGTCCTGGCACCAGGGACATCTTTAAAACCGCTTTCTAAAATGCCTCCAGGGATGTCTTCATGTTTGGCTATCTGTACGTCTGTTTTCAGACATCCAAGCATGAATAAACCTCTTTATGCGTGCATACCCATGTACAATGTTATAAGAGCCTGTTTGCACATGTGAAGCATGCTTTACACGTGGAAGAAGCCTGAGAAAATTGCTTACCTTGTCCATGAAGCTCTTACTACTGCTATCTGAAAGAGCACAAAGGCATCGCCTAACAACCAAGCTTTCCTCCTAATTTAATGTCTATGGCAAAACCTTTAAGTGCATGATGCAGACACAAACCTTGGGGCTATACAAGGAATTTATGAGTGTATAAACCCCAGACCAGCTTTGTTTTTAATGACTGATCCAGCGTGGATGGCAGTGAGGTGGGCGCGGATCCACATAAATCCCGAACAGCAGGTCACGGTTTACATGCGGACTCAGCAGTCTCTTTTTAGCTACTGGCTATAGACCATGCCAGTCATTTCCTCTTAGCATAAGTTTACAGTTTTCCCCTAAAAATTTGGTATAGAATTAAAACTGCTTGAATAGGATAACGGCGAAGTTGCTGGCTAGATATTCCAGCTTTTGAAGGGAGCTGCAAGATCTGTTGAGTGTTCCTGTTCTAAGCCCAGAAGCTGGTCTGTGTGCAGTTTCCTTAGCTAGCTGCAGTGTGTGAATTGTGCTTAAATAACATCTCAGTGTTGGATGTTCAGAGGACGTGACTGGGTTCTAATTGAATCCTGCCCTACCTGTGATGATTTTGGCCAACTTTGGGGGGCTCCATTTTTTTGGGGCTCTTTTGCTTATTGTTGCTACTGTGCTTCTCACATTTTACCGGCTTTTCCTCTGCTTTGGTATATAGTCACAAGATTGTGCTCTGAGCTGCCATTTAATTTGTACTTTTAATATTCCTGCTCTTACTTGAGAGAAAATCCGCAACAATAAGGTCCCAAAATCTATGCAGTGTTCCACCTAAGTAGCTTTGAGCTGTGTGGGAGTCCTCTCCTGCCCAGTGGGGGGTAGTACAACGCGATGGCGCATTGAATCGCGAGGGGCAGGCAGGTCCCAAAAGCAGTCCCGAAAAGTTTCTCTAATTGAGTTAAGCTGAAAGCATCAAAACTTCACCCCTCTGAAATCTAAGATAGCACATGAAGTGGACTGGTGTGGGGTAGAGTAGGGAGGGCAGGACCCTTAAAACAAACATACACTTCTAAAGACAAAAAAACTTTATTTAAAAACAAATTTAAAATTTGTCCCTTTCTTAATGATGAGCTGCTGTAGGAAACTGGTAGGTTGAGGGGTTGGTTTCTTTTCTGTTTCGAATTTGCCTTCTGTTTAGTATTTCCTTGTACTCGGCTCTCAGGTTTTTCTTTTGGTGCCTTCTTATATTGTGGTCTGTATAGTAATATGTGATTTCTGAGTTCCTTTTTTTTCAATTTCCTTGGGGGCTTTTTTGGATTGGTAATGATTTCTGTATGTACTTTTCTTGTTAAACAGATGGCTTTAAAATTGTCAAATGCAAATAAAAATGAGAAAAGAAATCACCGAAGAGAAACTAGGAGCCAGCATTTAAAATAGTGCAGCAGGTGCCCCAAATAGTCTAGTTGAACTAGCAATAAGGATGTTTTTTCTGCACTTAGGCAGGGCGGGTTCCTTTACAGTAGGGAGCTCCATGCATGGAGAGCTCACAAGAATTTGCACTCTCATTTATTGGAATTAAATGTCAAGAAAAACTGCCTTACTTTCGATAGGTGGGAAAACCAAAATGATGCATTGTTCAACCTAACTTGGGGGAAATTCATATCCCATTAAAATCATCTCTTTGTACTGTTGGAGCTATAATTGCTTCCCATTTTGAAATAGAACATCAGTCATGGTTAGACAGACTAGAGATGTATTCTCCTTGCCAGATTTGCAAAAGGTTGTCTGGGCAATGATTTTATCTTGCCTGGACTATTGCAATATTTTATATCTAGGCCTTCCAAAGAACTTTTACAAAATGCGGCTGATAAACCTTTGTTCAGAATTTCAAGGAAATATCATGCTACATTATTATTTTTGTTTCATTAGATTCCTGTAGTGGCTACAGCAGAATTTAAACTGTTGTGTTTAACTTTTAAGACTTTACATGGATTATCTCCAGAATATTTGTCTTCCTATGGACCACTAATTCAGTTTATCTGTATATAGGAATAGGCCAAAATTACCGTCAACCTCTGGTTTTAGGTAAGTAGAGATGAATAAAAAAAATTTCAATGTGCTGCTCCTTGATTATGGAATAGTCTTCCATCAGAATTCCCTGATGAGAGGTCAGATGTATCGTTTAGGAAATCTTTAAAGAAGTGGCTTTTTGTAAAATATGTTAATATTAATGACTGATTTGGGACTGTGATATCTTGGGATGATTCAGTTTTGGTTGGGAAATAATTACAGTCAGAATATTCCTGTGACCGTCTTTGTATATTTTTGGACTATTTTGCCTTTTTTTATTTCTGTACTGCCCTCCTTCCTTGATCTCTCTGAAATCGCCTCATATCTTTGTGTCTATCCTGACAGTGCAGCCAGGACATTGTTGAATTGCGGTATCTGGACACCCCCAACCTTTCTCTGAGTGGTTGCCTCAACCCACAATTTGCTTATGGGACTGTGCAGTGTCCCTGATCACACAAATCTAAGAGCCAGTTGGAAATCAGAGGGGGATTTGGACAATCAGAAGGTGGAAAAACACATATTTCAAATCTACGAGTTTTGAATTCAGTCATAGAAACATAGAAATATGATGACAGAAAAAGACCACATGGCCTATCTAGTCTGTCCTTCCATATCAACAACTACAACAGTCCCCTTTTTACCTTTAGAGATCCTCTGTGTTTGTCCCATGCTTTTTTGAATTCAGTTACTGTCCTCATCTCTACCACCTCCACTGGGAGACAATTCCACGGATCCACTACTCTTTCCGTAAAGAAATATTTCCGCATATCACTCCTGAATCTATCTCCCTTCACCCTCATCCCATGTCCCCTCATAGCAGAACTTGCTTTCAATTGAAAGAGGCTCTCTCCCTGAACATTTATGCCATGGAGGTATTTAAACATCTCAATCATATCGCCTCTATCCCGCCTTTCCTCTAAGGTGTACATATTAAGATCCTTAAGTTTGTCCTCATATGCTTTATAATGAAGACCACTAATCATTTTAGTAGCCACCCTCTGCACCGACTCCATCCTGTTCACATCCTTTTAAAGGTGTGGTCTCCAGAATTGCACACTATACTCCAAATGCGGTTGGACCAAAGACTTATAGAGAGGCATTATCACCTCCTTTTTTCTGCTAGCCATTCCTCTCCGTATGCACCCAAGCATCCTTCTAGCTTTTGCGTTGCTTTTTCTACCTGTTTAGCTACTTTAAGATCATCAGACACAACCACGCCTAGGTCCCGCTCTTCTTTAGTGGACAAAAGTACTTCATCCCCTATATTATATTGCTCCCTTGGATTGCTGCAGCTCAAATGCAAGACCTTACATTTTTTAACATTAAATCCCAGCTGCCAAATTCTAGACCATTCTTCAAGCTTAGCTAGATCCCTCCTTATGTTATCTACACCTTCCTGGATGTCTACTCTATTGCAGATTTTGGTATCATCCACAAAGAGGCAAACCTTACCCGTCAGCCCTTCTGCTATATCACTAACAAAGATGTTAAAAAGAATCTGACCAAGGACAGATCCCTGGGGCACACCACTGGTAACATCCTTCTCCTCAGAGTGAGCTCCATTTACTTGTACTCTTTGTCACCTCCCACCCAACCAATTTCTAACTCAAGCAGTAACTTTAGGGTCCATCCCTAGGGTGCTCAGTTTGTTTATAAGTCGCCTGTGAGGAACAGTGTCAAAGGCTTTACTGAAATCTAAATACACCACATCTAGAGCTCTCCCTCGGTCCAACTCCCTGGTCACCCAGTCAAAGAAATCAATCAGATTTGTCTGACAAGACCTGCCTCTGGTGAACCCATGCTGCCTCGGATCCTGTAATCCGCTGGACTCCAGAAACCTCACTATTTTCTCTTTCAGCAGTGTTTCCAGTAATTTACTCATCACCGAAGTTAAACTAACCGGCCTGTAGTTTTCAACCACATCCTTACTTCCGCTTTTGTGTAAAGGCACCACATGAGCCTCTCTCCAGTCCTTTGGCACCACTCCTGACTCCAACGAGGCATTGAAAAGGTCAGTCAGTGGAGTTGCTAGAACGTCCCCAAGTTCCCTCAGTATTCTAGGGTGTATCCCATCCGGTCCCATCGCTTTGTCTACTTTAAGTTGAGCTAGTTTCTCACAAACACAGTCTTCCGAAAACTGTTCAAGATGTCCCTCGCTTCTGTTCCTATTTGTGGGTGTTTTCTGAGGTCCTGCTCCTGGTTCTTCATCTGTGAACACAGAACAAAAATATTTGTTAAGCAATTCCGCTTTATCCTTATCAGCTTCTACATATTCCTCCCCTGCACCCTCGAGTCTGACAATACCACTTTTGCCCTTCCTCTTCTCACTAATATATCTGAAAAATGTCTTATCCCCCCATTTAATTGCATTGGCTATTTCCTCCTCCTTTTGAATCTTTGCCTTCTTGACTACTTTGCCAGCTTCTCTAAGTTTTTCCAAATACAGATGCCTGTCTTCCTCTCTCTGTGATCTCTTGTATTTCATGAAGGCCTCCCTCTTTTTCTTCACTTTTTCAGCTACTTCTTTCAAAAATTATAGCGGTCTCCTTTTCCTTTTACCTTTATTTACCATTTTAACAAAAATGGTTGCCCTTAAAATATCCCCTTTCAGTTTTGCCCACTGTTTTTCTACATCCCCCAGCTGTTCCAATCCCACTAACGACTCCCTGAGGTATTGGCCCATCTTCGCAAAGTTAGTCTTCCTAAAGTCTAAGATCCTCACCTTTGAATGGATTCTAACAGCCCTAGACCTAATACTGAACCACACAATCTGGTGATCACTGGATGCAAAATGATCTCCCACTCAGGGCCGGCCCGTCCATTGAGCAAGAATGTTTTTTGCACAGGGCCCCGCGTTTCAGGGGGCCCCGCACAAAAAACATTCTACATTAGCAAAAGCAGACTAAAAAAAAAAAAAAACGGCTGCTACTGCCGCTGCCGCCGTGGCAGCAGCAGAATCAAATGTCCCGCCGCGGGGCCCCGCCTGCCCGGTAGAGCCTCCCTTCACCATCAGCTCCGGAGTCCCTACCAATGCGCGGGCTTTCAGAGCCGCGAGAGCTTCTCTGACCTCTTGCGGCTCTGTTAATCCCGCCGGGGCTGATGGGAAATCCCATCAGCCCCGGCGAGATTAACAGAGCCGCGAGAAGAAAGGGAAACTCTCGTGGCTCTGAAAGCCCGCGCATTGGGAGGGACTCCGGAGCTGATGGTGAAGGGAGGCTCTGCCGGGCAGGTGGGGCCCCGCGGCGGGACATTTGATTCTGCCGCTGCCACGGCGGCAACGGCAGCAGCAGCCAGTTGTTTTTTTTAAATGTCAGGGCTGATGGGGGGAGGGGGGTTAGGACTGGTAATGGGCTATGGGGGGCTAAGATTGAAAGTGGGTTGATGGGGGGAGAGGGTTAGGACTGGTAATGGGCTGGGGGGGGTAGGGCTACTAATGGGCTATGGGAGGGGCTAAGACTGGAAGTGGGTTGATGGGGGGTTAGGACTGGAAATGGGCTGATGGGTTAGGATGTAATGGGCTATGGGGGGGCTAAGACTGGAAATGGGATGATGGAGGGGGGGTTGGATGTAATGGGCTGTGGGGGGCTAAGACTGGAAATGGACTGATGGGGTAGGACTGGTAATGTGCTATGGGGGTGCTAAGACTGGAAATGGGCTGATGGGGGGGGGTTAGGACTGGTAATGGGCTATGGGGGTGCTAAGACTGGAAATGGGCTGATGGGGGGGTTAGGACTAGTAATGGGCTATGGGGGGGGGGGGCTAGGACTGGAAATGGGCTATGGGGGGCTAGGACTGGAAATGGGCTGATGGGGGTTAGGACTGGTAATGGGCTATGGGGGGGCTAAGACTGAAAATGGGGTGATGGGGGGCTTAAGACTGGAAGTGGGCTGATGGGGGGCTTAGGACTGGTAATGAGCTATGAGGGGGCTAGGACGTAATGGGCTGGGGGGGGGGGTGGCTAGGACTGGAAATGGGCTGAGTGGAAGGAGGGCTTGAATTGCAAATAGCTGATGGGGACGGGGCTTGGAATGGAAATGGGCTGTGTGGAAGAAGGGCTTGAACTACAAATAGCTGATGGGGAGGGGGGCTTGGAATGGAAATGGGCTGTAAGGGGAGGGAGCTAGGACTGGAAATGGGCTGAGTGAGGGGGCTAGGACAGGAAATGGGCTGATGGAGGGCTAGGATAGGACTGGAAATGGGCTGTTGGGGGGGCTTGGATTGAAATGGACTCATGGAGGGGCTAGAACTGGAAGTAGGCTCATGGGGGGCTTGGATTGGAAATGGGCTGAGTGGAGGGAAGCTAGGATTTGACATGGGCTGATGATGGTGGGGCTAGGAAAGGACTAGAAATGGGCTGATGGGGGGCTGGGATTGGAAATGAGCCAATGGAGGGACTCGGATGGGGGAGCTAGGACTTGAAATGGGCTGATGGGGGTTAGGACTGGTAATGGGCTATGTGGGGCTAAGACTGAAAATGGGGTGATGGGGGGCTTAGGACTGGAAGTGGGCTGATGGGGGGCTTAGAACTGGTAATGGGTTATGGGGGGCTTAGGACTGGTAATGGGCTATGGGGGGGCTAGGACTGGTAATGGGCTGGGGGTGGCTAGGACTGGAAATGGGCTGAGTGGAAGGAGGGCTTGAACTGCAAATAGATGATGGGGACGGGGCTTGGAATGGAAATGGGCTGAGTGGAAGGAAGGCTTGAACTACAAATAGCTGATGGGGAGGGGGGATTGGAATGGAAATGGGCTGTGAGGGGAGGAAGTTAGGACTGGAAATGGGCTGAGTGAGGGGGGCTAGGACAGGAAATGGGCTGATGGAGGGCTAGGATAGGACTGGAAATGGGCTGTTGGGGGGCTGGGATTGGAAATGAGCTGATGGAGGGACTTGCATGGGGGAGCTAGGACTGGAAATGGGCTGATGCGGGCACTAGAAGGGAGCGGATGCTGGGTGGGGCTGGAACTAGAAGGGAGCTGATGTTGGTGGAGGATTAGAATGGGATGGAGTTGGGAGAGTGAAATGGAGAGGGAAAAAATATTTTGTGTGGGAGGGAAGACAAATCTACAATTGGCCGGATATTGGGAGAGTAAGTGGGGATTGAGGATGGCGGGGTAAAATTTGAGTGGATGAAATAAGAATGAGGAAAGAGCAAAAGGAGAGAGATTAGTATGTTAAAGCAGATGTAGAGAGAGAATGGAAAAAAACTAGAAGAGTGAAGAAAGGACAAATGGACAGCAGACGATGGAGAGTTAGCAGAAGACACGAAGAAACCAGAAGAAAGTGGCTGGAGCAATTGCAACTGAAAAAAAATGCACAAAAGGTAGAAAAATATCTCTTTATTGATTTTATTAACTGAAATATGCCAGCTCTGGGAAATGTGCATCATTAACGTCTGCGCTTTGTTTATTTATAGTTTTATTTCTACAGTGTTGTTGGGCTTTTGGGGTTCCCAGTTTAATTATTGTCTTCCTGTTTCTACATTGTGATTTCTTGTTTGGTGACGGTCTATATTCTGCACGTGTAACTGAGCTGAGGTATTCTGTTTATGTAATTCCTATTTGACATTGCCACTTGTTCCCTTTCCCCAGTAGGTCATGTATTGTTGTTCTCTGAAATGTATTGGTTTAATATTTGTAGTGTTGCCTTTTGATAGGTAGGGTCTTGTGCTTTGTGAGTCCTGGTAGTGCTGTTATGATACGGCGGGTTTGCTATGGGTTCTAAATGGGCAGTGTTTGTAGTAGTTCCTAATGTGCCTGGCAGTTGGCACTGGATTATAGTAATGTAGAAATCTTTTAGTCTTTCTTTATCCATACACTCATTAAGAGGCATGTTTACTAAAAGTTAGTGTATGGTAACATTATGCAAATATTTATGCAAATGAGGCCCTTATGCAAATGAGGCCCCGCACCAAGTCTCCGCACATGGCCCCGCACCCCCCTTGGGCCGCCCCTGCTCCCACTACAACATCAGAAACACTTTCACCATTGGTAAGCACCAAGTCCAGTATGGCCCTTCACGTGTGGGATCTGTTACCAATTGCCTGAATAGTTCTCCCTGTAGAGAATCCAGGATCTCCTTACTTCTAGATGATACTACAGCAGGAATGTGCCAATCAACATCTGGCATATTGAAATCTCCTATCAGTAGCAC